>CM056837.1:8620293-9820293 GCA_029853015.1 Chelidonichthys spinosus
TCCCTCTGTGATATAGTATGTCCTAATGTAGTGCATTTGGAATGAAAAGGGATGGTCTTGCATGGGAAACACGAAATTCAAAGGCCACTGCTGCTATTTTGGCTGAATATCAATCTTACTCAGATTTTGATCCCATACATGCACTATTGTATGGGTTTGATGTCAGAGAACAAAGGTTCTAGCCCAAGGCGAGGTTTGATACTAGCCTGTATTCCCTGGAAAAAGGGACATCTGTGAAATGTGTGAGCGTAACTGTGTGCCTTCTACACAGCTTAAAGTTTTTATTTAATTTTTTTGGTTCCGTGTGGAAAATTGTCTTCTTGCATATAAACCACCAGAACCTTCGATTGATTTAGTGCTTTGATTCCTCTAAACCTAGTAGCCTCATTTGAAATGATCTGATATCTTTCAGTATAGTTGGGCAAGATGATAAGCAACAACATATGCGATCACAGGAGATCCAGACTTGATTATTAAAACTCAGCAAATGCAAATGAGGCAACTTAGGTCTTGGTGTTACTTTCATGCAGCCTTCTTATCTTAAAGGGCCATTACAAACGTCACACAGCTGTGAGAAAGAATTGAATTGAAACGTGAATATCAAGGTCTACGAATCTGTGGTGGAGAATTAACAAGGTAGTCTTGTAGAACTAAACAAGAAAGCATTTGCATAAACTTTAATATGCCTTTTAAATACCATCACCATATGCTGTGAAATGCAAACCCATTATATTAAGGTTAATTAATAATCTTTATAGTTCAATCATAACATAATAGTTTTTTTCCGATACAGTTAACATGTGTGAGCATGTACAGTTACTGTTGCACATCAGGCAGTTGTGAGTTGCTTCCGTTCCTGAGGGTTACATAAAGGGATACATTTTTCTTTTTGATATATGGCTATCGTTAATGTCTTTTGTTTTCTTCCCTGTTATTGACACAGCCCTAGTCCATAAACAGAAGTTTCCCACTCCTACCAAAAGTAACACACCAATAATAATGTGTAACGGCTAATCGTTATGCAAACGGATGCAAGTAAGTCAATCTGTGCATATATTTTGCATCCATTTCAAACTAAACACTTTCAAACACAAATGTGCAACATTGACCAATAGCATACCACCATGACACCTTAAAAGGGGGATAGCCAAAGAGTCCAGATGTCAAACCAACAAATATCTAGTTTGTATAATTGACAAAACTGTACACAGTCTCATTAGCGACTGAACAAACTAGCTTGCCAGCTAGCGTTGAGAAGCTATTGAATGTCGAACACTGGCAAGGAGACATTTAAACTAGCACAAGTTCTTCCTGTACTTACAGAAAGAATTATGCATTGATTTGGTGATGACTATATGTCAACGAACTACTGGGTAAAATCATAAAAGTGTACCTTTAAAGGGTTTATTCTATAGTATTTTAAATGCATCATGAGATAAAACTGAAGAAACTGAGTTGCTGCAACATTCTTCCTTTTGTCGCATCTAGATATTTTTATATAATATATATTCAGCTCTGCATCACTCAACAGGAGGGCAAGAATTTAGTCTTTGTACTGATTTCCATTTAAAAGACATCTTTGACTAAATATACATGACAGAAATGTGATTAGTATGTAAAGTTTATAGCCATACTGCTTAGAAAACATGGTATTTAGTCCTGGAATGATCAAACTCAACTGCGAGGTGGCTCTAGTATAGTTTTATTGTTCCTTCTGTTTAACTTGTGTGAAAGGTAACGTACCTTATATAACAAATCATGTGAAAAACAGACAGATAGGGTGAGCTTATGTCGCTGCTGGAAAACTAAAGATGGAGAACATTACTAGGATATTGCCTGGTTAGAAGAAAAGGTCATAAAAGTTGCCAGGTGTGGAATCAAATCATCTGAGCAGACGTGAGCAGATTTAAGTGTCTGTTAAAGGGGAAATATCACCACTGGCTACTGCTTTTTGCCTAATTCACTTCATCACATTTCATGCTTTTTATTTTCTCTTTCCCATCGAATGGATGAAACTCACATTTTAGAAAGTATTATTTCCTGAAGTGAATGCAGATTTGAGTTGATACCTGTAGCAAGTTTTCATCTTCTTGTCTGAAACTTAAATTGAAATCTGCCAGGATTTAATTAAATTATTGTATTTATAGAGATGTTTGCCAAAAAGATGCTTGATGCTGTACAAACTTGGCTACAATATGAAGGGGATGAACATTATGCAGCAGTTTTCACACCCTATTGACCTCTAGAGCAGAAATGTTACAGATAAGTGGCAAACGTAATTCACAGCTAAAAAGGTGCATTCAGTAGAGTGCAAATCTCCACCCGGTGAGTCTGCGACGACCACTGCTGTATTGTGTGATTGAATGAATACAACCCACAATTGGCTAACCCTCCGTCTAGACACTAATAAGCCAATGTAAAACACACTTCATTCAAACTCAAAAATCAGCAGTGTTGTATGCAGGTAATTGTCTCAAAGTTATCATACATTCTTGCCAAAATCAAAACTAAAATTGCCAAGCTGTTGGCTTGTTAAAGGGATAGTTCGGAATTTTGGACATAAGACTTATTTACCAAGTGAGCTGGTGTGTTCGAGACGTCTAGAGACGTTTTCAAGAAATTTCATTCAGTTCTTCTAGTTGCCAAGTTCGCTTGTGCTATGGCTAGCGCAAGTCAATGGTTCTAGTTAGCATGGCATTAAAAACACTCATACCGACTCAGTGCACCCGAGGCAAATCAATTAAAACACTAGACTGTCAATGAAAATATCTGTGTTGATAGAATAATATTTGAAACAAAACTAACCTTGCGCTAATCATCCATTTTTTGAGGGACTAGTTTCTCAGCAGCAGCGGAATTTTACTTTGCTCCTTCGGACTCAAAACTCTAAGACGCGCTGCTCAGAATCCAGCCGGTAAATACACACCTGAACACCGCCGATTTGTTGGCCCTTAAGCCCCGAAGGCTGTCTGAAAAGCCCTCGAAGCTCACTCAAACACTGGGCAGCACACGGCCCACAAATACGCACCGCGAACCCGAACCCGAACCTCTGCTTCGTCAAGAGAACCGTAAACCCTCGGACGCGTTGCGGGGGATTCCCTCCTGGCACCACCAGTCTCAGTTTATTCGGTCCCGGTTCTCAGCTCCAGCTCCAGGGCTATCTCGGTCTCGACAGACGCTCGTTCATGTTCTGCCCTTTGAGCATCCCTATCGCGCAATTCTTCCTCTGTATATTCAGGCTCGTACAGGTACGGTTGGGTTTGGGTGGAAAAAAACTCCTCATCAGAGTCTTCAAAAGTTTCAGTATATTCTCCAAAAGTGTCCATTTCTGTGAGATTGAAGAAACTAGCACTGCAGGCTACTCTGCGTCTGTAGCAATGACAGCAGGTAAACAAACTATTATAGAACCGGTAACTTATAAGTGCTAGGTGATATCACTCCGCCGCTGCCATAGCCTACTAGGAAGTATGACACGCTGCTGCTGCTGAGACAAATCCTTAAAAATGCAAGGTTGGTTTTATTTCAAACATTCTATCAACACATATGTACATCGATAGTCTGCCGTTACAATTGATTTGCCTCGGGTGCACCGTGGAGTCGGTATGAGTGTTTTTAATGCCTGGCTAACTAGAACCGTTGACTTGCGCTAGCCACAGCACAGGCGAACTCGGCAACTAGAAGAACTGAATGAAATTTCTTGAAAACGTCTCCAGACGTTTCAATCACACCGGCAGAGTTGGAAATAGGACTTATATCCAAAATTCCGAACTATCCCTTTAAGAAGCAGCTGTGTGGCGGCGATGTACTCAGCACTGTGTACTGATAGTGTACTGTTGTACTGGTAGTGTAGTGGTAGTTCATGTTGGCCAAACGCACCGTCCGAAAAAAAAAAGTAAAACCGTTTAACCCCATTATATCTCAGCTGTGCTATCACTAGTGGCCCCTACTGGGCGGTTAAGAGTAGTGAGTGAGGTATCAGCAGGAAGTCAAAAACAGGCAGCAAAAATATGTTTTGGAAAAGTGTGGGTAACAGCATTTATCCGAGAGAATTGTCTGCACAACATATGATAGAGTTTGCTGTAGCAGATCACGAAATTAGCCGTGGACAGACTAACACGCGATGGCCTGATCGCATGATCTCCTGGCGCAGACAACACCTTAATAGTCCTTCATACACACTCACTGGAACATCATGATTTTAGGCATCAACATACGTACACTCTTCAACAGCTGATACTGAATCCAACACTAACTGCCATGCATGTAAGTGATACTAGATGGAAGTGAAGTACATACTTCCCTTCATGTGCGTTATGTAATGTGTAGACCAAGAGATCTAGGTTGCTTTAAATAGCTGCTGTGGGGCTGCAGTTCTGCGTAGGACGGATATAGACACTGGGTTGACCCGTGTCATCATTTAAGAAGGTGTAGAATCTCTACACTGCAGACCGGCGGCAGACTAACACACACACACACTGACATTTACAGTAGGTAAAATGAGGTCCGGTTATGCAGATGATTTAACAGCTGTCACAGATTTTAAACATGATATGTGCACTTTTTGTCAGGAAGTGTGTGTGTGTGTGTGTGTGGGGGGGGGGGGGGGGACGCAGGTGTGGACCCCAGGGGTGTCTAAGTTATCCCAGAAGGATAACCACAAAATCTTAATAGCGATAGTAAAGGGGAGAAAAAGCAACAAAACTGTATGAAGCCACTTCAGGCTTCCTTAAAGAAATAAAGTTTTAAGATGATCAACTAAACCACCGCTGCCAAGCAGATACAAAACCAAAATTGTCCAGGAGAACCCAGAAAAGACAAAACTGAAAGACAAAGGCGGACGGGGACACCTCTGATAAACAAAAGGGCTGGAGGATCAACAAACTCTCCAGAACCACTAGTATTCACTGGGAAACCGACAATGAGAAGAGATCCACACAAAGACCACTGACAACAGGGAGAACCTCTCACTACCTCTGATGGTGAGATAATGAGTCAGCACAGAGCACTGGAGACTCAGGGTCTATGAAGGCTCCCCACACCTGAGCTTAATCAAGCCAATCAGTGCCACACACACCTGGCTGTAGTGAGGTGATTCACTCACTACTCTCCCTTAGCCAAAAGCTCAGCCCTCACACATTTTTTAAATGAATTATCCTTAATTGGCATGTAGATTATATTAAACATCATTAATGCCAGAGGTAAAAACATGTTAATACATGAATAACATTTAGCTAAATGACAGCGTCTTTTTTATCTATATTCCCATCAGCATCGGCTGTACTTTGTTTGCTGCTAATCATCAGATGCTAGATGTTGCACGCTAAACTAACAATGATGAACATGACCCAGTGCTAAATGTCAGCATTTTCACACTGTAGGCATTGTGAGCATGTTGCTATGCTGGCGTTTAGCTCGTAGCACCACTGTGCCTTAGTAAAGCTTCTCAGAGCAAGTAGATTGGCTGTTGACTCTAAGTCATGTTAGATCACGAAGTGAGGAAATCAGCTACACTGGACCTCAAATTATAGAATAAGAAGTGGACGTAGTCATCGTTGGTTTGTGGGCTATGGTTTTAGAGCTTTGACGTCAGCAATTTGGCATCGCCATCTTGGATTTTTGCTGAGGTTATCTTGAAACTAATGATTGAGACCATAAACTCAATATTATCTGAGATAATAAATCAACAGAATTCCGTAACCCTAATGCAATCAGACTTATTTTTGCCATAATAGGAGTCACCCCCTGATGGCCAGTAGAGATAATGCAAGTTTAAGGCTTTTCAGAACCTCAGGGTGCCGCCTACCTCAAACGCATTGTTCTGCTCGATGTGATGGCTCCTCTATAAAAAGCATTCTGAGTGTGTCTGGGTGTTCCAATAATATAGTCCATGTGAAGTGTAGTGTAGAGCAGCATCTCTAAAGCTCCTCTCCTTTTAACATGACAGTGTGGTCAATGGTTCATGCACTGAAAGAGGAAAAATCAACTCTTTGTGTTAAACAGCGCAGTGCAGCAGGAGAAAAGAAAAGATTACTATTCAAAGCCTTTAAATGGATTTAAAAACAGTTACTTCAGTGCATTTGCAATTCAATCACTGTGTCTCAGATTAATGCAGAAAATGCCATTTGCATTCCTACTTGGAGCCGAGCTGTGTGCACTGATGCACACGAGGATCACAGTAGCGGCCTAATTTTAATGATATTCTGCTACATTATTATCATTCATGATCACCTGTACAGCTCATTCCTGCCTGCGATCTTGAGGCATAAACCAGCAGAGCAAAACAGACTGTGTGCAGTGCGATGCATTGTTGAAAAATCAGCAAGTGCACTGTACAGAACAGTGGGACACATGGTTTGAGGCTGCTCAGATCCCTCCTACTGTTCAACACTTCCCTCCGAGGCTTTATTGTGTTTTCATGATGCAACATGCTTGGCAGCTGGCAGAGTTGCAGAGCCTTGTCTGCTCCGAGTAAAAGACACGGCATAAGCCTTAATGTTTTGTGACTAGAATTTTGATCATTTAAAATCTTTCTTTCGCACTTGTTTTCTCTGCTCTCCCTCCCTTTCCCCTCTCTCTTGCTCTCTCTTCTCTCCAGTTCCCTCTCTGCTTCAGCCTCAGTGTCTGAGCAAGTCACAGAATCACAGAATAATGAGTTCCTCATCCTCCCGCGGTGAGCCGCGTTCACTGTTGCAACCCAGGGCTTCTTTGATATGGATTCTGTTTAAATTAGCCATCCCACTTATTGTCGGGTTTCCTTGAAAGGTCGTACTCTCATTAAAACCAATCAACACTGGAAGTTTTAAGATCACTTTTGCCCTTTGCAAAGGACGCAGAGAGTGGAACAGATTATCCCTTCAAATAACAATCTGACCACGGGAAAGCAATGTGCGATTCGGCAACATCAAAGACACCGAGGTGGACGATCCCCTTCCCACATCCGATTTTATTTTCTGGAATTAAATTGCACCACTGTCACGCACGGATTGCGGTGTTACTGAATTTCCATTTAATGGAAAACAAGGGAATCTATGTTAGTGCAATGCCACATCACATAAATGACCATGTGTGTTCTTTCTGCATGTTGGACCGCCATAGTAACAGAGATTAAATTAGCACTGCGGTGCAAAGAAGGTAGGATGTCTGGTATGCAGGCTACAATATCGTGTTTACCCACAGCTACTGTACCAGCTGTGACTTCACATGCAGAGAGCAGGGACGTCTCTGTGGGACTGGTGATAACCTGTGCAAGGCAGGCCTGTCAGTCTTTGGATTTACATGTTGACGTGGTTGCTTGGTCCAATAATGACAGTTGGTAAGTCAAGAGTGTGGTTGCCAAACCAAAAACAGAGCAGCATGTAAGTATGAATGGATTATGCAATGCGTTTGCCTAAGCTACACCCGTCAGCTAACCAGCTACCCACTACTGTACAGTAGTGAGGTTACTTCCAAAGCCAAGCAGCGTATCGTTGGCCAACGACGGTATTCAGTGGGGTTCAGGTTACATTGGTTGGCAACAGCACCCCAAGCAGCAACATCACTGGATCTGGATCCTTCTGGCCTCATAATTCCAGGTAGAGTTTTACAAGTGTTAGTCATCTGTGTAGCTATTTATATTAGTTGTGTGGTAGTGACCTGTCAATCACTAGGTAGCCCCCTAAAGCATACCCTGCTTTATGGCCTCTACATGGACCGTCATTTACTAAATGAACATCATGCTGTACTGAAGAAGACTTTGAACAAGCTAAATAGTTTACTGAGATAATAAATCAAATGAGAAGAGTGTTCTAATCAGTCAGACTTCTTTTTGCAACTAGAAGAGTTGCCCCCTGATGGCCAGAAGAGAGAGTGTAAGTTTAAAGCAGTTCAGCATCGGCTTCACTTTTCAGAACCGGAGGTTGCCGCCTGGCTACTTTACCAGAAGTTACACTATTTGTGTGAAATGGATTACTGCTCATCCTTAAAGCGCTTTCTCCAAAGTGAAACATGCTGATTTAGAATACAAACAATAAAGCAAAAGTGTTTTTTCCCTGATAACATTTTTCTGTAGTAAGCTTCCAAACAAGGTCTGTTTCTTCCATAACCAACTGGTAAGGTTGCAAGCATACTGTATGTGCAGTGTTGAAGTTTAACACACCTACCAGTAATATCTAACTCATGAAAATGAAGTAATTTACTTGCATTTATGTCATAATGCTGGTGAGTTGGCAGAAGACTGATCCGTCCCACCTTTTCACGCTGGTATCAGTGTGACTTTTGTACCGTTGGAGAGACAAACGCTCCCACACACCGCCTTATCTCCCAGTTTATCTGGAGATAGCGGCTCAACAGTCTGCGGCTCATGGCTGACGTCGTGAATCATAAAAAAAAAAAAGAAAAAATAATCTCAGATGAGTAATATTAGATTTGACTGAATATGATAACAAGGCTCGATAGAGAGTGAGTGTTCAGTGTGGACAGGAAGGCAGGTGAAGACTGAGAATGATACAACAAACTAATTATGAAATCAAGATGTATCTCTCTGCACACAGAAGTCGAAATGCAGGAGGAAGCCGAGAGCTGCGAATGGCAAGATTTGATTAAAAAGTGGAAGGGCTGGGTAGCGGAGAGCAGTGTTTTCAGTAATTGAATGACCTCAGTGAACTATGCAGAGGCGGGTCTTCCATGGTGGCACGGGGGGGCACGTGCCACCCCTGCATTCTGATTGGCCACCCCGCGTGCCCCCCCAATGGTCATTGGCTCGTTGGTAATGTCAATCATCGTGTAAAGTTCGCTACACACACGGCACACGTTAAAACGGAAGTAGATGTGAAACCTAAAGTGACGACCGTGTTAAGGACTCATGAAGGCTTTTATTTTCGAAAAAATACAAAGGAAGTAGCTCTGTGGCTCTGCGGTAATGAACTCGTTTAACTTCAACAGTCGGACTTTCTTGCAACATGATGCTTCGGTAACTTACAACGAGTGCAACGAGTTAAGGTAAGAACAGAACACTACAGGTTCTTTAAAACTGTCGGTCACAAAAATGTTTTGCCAACTTCTGTTAAATTTGCATGAAAAACTGCTCTTAAACAACACGACGACAGGTGTGTTTTACTTTAGTTAGCTCTCCACCTGAAAAAACGTCAACACATCTCTCCACTGTTTCAGTAAGGTTAGCATCTGTCGTGTGTTTTGCGACATGAATTAATAGTCAACAACAGAGTAGCCTATCATCATTGTTGCTACTGTTGGTACAGTGCAAATAACATGCTTTTCATTGTGTTTGTGAACACGTTTTCAATGTATAGCCTACTACAGTATGAAACGGAGGCAGGGAGATATCTTCGATTTCTTCTCCAAGAAGAAAATTAGCAGGGAAAGTGCAGGTGACCAGGATGAGAGTCAAGCTGAATGCAGCCAGGCAGAACAGGGTCAAAATTCCCAGGGCCAGAGCCAGACCAGCACTTGATCTGATTGTGATACAGGACATAAAATTGTTTATAAAATGTAAAGAGCTGAGAAGTTATTTTGAAGTGTCAGCACTGAGCAGTACATTGAGTTTTACTTGATCTGATTGTGATACAGGACATAAAATTGTTGACACAATGTAAAGAGCTGAGCAGTTGTTATTGTCAATTTCACTGTGAGAATTTGAGTGGCAGTGCTGTCCTAATTTCATTTTGATGTTGTTGCTTAATCTTAATAAAACACAGAACACTGAGCTTTTTATTCTATTTTTTGAAAATTCTATTTCACATTTTATTTATTTTTAATATCATGGGCTCTTTTTTTTTTCTTTACATTGTTTCAGTGGTGTTTAAAACTGTTTACTAAACAGAACTGCTATGTTCACTGTACAAAGCTTTCTCCCCCCCCCCCCCCCTTGTTTCTGTTACTTTTGGGCGGCCCCCCCAGATTAATGGTCGTTACCCCCTGTGCCACCCCACAAAAAATTCTCTGGACCCGCCCCTGGAACTATGTGCAGATTCTACATAAGGATAAACATAATCCCACGGTGAACTTAAAGCAGCTCCAAAATCACAATAATTTCCACAATGACTGTCATCATCAACAACCGCTCTCAACAACCGCTACAGCTTTGTTTGAATTATTTACACGTGATATATTCAGGTGGCACTTAACTGCACACCCCGCCTTAAAAAAAAGAGAGAGAAAAATATTTGTTCCAGCAGTGATGAATGACGCCGCTCCGTTGAGTTTCCAAAATAAAGGAGTGAAATAACATGGGTGTGTGAGGAACTCGATGTGAATGAATTGTTTTGGCTGCGATCCAGAGAGTTCCTCCGGCAGAGCCAGTTAAAACACAGATAGCGGCGCGGCTCATTGTTGTGTTGGGATCCGCCCCAGAGCATGGAGATGGAGAAGTGAAATAGTAACACAAGCTGGGGTGGGAGGGAATATTCCATTAATGCAGCAGGATGGGGTGATGTGACAGCGGGGTTATGCAGGGTGATGTCCTCGGGGAGAGGAGGTGAAACCTAACAAAGGCCCTCACAAGCTCAGACAAGTGCAATGAGCTGTGCTGAAGGTTTTGAAGAGATACACTGGTGTAACCCACCACCCATATAAACACCCTGTTTACTGCGTCACGGTTAGGAAAGATTGTGTAGGGGCATGGTGAAAGGTTTGCTACTCTGATTTAGATGTGTTTTTATTTTTATTTTAAAGGAATACAAGTTAAAGGAGAAATGACGTGTTGCACAAGCAGCCAGTTTGCAAGCTAAATCTACATTAAAAAGCTGAATCATCATCAGACGATAGCCGGTGGGTTCCCATAATGCATCTGCCAATGCGTTTGACCTCTTTTGCTTTCAAAACGGACTGTTTACCGACATTCAACCAAAGCCCGCTCACTGCAATTGGTCAACACTACAAACAGAAACCAAAAAAAATCTTGTCCCGTTGCCTGCAGATTCTGCATATGAATATGAATGCAGAATCTGCTTAGAGATTAACCAGCAGCTGGCTTCCTGTTTAATAGACAGATATGGCAGCGGCATAAATCTTCTCTTATACCCGCGTAAAAGCAAACAAACCTACTTCCCAAAAAATGCCGAACTACACCTTTATCTAAAGCCTTGTTGTGCTCTGCGCTGACAATTCTCTGACCTCTTGGGAAACTTGAATCTACCTGCGGATAACGCCTGGCGTTCACGCTACAAGGACGAGCCTTTGTGAATGCGGGGTTTCCAGCCGACAGCCACAAAACGTTACACCTCATTTCAATTCCTCCCAAACTTGCCCATCAGTGAGATGATACCAGTGTTGCAAAATACATAAGCCTGCCTTCCAGATTGCTGATGCATTTTGCATGGGGACATTGTTGGGGTTTTTATCACTTTGCATTATCCATAAAAGATCCATTCAGTAGCACACATCCCCCCCCTCTCCCCCCGATCCTCCCGGTAGCTGTTTCACAGCGAGTCCTCCAGAGATAAGCCTGTCCTTCATGTGCTGTGTCTAAGCACAGAGCCCAGATTACATGGCCATGGAGGATTCCCTCCTGCCTGCCTGCTCTTCTACCACATCTCCTGGACATAAACAAGGAGGACGCCGCGGAGACTGAACAGGCTTCCACTGTGCTCCGCGTCTTTGTAATCTTGTTCGGGCTGTGTATCTTTGTAATCCCACACAACCGCACAGCCACGGATCCATGAATACGGAGTCTGTGGACTCTAATAACCAAGGCACCTTATGAAGAGCTTAGACCTCCAGCACTTTTGCTCCTCTGCTATCACTTTATGGAACTCCCTGCAAAGCAAACACTACACTTTAATCAATACCAACAGGGTGGGAGTGGGGACCCTATAGGAGCAAATCTAAAAAGGCGGTCTAATTTATTCCCAAGGTATATTCTATGATCTTTGATTTGGTTTTCACTGTGTGGTGACTTTTTTTGTGTTTAGGTAATGACAAAAGTGGAACTACAGAATGTGTTTTCAATAGTACTTGGACGTGGAACTAAATCAATACCAGAAAGTAAGGGTGTTAAGTGTAAACTTAAAGACAAGCTGAAACAGCATTTCCAGAGTATCTAGCTTCCATATGGTGACTTATTTCTGAATCTTGCAGATTAATGGATGGATGAATGTCGTATTACTGGTTGAAACTCGTTGGTGCTCGCTGATGTAAGCACGCATCATATCTTGTTTAACAAGAAGAAAAAGAGTTAAAAATACAAAAACTTTTTTCTTTCAGCATAAATTGTTGGTATCAGATGTTTACCCTCTACTTTAACCAGGCAATGTTAGTTGCCTCAACTTAACCAAACATTAACTGTACAAAAGGTAGTGTGATTATACCAATACACACTGATCTACAAAAAGTCAAAACAGTAATCCATTTTTGAAGATTAAGAAGATTGATGTCTTTGTTTAGTTTTAGTTTTTTATCTGATTGCACTTTAAGACGGATACACTAAAAAATGTTCATATATTTTGATAACAGTGTAATTACATGTCAACTGCTTATAAATATAGCATCAATTCAGTATAATCCATGTCCCCTTATGGTCTAATAATACCACTGAAAGCATACTCAATTCCATATGACACATGAAGGCTCCCTAATTGCTTTCATCCTGAGAATGTAAAAGCGGAATCAGGCGGCCGATCAAATTAGAGAAAACCTGCCCCGTGTAGAATGTGAACATTTTGTATTTATCTGTGAAACAAATCAATTTCACACTCGTCCACACTCTCTTCAGAGCTGTTCATTTCCATGTGAGAGTGCCAACATTTCAGCATGCACTGATTTTGTCTTTGCATGTTGCAGCAGCATGTTGGCAATACTCTGGTGAAAGAAAAAAGAAAAAAAAACTCCTCCTCCCCCTTCTTGTTCTGCTCGTCCTCAGATAACTGCCTCCAGCAGAAGATGTCCTGTCGGCACCTGGCACCCGGGGAAAGGGAGGCCTGCTATTCCCCACCCAACACACACACACACACACACACACACCCTGCAAGCACGGGCGACTGTGTGTGAGACGGGAACATGTAGCTGTGTGTGTACGCATACTCGTGCACAGCTGCTCTGCATGTCTTTGTGTGTGTTTGTGCTGCATTATTATTGTGTGCCTGTGAGCTGGTGTTGTCTGTAAACCTCCCCCTGGTCCCAGCCTGCTCTGGCTGGTTTTATTGAAGCAACAGACAGCGTGGGCACACACACACACACACACACACACACACACACACACACACACACACACACACACATGCAAGCTTGCAGCCCCTGATCCCAGGCTGATAGAGACAGACAGAGACTTGGTGAAGTTGAGAGAACAGCCTGGGGTTGTCTGCAGACCACGGGGAATACGCCCCCGAGTTACAAAAAAAAAAAAAAGATGGAGTAAAAGCCAAAAACTCTGCTCAAACCCCCCATCCCCCCCCCCACTAATGCTGCCATTCAGCTGTCTACCTGGCTGTCTGACTCCTGTCTGTCATCCACTCCATCAGCTGCTTCATCACTCCCTCTTTTACCTTTTGCATTTATTGAAGCAATCTCATTTTCTTTTTCTTTTTCTTTTGGGAGGGGGGTTAGCATCTTTTGGGTCCACGGGCTTAGTTGGTTGTTCCCTTTTGTTCATCAGTGCCATCAATCTTGAATGGAGAAAACCAATGCATCAGCAGTGTAATTTTGTAATCAGCACAGCGAGGAATACAAATCAGATCGGCAGCGGGGCCGTAATGCATGTAATCCATCAGAATGAAAGTGTTACAGACAGCTGATAAACATGCATTTTTGAGGTGATTAATTGACTGAATAATAGATTGATCTCTACGTATACTCACAGATCTGGAGTTTCTTTCTTTCTTTTCTGTTGAAGTCTGTCGATGAACTGAGCGTGTGTGGATACGGGGGGAGCACAAAGACTATAAAATCATGAAAATCGATATAAATATACAGACAGTTTGGGTATAATAAGCATTGCAGAAGTGATGCTTTTTTTCTGTCTTCGCTATGGCGCTGCAGGCTTTACAATGTGTCTGATTGGGACATTTCATTTTGTTTACGCCATTTATTTATTTTATTGCTCTCTATTGGTGGCTATTAGGAGTTTTTAACAGCATCTCAAAACGTATATCTGCCCGTGTACGAGTCCTCGGCACCGCCTCCGCTCATCTTGAGCTACAGTATGGTGGCCTGCACTCGACAGGAGCAATGAAGCTGTGCTTTCACACGGAGACGAGCGAGCCAGCCAATTAGAGGCACTAGCTGTAAATGGGTTATACATCACGGCGCTAAATACTGCAATAATAATAATAATAATACTGCTCTGGCATTTGCTTCCATTTGCTTTTGTTGGATGGGGAATGAAGCTTGTTCGTCTTCATCGACAAATGGCCCATAATGCTGGTTTCTACCTTTTGGAGGGCCGGCAAAGTAACGGTTGATTCATTGTCGATCAGAGATGCCATCAACTCCAGCAGCTACTTTATATACGATGGGCATCTTGTCCAGCTGGGTGGAAAGAATACTCTCACTGATACTAACCTCTGCACAACTGTTAGCTGGAGACGTAGCGACCGACATTGTTCCCCCAGCAGTCAGAATGTCGGGCCCGTCCCGCCGGCCCAGCTGTGGCGATCTCGCTGAGAGATTGATGGAGCTCTTCAGGTAGATACAAAGCTAAGTGTCTTGTTTATTAATGTGCTGTGATTGGATCCATTAGCTGCCTTGTGTAAACTAATCGCCGTATAATGTGTGTTGTCATTTCAGCCTAACTGCTGATAATGTATTCCTCCCCCGTCTTTGCAAATGCTGGTATTTTCTAATAGACTCATAGAAATACTGTTGTGTCAGGAGTAAGGATTTTTTTTCACCCCCTCTCCATCCGGTCCACTGAACAGTAAGCATGTTTCACATTCACATTGATTGCTGAATTTGCTGTATGCTCCGGCTTGCTGTTCTCTGATATGGGCGATTATATAGAGATTCGGAGTGCAGCAGATTTGGGTGAATCAAGTTGTGATGAAGCTCACCTTTGCTATTTAATTCTATCTGCAGATTTACTGCCAATCCGAGCATTCGGCTCTAAAAAAGTAAAAAAAATAGTAAAGTAAGGAAAGGAGTTTGTAAATGAAAACAAGAAATGATAAAAAAAAAAAATTGGGTCACATCTCATCCAGATCCTGAGATATTACCGCAGACAACCATTCCCTTCTTCGTGACATGGCATCCAAATACACAGCAGCGCGGCGGTCCACACCGGGGACGAAGTCTATTGACTCGTAATAGCAAATCTAATGGTATTGCTTTCACACAAAAAAAGAAGCCAAAAAAAATAATAACAGGCCCCGCAGAACCATCATAACCACGCTGGCTGACATCCAGCTTGCACATCTTCGGGGATCAATTTCTTCAAAGCATAATGCATCTCTTTTATTCTCCATCTGAGATGCAGAGTTGGTGATCTCAAGGTGCGCGGCGGAGACTTTGAAGTGCAAAGGAGTCGGGAGTCGGGAGATGGAAGATTCGCAGCCCGGTGTCTCCCCGCTGAGATGCTCTGACCTCAAGCGCACGGAGTGAAAGTGAGCAAATTGAAAATAAGTTTAGCAGGGCACACCGCTGTTCAACGTACATACTGGGAAATAAAACTACCTGTCACAATCGATTTGCAATGCCAATGGATTTCAAAGAGCTATCAGGGGCTTTTTTTTTTTAAATCTTCCCAAGCTCTATGTCAAGCACACTTCACTGGGATATGTCCCGTTTTTATTATAGAGGTTTCCCTGAGATTTTGCATTTTAAATCCTGGCCTGGCAAACTTTTTGCGAGATAAAGGAATCTCGTTAACAAAACACTATGAGGCTGTTTTTTTTTTTTTTTTTCTGTTTACGCCCTCTCGCCTTCATCGCCGCATCCAGCGTGAAGTGACAGGTGTGCTTTGGATCTCTGCAACATATTCACCGGTTCATTATGCGGAGCAGGGCTTCATCTAAAAATAAAACTGTGGCCTGTTCTTTTTGCGGCAGGTTCACGCCAAGACGGCAGCCAGTCGCATGGGAACTCCACTTCACAGGGAACAGCAACAATGCACACTGCAAAGGGGCGGAGGGAACAAAAGAGAGAAATAGTGTCACTCTTGCTTTTCTTTTTTAGCAGCAGCAGACATGCCACGGAGCGTACCACATGCTAGGCTGCTACAATAGCTGCTTGGGAGTTGACGCTAATGGACAGGTCTTAACCTCCGCAAAGACGCCGCTGAGATTATGGACGTTTCAGGGAGCTGCACATGTAAACAACCAGGTTGGGGGCACAAAAAAGGTTTGATAGTGAGTTAATGAGGCCTCTGGTTGTTGTCATTCATCGCCCGGTAAAATAATAATGCTTGCCTCAACCACAAAGCCCTTGCTTAAAGCTTTACTTTGCTGATATTTGTAAACGGCAGAAACAAAACCATGCGAATGATCACGCCAAACACGTCTCCATCTGCTCCACCCAGCAGGACGGAGGACATTTACACTGTCACTTTCCCCGGTCCATTGTCCCAATTATAAACACACCTGCAATTCCTTCCTTCCTGCACCAAAGGTTCCCACCAAAGCAATCACGCGAGCTGAAAGGGAGAGTCACAGCGGCTCCCAGGTAACACTGGGAAGAAAACAGGGGGGGAGGCGTGCAGCAAAACCAGTCCGGATGCTCTTGAAAGCCAACCTGGATGTGTTAAGAGATTCTGGATCACCGTGATACAGGATTTAATGGAACATTCTTCATTGGTTCAGTCCACCACAGCATCTGTCTTGTCAAAATAATCAAAGTGATCCAACATCGACATGCCACAGTCTTGGTAGACCAGTCAGCTTCATAATAACCCTTTGTTAGTCGCTCAAGTGTATTTTTGGGGAGTCTGCCCATTATATTTGCCACTGCTGAGGTTATTCCTGCCTCCAGAGCAGCTCTTCATCTGAGAAATGCTCATGTAACTAACTATATTTAAATGATGACTGTTTGTAGTCGTCCTTGTGGCCGCTACGGCACTTGAGAAAGAAAAGCTCTCCCGAGAGGATGCTGAGGAGGGAGAAAAATCTTTTATTGCTTTTGAACTTGGCGCTTAGTGCTTTTCAGAAATGACCTTCGCCGACTTTGTTTTCAGCCGTGCTGAAGTATCATGGGATCTGATCAGAAGCAAAATAACATGATTTTATGTACAACATAGTCAATTTGATGGTGGAGGTTGGTGATATTTCCTGAAATACTTTTGCTTTCCATTCATGAGACTGTCTGCTGCCTGCTTGGATGGCTTAGAGAGCACGTTAAAGTCTAAGTAAAAAAGGAAAGAAAAGCAGCTATATGGGATGCTGCAAGTTGGCAACAGAAGCATTTTAACCAGATTGCCACAAATTAACTTGACTAAATTAACACCTCTGTTACCATTGAAGGGATTCATAATTAATGTATCAAAGACCCTGGCGCACGTACACACAGAACAGCCATTAGACGTAACACTTATTTTCTTATTTAACAACCCCCCTTCTTTTCAATTCCTTCTGCATCAATGCAAGTCAATCCCACGTTAGTGCATACACCGGGGTGCACAGCCTGCTCCGATTCTAAGCCTTATTTTTGGTTGTTGGGGGGGGGGGGGGGGGGGGGGGGGGTAGTTGGTGAAAGAGGGTGGGGGCTGCCTCCTTTTTGAAAGTGTGGGTTTTTTTGATTCGGTGCCATATTCTCTGAAGCTGAAAAACAGCCCCATCAGTAACTCATTTCATATGGATGTGCTCTGATGTGGCAACTGCTTTAGTCTCTACGCAGTGTGGTGCTTTGCTATAGGCACTTTGTATTCATGTTCTGTGTTATTCTTTTCTTCTTGATTATACAATGGCAGTAGGAGCTCTTTAGCGGGCGGAGGGAAGCTGCTGCTAATCTGAATTGTTAACTTATTGGTATTTCCTATCGGATTTTAAAAATGTCTGACATCCTGACCTGTGCTCTGCGGCTGTTAGTGGCTGTCAAAACAGAGCTGTCATGTCCCGTCCTAGACGCTGCTATCGTATTGACCAGCAGACCGTTGTCTTGGGGGGGGGGGTTCCTCTGGGATAATCAAATCATAAAACCCTGACAAAAACAACAGAAACAGGAAATAGGAAACAGTATGGCCAATTAAGGGGGCATTTCCCCACCAAGTCATGAAAAAATAGCCCAAAATAGTTTGCTTTTTTTTATTTGAGAGCTCTTTGTGTGGTTGCCTATTAGCGCTTAATTGAGAGTGTCCTGGGATAAGCTGCGGAAGAATGCGAGTACTGTCCAAGCCGTGGCACTGCCCCGACAGAAGGGGGGAGAAGGGGGAGCAAAAATCCTCCCCACCCCCCCTCCTCTTCTTGCACTGATTACCACCCTTGTCGCCCCTCACTTTTCTGGTTTTCTTTTTCTCCGTACAGGAGCAATACTGTAAGGTCCGCCAAACTGCATATTTAATTTGTTTGACGAGCCAAAGAAAATTGTTTGCTGTTGAGTTTTTTTTTTGCTTTTTGCTTCCTGTGAATCTTCCCTTCTCCTCCCAGCGCCGCTACATCTTTGTTCCATTCCCTCGGCGGCTTGTTCAACTACTTTCCGTTTGACGTTCATTTGTAACAACTTCAAAACACACTGGCACAGAATATACAGACAGATGTTAGCGATGAAATATTTATCCCATAAATTGTAACCTGGATTCCTCACTTGCCTTGTGAGCTTAGCCAACTCATCTATTATTAATGATGAATGGGCATGTTTTTGTCAGCTCTTTGTTGATTTGTAAAATAGCTGTATGAGTGCTTTTCAGATTTCTTTTTATATAAATATATATATATATATATTTATATATTTCTGCGTAAGCATGTAGCGGATGATGCGTGATGAATGATGAGGGCCAGAAACAGCAAGCTCAGGTCTGTTTTCGCCCGATGAATCTTCATCTGAAATCCATCTTTATCTGCTCTCCGATGGTGATGACTGGCCATTTAAAGATACTCTGGCTGTCTGTTGAGATGGAGCCAGGAGCGTTTGAGCCCCGGTTCTGGGATCCAGGTTCCTCCCACCGCTTTGACATATAAATAAAAGAGAATAATAATGTTCAGCGGCTGCATGAGCAGCATGCTAATACGGCTGAAAGTGCCCTTTAACCAGTGCACCATATCAAAAAGGTGGAAAATATGATCCTGAGCGGTATCTAACAGACCGAGGAAAGCTACACAAGTGGGACTCCTGCCTTATTTTATCTGCAGCTAAATAAAACCCATTACACTCTAATGTCCATATCTGGAGCAAGCATGCAAAGTGAATCCTGCAAAAATCAATCCGTGTGAAACTATAAAATCTCCAGATAAAGTCCGCGCCATGCACATAAAAAGCGACATGCATTGTTGCGACGTCTATTTGTTTAAAAGCAACCCTCCGACTTCTCCCATTCAGCAGTGAATAAAACAGGGACGGTGGGAAATTCAGAGGGTGAGATTAATTGGCATGCAAGCGGAGTAACTGTCCACAGTCTGCCGATCACAGGGCTAGCCAAGCATGACAAGCATAGCCTATCTTCTACTTTTCATTAGGCCACGGACGGGGCCAGCCACAAGCTTTATGCTAAACAGGGTTGATACGGCTGTCTCAGTCTCCCAAAGACCTTTACACCCTCAAAACAAAACAACAGGATACGTACTGAAAGAAAAAACAAACAATGTCAGGCGGAAAAAAAGATGGTTCTCGCACGAAGTCTGTCATGCAAAAGAAAAGGAATGAATAGCTGGCGGGGAAATAAGAAGGAAGTGCGGTATCAGAAGTCAACTTGATGCCGAGAATCAATGAATAACTGTCTGCGTATGATTAACTAGGCCTTTATTCTGGAAGCGTGCCTGCTCAATTTTCAAAATGTACATTTCATTTATTGGAATCCATTAACTGTGGGGTGTTGGCAGAATTATGATTTGTGTATGCAACAGTGGTAAACTAATTAAAATATAAACTAGGCTGACTTGTTTATTTTTTGTTGTTCTCGTATGTTCCAGCTATGACTTGAAAACAAATGACAAATAAGTTCAGTGTACCTTGGAGTGCTGATAGACTCTGTGTTCGTATATTCTCATTTTGTTGGTGTGGACTCAAAGAGCACAATCTCTTCCCTTTTTAAAATTCATATCAAAAATGCATCTCCAGCAGATCGGTAAGTTCTACTGGGTTTTAATAAAACAGCAGAGCTCTTTGAAGGATATATATATACATTTCAAAAAGCAGGGATTGCAGCGATCATGTGTAGATGTAATACAAGATAAAATCATAGTTAATGTAAAGCTGATTCCCTTAAAGGAATAGTTTATTCAATTTCCTTGCCAAGACCTACTAAAGAGGATCATTGGTCTGTGGGGGACTCAGGCTTTCTGAGGGGCAAAAATAATAAAGGCACCAACGTGCACTACATCAAGTCTCTCCACTAGAAGGAGACCCTATAGAGAACTGATTCATGTTTTCTCCACTGGAAGGGCACAGCATCACATTTTCTCAACTGGAAAGACACCCTATAGAGTGCTGACTCATGTTTCCTCCACTGAAAGGACACCATAAAGAGAACTTCATCATGATTTTTCCTTTGGAAGGCCACCCAAAAGTGCTTTATCATGTTTTCTTCACTAGAAGGGCACTGCATTGAGTTTTCTCCACTGGAACGGCACTTTAGTAAAAAAAAAATTTTTTTTTTCTGAGTCAGTCTTGCCCTTTTTGTGCCAAGTAATGATAAACTGTGGGCCATGTTCTACACACCTCAAGATGAATTTGTAAGAAAGTAATGAAAATAGTTCAGGTTGTGTCATAGTAAAGTGTATATCCCACTGGCTATGCATTTTTGGTCAAAAGTCATCCTAAGCCTTTTATCTAATCTTTTACTCCACAGCAGGCCAGCCTTTATGTTCACAGAATCAAAAGTCCCCTTCACCCATTTAAAAAGGAAGTTACCCGAGCTTGGCAGAGGGACAGAACAATAGTATCCCCTCATGGTGAAGTGGATGTGAGTGATCACAGTCCTAACAACCACCGCTGTGACCTGGTTTATGGAAATCACCTCTCCACTGTGCAAACGCCACCAGCTCATCATAGGGACATTTTCCGGAGGCTCTTACAGGCCACGAGTAATATCGGCAGAGGAGCAGGAGGAGAGGGATGTCGTCCCCTACACTGTGTGTCTGCTCTGGTGTCTGTTCAAAAACACTAAAGGATGCTGATGATTTTGGATTGCAAGTTGATCTGAAGAGCAATATTGAAAAACACCATTACCAGCATGATGATGGTGATTATTGTTGTTGGAAGTGCTGCTGTCTAAAATGACATGATTGGGCCCCCCTAGCTTAAGAGCGGGGCAACCCAGAGGCTACGACAGGTTGATATTTTTTTTGTGTTGCTCAATGTTGACATCAGTTGGACATGGGTGGGCAAGCATTGGACGAGTGGGAAAGCATAATTTTGATAGTAACCCCCTCCCTGTAGCTCAAACGACAAAACGTCCAATTTCTGCCAGAGTGTATTCTTCAGCCAAGCATGGGAGGCGGCATTCACAGCCACCGAGTGTTAATAATGTGCCAAACAATTATGTCACAGTCTTTGGCTTCCCATGTGAGAAAGTGAGCCCCCCCTCCCCTGCTGTGTTACAGTATGCAAATGTGAAAAAGGCTAAAGTCTGAGAACTGGATCTTGGGCCAGGCTACTGTTCCGAAGAGAAGTGAATGGCATCTGTAAGCTTTTACAGGAGGGGGGGAAGTGGATGTGAATTAGAGCAGTATTCCATGGGAAATAAATTGGGAGTAAAGAGGAAACCTTATTGTGTTGTTGGTGGTGGGTTGGCACCCAACCACTGATGTTTTTGAGTTTCTCGAGCTATAGAATGTAATCCATGTCAGCTATGTCGTTCTTTCACCTCATGTATTTGTGTGTACCCTCAAAATAGCTCAGTGGGAATAACAAATGAGAACCACAGTGGAATCTGTTGGGTGACAAATACTAGAAACATCACACTGTTTATTGTGGGAATACTCTTTGGCTATTGATGTTTCTTGTTTCCACACTTGTTAAAAATGCAAGAGTGACAAGGAGAAAAAAAGCATGGCATTATTTAGATTTGGAAGAGAGTTAATGAAATTGCCTAAGTATGAATCATTGATTTTTTTCTCTCTTTCCCACCAACAACCTTCATCCTTTTTTTTTTGCCATAAATTACTGGCATTATTTACATTGCATGAACAAAGGCTCGTGGAGATTATAAAATTGTGATGGGGTCAAAGCGTCCTCCATGCTCTATAAATTATGCGTCCGGTACATGTTTAATCACATGAAGCACAACGCTGGCGAACAAACCCTGGCCTGACCTTCTCATAATTAAAATGCAAAGTAACCTGTTGCCTGTCTGCTGCAGTGATTGGACGTGACATGCAGTCAGTCAGCCTTGCCGCCTCCTGGTTACATACTTACCTCAGCAGATAAACCTGGTAAATCACTGTTGCTTCCTTGCTGAGGAGGTTTAGATTCAATTTGAATTATCATTCACAGTATGAAAGGAGGCGTTATCATTATCAATGGAAAACTAGGAAAGTGAGTGCAGATCTTCCCCAGGTGTGCCTGCAATGTCTACTGCAACCCACAATTCGTAAAACATACTAAATCCAAGCTCAAAAACAAGGGGTGATGGAGGCAATGAATTCAGAGTCATCATATAAGACATCATACAATGCTGGGGGTTGGTGATCTTATGTGAACGATACCCAGTTCTTCAACAGCTTGAGTTTTTTCCTTATGGTAAAACACAAAAGAATACAAATCACCAAAAGTAGTTCCAACATAAGCACAACATCATGTTTGTTTGTAAGCTGACAATAGTATTAAAAGGCTACTGGCTTCCCAGAGAGTAGCTACCATTAGCCTGTCGATCCAGGGTTATGAAACCTTTTAACATTCCTAAGTGTCGTCTCAGAAGCACAGTGCATCAGCATGCGCGAGAGGCCGTCCACAGCCAGAGTCATTTATATTTCACTACAGGACCCCTTGATCCACAGAATAAGCTGGCAAAACAAAACAATCACTTTCATAATTGGAGGACAGATGTCTTTTTCCTCAGGGAGCTGCAATTAATCTTTGAAAAACGCTGGATAACATGTCAGCTGAAAATAGAAAGTGCATGCCCTTTCTCCCTCTCCACTGATTCTATAATTTATTTATATTCCAATGTGGCTGTGAAGACTATTTGCATGTGCAATCTACAGTGGAGGGCTATGGACTGATGACAGCATTTGACAAAAACGCAGCACTAATACAGACTTAATGTGAAAATATGCTTACAATATTTTGTGAGCAATTTAAAAGTGTAATACAGATGAGTCAAATAAATCAAAATGAAGAGGTTTTCTAAATGTGATATTACCACTCTCCACCTTGCATTCTGTCACACTGTTTACAATGTGGATCAAACCAGTCGCCTCCAACACAATCATTTGTTATCTCCCCTCTTCCTTGTCAGTACAGTACTTCCTATATGCTCTTCACTTTTTCAGTCGATAGTTAATTAGTGTGACCAAAAATTAATTAGGGTCTAGGCCAAATAATTTGGGTGTGCATTGCGAAATTAATTCCTGAGATGGAAGTAGAGAGAAGAGGATTAATATTCAGCGTGCACGTTCGTTTGTAGCCTCAGGTTTTAATGAGAGATGATGAAGTGAAATGTAAATATCAAACACATAAAACCTGATGATTGACTTAACATGGCTAGATTTACATACTTGTGATGAAAAGAAGAACAGAATCCTTTACAAAGTTAATTCATGTACAACTAATGAGGATTTCGAGACCTGTGTGCTTTTGCCACCGGTAGGCTAATACCCAATGTGTAAGGGCTTAAAAACTGAATTTCAGTAAAATACGGTCACTTGTAATGCTCCGTTACTCAACATTTTGACCATACTTTTTACCCCTTTGATAAACTTCAGTGTGTTCTGGGAACAGACTGCTGCGGGTTGTGGGGAGGCAGCTAGCTTAAAATGTCCCGTATGCTAACTATGAAGATGTTCATGTTGGAACTACGTAGCTGCTAGCTAGCCACACGTAGCATTGCTTATTACATATACTTGTCTTGAATGCTGCATGCTGTTAGTCACAGGGGTAAAAAGGGGTTAGCTTCATGGTAGGTAAATACCTAACCTTTGGCTGGTTTATTCCTTCACAAACTAAATGTAGAGGATGTGTGTGTGTGTGTGTGTGTGTGTGTGTGAATAATTTGGTTTTGATAGAGCTGGGCTGAGCAATGAAAGTGAAGTAACTATCACTTTTTTGCTGTGTTTAGGCTCATTTGGAAAGCACTGTAGTTACTTCTTTGATTGACTTTTTTCTAACTTCTTTTTAATTAAAAGCGCCGCTGCCCCTCTGCTACTCAGTCAAGCTGTCAGAACTACCATGGAGCACACACTGTCACTAATTGCACTCCCTGAATAAATATTATTCAAGTTGTGGAAAAAATGAAAAAAGATATCCAGAATGTCAAACTGATTCAGCAGTGAAATCGTGTTAAAAAGCTGGCCTGTGCTATGATTGGCCAGTCTGTGTTCGAGGGGCGGGATTTAGCGATGAGTCAATTTGTGATGTGATATAATGAATTCATTACACGATATTGCCTTTTAGCAGTTGAACAATGCTAGTGACTCAGGATAGCTGAATGCTAACAGGGCAACATGTTCACCCTGACAATGCTAACACACTGTTTAGCAGGTATCATGTTTACCATCTTAGTTTGACGTGTTAACATGCTGAAAATGTGTTAAATCACACAAAATGTATCCAATGGTGAGTACAATTCACTCTGAAGGAATATCTGTACAAGGTTTAGTGCCAACTTATCAATTAGATGCTGAGATATTTAACAGGAAAAGAAACTGGTAGTGCAGGAAGAAATGTCAGGGGTCACCAAGGTCATTAGGATTCACCCAAACCAATGTCAGAACAAAATATCATGGCAATCCATCGAGTTGTTGAGATATTTCAGTCTGAAAACAAAGTAACATTGGCATGGGAATTTAATAGTCTTATGTTACATATGAATATGTTTGCATATAAGTATTACCCTTATGCTGCAGTCTTCTGCAACACTGCACATAATAACATAAAAGGGGATGGATGGACGGAAAAACTAATACTTGATTTTGCG
This sequence comes from Chelidonichthys spinosus, assembly GCA_029853015.1. Taxonomy (NCBI): domain Eukaryota; kingdom Metazoa; phylum Chordata; class Actinopteri; order Perciformes; family Triglidae; genus Chelidonichthys; species Chelidonichthys spinosus. Next base: position 8,645,438 of record CM056837.1, read on the forward strand.
GCTTTGTGACGCAGATGGAGTGGATGGATTGGGGTCTTAAAAGCAAAAAGTAATAGAGCCCGTGTGCTGTGACCTCATCGTTTCCTACAATAATTGCAATTTGAGCGAAGCCAGATGCGTTTCGGTAAGTTTGAAGTGAAAATATTCACAAAGTGTGAAATTAAAACACATCTTGTCGTGAGGCTATCGCTGTCACTCCGCTTGCTTCCTTTCTTCTCTCTGCAATGCATAACACACAGTCGGGAGGCAGTTGTCATGGTGATTAATGCACACGCACGCTGTTAACCAGTAGAAGAGAGAAGAGGACATTTCAAAGCATCTCAAACCTTGACTTGAAGGAATAGTGTCTCTGCTCAACACTATATGATGGCAGTAGAAACTGAAAATCATGCCTTTTATTAAAGCTTGACTTCTTGCTTAGAGGTTATAAATGACACGATTGCACTTCAGATTGTGGATTGACTGTGTGGTTTGAGGAAAACAATGTCTGACTCCCCTGCCTACAGCGGTGTATACCATTGACTGGCCTTTCAGATGTGACAATGCAGTTATTTCGGTCAGCGCAACATAGCAACAAGTTGTATCGAATGACATCCGATGCCTCGGCAGTACCATAACAACTGGGATCATTAGTGTACATAAACCGGGCAAAGCGTCGCATCTATAGTTCCGAAAGCAATGTGACCTCCCAAGAATGCCTTAATGAGAGTGGGAAAGGGCAGGGACGAAAACATCATTACACCAGGGATCATTATATGGGAATGTGCACTCGCCTGTCCTCACCTCTTCTTGACCGCTCGACCCCTCGCTCCAGAGGCTAACAGTGTATTTTGGTCCATCCTCCCGAGCACACCGCCGCTGTCTGCCGGACTGACACAAGCCAGAGACTCGCAGAGTGAATCTAATTACAGAGACAATTATGATCGTGACCCAGTTCGACCCGGATTTGTATTCAAATGGACTCATTTACCTTGAGGTTTGGAGTTACATCTTCTGAGGACTGAGTGTGAACCCGGAGACTCTTCTGTCACTCCGTCTCCAACGCAGCACAGTCTCTTTATTACCTACTCGCACTACGCACAATTATCATTGAGGCGCATGGTTATTTGTCAGCTGAATGCATCACGCTTTTCCTTTTTTCATTTGTTAATTCAAACTGATCCATATAATCTAACCAGAAGGCTTCCATTAGGGCTCGGTGATAATTTAATATTACACAGTTTATCAACTGTCAGCAGAATCACATTGTGATGATATGATCTTATTATGTTGACATTCGACATGTTTCTGTTCTTCACGTCAATGATTCAGAGCAAACTGTAACGAGCAACTAACAAAATTACTTATTGAAATCAGTTGTGAGCCATAGTCCCACATGTGTTTTAAAAGGGGGGGCTTTATTATCAGATTATAATACCAGGAGACAATTATGTTTGTCTTGCATCCTGAACATCTCAAGGTAAATGCGCAGTACAAACTGTTTATTAATTAATTAATAAACTATTAATTATCGTTGGAATTTCAACCACATCTGCTCCATTTTCATTGAGAATGATATGCAAACTTTTTAAAATGTGATAAATCATCGCTGTCCAGTGAAAATGCATCTATTATTCATTTTTCATAATTTGGTGATTTTTATTTGAGATTAATCGAATAAGAGTTACTTTAAAATTGGCCAACTTCTTAAGCCAAGTAATGGACCCGATGAAAACCAATAGCAATATTGTTTTAGTACATTTTACAAAACTAAAAAAATAGGCTGAGGTTTTTCTAAGCTTACAAAACGTTAACATTTTGGAGATGCACGTTTTTCACAAGGTAGTTATGAAAAACTTTAGAATATGAACGATTCATTGAGTTAGACGGGTCGCATTTGAAGTTTGCAACATTTTCACTGCCATTCTTCTAACATTGTTAATGTAAGATGTTACATCTGCAGCGCAGCATCTACCTGCAGGCTCTGAGACTGTGTTCAGCCTGAGCACCTCTTAACTCCACAGTCCTTGACCCTGCTTGTGAGGGCCGAGAAGGTCAGGAGCCTCTATGCCTGTTATCAATGTTGGACATATTCTGCATTCACATAATAACCTATTCTAAAGGAGTTTTTCACGTATCACCAAATGACAACAGACATGTTCAGCAGGTTGCAAAGCAGGTAATTCTGGCCATGAAACCAGTCGTTCTGAAATAATCTACCTATAAGTTCTTATTTTATTCATTCATGATGCTGGTTTGAACCTATTTGATGAGGCACAATATTACTCTTCTACTAGGGTCAAGGAGGAAACCTCCAGGTCTGAAAATTGTAGCCATGTTGAAGTGCTATAGACATGAATTCTCTCTACTGGCCATCAGGGGGCGACTCCTCTGATTAAAAAGAAGTCTGATTGTATAGAAGTCTATAAGGAGATTACCCTTCTTCTCACTTGATTTATCAGTAAATATTGTAAACATGAGTTTATGGTCTCAATCTCTAGTTTTACATCTTCAATCCAGCATGATGTTCATTTAGGACAAAATGGTCCATTTAGAGTTAAATAGAATATAAAGCAGGGGATGCTTTAGGGGTTGCTCTTTGGATTTTGCTACCACATCCGTGTTCTGGTCTAACAATAATTGTTAATAAGCCTTGTATCAGAAAGGCACCATTTATTAGTAAAAAATAATAACTTTGCTACATAGTAATGCCTCAACATTATGCAACAAGCTTGAAGTCAGCTTTTACTTTTGGTTTCTCAAAGGATCTAAAAGGCGGTCTCCTGGGTGAAAGTCCTCATTTTGGTTGCCCATCCACCGGCTGCTCTGGCTGAAAGCAAAAACGTCGACATTCAAGGTGTCCGCGGTTCGGAGAAAACATCCAATGCCATCATCTTTCCAGGGCCGATGCTCAATGAGAGTCTCTAGTGTCAACCTGCTTTTTGAAAATATATTCTTACAACTCAAACTAATCCTTTCACTGAGAACATCTACTTTTGAAGCGACCCTTGCTACTTTGCATAGCACTCAGACGCGTTCGCCGGTTCACCACGAGTTCTCCGACAAGGTCATTCTCAGTGACACCCCCCCACACACACACACACCCCCGCTGGCTCCTACAATGTCTCACCCACAAATCTCTGGCGGAGCTGTTGCTTCTTTTGGGGTGAGTCGAGTTCTCTCTGAGGATTGTATCTCGGCTTTCAAAAGAACTGACGCTCTTACAGTTTCAGTGAGGAATTAATCTGTGCGAAAAGACAAAAAAAAGAGCTGCAGCTCTTCTTACATATTCTGGGGCTTAAACACTAAACAAAACAGAACAGGCAAAAAAATAACAACTAATATGGCACACTTTGTTGTGGGCTATATTTTTTTTAGATCCTCTCCTTTCTTCTGCTAATTGCAACATGGTAATTAGGTGTAGAATCTAATTTACTATGGGGCTTCGTTTAAGGAAATATGCATTATTCAAGTGGGGGATTCCAAGGAGGAGGAGGAGGAATATTAGGAGAGCCGGATAACAGGATTGCTGATGAGAACAGTGAGCATTGAAATGGGACTGATGGCGTTGGAGAGGCAGAAAACATTGATGATGATGATGATGAGGATGGTGATGATGGTGATTATGGCACCATGTTGGTGCCTGTGGTTGCGTTGCTGCCAAGCCAGGAACATGAAGGAAGGTCATCGACCTCTGATTTCAGTCCTATTTCCCCTACAAGCCAAGCCCTAATAGACTCCATTAACAGAAAGAGAGGGAGAGAAAGCCCTGACGCTGGAGCTTTCAGAGTCAAGTCTGCATATGTGATGACTTGCAGTCTGGCTGGCTGAATGAAGCAGGCTCAGAGGCTGATAACCTCCTCTTTCCTTATTATTTCCCCTCATTTAACTCACTGTGGGCCTCCATCACAGTCCATTTTCCTGTGCACGTGTGTGTGTGTGTGTGTGTGTGAGACCCAGGCAAGGACATCTCTCACTCCTGCAGCACGTCGGTTATTTCACAGCAATTTTTGGATAATGATTTATTTTACTATCCACAATTGGAAGGCCTCCTGCTTGAAAGGGAATGATAAAATGGTAATCCCTTTGCAATTATGCAGTGCGAGATAGTCACGTTCATTGAGATTTTCCGATACAGCTGGCATGGTGGACACAGGGCTGCTCGGTCTTCTTCGCCGCCATCAGCTCGGTGTATCGCGTGAAAACACACAGACTTCAAAAACATACAATGTGTATACTGTAAAACGCTTGAAACCCGGTCGTGGAAAGAAAATGCCCGCTCTGAGATTAGTGCCAACAAGGCTGGGATCTCTTATGGCTCCTATCATTTCAGTTGATATCAGACGGTGCATTTTCCTGACAAATTTGCATTTAATCAAATTACCACAAGCCTGGTAGCCCTTTGGAGTCTGGGACCCAGACAGGGGCCGTAAATCCAGCCTTGCTGTCATGGTGGGAGAAGCAATCCCATCTTTTACTTAAGGAAAAGAAGTAATACCACCACTTAAACATTGTCATATGAGTAAAGGTCTCCTGCAGTCAACAATAAGTATTGATATAATTAAACTATCAAAAGTACTCCTGCAGAAAAACAGCCCTCTATTATATTATATTATATATGACATCATTATTTGTTTAATAGTGCATCGTGGTGGAAACAGCATTCGATTGTTGCAGCTGCTCATGGTGCCACTTGTTTTAACAGCTTTATATGGTAAATGGACTGAATTTATATAGCACAAAGTGCTTTACAAGACCCTTTCATACACACACACACACACACACACACCACACACACAGCGATGGTGGCAGAGCACCACTCTGCACATCAGGAGCAACTTAGGGTTCAGCGTCTGGTTAAATGACACTTGGACATGCACACAGGAGGAGCCGGAGATCTAACATCCCACCTTATGATGAAAGGATGACCCACTCTACTTCCTGAGCCACAGCCTAAACATACATACACTTAGGTCATTCCCAACCAAGAGGTCAGGGCTCCTCCAAGGTGAGTGTGAGATCGAGTTAGACTGGATTACATCCCTGCATCGTGTTAAGGTACTCAAATGGAATACCTCACAGGAATATCTGTTTCCTAAACAGTCATTTAAATGCGTCTATAAGAGTTTCAAATACAGTGTTGTATAAGCTTATGGAGTAAACAGTCCAATATTTCCATCTAGATGAAATTAACTCAAAGTATACAGTAGGATCAAATCAAAATAGTCAAGTAAAGCTCGACTAAATGTATTTCGTTACTTTCCACCACTAGTGAGCCATTAAACTGGACATGGCCATGGGACACAACCCTTCATCGGATGCTCTCCCATGAGAGAGTAAGATCAGATGTATGACATGTAGAAATGATGGATTGTTTCCCATAACCCTTTGGAGTTTAGACTGTTACAATACCAATGTGGGAAAGCATTTGGGAGGATTTGCAGACTGGACACATCAAAGCAAATAGCAATCTCAGAGCAGCATTTACGAGAAACTTTATCCACGATGGTCCACTTCACAAGTAAGTGTTCCACTTATATCATGACGATGCGAGTCAGCTGCATGGAAATTAGACGCAACGTGTCCAACTCCTTTAAATAGGTTAAAAACAAGAATCTGAGCCTCCAGGGTGTCTTTTTCCTCTCACCCGCAGGTCAAATGAGTCGTTAGGACTCTTCCTTGCTGGTTGTGTTGCTGTTTATCCATGCATTATGCATCATAGGTAAAAACCTGAAGCTGGGAAATCAAGTAGGGCAGCAGTTTTGAGAGATCAAGGAGCTGCAATATTTGATGCAAAAACAAAACTCTTTGCCACTCCAAAAGCTGGGAGGTTCTCCAAAGCGAGCTTAATTACCAACTGCAGGCAAAGCTTCATTTATTAACCACAAGGCTTTTACTGGAAATCAGAGGAGCTAATAAGTTGCCTGCCCATTCTAGGTCATCACCATAAGCAGGGGAGCAGCGAAGAAGACGGCTGCCGCTTTTTCCCCGAAAAATCGTATTTTCTTGTTAGTTTGCGACTTAAACTCGGCTCTTTGGTTTATCCACTGCTGTTTTGTATCATTATCTGTGTCAAGTAGAGTAATTATCTAACAAATGTATAAAAGCTGCTCTCTAATTAAATGCCATGGGCTGTGAGAGATGGAGATAAATTATTTATACTGCTTTGATGAGAGCTAGCTCGCTCTAAGGAGGGAGCAGTCAGTCGCCTTTAGAACCACTGCAGTGAGATTTGGGAGAAACTTTTCTAGCGGGTGTTTGGGGGAGAGAAAAAAAGAAAATCCCCAAAAAAGTGTTTGCGACTGGGAACGAGGTACGTCGGGTTTCTGTGTTCAGACACCAGTTTCTGCAAAGATCTTATTTGCTCATTGGAGGGTATGGTGGTGTTTACAAGTGAGGAGAGGAGGCCTCCTAGCAGGCGACTGTTTAAATAAGAATTAATGCTGCCTGGGAAACATTGCTGTTTCTAATTCATATTTTAAGTGACAATTTCAAAATGTCAGATATGCCTCCCTGGTGCAAACCTCCGACGGGGCAAGAAATAAATAAATAAATAAAACAGCTTTCACAGTAATGAAGCGTAGCTGCGGAGAATCCACAAATGAGACAAAGGAAGTGAGCCAAAGTCAGATAAGAATTTCTTATTATTCCAATAAAAAATACATTCATACAGAAATATAACAATTTTGCAAAACAATTTCAAATAAAAATTTCATAAAGCATAAACATAACAATTTTACAAAAGTTGTTGTTTTTTTTTCCTTTTTATACAAAGATTCAGTTTGAGAACAAAGAGCTGTGTGTGTGTGAGAGTGTGTGTGTGTGTGTGACAGAACAAGTTGGGGTAGTGGGATGAAAGCGATGATGAAAAGCGCTAAAGATGCGAGCAAACACGGGGCTTAATCAAGGCTCAATTACCGCTAGAACAAGTATTGGCTGCCGCTTTCACAGAATGGATGTTCCCTTCCGGTGCCCACGAAAGGCGCTGCCAGCACTCCCCGATCTATCGCAGCAAGCAGTTTGCACTCATCCTGCCTATTCTCTCGCGCCGATCTGAAATCTTTACGGGCGCCGCGGTGCAACTTGCCGCAACATCGGATCCCCAGAGCGAGGATCGCGGATCTCGAGTGGGTGGCAGAGCGCTTCATCCAGACACAGGAATAAGGACGATCCCTACAAATACTACCTCCACCTTTTTGTCCAGTCCCCCCTCCACCTCCGATACAAATCAAACCAACACAGATCCCCCCTCCCCCCCTCATGTGGTTTCCATAATACTGTTGCAGCTTGGCTAAAACAACGCTGCCCAGACAGGTCAATAACCAACCTACACAGTCAGCAGTCTGTGACAGATTCCATGCCAACAAAGCCTTTAGCAATTCATTACGGAGAGGCAGTACAAGGCGAGGCCTGTCCGACTGCAGCCTGTTAATTACAATAAATCTTTAGCTTTTTTTTCTCTTCAGTCCCACTTGCAGGGACGGGAGACAGGGAGGAGACGGTGGGGGGTGTTGGTGATGGTGGGGATACGGACAGAAATAAATAAATAAAAAAAAAAAAGGAGCAGTGCTGCATGAACTATTTTAAATGTTATTATGTTAAAAAACCCATTTTAGTTGACCTAGTCTGGTTGTTTGGTACCTCAGAGCTGTGTGTGATGGACTGGAGTACATACTACACGGTAGTTAAAGTCTTTAATAAATGAATTTAAGTGCTCTAAACATACAGCGTTTGTCATATTTACATGTTCTTCACTGAATGTGATATACATCAACTAAACTGGTGCTCTCACTCAGACGACTGAGGGGGAAAAAAGGTGCTTTTACCGAACATTTTTAAGAAATACAATTAAACGACTAGAATAGTTGCGGACGACTGTCATTAAAACACAAAGGGGTGCGAGTTAATGTGTAACCGAGCCTTGATCAAGCTTGTCAAATCACCCATACGACAAACGTGACTCCCCCCGCCCCCCGGGGAGTAAAACCACCGCTACCACAGGGCTGAGTCACTTGCATAAGGCACCATTTAGGTCAACAGTGCATTATTAGATAGAAAAGAAAGTACAAAAATCAAAATTTACTCCTCAAGGCATAGGATGAATGAGAGAATGAGTAAGCAGTGGTGAAATCTCCAGAATGGAGATTATGAAGTTGTAAAAATGAAAAAAAAAAGAAAAATCATCAAGGCTTTATGTACAATATTGTAACATTTAACCGTCTGCACTTTAGCTGCACTTTTATTGAAACTATTTGCAGTCCTGATTACAGTGGAAACATGAAATGAACAAACCCTAGAACCATGCAACACCTGTCTATGATACTGAAGTTATAGTATAGTTGTGTTATACCTCTAAGCACACAGCTTATACAATTGGACTACAAATGAGCTTTGTAGCTTGTAAAAAAATAATAAACCAGGCTACATAACACATTGCACATTTAGTAGCTGCACCAAAAAACACCAAAAAGCTCCTGTCATACAGTGACCAAGGTGGGGGGGAGAGTTTTGGTCCCTGGGTCGCTGACCTTATCTCAAGTCAAACCCAAGGCCTCAAAAGCTTCAGAGCCCCCCCCCTTTCCCCTCAGTCTGCGTGCCAGACAGACAGGCAGGAACCTCCATCCTGCCACATCCTCACGCTGCCACCGGGGAAACAAATGGAATGCTTCCCCCCAGAAACCCATTCAGTCCACAGCAACATTGGTACCAGCCCCGCACCATCCATCAATCCATCTGTTCTCCCAAAAAAAGAAACAAGTCTCCTCTTTCTCTTCTTCGTCTCTCTTCCCAGGGAGCTGGCCAGCCAATCTCAGACATTCACAGTGCACACATGCTTACCTCAGACAGTTTTGTAAAGTACCAGTGTATCTGCTGTCCGGGGGATGTCCCCCCCAAAACATCATGCACCATACATACAAATCATTCACTCATTTTGTTTGTGTCTTTTATCTTTTTTTTTTTTTTGTCTTTTTGTGTGTGTTGTAAGTCCTTCTTAGTCAAAAAAAAAAAAGAAAAGAAAAAAGATTTCTTCCCCATCCATGATTTTGTCCTTTTTGTTGCAACAGACAACCTTCAGAGCGCCTTTTTCTCCAAAGAGAGGTCCCGGAGGCACTGGGTTTCAGTATGGTGCAAAACGGCATGCTTTGGCTGGAACACACTCCCGCCACTCTGCTCTGGGACAGTTCAACCAAGAGACTGGTCGGGAGACGGCATTTGTTTTTGTGGGGTTCTTTTCTCCTCTTCTTTTACAACTTTCCCCTTCGCTGCGTTGGAGCTCGCCCCGACTCTAGACGTGCCTCTTCATGTGAAGAGCCAGATGGTCAGACCTGGAGAAACATCTGGGGACGGAGGGGAGGAGAGGGGAAAGTCAATACCAATGCAAACACGGTGAATGGTGGATAAAATAAGTCTTGTCGGAAGCTTTGTCCGGCAGTGGCTCTAATTTAAAGAACTGATCTGGCCTACGTGCTTTGTAATATCATGTGATGTGATCATGGACTGATTCGGATGTCTGGCTCTAATTTTAGCTACCCGAATAAAATCCATCAGTGCTTTCCATCTTTAACGATGTGCACCATTATCTGGACGATGCAGGAAAGTAGATTGCATCAACAGAACTGCACGTCTCGCTTCATCTCCGTGTGAAAGGTGCCAAGGCTCATCAGGAGTCTGGCGGCGCTACGACGTGGCTTACCTGTCACAGTGACTGCATTTAAATGGCTTTGCCCCAGTGTGCTTCCTGAAGTGTCTGGTCAACTCGTCGCTTCGTGCAAAACGCCACTCGCAGCCCTCCCATGAACACCTGTACGGTTTCTCACCTGCGGGACGAACGAGGAGGCGATTAATGGAGCTCGAAAAAACACACAAAACGACATAAACAAGATTGGTTGGCTCTGCCGCTGTTGTCATTCAAATGCTTTCACATCAATCAACCCTGGGGGGGAGGGGGGGGCAGAAGTGCTGACAAGTCACTCGAGACCCAGATTCCACTGAACCTGTTGGATCACTGGCTGTGTTTTGTATGCAACCTGAAACATGCTAAGAATGCTAAGAGCGATGCTGTGCAGCAGAATGTGACAGCTAACCAAATGAAGAAGAAAGAAAAGCTACACATGCAATTTCTCCGCCGCTAATCAAAAATAAGAGAACGCTCAAATGACCATTCAAAGCCCCTCCAGCTCTGTGCCCCCTGGCTCCCCGCCCATTCACCCCTTTCCCATGGTGAAACTCAATCTGTTTTCAAGTCCTTTTATCTCCCATGTGCAACCCCTCCCCCCTCCCTCCCTCCCTCCCTCGCTCGCATTCCAGATAGATTAGGTCACAGTTTAGGTATCCAGCCATGCAGAGCTAATACTCACAGTGCTCCAGCTGAGGACATCATGCAATGTGGACCTTTAATTACATTACACAATGGTTGGACAATGCCATTAAGGTGGAAGACTGAATTAAAAGCACTTGTGCCATTCGCTCAGTAGAAAATAGGGTTTTTTCCCCCCACTGTGAATGAATTGCTTTTGCTTGACAACAGCAGAGAAGAGGCCCCGTGTTTACACCACGACAGAGGCCGACCTGGGCTCTGACAGGTGCTCGCAGACTCACCTGTATGAGTGCGCTGGTGTGCTTTTAGGTGGGAGCTCTTCGTGTAAACCTTGCGACACCCGTTGAATTGACACCTGTGTACTCGCCTCCTGCCGTCCGGGGACGCGTCCCCGCATGTGAGTCCCGTCTTTTCCGTGCCCTTCGCCACCCCGCCGCTCCGGATTTTGACCGGCAAGTGCAACTCGGCGTGTGTGGCGACCCAGCCGTTAGTCACGCCGCCGGGCTCCGAGTTGGCCTCCGGAGAGGACGGCGGAGTGCTTATGACGGAGGGGCTAAAAGGTCCAGAGCCAACCAAGACGGAGCCCAGAGGGTTGGAGGTAAAGCTGTGTGTGGGCGAGAGCTCCTCAGAACTGTCTGAAGCTTCACTGCTGGCGTCAGAATTCACACTGTTGGTGTCCAAGATGGGGCTGTCCTGATTGTCCTCCTCGTGGGCCGGGGGCAGCTTTGGGTCAGACTCAGCCTTGGCCTTGTCCCCGCAGGCCAAGATCAACTTGCTCCAGAGGTCCTCCTGGCCGTCGAACTTGAGGTCGGCTGTGGAGACGTAAGGCTCGCTCTGTAGATAGCGCTCCAACTCCAGGCATGTCTGCACGAAGGAGAAGACACAGTCAGAGGAAATGAATTACAGCAGCAGCCCCGGAGAGAGCAGGCTCATTCACACCAGCTAAACGCTTCGATGAGGGAAATCCTTTTAAATGATGCATGTGCACATACCCATAAAATGTGGTGTAAATTGTTACGTGCTTTACAGCAGGAAGGGCTCGCCAGGAAATTGTAGTTATTACAGCACTTTTATTGTGCATAGCAGGCTCATAATTGTAATGACGCGCTCAGAACTGTGATGATTGAGGGAAAGACAAGAAATAATGTGTCATTTTAAGCAAAATGAAAAATATTTGCTGGTTCCAACTGGTAAAATAAAAGCATCTGCGGTTTGTTTGCATCATATATGAATATGGAGGGAAACATCTTTTTGGTTTTGGGCTGTCGTCCAGCGGAACTAAAATGAAAGTAAAAACATCTGCATCCTTTCTGCTACACTCGGCCTTCAAACATCCCAACATCCACCTGGACCGCCGTGAACTCCAACTCTGCTGCACCTGAGCGCTGCCAGACATGAGAAACGTGCATCGTCATTTCAGCACTCCAATGAGTCACTGAACAAACCCAGAGTCCTTTTAAGGAAGCCGCTCTACTCCCCTCCCTCCCTCCCTCCCTCACCCTCCAACACAACCCATTCAGCTGCTTTTCCTCATGCAATCACATCCTTCCTCAGTGTCGGCCACTCAGACCCGGGCCACAAAACACACAAACACACACCGCTTCCAGTTGGCTTCAGAGGCCATTTAAGTTGAGGAGCAAGGGGGCCGTCCATTAGAAGGTGCTCAGGGACGGATTCCCTCCAGGCTTCTGCAGCCTCACACAAACATTTTCCAGTTGTGCTGGTGCTTACTCATGCGAGCAGGCATCGGCCATGGCTGACATTTGATAGTGTGGTGTTGTTGTGGAGCCCATTCCAAAAGAGGATGCAAACCGATTGTTGATTTAAAAAAAAAAAGTCATTAAAATAAGTGATTGTAGTAGATATGGGGGGAGGATTTAAAGTTCATAGTGCAGCTTTTGAAACAAAACTGAATGATCTTATAAAGAAAAGGGGAGAAAATAATCACGTGGGGTTTATTTCCTGTGATAAATCTTGATCTACAGAGCTGGTCCTGAGCCAGCGCGCTACATAGCATCTTCAACCGCTTATCCGGTGTCGGGTCGCGGGGGCAACAGCTTCAGCGCGCTACGTCCGATTTTGAATTTACTCTGATTTCAAATGCTACTTCCTCCTCCTACACCGGCTGTAGTGGTCGCAGTGAAACCAGCGCGCAGACCCGAAAGAAGGAAGGGGTAAACACGCTCTAAATAAAGCAGTAAAAGCCCCTTGCTGCTGCCGCTGGAGTTACGCTGCCTCCACGCAGCTTGGCGCAGCGCAGCCTGGACTCCAGCTGTCAGACTGACACGCTGAACCAATTCAGCCTGCCAGAAACTTCACAACGCAAACTGGCCAACGAAACGGCGCGTCAGGTGAACGGACGGGCGCCGTCTAAGCACCGGTGTTTACGCGCCGCCGGGCTGTAACTTCTCAGGAAGCGGCTAAACACCGCGGTGTAATCTATTAAAAGCGAACGTCTCGGTTCCGCTTTGCCAGCTCAAACAGTTGACTTACAAAAAAAAAAAAAAAATAGTTGATAGATATATTCACCTGCTGCCAGTACTCCTCCAGTGACGGTAAGGCTGAGAAATACCCCGTGTCGTGAACTATCTGAAGTTCTTGAAAGATGCTGCACATGGGTAGAACATCCATTTTTCCAGAGCTTCTTGTTTTCTTATTTTTTAAAAAAAAACAAACAAAAATGCTATTGAGCTTGCAGTTAAATGTCAGGTAGAAAAAGAGCCAGCGGAAGGAATAAGAGCAGGTCCCCCCAGCGATGCGACGCAAGCGAAGAAGCGCTCGTTTTGAGCAGCGGTGTGGCGGCAGAGCGTCCGTCTGTCCCCCCCTTCTCCTTCTTCTTCTTCTTCTTCTCTTGCTCGCGTTCAAGGTGTTTGCAAACACTGCGCCGGACTGGATGGGGAACAACTGCGCTCTGCAAACTTCCCTATTCAAAACCCGACGCCCGCCCCCTCTCCAGCCCCCCACCCCTCCCCTCCTCGCGGCAGGATTACGCCTGCAGGATATCGGCCAATCAGCGGCGAGCAGCGTAAGGGCTTGCAAATGATATCACAGTCGGCCAATGGCGGCCGGGCCCCGTCTTAATTTGGTGCTTTCTCCCTTTTAATTGGCGCGTTTAACTCCCAGGGTCTCGCCGCTGATTGGCTGGTTATTTTTAGGCATGTATATAACCGGCTGATGCTCTCTACTCGCTCTCTCTCTCTCTCTCTGTAGTCTTTTCTGTCCGCGGCGTGTTTCGCCACAGACAGCGCATGTGAGCCGAAAACACTTTTATTCCTCTGGAGTGGAAAACATCTCTCTGCGTGTGTGCAACTTTGTCACAAGTAACACTTGCACCACCGCTGTTTAAGGAGATGAGTTCACGGACCGCGGTGAAGTGTTGACACCAGCCGCCGAGGGTGAATACATGTCTTGGGACACAGTGACTAATGGATGGCAGGACATTATTGTGTTATCCGCATAGGCACGAGTTCAGAGGAAACATTTGTCCTCACTTCTCCTCTCAGAGCCATCCAATATAGACTTCTGCTTTAAAACACTGACTAGTACAAGAACGCACTTCCACCAGAATGCAGTCGTTATTGAAAAAAAAAAAAAACATTTATGATCTGATTTGCACATTCGGCAGAATTGACTTTCAAAGAAGTTCCCTAAAGTTAAAGCATTTCTTTCACCCCAGTTTTCAGGCAGAAACACTCTTTATGATTTTTTTAAAAATCTATTTGGATCAAATTAACCACAGCGTATTAAGCGTTAGGATGGTGGTGTGGAAAAGTGGACTTGTGGCCTCGTGTCAGCGTCGACACGAGCATTCAAAGTGATTTTTCCTCCTCAAATAGATCCTCTTGAGAGTTTTTAGAGGGTTTCTTTTCTTGAGAGCACAAGATCACACGTTTGTGATTATTTACACTGCAGCATTTCTGCATTCCTGCAATATTTATATGCATTTTTGATTGAACATAAAAACACGGACACAGCACGTAATTATTGAGTCAATACATATCTATATTATATAAGCGTGGGACTTGTAAACACTCAGTTTACGCTGTCATCTCTGATATTTGGATTCTTGATTTCTCATATATCCATTTTTCTGTTTTCTGTTCATTTGGTAGAGGGGGGTTTTAACCAGATTTTTGTGTTTGTGTTTCTAGAGATAGTTTATGTGGTGTTTTTATAAAAATACACTCGTTATACAGGATACGCTTTCATTATTGAAGTTATAGCTGAGTGTTTAATTGTGTCGCCACAGCATCTCCACCACTCTGACCATATACTAAATTTAGTTTGTGGGTTTAGAGGTGAAAGACCTCAAAACAACAAAAAAGTCATATGTATAATGTTTCTTTTAAATAACATCTAGGCCCAGAAGTTTGGAACTGCTGCATTAGGACATTTGGAGGAATTAGGAATTTGAGTCTCACATTAGATTCTTTCACATTCAAAGTAAAAAAAAAAACAAAAAAAACGCTAAATTATATCTACCATAATCCCTCTATTGTCCAGTGGTATTCCCTCCTGGATGACTTTTCACCCCACTAACATTCCACCACATATTTGGATTATGTCATCCCCTCTTGTTCTTATCATTTCCTCCTCACAGAAGTACTCGCGTGCCACGGAGGCTTCTCTTCCGGCAGCAGTTCCATAAGTTCACTCGCAGCATTCAGTCACGACCTGGCACGCCACGGCCTGATGAGATAAACAACATCTCCACACAGGAGACACATTGTCTTCCGAGTGGCAGTATTTTCTGCTGCCGGCCCCAAAGCAGACAACTGAGTGTCCTTTGTGCCGCTCTCAGCTGTGAGGCCATATTTGTCACCCATAGCATCCGATTGAGTCATATGGCGATGGGATGCCTTGTGAAGCCCGGAGCCGGCCTCCGTAGCCGTGCGAAGGAATCCGGCGTTGCCTTTATGCTCCTAATGAGGCTATTCATTATGTCCCTCAAGGACTGAGTGGACACTTTGCCTTAAACAGTAAAAAAAACTGCGTCCATGTCCATTTCCACGAGCTGCTAAAACTGCTTTTGTCACCACATGTAATGTAACAGAACGCACTGCTTAGTGTTGCACAATAACATAGCCACTCATTATTCATGCATTTCCAGAGATGCCAAGGCTTACACTGCCTGTGTTTGATGAATAACAGAGTACACCGTCGGGTCCCGCCGGAGCATTAGTGGGCAGCTCGGCAGTAATCACTTCCTTCAGAAGGCCTCTTAGATGAAGCATTTAGAGAATGCACGGGCTCCTGCATGGCAGCTTTTATCTTGGAAGGCCAGGTCCGCAGCTTTATCATCGTTATGTAATCCCAGCCAGTAGCCACAGGAAAGAGCAATTCCAGGATGACCCATTTAATGCATCACTGTCAACTCAATTAGTGAGTTGTTCTATGGGGTTTTTCCTGGACAACCTGTGCCGATGGAGACCTAGTGTGGTTGTTCATAATGCGTACAGGGACTAGACTATGACTGTTCCCCAGCGTTCTGTCCATCGTCCTCTGAGGACATTTTGCAGGAACTAAAAGTGAGATGATTAGACGACTAATCGATTGCCAGAAGATTAAATGTCAACTATCTTGAACGTCAATTAATCATTCAAATCTTTTTTTAAGCTAAAATGCCCAACATTTGAGAAGTTTTCTTGCTTTTATTTATCATAAGTGATATTTACTATCTTTGCGTTTTGGATTGTTGGTCTAGCAATCTGTAGACGTCATTTTTTTCCACCCTTTTCTGAGACTTTGTAGAACAAAGACAAATAATATTCACTCACTTCAAATATACTATGACTAATAGATGAGCTTAATTTGCATCGTGTTTTCTGTTTTAATAGAAATCCTTAACATTTCAGGAGGATGATTGTTAGCAGATGTTATGTGAACGGAGCCAATTGGACACCAAAGATCAGTTGGAGTCTTAAAGGGATCTCCCGCAATAAATAAATATGAATCCGTTGAGTCTTAAAGGGATAAATATATATTTATAATTTGTTAGTGTCGTAGAAACCAAGAGACACATTTATGGCCCAACAATGTATAAGCAGACATGACAGACCCAGAAATAAATGTCCCCTCATTATTTCCCTGCTTACTATCAGAAGGCCAGTTAGTTATGAGGTGCAGCACTATTGATAAAGATGCATTGCTCTCTGCGGGTGCCGCTGAAAATTTGTCCAAGCTTAAATAAAATGAGAATAAAAATAATTGATTGGAAATCAATGCACATATATCATTCACTCTTTTGTTAAAAGGAGAAATGGGAGGGGAGAGCGAGGAGGAGAAGGGGGGGGTAGCTCCTGGAAGATCGATATTCATTCCAATCATAAATCAGAATTGAGTCAGCGCTTGCAGGGAGGGGAGATAATCATTGGCCTGGTTTTGGATTACATACACTCCACAGGGCTGAGGCTTGTCCAGCCTGCAAATGTGTTTAGCTTTGTTACAACCCCCCCACCCCCCCTCCTACACACACAAACATGAGCGGTGGAATCCTCTCATTGAAATGCATTGATGGTTTAGTGCGACGTTGGCCTTATGTGCCGCTGTCAGGCCACGTCTGGGGACAGATCAACATGTGTGCACAATGGGTCGCGTGGTGTCAGCTCCATCAGGCAGTCAATGAGGAGCCTCTGCTTCCCAGCAGCTCTTGACCTTGAGGATGAAGACTGGGACCCACGATGTGTGTCTGTGTGTGTGTGTGTGTGTGTGTGTGTGTGTGTGTGTGTGCGGACATGCATGGGACACAGCAATCAGTCAGGGCCCTCTTGTGATGTTTGGTGATGGAGGTTTTGTGAATTGGTTTGTGAGCCTGCATTCAGAACAGACAGACGTATCAGTTTGTTGATATATTGGGGTGGAAATCAATATTGTCCACCTCTGGTATGATGGAGGTTTCGTCCTGATCACGGCTACACACACGCTACACACACCTGCAATAAAATACATCTTCTTTGGTTTTAGTCCAGTTACCCTGAAAGAATGTCATTACTAGTTTGCATTTGTTTATTAATGGGGGACACCGGACAGGACATATGAATCCCATATTCATCAACACTGACCTTTTGGATTCATCCATTTGAATATGCTGAGGTTAGCGCAACAGCTACTTTACACTTTGTTGTGATGCTCTTTAAGGTGACTTTGACGACCACTTTCCCTCCAGCACAACCGTGAGTTTGACACGTGTGATTTTAAGTCTCAAAAAGTATTTGCTGGATTGCCATGACATTTGTTGCCCATAAGAGAATTATTTGTAATCATTCTGGTGATCCAGTGTTTCATCCAGCACCATCATCAGGTCAAATTATGTCCGTTTTTACATTACTTTGGTTTACATCCAAACACGGGCAAAAGAACGGTCATTTCCATCAGCCTCGGCGGTGTACTTTTAAAGATTTGCAATGCCATTCCAAACATTCAAAATGCACAGTACGTGTATGTTATGACAGCGGCACATTGCCAGCGACCATGCGAGCCGTGTCATATGAACGTG
Source organism: Chelidonichthys spinosus (assembly GCA_029853015.1). Taxonomy (NCBI): domain Eukaryota; kingdom Metazoa; phylum Chordata; class Actinopteri; order Perciformes; family Triglidae; genus Chelidonichthys; species Chelidonichthys spinosus. The sequence continues at coordinate 8,663,230 of CM056837.1, forward strand.
AGGTCATCGCTCGAGTGAATAGCAACAGAGACTGTTTCTCTTATCTACAGCGACACTCTCGTTGCCCTCAGGAGTCTCTCTGTTCAAATGAAACAAATAGTCATTTCTGGAACAACAAACAGTGCAGGGGGCTTCGTGTTTGCCCCCCCTCCAAACCAAGATTCATTCACTCCTTCCAACCACAGGTCCAGAAAACACGGAAGCACATTGTGCCAGCGAAAGATTCCCAATGGCGTTTTTGTTGCAGTCACGGTGGGAGAGATTGCGGGGTAGATCTCAAAAGTGCTGGAAAATCTGCAGGACAGTTCAATGGTCATTGTTTCACACAAGGTGGTGCATTCAAGGGCCGAGAGTTGTTGTTTCCCTCCGGCGATGCCAGCGCTGCACTAAAGGCTACCGCCATTATACAGGGTGTAGGAATGTTAAGCATTTTTTTTATTATTTTCTGCCAACCTCTGTGGGAACCAGTGCAGGGTGGTATTTATCCAGGCCAACGGTATAAACAACACACCCAACCCACTGATTAGGGAACTGGGATGTATTCATTGTACACTTCGGAGTGTGGGAGAGAAAGAGGAGGGTTCCGATCAGGTTACTACAACCGTGAACGCACCGGGCTGAGTGAGGTATTCTCAGACTCTCACACAGGATCACATGTCACCTGGTTCAGAAGAGCGCACGGAGAAATTCCTCGTGCATGAATAAAAGCACAAACACTGACTCATAGTTTCACAGTCGTTGCAGATGTTGTCATTCCTGTCACGTGGTAAGTGATTATTTGAAGTGTTGAAATTTAACTGAAAATTATTTCCTCTGGTGCTTAAAAATCTCTTCCACAATCCTGGCAGCCTAAATGATAAACACCTCTGGCTAAATTGATCTGCTAGATAGAAAAAATTCCTTGAGGAGTCAATTGTGTTTTGTTGTGTCTGCTTCCAATCTGACCCCAAATCTGTGTTTTACAACGTAATGCCATGTCACCTCCCTCACTGTGCTATCTGAGCTTACACGTCCCTCTGAGCCGGTGACCTGGGAGGCAGGACTCTGCCCAGGGGGTCTTTGTCCTCACAACAACCGTGAACAAAGTGACTCTGCTTGCTTATCGCACCTATCCAAACTCAGATCTATAGCATATTACCACAGATCTGGGTCACAGATCAGTTTCGGATGGAGTTATCTGACTCCTCCGGTGCTCCCGCCGCCGACTGGGTTTCAAAAGAAACGCACAAAAAACAAAGAGGATATAAGAAAAGAGAAGCGCTTTTGTGTTTTTCGCAAGAACACAAAGAGGTAGTTTTGCCTCACATGGTTAAATCTGAATGACTGTCAGACCCACTTAAAGTGAGACTCTGAGCAGCAGCACTATGAGTAAGCCTTTGGTCATCACAATAAAAAACATCCTGCTTCCTTGTACGAATCCCCACGCAGGATGAGATTTATCAAAGCCACGTAGCACGGCGCCGTAAAGAATGAACTTTGAAGGAAAATCTTTATTGCGAGCTGCTACTTTATTATAATTGAGTATTTGCCAGCAGCGCTGATCAACAGCACCTAATGCAGAGTGTGAACTTTAGGTATCTGTGCGCTATAGGAAACGCATCAGCTCTACTGCACCTTTTCGCTAAGGTCGTGACTTTTAAAGGTTGACTCCAAACACCGGCTTTGTTGACTCAGCGCCCGTCTGTACATTAGGACACAGATAGCGGTCAGGCTAACGGCCCTGCTGTTGCCAAAGTAACAAATCCTGCCCACTATGACCTCACTTCCCGGCGAGCGCTGTTGAACTTTGAACAGTTATGTCATTTATTTGATCTGTGTGTCATTGGCATTTCCCTTTTCACAAGTTCCCTCCACTCCCTCCCCCTTTCCTCAAACTTTACGTGTTTTCTTTCCCTATCAAAAGGAAATCCTATCCCGAAACCCCTTGTGTCCCGTCATGACCCATTATGCCATTCTTTTGTTAGGCTCAATTGTGAGTTTTCTTTAGCATAATCGCTACCATGTTCGCCCCCTTTCACACAACCCCTGTCAGTCCACTTTTCCCAAGCTTACATAATGGGCATTCTCCACAAACACTTGAGAGAACACTTTGAACCAAGGTGACCCACACACCGGTGGTTTCACTTCCCGTTTGAGCCACTGATGTCACATTTAATGCAGGTTAAAGAAACGATCAGTAAAAACACTGCTATGAAATAATACGTGTTACTCTCTGGACATCGTCATCTGGTTGCTGCAGCCATCAGATGATAATCATCACTGTAAGAGATCCCCCCCCCCTCCAGATACCTTTGCCCAGCTGAGAATGACTCATTCATATCTCATGACTGCTCTCCAATGAAACATGTTGTTCCAAGCTGCAGTTTCCCGGAAACAGGCTGAGTGGTGAATTATACCATCACACCGCCACGGGCTCCAGGGAGTAGGAATGACATAAACAAATATACCAAGTGCAAACTGTTCATACTAATGGCCTTAATGACTCGTCAAATAGACGTTGATGCAGAACGAAGCCTGACTAAACCTGCAGGTGGTGATGGTTTAAGTCCTTTTTGAAGTCAAGATTAAATGAAAAATGCCCTTATACGCCCTTCAAAATCAGGTCTTTTCTTCCTGTTAAACAACATTTTATGTTTGCTTAAGTAAGCTATAACAACAAGTAATGGAATGACATCCACCCATCCGTCTATCCTCTGTAGATGCGTATTGGGCTGCATTCTAGGCCCGTCCACGTTTTATGATTTGATTAAAACTGTAACTGTGCACTGCTCAAATATTCCATTTCACTTGGAAATAAGTCACAGTACTGATGCTGAGGACGCTCCCAATTCTGTTTCGCTGGGACTTTAATAGGTAGACGAGACAGCTTACAAGATATGAATACCACTGATACTGAAAATGATAATTTAACACATGGTGCTTCTTCTACTATTCAAAAAGTCAGGGTTGAACTATAATATGACATTTTAAAGCTATATCAGCAAAACGCACCTTAATTGAAGGCAATTAAAGTAAACTGTATTATAATCTTGTCTGCAATAGTTAGCTACCAATTTTACACTGTTGGTGGGTTAATTTGACCACTTTATACGTATACATTATACATATCAGCCAAATAAATGCAGAAAAAGTTACCATCATTCCCTCAGAAATATGGAGAACACGTAGCATACAGACCTTAATACTTATAGTTGTGCATAACTGCAGGATGTGCAGTAAATGCACTTGTTATTTTCCACCACTTGACTATTAATGATGATAAAAGTCGGGCAAACAAAGCACCAGGAAGCCTCCTGTGGAACACAACATGCCGTCCCTTACAACTGAATAAAGCCTATTTTAATAGGCACCACCTTTCCTTCTGCCCTAACAAGCACAGACTCAGCACAACATGTTGACGCTAATAATGAAGAGTGTGTGAACTCGTCTCTGCCGCGAGCCCCAAACCGCTGGCATTGTTTTGAAGCCTTGCTGCAGGACAGACACCATGAGGCCTGACGCGCGGCGGCGGCAAGGTGACACCAAAAAGACGGACAGACAAGCTGGCAGACGAAGGCAGACAGGTAAACAGACAGATAAACAGGGCCGGGGCAATGCCCCAGAGAGCAATGACACGAGCCGCTGCCTCCCCTCTGCAGCAGCACACTGAGCAGGGAGGGAGGCGGGCGGCTTTCGGATGACTGAAGAGCCGAGTGTAGACACACAGCAGCCCACTCACCTCAAACACACCGCCTGTAATGACTGGAGACACGGCTGCCTTCCCTTGGGGGATAAAAAAACACGGGGTGGAAGGGGAGCACAGGCAAAACCACCACCTCTTCCCCAACAAACCCTAATGGCTGATGCTCAATAAACAACAGCGGTGGCAACAACAACCCAAATAAGCCATGACAGCGCGCGGGGCACCTGAGCGGGTTCCTTATTGATCATCCTCGGTTGGAGACTTGCCACTCCTCGTTGCCGATCTAAGACACGCACGCCGCTCATGCATGCCACGGCTGCAGCTTTGCATCGTGGCTATTCTTAGCGCAGGTGTGCTATATTGCTGGAACTCAGATTTGGAGCTTTAGCTTTAAAACATATTCGAAAAACATTTATTCATGGAGGCTCTTTATCTAGTTTGATATCGTGAAGGTGTCACGCAAGAGCTGGAACACGCCGCCCCCCGGGTTCTCGGCCAAAGCATGCCCCGACATAAGGCCGCGGCTGACCTATTGTGAGAATTAATTAACAGCCATGGCAGATTTTAGCACAGTTATTTGGGACTTTCTGTACGTAGGTGTGATATGTGGGTCAGTGGGGAGCGACGCGGCTGGCCGTCCTGTCATCTCACACTATCAGCGGGTGTCAGCCTCTCGGAGCGGCCTCAATAAGCGTGCTGATCCCAGCAGAGCCTGCTGACCAGCGCAGTTAACATTCCCTCCCTTTACAGCCGCCTAATCCGGGAATTTAACAATGCGCCCCGGCCTTCCAAACCAGGGATCAAATTCTCCCCGTTGACTCCGTATTAGCGTAGCCAGCACATGCGGCGGCGGCAGCCCTGTGCCCACCCACAAAGCACAGATTCACACATCCTCGCTTCATTCTGCAGCCGCGGCCACACGCAGCGGTGAGTCAGAGGGATGTTAACAAGTGAACTTCTTCTGCGTTTCCTTCTCGGTTTCTCTTAATCTTCATGTATGCTTCCAGCTAACCTTCAACATACATTTAACTCAATTCAGATGTTGGGGTTTATTGGGCATTATGCTTTGTGACATTGACAAAAAAAAATGTGTTTGCCTTCGAGACAATGGGATCAAATCCGGAGAGAAATCTGTTTCCCTGAGAAGACATGCCAGAGAGACTGGACACATCCTGACATGCAATTAGGGGGTATAGTGCACTTTGGGAGCATTGCAATTAGTGAGTGTCATTTTCAAGCGCCCCCCCATTTCCTTTCTTTCAGTAGTCACCCTTCAAGTGTGAGCTTCTAGCGTTTCAGTCCAGGCCACCACAAGGTCAGAGAGAAGAGATACCCTACGTTGGTGTCGGAACCTCTCAGCTGTATGCGGTAATTACTGGTGTCCTTGATATTTGATGTGAAATGGGGAAGGTAACCTTTAGTGTTTGCCTGTGAGCCCACCCCTCCTCTCCCCCCCTGTCCGCCTCACTGCCATCCCCTCCCTCCTCTCAGCTCCTGGGACGGACAACAGGAGGCTCACTTTGGAGGGAAATGTGAAGTGTGTCTGTGTGCCAGCTGGTGCCCTGGGACATGGTTAAACATCTCCCGGCCAAATGGTGCCTTGCCATTGCTGTGAAGCGGGACGACACTTTTGATGGGACCTGCTGTCCAGAGGAGGGCGAGCGAAAGGGCGCGAGGATACACGCTCTGGTGCAATTTATAACTCCGTACTTTGGCATTTCATACATTCACTGTATATATCCAAGATATAGATTTTGTTGAGGACATGAGGTTTCTGTGGAAACCATCGGCTTTTTTTTGCAAAACTCTGCAACCAAAAAAGTAAAACTCGCAAAACTCTTGAATAAGCACAAAAGGACCAATGATTCACTGATATAAGAATTTAACATAATATTAAACACTTGACAATTGATAAAATAATGTAAGGAAGGACAGTTGTTGCTCGAGGTGTGTTATAAAATTTCAAACTAATTGCGATGTGCATTCATTCCCTATTCCCCAGAAACATATAATAACATAGAATATGCAATATATCAGACGAATATGCAATATATCAGACTAATATCTAATATCAGGATTAACTCAACAGTATCTGAAGAACGTTGACGACCAGGTAATATATCCCATGGAGAAATTTAAAAATGTGTTTCAAACGTTTTTTTTAACTGAGTCATGATATTTTGTATACTTGCTGTTGCACAATGCTGCTTGCTAATAAATGAGAAAGAAAACAGAGCCCAACACTGCCAACGTATGTGAAGGACCGAGCTGGCAGGTATGAGGAGCCCCAGGAGGATATTCGTCCAAAAATGAAGTAACTCGTAATTAACTACAACAAAAGTTCTGGGCCCAAAGAAAACTTCAATCAGGTGATGACAACTTTAGCTATGTAAACATGAACTGAACTGAACTGAACATACCAAACTGGCTGGACCACAAAGGGGAACTTATATAATGGCAGATCAGACCACTGCTGAAACAAAAAGGGGGTAACCAGGAACTAAGTTGAAAATTAAACTAATAACTGCAACATAAAACACTTAATCTGCTACTTTAAATACTCTCAAAATCACACAATCAAACAGAATATAATAGCTTATGAATTTAAAAAATAAATCCGAATCCCCCCCTGAACTGACAGCCGCTTGGTACAGTCTGACATGCCCCTTCCTGTATTTAACAGCTGAGTTTTACACCATTGGATTTGACATTTACCGAATCCTCAGCACTGGTCACCCAAAGAAAAGCTAAATTAGAAGAACTTAAAGCAAACTGAACTAACCGTGGTCGTGCAGGAGAGGACTGAATGTTTGTGCTACAAATAGAAGCCGGCGTTCTGCCGCCAACACTGAACAAACGGAGTATGATAGGCCTGAAACTTTTATTCAGGTGACTTGAGGTGAGAGCGGGGAAACTTTCCTCCTTCAGCAGACGGATCTAAAAACAGTCTTCTGCCGTCAAACTCGGCACGTACATCACTCTGCCAGGGAAGAACATCCAGGTGAAGCAACGATTACTCACTTCGGAACGCAGGAGTGCTTCAAGCTGAACCGCACAAATGTATTTAAGCTCCTGAAAAGACACTAAAATAAAGAGCAAAACCATAAATAAGCTATAAAACGGCGGCAGCGCTGTTTGTTAGATAATGAGACATTCTTGGGAGGATTTGCATGCACGGACTGGACTTGTGATTACTTGTTCATATGCAAGCTTATGCCATAGCTAGAGCAGTGAGACTCCAACGGGGCCTCCAGCTACTAATTAGACTTAACAACATTTCCACTGTCAGTCTCTGATGAGCTGCTTTAATTGGCACGGCAACAATTGAAAAAGAGGCCTTGTGGCCATTACTATAAGCTACACCTGTGATGGAGCAACCCGCCTCAGTCTGTTGCCTTTGTGAAATATCGCTGTGTGTTGAAAGAGCTCTGCTGCTCCTCTGTGTTGTGTTAGCGCTCAACGCAACCGGAGCAGTGCACGTCAGTCACCGCTGCACCCGCCATGATGGAAATCAGCAAGTTTTTTGTTGCAACACACTCGAGACGGCATGCCGTAGAAACCCCCAACGCCAACACATCCAAGAGCGAACGCAGCGTGTTGCCACACGCCGGGTGTTATGACAGTCGGCCGCCGTGCTACGTCTTTCTAAAGCACCTTCATCCAGTGTGTTGTGCCAACCTCCAAACACACTGGCTTATATAACAGGGCTTCACACTCATCAATCTGTACACACCTCCCCCCCTGCTTACGTTTGCCCCCTCGCTGTTTTTCTTGGAGGTCCCATTCAGAGGGAAAGCGGCGATGGAAAGGGTGAGGCGCTCGTGAGCAAACATGTGCAACACAACTGCATATCTGAGATGCCTGGCAGGAATTATCATCGAGGCCCACTGTAAACAAACACACACACACACACACACACACACAAGCTGAGCTCCATGCACACGCTCAACAAAAGCTGAGGAACATCCTCGTCGACTACAAACAAACGTGGCAGCCAGGACTCGCTATGAGGACTAACTTGGATGGATTGCACCAGGGGCCTCGGTTGGGACATGTCACTGGAAGACAACACACACACACACACACACACACACACACACAAAAGCCACTTCCTCTCACATTATTTTTTGTCGAAACATGTTTTATTAGTAGTGCCTACCTGGAGACGGGGGAATATCTCCGTTTGTTCACTGGCCTGAAATATAACAGCTGCGTCAATACAAATATCTTAACTGTGCTGCAATAGGCTATAATATTGCACTTACAATCGGTTTGGGAATTCAGCAGTAAAACCATAATGGCTTTCTATGACGGCACGTCACGGCAATGAAGACATTTGCAGCCACATTATCTACGCTTATTGATATTTTTTTTTGTCATTATTTCCCAGCTAATTTCAAGTCGGCCATTCTACAGGGGAGGGGAGGCTATTGATTGGGTGTGAAAATGCAGAGAAGTGGTGTGAAGATATGAAGGTGAAAAGAGGAGCGACTGCGGCAGAGGGAGCGAGGCATTGTCCAGTCGTGATCTCCATCCTTTGTCCGTCCGTTGGCGCCGCGTTGAATGGGGACGTTCTTTTTTTCCGCGATAAACTTTTGACCTCAACGTATATCTCCTTCCCTGCGCAAACATGTTGACCTTGGCGGCGGAGAGAGAGGCCGATAACATGTTCTGATGCCCCGATACTGGGATCGGCATTCATCCGCGGTTAAGTTGCAATGGGGGAAAAAAAGTTTCACAACTGTGCTCATAACGTTGGGGGAAAAAGTTGCATTTAATGTCTCTATTTTGAGAAAGCAGGTCAATGTGCTGCGAGAGCATCCTTCAACTCCCATCCCAGAATACAACCTCTGCTACTTCCTCCAGGTGAGCGTCGTAAACCCAAAACCGAGCCGCGTCGGGGCACGCCGCCAAGCATTTGTCAGAAACTGCTCAAGCACTCGCTTGGTTATTATTTATGGTGTCTTGTCACAGAGCCTCATTGTTGATTCTCGCTCCGGGCACCTGCATGCGTTTTCATCACGCGCGCTCGTCTCCCGCCCTTTCATCAGCCGTCGTTAGCATCCGGTCGTGACCGATGTTCTCGAAACCTCTCTGCACTTCACCTGAGATCCTTTTGGCAGTGTTTTATATATATATATATATATATATATATATATATATATATATATATACTTCAATAAAATAAGAGCTGGGACGAGGGGGAGATGAAGGCAGCTTGTGGGAGAGGGTTGAGGCGAGTGATTGCCACCTGCCACTTCATTCAACTGCATTTTAATCTGGTGTGTCTGGAGGAATCTCGTTCTGCAAATGACTTCACTGGGGGAGTGGCGACGCTGGAGGGGGGTGGATAGTAGAGATTCGAGCTGCTGATACCTCGCAACAAATCACCTGGATATGAACTATTCGCTTCCTAATGGGAATCCATATTCATCTTCCTCTCCAAAAGCTCTCCTGTGGGAATGCAGATGTGTGGCTGCTTTTATATCTTCCTCCTTATCCACTTCCCCATCCGTGTACCCTAATCAAAACCCCCACATATTTTAGGGCCCTACACCATCCGCTCACTCATATTGAATTTCCATCGCTACACCATTGAGTTTATGGACCATCTTTGGGATTATTAATGACACCGCACAGAGTTATACATATGAATATGGAGATCAGCCACATTGTGCATGCGCTCCCCTATATAACAGGATTGATCTAAATCTCTAATGTCTTCTTTGACTGATGGCACCACCCTTCTGCTCCGCGTGCTTTTCTTAATAATGTGCCTCCCTCATTCCCATTATCTGTGTATTTAAAACCGAAGACCCCCTAAAAAAGCAGCCGTGAATGATAACTCTCCTCCATGCAAACTCCTCCAGCGTCTTCAATTCAATCTGTGGCGTAGATAAAGGGGTCAACTTCATGCTACAAGGGATCAAATTGAAACTATAACGGGTTTAGTTCTGCTCGTTTTTTCCTTTTTTTCCCCCTCAATGTACAGAATTTGCCTTTTATTCAGGCGTCTTGAAGGGCACCTTGGTGCTCGTTGTTGCCGTTTTCATGAGCTGCTATATGAGCGCGATACCCAGACGAGATATGTAGGATGAATTATTACAGTAAAAGGGATTTTATTTATTAACTGGGCCATGGAAGTTGGGAGCGCGCCAACTGTTGCTGTCCCATTCAGGGGCCTATCATCTGTACTGTCGAAGGGCAGATAAATACAGTACGGCTGTATTCATGGTTCCAGATGATATATAGCTGCATAGTCTGAATCTACATGAGTGGAGAAATTAGTCTGAAGGCCGCTGGTGAACAGCCAGCACATGAGGGCGCAAACAAAGACACCCGCTCCACTATCTGCTGAGGGCTCACTTTTATATTGGTCAGTTAAAATGATGATCATTTGTCAGACTGGAGTTTCGTTAAAGGTGCACTACACCGATTATACACCATTTATACTGTAATGTCCTCTTTGGCTCTGGAGGAGCGAGCCGGAGTGAGAAAATAACCCTGATTTTTTCATGAGGATTATCTCAGCATCAGCCTGATACATCTTTAAGTTTGAAAGACGAGGGCTTTTACCGGGTAGGAAGGGTCTGCTGCAAAATACGCTGTTGAGCTGCATTGTGGGAATTGTAGGCTCAAGAGTTTTTGATTCTAAGGAATAAAAGTCAGACCATCTTGGCCACTGCTGCGTCTCAACAGCGATGTGATGGATTGCCAGGAAGATTGGTGCAATATGTTTGTTACGTAAAATAACTACAGATGTTACGAAACTGGTTAGTGAAGTTCAGAAGTTCAGGAGCAAAAGCAGACTACAATAAGTCAACACCGACTTGCTTTCACTTTGTTCCATCTCACAGTCAAGATATGACAACTTAAAGCATTTGTTTCCTGTTTCAAATTGCCAGCCAGCTGAGTTTCCCTTTATTCAACTCTGACCACGCAGATGTGGAGGCAGGTCATAGAAACACACATGCTTATTATCCAAGTGCGTGCCATAATTCTGATTAATAAGTCATAACATGACTACAAACTGCAGCATTGCTCTGACAGACTTCAGCGGAGGCTGCCTGGATAGAAACATATAGCACGTACTGAAAACATGCCAGCTGGCCAGCGTTATATCACAGAAATATGTGAAATGACCACAACCCATTGTTAACGAATCTGTTTAAATGATGTGCCACCACCACGGAAACAATTAAACATTATGTTTAGGCTACAAACCGTGTTGTTAGGGTCAACATTTCACATTCAAAGAAGAAGAAAGGACCTCGAGTGACTTTCCGTTGGATGTCATTTTAACACATTCCATGGATCCACCATGCTTTTAATAGATTGTGTTGATTTCACATATTTCTGTGAAGTCATACTCGGTGTAGTCTATGCTCGGATACATTCCAAACTGGTGATATTCAATCAAACCTTATACTCCTACATTAGTTCAGTAGAACGCCAGATTATTACCAGATGATTTTAATTTGATTTGTTTTAATTGATTTTTAATTCTGAACACATGGGAGTCTCTTACGGGATGTTATGTATCTGCAGTGTCAACAGCACCATAGCAACCGCCGTACACATCAGACATAGCACAAGTCGGGTTATTTTACCCAGTATAATGTCACCTTCCAAACAGAGCATTGCATAACAAGTAGCTACGCGACGGCGGGCGTAGAGGAGAAAATGAGCCGAACTATTCTTCATGGTTTTTCAGTCTGGATATTGTTTATTACTTTTCCATCAGTTTTTATTGTTATTTTCAATTGTTTGTTTTCTGTTGTGTCAATCAAGCGGAACTAAACCCAGAGAGATGCTGTTGTGCAACTGCTGCTCGTCTTCCTGACCCGCGTTGGTAATGAGTGTCATCTGCACATGCTTGTGGAGACCGCTGCAATATCAGCTGATAGTCATGTTTTCAGGGTTGTTATACAGCTCGGGGTAAACAGCAGTGGAAGAGGGCGCCTACACATGAGATCGGCCTCTCGGCAAATTACATCAGATTCCTTCTCTCTCTCTCTCTCTCTCTATTGGTTTTACAGTAAAGCGATGCTGCATCACCCGACCAACTATTTCTGGGGAAATGCTCGACTGCAGCAGAAACAGCAGCTCAGAGTTTTTTGAGATAAATGCGTGCTATTCAGCATGCGAGCAAAGCCTTTCACTCTGGGACTCCGCCGTGTTTTTATTTGCGAGCGGCAATTTCATCTCGCCGTCTTCACACCAGTCTCAGAAATCCAATAAAGATGACTGACTACATTTTATCACTGCAGGATTTATCTTTCAGGAAGATTTACAAGTCCATCCTGATAATGTGTTGGGGGGGGGGGCAGAAAAATATGAAGAACCATAAACCTGGTATGATATGTGTTTTACTCAAACTTGTGAGGAGCTGCTGGAACCTGTAATTCACCAGCGCTGTTACTGCCGAATAAAAGAATTACACAGCCGATTTGTATTAATAATTTGTTAAAGAGTACAAAGAGGGTTTTTCTCTTTTTCTTTTTGCATCATTTGTGTTGTGCCAGCTTCAGATGTTATCTGATTGGAACCAGGAGGCTGACGGAGGTTCCTTGGCCCCGTGATTCAGGAAAAGCCTGTTTCACCCCCGACCTTTGTCATTATCCAGCGACTACGTCGCAGGGCAGACAATCAGGGGATCAAGGCCGGCCAGGAGAAATCCTGTCCCCAGACATAAAAAAGGATGTGCGCCGTGATCTTTTCCCCCTCATTGCCAGGAATTCAATTTCATTCAGCTAACATCTGCCAGAGATAAGTGAAACATAAACAATGTCATTCACACAGAGAGGGAGAGGGAGAGAGAGCTCAGGGCTTTTTCCTGGAGAGACACAGCAGCACTGACATATCCCTTAATTACAACCGTGACATTTGTGCCCAACATTCTTTTTTTCGGCTTTTATTCATCTGACAAAAAAAAGACAAACTAGAAATGAATCTTTGAATGGAATGAGAAAAGAGAAAATGCCATTCAAAAGGGGTCACGTTCATCAAAAAAAAAAATGTCTATTCAAATTCATTATGTTAAATTTAAAAGAAACAAACCGTCGCAGCCGAGCTGTCTGTAAGACCTTGTGTGAATGATTAGTCCTCAAAAAAATATCCGTCTCTCCGAACAAAGACGTCCAATTTCCCATTCGAAACCAGGTGTCAAGGCCGCAAACCCGACCGTCACCTGACACAAAGACCTGCACCCCTGGGTCAATGTCGCCGGAGTCATTCCCTCTCCAGCTTTAATGTGAAGGCTCCATTGTGGCCGGGATGGCGTAGACGTCCAGCGTCCTGGTGTAACCCCCCTGAGACCTGGTTCACTCTGTCTCCAGTCAACATGTTATTAGGAAACAGAATGTTGTTTACATCGTGCGACTTGGAGATAGTGGTGCTAACCGGTGCCGGTATACAGTAAACTGTAAGTCCACGCTCTTATATACACATCTTTACATTGGACAGGCCTCTGTAGGAGCTTCTGTATGTGCACTGAATCATTAAATGGTCTGATCCTCACTAGAAGGCTCCGTTTTTCTGACCTTCGGAAAGTATGTTTCAGCAAATGACAACTCTGTTTTATCCATGAGCCTTTTTCATATAATTGAATGTATTTTTCTGCGCAGCTCATACTGAGGTGGCATACATTCACGGTCAAAGGCAAAGAAGTGGGTGAAAATATCCCAATTAAAGCAATTTAATGGAGCTAAATCATCCTTTCGTGTTCCTCGACTTAAGGGACTGTGCAAAAATGATCTGTGTGGGGAGTTGGGCTGAATCTCACAATATTATTTCATTTTAAAACAGGCCCTTCCTAGCATTACTCACATTTTCTTTACACTCTCATCCCTCACTGTTTTCACCATTGTGATATGTCAAACGTCATTGAGGTTGAATAAAGAGAAATTCAGATTCCGTCCCTACATATACTTAACTCTCCGACTTCTCTGACCCCTAATAATTTGTGTACAGTCCCTCGGTGCGAGCTGTCCATCTGCTCTAACAAGAGACGTGACTGTCGGACTGCCTCACAACTGCCATCAATAAAGCAAGCTTGTGCTGTACCTTTTTTTTGTGCAGCGTTACCGGTACCCTGCCTTGAGATTTATTGCTTATTGAAGTACATAAGGAACACATAATGCAATAATCTTATGCTGATGGAATAATATCATTTTCTCTTCACTGCCTCAAAGGAAAATATAGTCCACTATTATCACTAAGTATTCTCTTGAGGAAAAAAGAATAAGGAAAACCCTGAAAGCAGTATTTGTGTTCACTGTGTTGCCAGTTGCATTTGGAACAGAAATCAGTATTCATGCAGACTTTGGTTATTTGGTGTGCAGACCTCATTATATTAGCATACCAGGAGGTAAATGACAAATAAATGCAGCGCTCATCACCGTCTCTATTTCTACTTGACAATGCGTGTTCTGCATGAATGAATATTGATGCACAGCTTTCCCTAGATGGTTTATTTTCAAGTTAACACCCCACCTCCCACCCCCACTTTTTTGGGGGAGAGAGGGATGAGGTTAAAAAAAGGAGGCAGCAGCAGCAGCAAGGAGACTTGTAAGTAGCGCACAATGTTAGTATTGAAAGCGTTTCCTGCTGGTAGTCAATAAACAGGATGCTTGCTGTGTCATCCCAGACGTTTGAAGACAGCTGCCGTATGGCAAAGAGAAACAGCTTGGAGTCTGCCACTTTGAGCCTAAATCTATTTCGGGGGATTTATCCTCAGGTTTTTTTTTTTTTTTGGTGGGGGAAGGGTTTGATATTGATGTGAAAAGCGATGCCTCTCCCACCACCACCAACCCCTACTCTCGTCTCAGCTCCTTCCCCTTTGCAGCCGGCTCCACACACACCTGCTTTTTGTTCGACACAAAGCTGATTACACTTTTCAGCTCAAAAAAGAGAAAGAAAAAACGCACACAAGACAGTACGTAAAAAGCCTTGGAAAGTGTACCTGTCAAGGTAGCTATGCAAATTCTGAAGTGAGAGCATCGCTGAGAATTTAAAGGGATACTTTGACATTTTGAAGGAATACGCTTAAATCGCTTTTTTCTTGTCGACAGCGAGATGAGAAGATTGACGCCACTCTCGAGCGGTATCAATCTTCCAAATGTATTTCCCAAATGGTTGAACCATTCCTCTTTAAGTCAATGAGTAAACCGAGATAAAATACTGAAAAATACTGAACTGCGTCTCTTTATCCCTCCATCTTACTGGAGCTTCTCTATCTCCTGCGGTTGCGGAGGCTCGCTCTGACTCTCTCTGACCCTCCCTGCTTATGTGGTTCCAGAGCACGGCGAGCACGTCCAGCCCAGCCGGTGGATAACCTCGCTACCTCATCCTCCCCCTGGGACCGACTTACATCCTTCCTCCTCCGTCACACTCTTTGCCATTCTCCTCGTATCTTCGCTCAGCTTCACTTCCCTCCACAATCGCCATCTGCTATCCCAAATCCCCAGCCGCCCCCTCTAAATCTCCCAGCCTCCTTCCTTCTCTGGACTTGTATCTCAGAGGCAGGAAGCAGCACCTGCCTCTTTACCTCACTTCCTGTTTTTTTTTTCCGGTCTTCTCCTCCCGCGTCATTCGCCTGTGTTTGTGTGCAGGGATTTCATGCCCTCATGCGTGTTGGAAAACGTGGCGGACGTCTGCGTTTGCTTCTGGCCTTGTTCAGGGCTCCCACAGTTTAGGCTGTATTTTCAGTGACAGGTTGTGTTAATCTGCTCTGGACACCGTTTTCTCCGTGGCCCAGACCTCCACGTGATCAAGTTACTGGCATAAATCACCCCCCACCCCCCCGATGTTGGAATCTTATGGATTCATCCATAATGTCCTTTGGGTGCTGTCATCTTAACAGCAGCATAAACAAGGCAGCATGTCAGCTTGACCTCTTGTTTAGCACAAAAAAACGGGGCATAAAAGATACATTACATGCCATATTCTTCTGTCACAACCCATTTCCCTACGATTCTTTCCATTACACAGCTTAGGAAATATTCGTATTGTTTATTGCAGCAGCGACTCTATTGAGTTAGGTAACTGAAAACAGGATGTTTCACTGTGCAATTACCGCTCACAAGGAATGATGGAGGAACAAACAGAAGCTGAAGTCACTTCTGTTTTTCTCTGGGTGGATGTCCATTGTTTTAGACTCTCTAGTTTTTCTTTGTGTAACCTGCTTCCTGTACTTCATTACATCATTACGCCCATACAGTCAGCCTGCCCTTGTGTCCGGTCATCCTCCATCTTGTGTGGCCCACTTGGTCACAATAATCCTTCACAGGGGTTACTCCATGTATGCACTTTGTTACGGGAAAGTCTGTGATCTAAGTTAAATATTGAAAAAATCTTGACTTTAATCATACGATAGTGTGTGTTTGCTTTTGGAATATTTAATCAAAGCTACACCCATCTGTCTCTAATCTTTAAACAAAGTGTTTTGTTAACTAAACTTACATGCAGGACTTGCATGCCAAACTCATACACTTGCATTTCCTTTACTGGAATATTGTAATATATCACAAATATGATCCAGGAAGCAATGATTACTTCTGAATTCATAACAAATCAGAAGTATATGCCTTTTGTAAATATCAGGTATTAGTCAAAAGTGCACGTGCTGGGATCATCTTTGTCACAGCTCAATGAGTAGACTTTAGTAGAAAAAGTCTCATCCAAATATTTTATGTGTCAGTTATCACCTAGGCAACCTCAGGCACGCATTGGTACATGGTGGCTTAACCAATGGCAAACTAGCAATACGTGTGCAAGAGGTTTTTGGAAGTGCCGGAGTGTCCTCCCATCTGCATGCTAGATTACCTCTTTCACAGCCACCTGCAGTTACGTGGCCTCTGATTTCCAGTGGTTTGATTCTTTCTCCCGCCCACCTTCCACCTGCCCTACTCTGATTGGCTGAAACTTGTTGCCTTCACATAATCTGTGACGGTTATTGCTGATGAAAAGATTGGTGGATGGATGTGGATGTTTGGAAGTTTTTCTTGCTTAGCACTAATATAAAATTGTCCTGAGTGAATAGAAATTCTTATTTGTTAAAATACAAAAAAATAAATGCTGTCATAATTAAACTTACAGTGATTGAAAAGAAAATGTAAATATTGTTGTGTAGAAGGACACTCCATGTGCATGGCAGTGTCCTTGTCTGCCATACACTCTCAATAAGAAGTGGACATCGTCACCGTGACGTCAGCCATTGGTTTGCGGACTACTTTTGCTTCCAGAAGTGACACGAACAGGTGCCGATTTATTACAAAACAATAATATTAACTTTCATGAACTGAAAACACAATTTATCTGATTTAGCACCTTTTAAGTAAAGTAAATGTACTTCATACTGGATTAAAGCATTTGTATAAATCACCGGTGTTAGATCCTCCAATGCCGTTGGAGATCCCTACAGTGATGTCATTATCTTAGCTCTAGTGCAAAGATTGAATGTGATATTTTTAATGTTGTTTTTGGGGCTTTTCACCTTGAAAATAATCCATGTGTGAATGCTTGCTCCCGGCGTTGAAAGTAACATTTCCTCTAGTTTTAAAACATTTATCCATGGACAAAGCCAAATAAATATAGTTTGAAACCTCCACTTAATGGACTCAGCTAAGTCACCTTTTATAGACCCCTTATTTAACATGATGTTTTTTTTTTTCTCCATTCCATCGCCTCTATTACTTTTTACTCCACTTCCAATCCACATTCTGGATCATATTCTATTTGCAATAACATGGTTTTCCAGCAACGACAGAGACGGTGTGACTGTCGCTGTGTTATTCATACTAACATTGGAGTCATAAAAAGCAACCATCATCGATACACTGGATGACTCGGTATCGACCTCCTCTCACTGATTTAAATGGCTGTGTGAAACTGTTAATAGAACATCTCAGGGCTTGAGGCTGAACTCATTGATCCTATACAATGTTTTCACTGGGTCCAGATAGGGAATATTGATACGCCGTGTATGGATCCTCGATATTAGACTTTACATGTGGAGATTCTTGTCAATGTACATAGATTGGATCAGGGAAGGCATCTGTATTAGTGAATGTATTGCCTTGTGTGTCGTTTGCAACACTGATGTTCAGGGGAAGATGCTGCACAAGCTCGTTGATGCAAATATGATCATGACAAACCTGAGCACCGTCGGATATCCATGATTAATGGCCTTCAAGACTGATTGATCTGTCTGAGTCTTCTGTGACAGACAAAATGTTTCATTATATCAATCAATAAGAGCGTCTGGCTTCACAGCACAGGTGCATTATGGGTTAAGCAGTTAATCTAACGTTTCATCTACAGTATGTGATGAGAGTTATTAGGAAACAAGGTTCAAAGATCAAAGCTGCTCTCAGAAGTTGTCCTCTCCCGTGTCGCGTTGCCAGGAAACCAAACAGCAAGGCGACAACAGGAAATTATTTCATTGCCTCTTTCCTCTGACTTGCAACAGGAGCCGACTTACTGCAATGCATGTGCTAATATTAAAATACAATGACAGATACAGATATGCATAATCATTCCGCTAATATGGAGCTTGTGAGCTCATTTTATTAAAATGAAGATCTATCTGGTACAGATTATTAAGTTCAGTCAAAAGTTTCAATACATAATGCTAAAGACTATATCATAACTCTTGCATTTAAAAAGCAGAAAAATGGCTCTTGGCTGACAATTTATGGCAAATTATGATTAAATATTGTTAGGACTGATGCATCTGTAGCATTTGTAGTTGGTTGAGATGGTAACTCTGTTTTAAACTGTAGTTAAGTCCAGTGGAAATTTAGGCTCAGGCCTCCTCCAAACAGTCAGAAGACTGACTGGAGGGGTCGTGAGATTATCCTCATAAGACGGACAAGTATTAGCTAATATTAGCTTGTTGTGACATGTTGGACAAATTAAACAATCCTCTACTGGGAAGTTGAGAAGGGAAATTGGGAAATGAGGGGCGCCGTGTGCTTTTCTGTAGGCCATAGACCAAAAAGTTTCAAAGCTTCTGGATAAATCTTGAACATGTAATTTTAAGCATTTTATATCCATGTTTCTAGGAGGCATAATCTGTATAGTTAACTCAATGTAGTGGAGAACAGAGTACAGTATGTCCCTTTGAAGTATAGTGAAGCAGGAAATTGACTTACCCATCAAAGTACAAGTACCTCAAAATTGTACAATCAACAAGTTCTTTCCACCCACTGACCAGCACTCGCAAGAAAGCAACCAAATGGGCACCAAAGAAGAAGACAAATACTCAATCATTCATGGAAAAAGACATTTTAAATGGCTTTTGGGGTTTTATAGACACGCATTTGGAGTGATTGCTTCCTGTTGCCACACAGAGAGCTGCAGCCTAATGTGTGGTGGCAGCATGTGAGTGCTTCCACTACTGATCTGCACTCCTTTCATTAAGGGCCGTGCGCTCGGCGCTGGAGCTGGCTGATGGTTGCCAGGTCGGAGCCAGAAGGGTTCATCTGTGCAGATAAGGATGAGCCATAGCAGAGCAGCCCCAGGCACCCTCTCTGACATCTCCCCATGCCTGCTCGATAGGGCTGGGGAGGAATGTGGTGCCTCATACATGTGAGCAAAGACAAAGATTTAGAATTGAATATCCACCAGTGTACCGCACAGTGGGGACGCGGGTGTCAGAATCACCTATTAGTCATTTCTGAGCATTTCTGATACTAGTGAAAGTGTCATTTAATGAATATTCAACAATGCGTGATGTCAAAACATGGCTGACGTAACGAGACCCGTTGGCCCTGAAGATGTAGACCCCTGAAACCCTCCCAGTCCCCGTTGTGTCACACAGCTTCCATTAACATCTTGATAATAGCCCAGCGGTACCTGTCAGAGCTTAAAAGAAAGACTTCAGTGTCTGCTCCCTCAATAATTTGTAGCGTTTTTTGGCCCCTCTGGGGGGGAGGCCCGGGTCTTCTCAGGGGAGGCTCACTAAAGACGAGCGCTACGTTCCCAGAAAACATGGCTGGAATTTGGCTCCGGGGCAGATGGGTATCCTTTCGACAAGAGGAGGGAGGAATGTGTTCTTTGTAGGAGGGAGTGTTATGTGTTGATGGGAGGAGGGGGGAGATGCAGCCGGTGCCAAACTCTCCCCAACTCTCACTGACTGAGAGACGTATATGTGATGTAAACATGTGGGGGGCTGATGAAAACATGCATCTCAAGCAGAGATAGTGACTCTGAGCTGAGCTGGAGGGTGGCGGCGGTGGTATGTGCAGTCTTTGATGTTGCACTGCTTCTCTGCAGGTTTTCAAATTATAGCACTGCATCCAGTATAACATTGTTCATCTAAATTAATGTTGAGTTTAAAGGCTTCTCTGAATAAATATAAACATAATCAAGGAGTCTATACATTTACATTAATATGAGATTTCATTACAGACCTCGCAGCTTTATTCTCTAGATTTAAAACAAGGCTCTCAACAAGGCTGTGTACTGAATAAGGAATAAAGGAAAACTACAAAACCGTACTCCCATGATCATTAACTCATTGAAATCATCATAAAAATGGAAAATTAACCTGTAATTGACACTATGTTCTTATTTAAAAATGATTGGCCAATTATAGAACCTTTGTGCCACTTGAGTTTTTGCCGAATGGGAAAGATCTTTCTTTAATCGTGGGAAAAAAACTGTCCAACCGTTTGTCGAACCACAGTCCTGTCCCGATGTCAACCGTTCCCATTCCCACAGACTGAATTACTATGAAAGATAGCATAGTGTCACAGTGACAGCAAAGTTAATTTGATCTTTGTTTGCATGTTGTATGTTTGAATCTCAATCACGAGAGACGAATTGGAATCAAAATGGAATAAAAGTTGTAGAAATGCGTGACCTCATCATGAGATCATTTTTACAGGAGTAGTTGCAAAATAAGCCGTATGGGAATCTCCCCCAGATGGAGCGTAGACTCTGGTGGAGGAGAAACCTCTGGAAGGACCCGTGGCCGGCTGACTCTGGTGAAAACTGGCGATGAATGGGGTGGAGGTGGCTTGCATCAATCTGACACTGAAGTGAAAGCTGATTGCAGCAGAGAAAAGAGCAGTTTTTAAAGATGACAGCAGGCAAATGATTGATTCACAAAGGCTGTGGCAAAATGTGACTGGTTAAGTGAAAAGTGTGAATCCCTGAGTCAGATGATTGAGCTAGAAGTACAAAACGGAGGGGGAAAAAATCTAAATAGTGTAAGCATGTGACTAGTCTTCCTGATTCAACTTTCCCTAAGCTTTATTTCTGTCTAGTGGATACATCTGTGATTCATTAAAAATTAATTTGACCTTTTTTGAGTAAATAAGGACTTTCTTCCTGTGAAAAATTATCATATTTACATGGAAGGATTAATTACCAATTGCATCACTTTGTCAGTGGAAAATATTGTTACTGTGCCAAGGCACACAATCATTTCTGCAGCAACTTTCATGCAAGATACAAATGCAAAATCCTTAATATAGAAAAGAGTATCATCCTCAAGATGACAAATGACTCACTGATGAACATGTTGTAGTTTTAGTACTACTTGACCTGATTACAGGCTTTAACACAAATGACTATTGTTGACAGAATAAAGCTCTTCTGGAACTGCTCTACATGTGTGTCTCTTTCCTGAATGCCCAAAAGTTTCATGTCTCGTCACTTTGTCATTGTTTTTAATTAGACATGGAGTACCACAGGGCTCTATTCTTTGTCCATCATTAGTTCCTCCTTACATCTCTCCTTAAGGCAATAAGCATCTTACCTTGCCCTATCAAACCGACGACACCCAGATGTTGCCCCACTTAAATTTTCTGAAACCATAAAATAGCAAATAATAAAACTAGGTTTACCTTTAACTTCTGCCCTCGGCACACCTACCAATGGGAGTTGTTCTGGCTGCCTAAAATGTCTTATTCAGCGCTTGGTTGTACTTAGCTAACATAACTCGCGTGTCACTTCTGGTAGGCAAAAAAAACCCAACATGGTTAAAGCATGTCCGGGTGACATTACGGTGTCTATGTCCACTTCTTATACACAGTTCATGCTAATTACACCTGTCCAGGGACTGCAGTTGAAAATCAGCCAAGACGGCAAAACTGGCACACTTAGAGAAATTATCTATTAATGTGCATCAACCCTATAACTTAAAACTGCATTAAAAATGCCCCCCATTTCTGCCCATCACCACCTTCCTGACAGAAAATTGCTAATAACTTTTAAAGCACTTCATGGCCAGGATCCCAGCTACGTGTATTTCATGTTTATATCACCATCCACAGCAAGTTAGCTTAGAATAAACAGAAGAGGAGCTTGGCAGTGAGCATGAAAAGGGATAAACGGCGTGGCTGAGAGAAGACAGAGAAATAAGCAACACTTACAGAAACTGATGTAGCACACGCCACTCCGCTTGACTGACGGCTGATCTTTCGGATGTGAAAGTGCACACTTTTGAGCAATTAGTAAGTGTGTTGTTCAGTAAGTACACAGCACAGAAACAGAACCCTTTAAAGCCGCGGCTACAAATACATGACATTGTGAGTTTTCCAGCTATTAGCAGTGAGCTTTACCTCTCATATCAGAGAGGCTTGAAGGTTTACCGGACTTAGCTGAGCCTCCGGGGAGAATAGTCTCTTCCCATTAACTCAACCAAGGTTGGGCCGGGATTTTCATCTCCAAAAGATATGCATTTCTAAACATTGTATAAGCATTGTGCATTATTCATTTGGCTTATTAGAGGAGGTGGACTTTGGGTTATTGCAAATCAGAGGAACAAATATTAACCCATAACATTAGCATACGAATGAGCAAGCTTCTCACTGAATGACTTACAAGGGCTGGTTTCATAGAACATGCCCTCAAGGTAAGCACTGCTCCACACCTAATACAAACAATATAGGGTGGAATTAAAATTGTATGACATCTGCTCCTGTAAGTCCAATTTTGTTAGACAATGTCCTGCGTGAGATACCCCCGTCATTAGAAATGTCACTGGTGTTTTTTCATATTAACCACGGAAAAATAACACAATTAACCTTCCTAATAATGTCAGCATTCCACACCGCTGCAGCACCGCATAAAAACCCCTTGGCAAAAGGCCGTGATGGCTGGCGGCTGAGTTCAGCCTTGAGTCAGTGCACATATGTTCCCCGTGTTTATGATGTCTTTGAGCATCAATTCATTTTGGATGGAAATCAATGATCCTCCAGGATTAAATGGTCTCGGAACGGCCTGAGGTTTTATTTTTCTCTGAGATTGTAGCCTAATGAGGCACTGCGATCTCCCCTTCACACATACACAGTTCGGTGTCATCGTGCACCCCCACCCGGCCGGCTGGCCCTGCACTCTACAGGCCCTGATGCAGATGCCTGCACTGGATACTCATTAGCCACAGGGTGCAATTCCAGGCACTGTCTCGCTTTTTTCATTCATTATGAAATAGAAGTACGGAAGAAAAAAAAAACAGTAGCATGAGATCCAAACTGAAACCACAGACTGAAACACTCCCAATGCATCAATGGTCTTCATCTGTCAACTCATGTCAGCTTATAACAACATTCAAATATGCAGGAAAGTGTTTATCCACACTAAAATGATCCACAATATATATTTTCTGCTTATTTGTGTCAATCATGTTGAACACACCCTACACGTCCGTCCATCAGCTGCTTGATGGGAATCATCAGACTCCAGTCGGCGGGCTCAGCATGCACAAACCTGTCATCTCACTGACGCACGTATCTCAACTTCACTTGACCCGCTTACATCACTTCACTGCCTCTCATCTGACTGCATTTGTCATAATTATATGATCGAAGGAGGGTGAGCATGCGTGTGTGAAGGAAAGATAGTTGAAGAAGCTTCCCGTGCCTGTTTTGAACCCGAGCACGGTGTTTTTCTAATTAACGTGCCAAGCTTAAAAAGGAACATCGCAAAGACCGGGAAATGTTCCCTGAGAATATTATGTTTACATGTAACACCATGTGCCTCAGTTTCATAATCCAAGCAGTCAATTTTACTTTTCTATTCTACTCTTATTGCTTCTTATTTCTAGCTGCTGACCGGTGACTTCATCAGCTGTAGCTAACTAGCTAATTAAGCTAGTGTGGTTGAAAACACGAACAGGCTGCATTCCAAATCCCTGGAAATGTTCGGCTGTTTACTAGATTACCAGGAATATGAGAGTTTCCAGACGTGAGCTGACTGAGTGGAAGAGGTAACCTGCGACGTCTTGATCAATACAGTCGTGATGCAGAGAAGATGTGTTGCTTGTGTATCCTTCAGTGTGAACAGTCTGCTGGTAAATGTCATAACCAATCTGGATGTAAGGCCTCCTAGGTTAGTGTATGTTATTTCAAACACAGCATGTGCCGATACAGCTCCCTTGCATACTTTGCATTACCCCCTATGAACCCTGGAGTTTATGAGTCATAAATGAATTAAGTTTCAGACACTTGAGGCCTTAGTATTATTTCCCCTCATCACTGAAGAGTCTCTCAACTATAGTATACTGGATACCTTTACAGCCTTAAATTTGCTCAGAAAAGTAGACAGTAAATAGTTGACATTATAGTAGCAGTGATTTCGGACATAGTTACCATCGCTGTCTGGCTTTTTTTTTAAATATAATTAAAATATAATATTTTTTAATTAGTTCTTAAATATGTACTTAATGGCTATGTATATGGTATTGTGCTAAAAGCTTGTTTTCACTTTTGTCCTTACTTGCCTTTTAAGACGAGGACTAACTACTAACTTTGGTTGCAGTGGAAACCCCCGAAGCAGAACGTTAGCGCACACGTTGACACAGCGCCACAAACCAGAGCAGACAAACACACTGTCGAATCCATTCCTTAAACGTTTGCTCATGCATTTTTGGTTTTGGAGAGGTTATAAAAAGAAACCAACATCTGAACTCTTTAAGTACAAAGTTTCCCTCCTACTGCAGCCGCATGCATGCTGCTTCAACAGAGTTCAGAGAGAGGCTTAGCGATCGGTCATTCCACCCCTATTGATACAGTCATTCTCCTTCGACACCCATCATGTACAGCCTAATAGAGGCCCCTCTTTACTTATATAACCCTGCGTTCAGCCCACGAGGTCTGTCTACGGCTGATTTCATATGAAACCACAACAAGAAGCTTAGAGTCTGACACAAGGTTCAAGGAGTCCATCTTTTTGTTTTTTTTTACAGCTTTAAATATGTAAAAACTCTAATTGTGGCAGCACAAGATCTAAGGTAAGGCTATGTCACATGAGTCATGTTATACATGTATCAAAGCTTTAATTCAACATGATAATGGAAAAAAATAGCCCTGGAACAGCCTTGATGTAATGAAATTAATGATGCTCTGGCAGCATGTCCATCCAGTTGATATGACGTTTTTTCCATGGCTCATGCTTGATTCTCTCAACCTCTCCCTTAGCCAGAGAGGTCAGTAATGAGAAAAACTTGTTTTACTCTAAAAACATGGTTTTCCAAGGCTGGC
This sequence comes from Chelidonichthys spinosus, assembly GCA_029853015.1. Classification (NCBI taxonomy): domain Eukaryota; kingdom Metazoa; phylum Chordata; class Actinopteri; order Perciformes; family Triglidae; genus Chelidonichthys; species Chelidonichthys spinosus. Next base: position 8,688,403 of record CM056837.1, read on the forward strand.
TGGAAACATACTTTGTTTGGCTCTTATGTCCAGACCCTAAGTGGGTCAGCCATCGTAATAGGCTGCTCCATCGTCGTTCATCTGGTAATTCGGAGCATTGATTCAACTCCGTCTCAACTTTCCGTTAACCTGTGCAGAAAGGCAGAAGACACGGTATCACTCAGGAGGGGGGAAAAGAGATAAAAACAGGGGTGGTCGAAGGGGAAAGATGATGTTCTCATATGCCTGAATTGGTCTCCGACAGGAACATGTATTTCCAAATATAGCAGCGTGACCCGAGGACATGGTATTTAGTTCTCTGAAGACCAAATCTCCCAGAGTGAAAGTTAGCCGAAAAGCAATTAACCATTCAGCATCCACATGATTCATGCTCTTTGTTTACTGATGGAAATGTAAGCAACTGCCAGAATTAATTTCCATGTGGACGCGTTTACAATGTCAGCCAAAAAGCGCCGCCTCTCTGTGGTCTTCACAAATGCAACCACCGCTGACTTTCAACACATGTGCCGAACCGTAACGTTGGCTCGAACAACGATCGCAGGGACTGTGCAATCCAGGTTTCCCTTCACAGGCACAGTATGCCGTCAGTAATTAGGTGTAATATACTGTACATTGCCATTCCTATACCAATAATCTTGTTTTCATAATCAATGACGCCCCGGAAGACGTGTGATTGATCGCAATCGCTGCGCCAACGTAGCCCGACATTAATGATTCAAATTTCTCCGATACCAGGCGCCGCTGCATTGTTTGTCCTTGCCACATTTCAGCACATCTATTTCGCATCCAATACCATTCATCATTCCTCAGTCAAACGTGCTTCATGTGAGTACACATAATGTGGTCGTAAAAAGACGGATGCTGCGCCGCATAAGAAGCAGTAGATAATGGCCCTTTTTGGACTTGGGGGGATTTGTCACTTTTGTTTGTACACCAAATAGCAAAGTACATCAGCAAGGACAACTGTGGTTTACACGAGCCATTGGCAGGCAGCCAAGCGAAGAGTAATAACAGAGACGGGAAGAAAAAAGGAGCTGCCTTACATCATCTATTGCATCGGAGACTGACAACAGAGTGATGTACTGTGTGTGTGTCACATAGGGGTTGATCTTTTTTTTCTTTTAAAGGGCTTGAATTGTAGCATAGATTATTACAATGGCTGCTTCAAGAGCCTCCCTTTCAACCTTATTCAACTATCTGTACAATTATCCTTAGCATGAATCTGACACAGACGAGGACGTTCAGACACATTTCTTTGTGTGAAAGTAGCAGCCCAGTGACCTATATCTCAAGCAATAGGCTGACCCCAGCAATTCATTTCCAAAGCGCTGAGCATATTTTCCTGGATATTGTTCCTTCCACCAGGTTATTTCGAAGCGCTCTAATTTGTCTGGAGTCCATTTCCAGCCCTCTGGGGTCAATGGATAGACGCTGCACCTACACACAAACATTATTTCTCCCTTGTGGCCAGAAGCCCCCCACCCCCACCCCCTTCTCTTACTGACAGAGCATTCACTGCCTGAGCCAGATGGCATTTCTCAACACAAACGAACCCCACGCCGACTAACGCACACCCGTAACGCGACGGAGAAAATAGTGACGTCCGAGTCTCTGAATAAATCATGGGCTTGAGAACAAAGGCTCCCAGCAGTTTGATCAACGGAGCTCATTTAAATCTCTTTTTAATTCGCTAAGACCTGCAAAATGCATCAACCTGGCTGCATTAAACTCAGCTTAACATTTACAACGATGGGGAACCTTGTCTGAAGGAGCTGTTAATTCCTCATTTATTCTGTGAAAAAGGACACTCTCCGAGGTGCACAGAGTTAATCTCTATTCGCTGATGACAGTGTGCATTTTTTACTTGCATTAATCAGCCAACTGCCCTGCCCAGAGATGCTGCTACTAACAAACAGCTTTTATTCCACTTCATCCTAAATAGTGTTATGTTCCATTAATTATAGAAAACTGCATTGAAAAAAAACCCCACAGGAGGTAAAATTTGAATTTCCAGACCCAATTGTGACAATTCAAATGAAGCTTGTTTGTGAAGCTGAAGTTAAAACATCTGGATCTCACCCTTTGTAAATGTCACCCAGTTCTGTTTTTAGCTTGTGCTTTCAGCGTGGCTCGAGGGATTGGAATGTTGGTCCAGCAATGAAATCTAACTATTAGATGGCTTGCCAAGCAATGCATGGTCCACAGAAGATGAATCCTGACTTTCATCGAGCGACTCCATCACCTCAAAATAATATTCAGTCTGATACTTTGGTTCATGATCAAATGTTAGCATGCTAAACTACTCCAACAATGTTCAGCAAATATTTCACAATAAAATCCTTGTTTTAACAAATGAAGGGATTCTGTCCACAGAAAGGGGACTTTAACTTTGAAACAGACACCAGAAGCGCTTGAAAATAAAGATAACTTTTAATGTCTGTGAATCACACAATAGGTGATGGTTCGAATCTCCATAGAGACACACTGACAAAACGCAGCTCTAACCTTGCGCATTGTTTTGTCTCTCCAGATCCCCCAAAAGTTTATTTGAAATCTGTATAAAAATACCAATAAACAAGAAACGGATTGCTTTTGTGTGACATAACATTTATTGATTGGCAGCTACCTTTATCTCGTAAAATGTAACAGTCTATGTGAACAATCACAGGCTGCCAGCTAAATTGCAGACTGTGACACATTCTCTGCTAGCTCTTTTAAATTGCTCTCCGGCCATCTTAATATGACTTTTATACCCAGCTTGAAACCGGAACAATCCTGGACAAAGGTGGACGTCTGGTCACCGTTTAGTCAAAGCCCATCAGTGCAAACCTATATATTTTCTTTATAGATCTGATTCATTTGAGCTCCAATCTGAAGCTTCAGATGTGCAGGGGAAAGTTTCTGCACTAACAGGAGTTATGGAGCTGGCCTTCATCTTCTGAAAACTGCATTATCTGCCTATCTCATCGACTTTGCCTTCTGTTTAATCAGCTCTTTTCTGACAAAGGTCATTAGGGAACATCCAAACCTGGACCACAAATATTAGCCCATTTGTGATCAGAAAGGCTCCATACTAAACATTTTGCCTTGGATTTTTTGCAAGCGTGGCCATTAACCTTTTCAGAAATCGAATCTAGATTTGACAAACTGGCGGCCGGCATAATGTGCTTCATCCCTCAGCGTGGATTAAGAAAACCGGAGCCCTTTATCAAGCAGGATGAAAACTCGGAGATAGCTATAGTGAGACAGTTTGAGGTAAACTGTATCTGGGTCAGGTCCAGCCTGCCAGACTGTTAGTGCTTATTATTGAACACTGCCATCCTCTCTCTCTCTCTCTCCTCTCCAGTTCATCCAGCAGCTCTCTCTTATTGACCGCATTGCATTACGGGGCTCGGGGAACATGGCTACAAAAGTCCCTCATTAGAAGTTTGGGTTTCTCTGAACATTATGGGAGGAGGTGGGGTATTGATCGCTGCAAGATAGCTAACTGGAAAACACTTCCCATCGGAGATGACTGAGGCTCATTTGGGAGGGCTGCTGCTGGCAAGCTGGAGACTATTCCACATCTGGTTATTGGACCCGGGGCGGTAGTGAATACAGTATGTTTCTCCTGCAATCAGGAAACACTGGGAAATCTATATGTGGTAATTACAAATTCATGCCACCACTGTGAAATTGAACACTTGGCGTCATTATAAAGTAATGGGCGCATTAGAGGGAAGTTCGCAGCGATGATTTCCCCCTCGTATGAGTATCATCAGCAGTGATCCACACAAATGCAACATTATCCTGTCAAATTGCACAAAGGACGGAATTATGCGAGAATGCGGCACTTTTCCTTTACACCAAAACAAAGTGGAATGCGACTGCGGGAAAAATATAAAAAAATAATACAGCAGCATATAGATGGTTCACTTGGTTCAAAGTAAATCCCTTTCTTTGCTTACCAAGCTCATTTGGAAGCCATTAATTCAAGGAGGACTTTTATATCTCCACTACAATGGCCAATTTGTACATGAGAATGTAAAGTATGCTATGACTCACACCCATTCCCTCTATCTGTAATGTAATTACCTCACATGCTGTAACTCCCACCACGATTCCATAAATATTCATGCAAATCCAACGATTTCATAGGAGGCACACATTCACTATCAGTTCTGAAGTGGCATGTGTGCTTTATGGCGCACAAAATATCCCTGACTCCGTATTTGATACAGGGCACGAATGGCTACGCTATTTCCCACCGCTGACAGGGCAAGACAATGGATATAGGTCATGAAGAATGAGGTCCACTTAAAAAGTGCTCATCATACTGGAAGGCACTGTCATTATTTTTCACAGAAACTCAGTAATGGGCCCACGCAGATGCAGAGATGAAAGGCCAACATCTGCTTTCATAGTCATCTCTCGGAGACCCTTTTTTTTTTTTTTTTTTTTACAGATGTTAGCCGGCCCATTTCACCGTCATCGACAGCCTTTAATCAATGCATGGAGATGGTCTGACTCTGCAGAGCAAACACTGTTTTCATTCATCATTAAACATATTGGTGTGGACTTTGTTGTCCTGACATGAAAGCGGCTCTGATTCGTCTGCTGCTTGTTCAGATTTAAATGCAGATGCTCTCAGATAAACCACGGCATCTTTTTTTATTATTATTATTATTATTATTTTTTTACAAAGTGCAGAGATGAAGACTCCCTCCACACTTCACCGCAGTCGAGATGTCACAACTCAATTACGGGTCCAACTTAACATCAGGAAGCTGTGATTTTGCTCTGCGCCGTGCGGCTAAAAAGCCTTTTTGTAATTCACCTCATAAATCCATCCAGCATGAAATGGTGTGTACAAAGCCAATTGAACTTGAGTCAATCCCTTCATAATTACAGCTCTTCCCCCGTCCCTTCACAACTATTGGTCCTCGGTGTCCTCTGCGTCGCTGAATAAGAATTTGGGCCCAGTCATCTGGAAATGAGGAAGGAGGGAGGTGACTGGACGGTATTTGTTGGCCATGCTCGATGAAGCCGCTAATTGTCCTTGGCCATGTAAAGCAAACCTACACGTCCCATCCTTTTTTTGTCATTATCACCGCTGTGCTGTCTCTTTATTTTCCCAAACCACCACCACCACAAGGCCACAGATGAAAAGGCACAGCATGGACACCAGTAGATGGAGAATATCTCAGTTTTACCTGAACTTTCTTCCCTCATTGCTGGTTTTAAAAAGGTAATTAAGCCCTTATTAATATCTCGGAGTAGGAGCATCAGTCTGAACTGGCCAAGAAACGTTTGATTCATTTTTGGTCTGACTTTTAGGACTAGGAGTACAAAGAGGGCACTTGTCCAATATGTAACAGCTCCAGAGGTGTCCTTGTCTGTTGGGGCCAGAATGTCTTAGAGGTATATTTCTATAGTTATGGTGTTATTCCCAATAATGGGTGACATTACAGAAACGTAATCAATTAAGAAAGGGAGTTTGAAGGATTTAGGTCTGCAACATCTTTGCTGTGTGAGTATGTACAAGATGCAGCACTAATATTCCCATTAGAAAACAAGCATTCCAGGGTGGACGGGATGCACTTTATGCAGCCAGTAGTCAGCAACTATTCTAGATTGTGCACATATTTATTTAAGCTTGGCTATTGCCTTGCAGCCTACTGCAAATTGAAAATGGTAAAAACGTTAAATATGATTAGCATTAGAGTTTTGTTTACAGCAAAATATATTGTAAAATGTCTTAACAATTCTATTTGGTTTCCGAAGGAAAATGTAATCAATAAGTCGTTATATACTATATAAAACTCCCTAGTGTGCAAGCGTAAATTAAAAAGTAACTCAAATTCAAACACACGATACAAACTCACATTTGTAAAAATGTATTTCTGTTTAATTTGTATCCATCACGCAATCCAATACTTCTTCCTTTCCTTGGTTTCTTTGACTCTGGAGCTGCTGCAACAATTGGATTTCCCCGGCGTGGATCAATACAGTTATCTTATCTTATTGCAGTACTTGTTACTGAAAAACAGTAATCACATTCCATTAATGCCACGTTACTGTCCAACAGTCTCAGCGATATCACACCACCCCCCTGAACATTATTCATTCCCCTTGAAGAAACTTAATAAATAACTCTCGAGTCCTGCTCTGACGTTTAGTCCTGCTTTGACTTTCAACATGATGATTTGTGATTTGTAGATATCTTGATAAAGGCATTCAGAAATGCCTGCATAATATTTTTGCTGTGGCCAAACTGCACAGCAGACGATTAATGCTCATATATGGATTGCCACTTTGCCATGACACGCACTAATGCATGGCATGGAGGAAATGTATAAATCTGACGAAATCTCTGGCGCCCTTCATTTTTCAGTCTAATGGCAGCAGCATTAACAGCTGCTAGTCGCTGTCTTATAGTCATTTATTACCACCCATGTTATCCTAGGCTGCCATTTTACTACCATAGCACTATAAATCAGGGGGCAAGAAGGGGGCCGGCACCCCCATTCATGGCTGCTTCAGGAGAGAAATATGGAGCAGTGTGAAGTCTGTGCACTACCAGCTGAGGTGAACAGCATGTCTGAAACATAGTGTTAAAAAGTCGGTCATAACTTCTTCTTTTTTTTGCCTTCAGGTCAAATGCTTTACATTGCACACTGGCCTGTGTTAAATTACTCCACTATTTTTATGGTTACGTCATTTCGGTTACTTTATGATCGTGTTGGACAGACTCTGGCTGTTGAAAGCTTTAATGTCTGCCTTTTGGAAACAATGTGAGCGATGTTAGAAGAAAAGGGAAATGTTTAAGTATTCGCTTGAGAGGTTGCGGTGCCTGGAAACACTGAGGGGGTACGTAAATGTTTCTGCCACAACAGCACAGGCCAATATCCCTGCTTGGCCCGTTTGCTCCTGTGTGACATGGCGGCACACAGCATTTCATTTACTAGTGCCTCGGCTAAATGTACCGGGGGAGGCGCTCCATAATTCATGAGGGAAGAGAAGGGAAGGGAGAGAAAAAAAAACATGATGAATCTACGGTTGCTATATTCATGCACTTTCAATTGAATGTTAATGGGCAGAGACAAAAGACAAAAAAGAGATGTACTCTGGAAGCGGAGATGGAGGGTAAAATAAGTGAAGGGAAGCATGCGCATGCGTTTGTGCGTGTTTTATGTTTGATCTAAAAGCGAATACCAACCAGAGAGAATAGACTTCTCAGACTTGCATTAATCATCGCCGGCTCTGTTCCTGGCCATTTTCTTATCTCCATAATTAAGTAATTAACAGTACTTGGTGGCAGTTAGCCCCGCACTCGGACAGGACGCAGCAGGGAAAATAATAACACTGAATCCCCTCAACCGTAGAAGGGTTTTGGAAAACTGCCGCGTGGTAATCAAAGATTAAAAGGTAAACAGCGGAGAAATAGATATTGGCTCGGCGGGGCCCAGGAGGGAACTCACACTCCGGCACGCACAAGCAACAGACACATACACGCACACAAACTAATCTAAGAGATGAAAAATGACCACGGGCATTTTCACACACTTAACATGCCGGCACATGCGCTTATGCAGAACTTTGACGCATAAACCTGACCTGTAAATCAACACTTGACAGGACGGAATTCATCACAGATCTTTGCACTTTTCTCTTACACAAGGGAACAGCACGCTAACACGTTACGCAATAGTGATGTATAGCGAGGATTTCCATCAGGATCATGACTCAGACCAACGCAAGCCGCAGGGACAATGAAAAATGGCTGTTAAAGTAAAACTGAGGTTATTTAAAAAAAGATAAGAAATCAGTGTCCCCTGTGGGTGACTAATGGTAAAAAATTGGAATCACAAAAACACATGTTTATTCCTCTGCTATGAAAGCGCCCCCTACATTCATTTACTACTGTAGCAGGAACTTTAGCAAGACTAGTTTTAACTTTGAGTTGCAGGCTTGAATGCATGGACACGAGGACATGAACACTATAGAGGTCAAGTCCTCCCCTTTTACTGGACTATGGGACCTTATTTCAGAGAGTTCAAAATATTAATACAAATATGTTTTTGATCCAGCTGGAATGAAGCCGTGCATTTTATTTTATATTCAATTAATGAAGTGAATTAATTATGTTGATTAAAATGGATTCCCATTTGATGTTACCATAACAACCAGCTATGGGATCCTCATAAAACACATACAAAACAAACATTCAATTACCACGGATTATTTTGACATTTCTTTTGTAAAACTGGATTGCAAAAACATACATATTTAAATGTTTAGCATTAGTGATGTATCTTGCTGAAGTGATGGGTCTTCATAAATAAAGGTAGGTGAGGTCATGGTGTTGGTGACGTACATGTGCAATAAGAGATGATCTTTCTTAATAAGCAAACCTTTATAAATGTACAAGCATCCTGTATGTAATTCATGGCACTATTCAAACGGGATCAAGAAATAATAGTCTCTCCTGATGTAGATTACCGTACAGGAAGGACAGCGAGCTGAAAAAAAAAGGGGTAAAAACCTGTATCAACATTCATGGGCTATAAAGTATGATGATCTCCAGTCAGCAGAACACAATGGACGCTGACTGCGAGTCTGCTAGCAACATAAGCTCTTCATTGTCAGTCAGTGGTTTTGGAACGTATTTTGGAATATGTCCAAAAACTATTTTATCCTCCTGTTTGAAAGACGTGCACAACAGCTGCATAAAATCATAGTTTATATTACCTTTCAAAAAGGGAGGATTATGGATGTTTCAGCATCTTTTGTATTTTGGCTCATATATGTGCATTCTTCTTCTTCTTATCGGCCTTTATATCAGAGTCACATTAAAAAGGTTTGACCTTCACTTGCCTGGCATCCATAAACGGCGTCTTCTCGGGAAAAACCCTAAACGGGTGCCATCTCTCCATGTAAGGCTCTGCTGCACCTGACGCAAACTCGGTTTATCGTAATTTATTGGATGTGATCTTACGCGCACCTATAAAAGTTAACAAGCTGACTCTTAAACCCCCGGGTTTGGACGTTTATAAGGTTGTGGGAGACGTCGCGGTACGGCGCTCGGAGACACAGAGGACGGCTGTTGAAAGGGCCGCTGATGTATTGGTCATCCTCCGCTTCCCTGGACTTCAATGAATACATCTTTTCTTTGATCTGCTAAAGTTGTTTATAATGATTCTCTATTAGTGGCACAGTCATTACCCTTTCCCGTGGGAGGGGACGCACCCCCACCTTTTAACACACACACACACACACACACACACACACACTCAGACTATTCATTCCCGTCACCAGCAGAACGTCTGGCAGATTAAAAAGAGAAAGTGCACATATCTCAAAGCACCCATACATCATGCAGTCTTTGCTGCTGCTTGCTCTTCCTCTGTGGTTCCATTGTAAGAGCTGCGGGTGCTGGTGGTGTTAGGGGGGTCTATGTGCTGGTCTGAGCTGGACTTTGTCATGTAACTCTTCCGCTTTGCAGCTTTTTTTTTTAAAGAAAGACAGGAGGTCTTTCATTGCGGCCACTGTCTGAGATAGCTAATCCCGGCTATAATAGGATCGCTTCGCCTTGACGATGTCGCCGAGCACGTTCCCTCTGATTTGGAGGCCGCGTTCCAATCTGGCTCCAATCAGCGCGTCGGGTTTTCTGGGGGCGCCGCTGATTTTTTTTTTCCTCGCCTCAGATGAGTGATCACTTGGAGACAGCCGGACATGCGCTGCCAAGCTCCGATCACACGTGTTGAAAAATCACACACAGTCTCACACTGAAATGACCAACTGTGTGTATTTGTGTGTGTGTGTGTGTGTGTGTGTTCTGCCAAGGAGCTATGGTAAAACCAAATGTACTGGCTGGCCTCCAGTCTGAAAGTTCTTTAATCCTCCGTGTTGAGGTCCGCGCGGCGCACCTCAACGCCGGCGTATTATGCATTTTGCGTTTGATGTGGAATCCTCTCCAAAACCCGCTATAAAGCCGCCACGGTGGGAAGAACAACCTGCTGCTTCCATTGAAGTGCACTTGTCTTTGGCGACCGGCCGGATCAAAACAACCACGACACAACCCCTGCGGCTCGCACACCTTTGTGGTTCCCTTCAGAAGACACATTGTTAGACATTCAAAGGGGACGCCGGAGAGGTTATTACTTTGTCAGAGAATATTTCCAACTGACAAAAGATGAAAAATATGACTCCTCTCTTGGTAACAGCGGGCGAAAGTGCGAGGAAGAGAGGGTAACCTTGGTGGCTGGCGATGGCGGTGACCCGGGTCACTTTGTCTGATGTATGATGCAGCATCACAGAGCACACAGCACATTTATTAGACTGTGTAATGATAAAAAGATAGTGGGGAAATGGATGATGGTTGAATTGGAGCCCACACATGGAGACGAGGCCCCTGCTCGCAGTCTCCTGGCGGTAATATCATAAAGCAGGCGAGAGGAGACGCTCCTCAGGAATACAAATGTTGCCTTTAAGTTGGGAACGTGTGGCCAGAGATGTGCCACCATATTGAGGGTGTGTGTGTGTGTGTGTGTGTGTGTGTGTGTGTATGTGGGGGGGGATTTAGCTCTTTAACCGATTAATCTCTGTCATCATCTTGGCATTGTGGAGAAGCAATTTAGATGGTAAATACAGTTTGTGATCCATATATCATCTGGTTGTTGTCGCGGAATGCCGAAGTTTGGCTGCACATTTGGTGGGCCAAGCAAGATTTATGCTAAATAAATGGTCTTATGTGTCGTTGACATCTTTTATTTCTTATTACGCCACCAACAAGGGGGGTTTCTGTAAAAGCGCATCTGAATTTCATCAGTTGGAGGGAAAGTTTTTAACTTGTTGGATAAAATGTCTTGAGATGACAGCGGAAGGAGGAATGTGTTACAGAATAAAAGCAAAAACAGACATTAAACAGCAAAACAAGAAGTGATAGATGATGAATAAATAAGAAAGATGCTCTAGGAGGAAAGTCGTTGGCTGCTTGAGTTAAACCTTAAAGAGTTCTTTGTGTCTAGGTGGGCGTTCGGACCAAGAATAGCTCTGCTTTAAACAATGCACAGGACTGAGATGGCGCTGGCACATTCACTGTAAGATGATGAAATAGGATTCATTTATGTAAAATGTGAGTGCGAAGGCTGATTAGACACCAAAACATTGCATAAGACAAAACCTCACAGCTCTTTAAAGTCATTTCATTCTTAACATATAACTGCAAACAAGCCAAACCCAACTTTAAAATTCAAATTACACGTTCGTTTGGAGCAGAAAAAGCTGATTACAAAGGTATGTATTTAACTGCCTGGTGCTCTGAACTGTATTGCCCACCTGTTTCACATCGGTAGTGTTGTGTTGCAGTTCTGTAAATTCAACTTTTTTAACGCTCCCATTTTGTTCATAAGAACTAATTGAACTCTGTGAAATTACATTCCCAGAATTCTGTCCTGTTATTACGACCAAATCTTTCTGGGAAGCTCTCGGAAATTAATATGCGCCTGTTAAAGTGTTGCTGCAATTTCTCTCATTTTTTTATGACTATCAAGGAGGCCATTATGGTGACATTGGGGTTGCTGTTCCAACGCAGTGCAGTGTCTTTCTGAACCAGCATGGTCGTCTACAAATTACAGTTACCAGGGAAACGTAATGCAGTTTGGTTGTTGAACTGGCTGATTTGAACCTTTCATGCCCACTTCAGCATAAACTGAAGTCCGTTACCTGTAAACGATAATGAACATCATTAATTCATGAGAAACACAACGTCACTGCCATGTATGTATATTTTTACAAAGACATTTGGCCACACAACCCCATTGAAGTTTGACCAAACCCATAATATTACCTCATAACCACCACCACAGAATGACATTGGGCAGATTTTTTTTTTCGTCTCATAGCTGCTAGACTGTGTCTGGTTTTGCTCACATCTAACTTTTAATGAGCAAAATATTTTTTGGAAGTGGGCCCAGAACTGAAGCTTCCACACAGGATGAGATTATCTATCCAGAAGCTGCTGAAAACTGTGGGAAACAGAAGCTCGGATGGAAATTACCGAGCAGCGCTACCGCTCCCTCGGCTGTAGTGTGTGAGATCTATGGCCTTAATATCTCTGTTTGAAACCATAAAGTGTGCCTCTTTACAAGTCCTGAGAAAACTCAGGCGTGCCAGCTACACTCCACTGGCCCGGCGACAGGAGTGGCTTGATACCGAGCGCATGTTTCATATTCAGTAGTCAATGGGGTGAGTAGTGAATTATGCTACAGTCTGCCAGAAAAGCATACAGATTGTCTCCTCTGTTTGCATACCAAATGCAAAACATTTTTACATATGTGACATCTGAAACTAATGGAAAAGATGTGAAAAAAACAATAAATAAATGCTCCACAGTGAGTGATGGAATTTTAAATTGTATTCTACACATGAATGCCTCCCAGGGTGACCGTCGGACCCCAAGATGCTCCTTTATGGTAAACAGGCAGTGTCGAGGGTTTTTGCAGCAGCAGCAGGGAAATAGAAAATAGAGGATGTTGAAATCAAGCGCTCTTTGTGTTGCTTTCTTTTCAGCGTCCGTGTCTACCACAGACTCCCAGGGAGGGTGATGTCATCCTCAGACGTTCCACACGTTGACCCGCGTGCAGACTGGAGGGAACGCCGCCTGGGATAATTGACAGTGGAGCAGCTTTGAAATGCTGATTAAGCACAACCTGCCCCCCCTTCTCCAGACTCTATCGAGGAGAGGAGGAGGAGGCATCTGACATGAGGAGGAATCCTTTAAAAAGGGAGCTCTCAGTGATGTGGTTACGGTATCATCACGCATCAGATTTCAAGGCCGCTTCAGGAGATGCTCTCGTTAAATAAAAAATGGAGAAAAAAAAGGGGGGGTGTGGGGGGGCTGAACAGTGTTCATTAGCGTCAGTGCTTCATTAAAACCTCCTTCCTGCTTCATATTTTCCTGGGCAGCCGCGTATCGCCTCGGCTTCTTCAACGCCACACGGGTGCTATCTGCGCTTTCCGTTCACGCCACGTTACACTCCGTGATAGCGCTTCCATGGCGAGATCGGGATCACATTTGGAATTAAAAATTTAAAAAGGCTCATTAATTTTTAAATTGCCCTTTACATGCCAGCTTATGTTAACATGGTTTGTATCATTTACAAATTTTGGTAAATTCTCTAAGTGCCTGGCACATGGTTTCAATCGCTACACACGGACATCCATTTTGGGGAACGCTTCTAGGGGCGTCGTAATGATCTAATTAAGTGGCAGTAACGGTGATATATTTAACGGCCCGAATGTGAAACGCAGGGCAGAAATTGAACTTCGGGGACTTTAGATTCCTGAGATTGTCTCGTCTTGCCAATAACCACGATAAGGTCAATGCTCTGGAGGTCATTTGTTCTCCCCCCCACCTGATGAGAAATATTGACCAAGGAGCTGCAAAGAACCAGGAAAGTGCCACGGCACAACTTTTTCACTTTGACATATAAGTGAGGCGGTACACTGAGTGTGGATTAAAAGACTTGATGTGGCGGAGAGAGCCATCAGTCAGGATGAAGGAGTTGAGAACAGCTGAGGGGTTAGGCCGGGGCCATTTGCTCTCGACCTTTATTTCCGGGTATATGGTCAATAGCAACAGACTGGAAACGAATAGGTCGAGCTCCGGGGGACAAAGGCGATGCTTACCCTCTTCTCGTCTCACTCAGGGACCGGTCAAATGTGTCCCCCGGGAGCGGAGAGACCTAACATAACTCAGCCCTTTGACCTTTCAACCTCAAGAAGGCCTTTTCCCTCTGTGATAGATGGCTTTATGCGTGTGCTTCAAGTCTTGTGATTTATAGAGACCTGCAAATATTTACTTTTTTCCCCCTCCACCACAGCCCCACTTTTGATTTCATTTCCCAGCTCTCTGCACCCGCGCGCTCATCATTTCTTATCAATTAGCATCATGCCAAAAAAACGTGAATCCATCCTGCTGCATGAAGCAGAGTTACAGATGAATATGAGAAACGTGACAGAGGCTCTCACTCTCTCAGACGTCGCTGAGCCGAGGCAATCTTTCACTTTTTTTAATATCCATGTGCCAGAATGCGAGTATAATGGCTCCCCCGGGGCTATAGGCTAAAATGTATTTTGCAACTTAGCTGGATCTTAAGGTAACCTTTCTATTAAGGATGTGAAAGAGGTATTGGTATTGTGACGCCCTGAACTGAACATGAGGAGTAACAAAAACTTTACCCAACCTTCGCAGAGAAAATGGGACCGACACAGCAAGAAAAGGGCTGCTGAAGCACTTATAGTGTAACGTTGACTGGCATTCATTAATATGAAGATGATTAAGGGGAAAAACAAACTTATATCACAGAAACCAGAAGCAAATAAGGCGTCAGGGTCTCCAAGGCCAAAATAACACAGAAATAAGCCACACTAAGTAGAAAATAAAAACTCCACTATTCCACTGAATCCAAATAATACCAATCTCCCTATCTGGCAACAAAACAGGAGAAACTAAATAAATAGAGAACCCCAATAAGGCTTCCTTAATAAAACCACCTAGACGAACAAAAACAAAAAGGATCAAGCAGTGTCAAGGTGCTACGAAAGAATGGTGAGTTTCACCAGTTAGTCAAGCATTAAGCAGTTTGGCACTTAATACCCCTCACATGAACTCTGAAGCTTTTATGTGTCTTTTACATAGGAAGTTGGTAACATGTGGCTAAATGAAAGAAGTCATCACGCCGACTAATGTGGTGTGAAAACCAAATGCCAAGTAATGCAACCCATAAAACAACACACAAATAAATAGTATCTGTGCCTCTAATTTCCAACCCTCATTAGCATCTTATATCGGACATGTATTTGTGAATATCCAAATACTTCATTCATGAGACTTCAGAGCCTTGTTGTGTACACTCGTACTGATCCCACCACGGCTGTATCAACCATGTGCATTTTCCTCAACTTCAGGTTTTTATGCGTAAGCCTAATGGCCGTTTATTGACTCCCCATCACTGCAACGCTAGCCGCAAGAAGGGTGGGCTAAACAGAGCATCACAGTTTGAAACTGTAGAGCTCTGGCCAACGCTGCATTTGACATGTTGCTGTGACAATGTGTTGGCAGGAGCAGCGGCAGCAGCTACAGACAGCTCAGAGGCCAAGAGGGACAAGAGCTCTGGTGCTGGGAGAAGATATAGAGCTCCACTGATTGTGGAATGACATTCAGATGTGGGTGATCAGGCGCCGGGGGGGTGTGGCTCATCTGAAACACACACAGAGTCGGCTGCTTTCCAAAAGAGAAAACTAAACTGTTACTATCAAAGTAATTTCTTCCAATTAAATGTCTGCAAACTAACCATAACCAGGGTGTCAACTTCCACATGAATTAAGATTTAGTGCACAAAAGGAACATTGGTCTGGTGAGGGTTAAACTGCAAAACAAAAAAAGATCTTACAACAACAGGAAATCGTGAACTTTATATAAACGTGCCATCAGTTACTTCCTTTGTGGAGTTTCATACAGCATGCTGTTATTGATGCTTTTCTGTCTGTCTGCAGAAACAGCACCCACTTTTATATCTTCTCACTTTTATCTCCTTGCACATCAGGCGAGGTGGGTTGTGCTCTGTGTTGAAAAGCCAGGATTTACAAGAGGGAGAAAGGTGCCAGACAGCATACAGACCAGTGTAAATGCTGCATAAATGGGCCTAGGGATGTACGGATAAAAGATTCAGTGTCACTCTCGCCGCTGGACATTTTTTGGATTATCGGACACGAGGTGCTGAGGATAAACATCCATGAATATGTTCAAAGACGGCTCCTTCTAACTTCATGTCTTGCCTCATGCTCAGCAAATTAGGACTTTTTTCTTGAATATGAAAAGTAATCAGTCTGCACACTTATGGTCACACCGCAAACAGGAACTCCTGCGCAGCACATGCAGCAGACTAGAAAGCAAACCGCCAACAATTCAGTGAAAGAAAATACTCGCTGTCTCCCTGGCAACATAACACTTCCTGTTAGTTTGTTTGATTACTGTTTAAAATGAGACGTGAACTCTGCGGCGTTAGATCACACTGAATCAGCAACGTGACAAAACACTTTATAGAAACAAAGAGGTGCCTTGAACAGTGGGAAAGAAAATCAATTTAAATCCCAGTAGCATGGTTAGCTGTGATGCATGCAGAGCATTTGTGATGTGCAAGAAATCATGCAAAAACCACGGTTGTGGTCCTTTAACCCTCAAAGCAGCCAGATGATCTGCAGCGAGGCCCGTATGTGAAAAAGACGGCGAGCGTCTACAGTCACGCTTCTTTGGAACACTTTTGACGCTTTCTTGGCTTTTGCTTGAGCTCTTCTTTGTGTCCTCCTTGTCAACCAGCCGCCTGTCTCCATAAGCCGTTCTCTAAAGCAGTTCAAGAAAATACAGTGAGAGCTGCCAGGCTGCGGATGAAGCGAAAATGGAATATGTGCGTGCTGAAAACGGACAGAGTCGGGCTCTAACGCTGTTAGCTCGCCTTTTCTTCATGCAGTTTCATCCGAGCTCGTCGACTGAGAAAATGCATGCTTCAAAGCTGTCAGTTTCACCTGCATTCAAATGCAAACCATGGAATATACAAGCCGAGTGGAAAATTACAGACAGTGTATAGGGTAAACTAGGCCAATGTGTTACATAATAAGCTGACAGGTTAGAACAGTACAAGTAACTCCCTGCAGATAAGTGACCCAGAAATATCAGCTGCAGCTTTATGGCACGTATTATATTACGTACAGTTCTACCGTTTTTTTTCCCTCTGCTTCCTCGCACTCTCCACCACATGTACTCTGTTTCCCTGCCAAGAATGAGAAACATCTTAATGTCGGGAAAGGCATTTTGTTCACCATTTCTCCAAGTTATAGGTCACATTCCTGTCTTGTTGCGGGAAGGCGGTGGAGATTGATGCTCTGATCGTGTGCAGTGTCACAATGTTTTCAGCTGGATGGTAACGCCAGCTGGGCGGCACGTCTAAAGTGAAATATCTCTTACTGTCGGATTGATTGCCGTGATATTGAGTACAGGCACTCATGTTCCCAAGAGGATATATTCTAATGCCTTTGGTGATCCTCTGACTTTCCCCACTGTGGTCTAAGCTGGAGTAACTCAACAATTGTGTGACAAAGAGCCACAACATTTTCTACAGATATTCTTGGTGCCCAGATGATGTATCCTTGTAACTTTGGTGATGCCTGGACGTTTCCTCTTGGGACACCATTATGTGGATGTTTTTGGGTTAGAGTAAAATGTCTTTACACCTAACTATTGAAAAGATTGCCATGATATTTGGTGCATACATTCATGCTCCCCAGAGGATGAATTGTATAATAACTTTGATGAGCTGATCGACATCATCAGGTCAGTTTGTCCAGATCTTTGTTTTATGACCAATACTTGCAGAACTACTGACATTCAGCCCTAGCAGTTCTTTATGTTCAGTGCTAATGTGTTAGCATGATGCTAAACTAAGATAGCAAACATTGTACCTGCTAAACGTCAGCATGTTAGCATCGTCAGTGTGATCAATTTAGATTATTTTTGTCAAAGCAACATATACCCAGGGAAATCTATACACAATATAAATATGTATGTTAGCATGCTGGTGTTAGCATTTAGCTCAAAGCACTACTGCGTTTGAGTACAGCCTCAATGCTGTAGATTCCTCATCTTATTTCAGTATTTGCACGAATGAAATGTTCACATGCACTGCAGGTTAAAAGAAATCAAGGACGTAAGTGGGAAAGTGAGTTTTTAAAAACAACAACAACAAAAACAACATTTTAAAATGAAAGGAACTCTTATTCAAACCATTCTCAGCCATAATCCATTCACATTTCTCTAGAAACTAGTCAATAAACAGGGCCGGTTGTTAGGACAACAGATGTGTGGGACAAGCTATCTGAACCAGAGCTGAGGACTCACATTCCCCCTTATTCAACACATTTGGAGTGACACTCACGAACCCCCATAGAGCTTCAATCGGCCACAGGCGTGAGAACTGAAAAGAAAGTTAAGTGTATTTTTATAGGAGAAGAAATAATAGAAAATAGCTGTTGGCCAACTGGAATTAATTTAAATCCTGCACAAAACATCAGTGAATCACTTCCGTAATTCCCCCTCCCAGCCAGCTGTGATGTTTACAACTTTGACTTGTTTTAGATTACATGCACACGCACAAAGGTTTTTCCATTTGCTAATAACGATGGAAGGAAAGAGAGAGGGGGGGGGGGAGCCGGAATAATTAGACAGATCAGAGGAAGAGATCCTTCGCTAGAGGTCATGCAGCTGATAAACGATAGGCTTGCCTGCAATGCATGTTAAGTGAGTATCGGTGTAATTACCCCAGCCACAGCGCCTTATGAATGTGTGTAATGTCACGGCCTTTCTTCCCTCACCCCCCTCAGGCGCTTTCCTTCCTTGTCAGACGCTCCACAGACAGGGAGTGAAGGTCACTTGACCAGAAGAAAAAAGGTCAGGGGAGGGACCAGGCCCATGACAGACTGATCAGCCCGCTGCCACCGAATGGCCAATTTAATTAAGATTGAGAGTGACATTTTCTTTTCTCCCCCATCTCTTCTTCTCTAGCTCCCCGCCTGCAAGATTCTGATTATCAAAATTTTCCTGAAAGAATAAGAGCTTCATAAAAACAAGGATAGAGAGCCCCTGAGGGGGTTAATCAAGGTTGAGTTATTTTCTGGCAAATCGCTCGCCAAAAAATTCTCTTTTTACCTAATTCTTGTAGGTTGACAAGTTCAGGAGGAACAAGGCGTGTTCAGAAATGCACGAGATACCTTCATTAAAACATCAAATCAACGTCTTCGGCATCCAGGCAGTGGCTCATCCAGGGCAGACCTCCTTCCTCTAGACTGAAGAGGAGCTCGCACCATGACAATCTGTGCTTGCTTTGCACATTCTTCGGAGCCGATGGGGGACCCGGCGCAATAAAAGGGAGCCCTTCCTGAAGGTTTTTTGGCGGTGTGTTTCTGTGGGCGACATGCGGGAGATCAAGGGAGCCAGAGAACTGACTGGGCAGGCCTAGAGCCGCCTCTCTCTCCAGGGGCTCCTCGCTTTAATCACAGTGCAGCCAAGCAAAGTGATGGTGAACTCCACATGCCTTTGGTCTTCCTCGTTTCTCTCCCTCTCTCTCTCTCTCCGTCTTCATCTCCTCATTCTGCTCCTCACAGTTTTCTCTCTTCTTTGCTCTCCGTCCTCACACCACCATCTCATCTCCTCCCGCTCCTACATTTTACCCCTTCGCCTCTTTCTTCTCAGTGCCCCTCGTGGATTTCGTTGTAAATTTCAAACTGCAGCGTGCATGCATTTTTTCCCCCCCTCTTCTTTTTAATATTGCAGCACAAAGCGAATATATGCAGCAACCACAGAGGTGTTAATCGTGCAAAAGCTCCTTCTGGTAAGCAAGGCAGGCTCCTTCTCAGCAGCTCTAATTGAGGCTTGGACACGTCCCTGATCACTGAGCCTCCAGAGGCCGGCTGCCATAAAAGCAGCACTAGGAGCAGTCATTACTGCACAGGGAAACATATGGTGTCAGGTATCTTTAGGCCTAACTCTCCAGTGGCACATGGAAGAAATGAGGGCTGGGGACAAGGGGAGCTGACCATTATGAGAAAATCCTCGAGGTGTTGCACAGCGGAGGGCCTCAGACGAGGATGTCATTTACAGCCGCCTGTTGTCTCCTCAATGTTTTATTGAAACGGCAGAAATGTGCTGCAAAATGAGCAGCTGCAGTCAGGCTGAGATGTGTGATGGCGTATTTCTTACGCCCCGTGTTTAGTGTAGAGACGGAATTTTAGATCCCATCCCCGGTCATATTGTTCACCTATTTAATACTATAGGCCGAATAAATTACAGAAAATCTATTTCTTCTTATTTTTATATCAAAATCCAATATCTTTTTCTTCCAGGAAAACAAAAACATGACGCATGCTTACATCAGCTAGTACCAACCAATTTCACCCAATAATACGTGACATCCATCAATCAGACTCACCGAGCTGGAGAAGGTTGTGAGCTCATTTTTTTTTTAAAAAGATCAAATCAAATTCCTTCCAATGTCATGTCCCAGCTGCCTCCCGCCTCACTCAGAAACACTTCACAGTAAGGAAGCTATAGATGTTTCAGCTCAACATCATGTCCTGTGCTTTCAGTTGTATTAATTCATTTGTTTGTTACCTACTGACAGAGAAAAACTAGATCTTCACATCATGAACATGTGAGCAAAGCATTCAAGCAGACATGCAGACGCATTAGCGTCGGTTCATTAGCATTCGTTTGGTGTTCGTTTTCAGTGTCTCTGGTCACCTGACAAATGCAAGATCAATATTTTTGGTATTTCCACCGCCGAAAATATATTTTCTAGCTGTTCAACTTTCTTCACTAGGAAGCCGCTAATGGTGTCTGTCCACCATTTATCATGCAAGCAGCAGGAAGAGGACACAGACAAATAACAAAAGAAAAAATGGCAGGCGGAGCGAAATACGGTCAGATAACATTAGGAGTCGGACTCGGAAAACTAATGCTGGAACGCTCACGGAAACGGCAAAGACCAACCTGCACAGGCAAAGGGGAACGGACAGACTGTCTTCACAAAGGATGATGGGTAATGAGGGACAAGTGAAACTAATCAGGACGCCGTAGGTAATATACACGAGGGCAGGAAGTATCTGAAACCAAACAAAACAAGACAAGATAAAACAGAAAATAATAGCCGAAAAGTTTCAATCAGAGTTGTTTTTTAAAATCTGAAAACATCTGTGTGAAAGAAACAGGGTCGAGTTTACTGACTGAAAAATAATAACAATAAGCTCACAATGTGCTAATGGAGGCTTGGATGATAATTCTGTGTGGGTTTGTCACTATGAACCACATCTTACACGTTACACATGTTTATGTGATCCCAATACAGATGCGTGCAGCTTTAAAGTGGTTGTCTGCAGCTCCCTTCTACATGCTCGTTGCCAAGCCGAGCCAGCTACGAGGAAGTGGAAGGTACATGGGGTTGGAGTGCGCATAAATATGATCTCATAACGCTCGTGGATGGCTTGCGACAAGGAGCTGTGAAGCATTAGCATTTTAGCAGCCTTCATGTGCCGTAATATCAGCCAGTCTTTATCAAGTCAATGACGTCTCTGTTGCTTGGCAGGCGTCAAAAACAAACGGCGGTTGGAGCGCCTTCTCGTTTTGAAACTCATTTCCTCTTGAGCGTGAGGAGGGGGTGCGAAGGAGAGGAAGAGAAATGTTATTGAAGTTACCATGGTGATTCGATTTCAGCAAACCCCCCCTCCCTACAACCTCCCACTTCCCTCTGCCTCTCTCACCCTCATTTCCTCACTAGAACAAAAAAGCAAATATTTCTGAGGAATTCCCTCGGTTGCGGGAGCTGCGGCGGGTTTCACCAACTGATCTGAGCGAGGTTTGGGTGAATGTGTCTCCCACTGGGGATCTCTGCTCAGATATGCATCCTCGCGGATCTGCTGAGCCGAGGAGCCACACAAAACAATGTTAATTTCTGGAATTTTAAGTACTTTGCAGAATTTCTTTTTTTTTTCTTTCAGGCTGGAAGTCATTGGAATGGAAATGAAGCGTGCGTGGAAAGAAAGGCTTTATATTACATTTTCAGGCAACAGTAGGCTTTTTAGGGCAGTCGATGAACGATCAAGTTTGGAGTGGAAATGTCAAATCCTTTTTGCGTTCTTTGTACTCCAGTCAAAAGGAAACTATTGAGCATAAAATTTACAGCCCTGCCAAGTCGAAATGTCACTTTTTTTTTGTGGAACCGGATCCATCCGCCCCATTAGGGAGCTTTGGGTGACATCGTGTGCTGTTTATTTGAAGTTCAAACAGGAAGGCTATTTATGCCTCCATCTCCTCCCGGATCTCAACGGGGTCCACCGAGGTTTTATTTTCCTCCCCGAAATAGAAAAAGCAAGTCACAGAGGGAGAATGTTTGTAATTCCCAAAACAAATGATGGGCAACGGGGCAACTCTGTTTTGACATCTAACAAAGTGATAACAGCAATTTGTTTCTCCGAATTGCCTTGGGTGAACCAGCAGCCTCGAGATAAGCAGTGCTGAGTGTGAGAGCTTGTTAGAAGGGTGTTTGAATTTCATTTATGCACGCTATCTATCCATCTATCGACGAAGGACTCTGATACACACACACACACACACACTGGATTCCTCCTCAGCTTAAACTCAGCTCTTCCTCTCCACTGACTGTCTCATAGTCACCATCTGCCATGTTGGAAATTTGCCCTCAGTCTGAGAGCTGGAGGCTGACTTAGGAGCTGTGTGTGTCTGTGTGTATATATATATATATATATATATATATATATATATATATAGCTCTCTATATTTCACCTCTTCAGAAGTTGGATTTGTAATCTTGCTCGGCCGTAAATCACAAATCGTTAATAATTGAGCACATTTTTCAGCCCAGAGCAGCGAGCGCTGCACTTCGCCGGCCTGTTCAACGCCGTGCGAGCACACAGCCGTAGAACCCCATTTTGTGGTTTTCCTGAGCAGAGGCCTGCGCCGCGCAGTAATTAGAGCTGCCACATGTTCGGGGGGGGGGAGAGAGATTTTACCGCCAACCAGTTGGCGCGTTTGAGCAAGATGGGGGAAGCCCGCGGCCGTGCCAAGGAAAGGTTGATGGGAATCCACGTGACACTGCGGCCGTCACTGGGCTGAAAGGGAATCCCTTCCTGTTTCCCCTGTTTTGTCAGACCGCTGCCATGGTGACCTGGTGTTTACTGTACGGACTGTTTGGCAGCCGCGCAGCAACAGGCAGATGACGTGTTTCTATGGCAATGTCTATTTATAAGCTTCATCGCTAACTCTGTGAGCATATGTGTGTAAATGCAGCCTCAGTGGAAAGCATGGCCTTACTAACAGGCCCCGAATAGACGAGCCCCCGTCAGCAGCCGAATAACAAAAGTCCACACCAACAAGGATACAAAGTTATGTGGAAACTAAATCTCCATGGCAACTGTATCATAACAGAGATGACTGAGAGTGGGCGGATCCTTTTTCTTCTTAGATCTCTTTTCTGTCTTCTTGTGTTACAGCAGCATTATCGTTTGATTTATACAATATATATATCTCTTTCTTCCTCTGATCCGGGAAACATTATGATCTGTGAAAGTCGAGCAGGAGCTTTTTTTTTCTTTTTGGAGGAACATAAATTAATCTTTATACTAAAAAAACGGTGATATTATGCATGCTTTTTTTTATACAAAATCTGAAATAATGAGAGAGATTCCTGGCTCCGGTGAAAAGGACCACCGGATAGTCAAGCTCTGTAGAGCTCAATTAGGAGTCATCTCTATCATTAACTCAACCTATAAACTATTAATGGTCTCCAGCCATTTTTCATGATAAGGCTCCCCACATTTGAAAAATTCTCATTAGGGTCTAATTTAGGGAGCTCTCGTAGATCAAAATTGGTCTTATCTAGTTTTTTTTTAATTCCAAAATAAAGATTTAATGAAATACCCCTCCCGCGCTTTTTTTTTTTTTGGCACCCCTACATTCTTTCTCATTCATCTAATACTCTCTGGATTCATATATTTTGCAGTATATTTTCTGTGTTCAAATATGGGTGTGAATACCTATGCTGGTGCTTTTTCAAGCAGGATCGTCCTCCTGAGGTTGTTGCGTGTGTTTTCCTGAAGATAGCTGCCTGGTGTGATGCAAGCGCTCTACTGCCTCTCCCCCAGCGATGTCACATCCACTCCTGCACGGCGTCTGTTGTTACATCGCTTACCGCCGAATACGCTACGACGTCCCACTCGACAAACACCCAGATGTGACTCGCTACGTATAGAATAATACATATACGCCGGCCCTCGTGGAAAGGGGAAGGGGAAAAAAATCCCTGAATTTTAAACAGCTCCATAGGAACGAAAATGAAAGGCGTGTAAAAATTAATATTACATTTCCGTGTCTTCCTATGCTGTTTAAAAAGTAATGAGACTGAATAAAAAAGCACTCAAGTTAATAGCCTTGAAATATTGTGCCCCTGACATTTCGTCTGCACTTCCAGGAAGCAGACAGTGTTCAAATTGTTGGCAATATAACCCTCCTTTTACATGATGGTTGCGTCCATTTGATAACTTAATTGTTCCCTGCATTAGGAGGAAGCTTTTAAGTGGATTCAGGCAAAACAGCTCAAGGATGACGCAGGAAATGTCTGAAAGTAGACACGTTTTTGATCAAATCGCACTGAAAAAGTCTGGAAAAATGTACGGAGCAGACACATGGAGACATGTAGCGAGTTACACATGCCTGGGTGTGTACAATCACACACACACACGTGCCACTCCTCCATTCGTTCTGGGTGTGATCCTGTGTAGGAGTTTGAGCAGGGATATCCCCCTATGGTTTTCAGAGAGGTCTGACTCATTGCCAATAAGCTTTTTTTTTTTTTTTCCGGAGAACAAGCCGTCCTGTTTTCAGCTCCAGAGGAAGCCCCTGTTCTCTGGGAGGGATACGCCTTTCATGAGTTCACTGCACATGTTTACCGTGACCCTTGTCCTGAAACTTCAGGTCTCCGTAACCTCCAGTGAGGCACAGCAATGCAGAGGAAGGTCCTCATCCCTCAACCTGAATTTGAAGTTTATGCAAAGAAATTAGTTTATCTGCAGTGTTTGATTTGACTTCTGTTGGCTACTTGTTTTATTTTAGTTTACCTGGTATTCATAAATAATAGCTGGATGCTTCTTTTCAGATTTGTTCACATCCATCATTATTTTCATGTCATAAAATTGCTTCCTACAGCAACCTAGTGTTTTGCATTTGTTTAGACTAAGTGCTGGTATTGGTTATTTTATTGGTACAATATCTGTAGGAGAAGGCACAAAAAATATACATTAGTTCATTGTCAGTGACCACACAGGCACTTAACCAGCTAGGGGCCGATGTTGGAAGCTTGGTACCATCTGTGATTTCAACACTCCCTGCATTACGTTGTGATTCCATAGGCAGTCTGGTCTCCTAAAAAAGGCAATGTTTCCAGGGAAACGTATATAGTCGTGGATTATAATTGACTTAGTGAGCCGTCAAGAGCAAACACAGTCTGCGAGGAGGACGAGGCGTTCAATGTCATAGTAAATCATGAATGAAATGTTACTCTTGAGGTCAACCTAGTTTAGTTCAGTTTGTTCATTAATGACGTGTTTGGAACTGTTTAAAAATGCAACCGTTCAGTCCGGAAGAAAATGCTCTTTTCTGGAAAAGTACCTGAGATTGCAGTTGAGAATTATGGAAACATTATTTGGTAGAAGACAGGCTTGTCATAGGTGGTTAGAGTTTTCGAGTGTCCTTTTGCTGTGAGTCCAGTTATTGGCTGACCCCCCCTTTAAATAATCTGGGGCAAAAACATTATTTGAGACCGCTAAACCTGCAGACAAAAAAACCTGCACCCACAAATGGCATTTCTGTGGTCCTGTGCCTATTTGCATGTGTTTAAATGAGATAATATCCATACCGTTGGAGCAAAAATGGCCTCTTTCTATGTTAATGAGCCTCATTGCAAAAACAGTCCAATTCACAAAGATCAGCACCACAGGCAGCACAGTGAAGTTAGCGGAGTCTTCAGGGACTTGGAGCTGCTAACTGAAGGGCATTTATAAGGGATAGCACACCCAGACTTTCCAGTAATCATGATAGGTATTATATATCACAAAGGTATTGTAATGCTCTGCCCATTTATTTGGCGATGCGGTGATAGGATGCGATTACAGTTGTTGCAGAAAAATAAATTAATAAAGTAATTTGTGACTGTATTCTGGTCAGGGTTAACACAAAGTTTGATTTGATCCTGGAGCCAAGCATCAATAATAGGTGTCAAACCTGAGACGTTGCCAATTTCATGATGTCATTTAAGGGCTTGTGTATGAGCCGAGGACACAGTTTTATTTTATTGATATTCATCACAAAGAAAGCTTGTTCACAAAGGTAAGTGGTCCCCCAGTACACTTTTGCAGCCAGCACTGTTTAGTAGGGGAACCCAGGTAAGAGATTAAGAGGATAAACATTTCTTTAAATATGAATGACATTGCAAGACAATTATTGGATTTCCACGGGCAGATCAAAAGTCTTGACCGTGAATCAAAAACTCTGGCCTCTGCCTCAAGGTCAACAAAAACCTGAATCTTGATAAAAATCTGCCATAATCCTGCTTTTGTACCGACTGCTGTCATCTATTCTGTGTCATCTACACACATATCTCAGACAAGGTTACCATTTGACAACCGCGTCTCCCATAAAAGTCAACTTTAAATGGAAAGCGTGTATGGTATCATAATATCATGTGACAACTTTGTTTTGACCTTGCATCATTTTGTTCAGATTATTCAACAGGCATTCTGCATCCTGTATTTCTGCCACTTCCCCTGCCTTTAGCTCCATAAATTGTCCAGTTTCTTCTCGTAAATTGAAGAAACTCATCAGCACGGCTCCTTGGCTTAACCTCCGTACTTCGTTGTGGTGTGGCAGACCATGAGTAATGTTCTTGTCTGTAAGAAGTCTGTCAAACCGACGGTGACTCAGACCCATGGCACCTGAAATTCACTGTTCGGACAACCGCTCCTATAATGTGATCCATTATTGCAACAAATGCTTTCTGATTCAAAATACAATGGAAAAAAAACAAACTACGCCCTCCATTTGTAGCCTGTATTTTCTCTCAAGATTTTGTCACAACAATCATTGATGGTGTCCAGAGCTCTGACGAGTGTTCTTGTTGTCGACACCACAAATGAATATGGCCTGTTGAGCAACATCTGCAAAGTCTGCATTCTCATCAATACCAAACGAGAATGCATCAAATGACTTAACTCCGTTCTCAGTTTAGCTGTCCAAATCTCCACATCTACTAGTTTCTTGTCAGACTGGCTGACAAGCGAGTCATTCCCCAATCAGAGGATGGGCGGTCCGACTCCGGCTCCTCCGGTCCACATGTCAAAGATATTGACCCCCATATGCCCCTGATGGATGCCACTTGTGTCACCCTGAAATGTACCGGGAACAGACAAAGAACACTGGCTTCACATTTACATTTTAACATGTAGTAACTAATGCATTGTGTGCTACTCCGGACAGTGCAACCCCTTGGAATTAATGACTTCTCTGCAAATTTCATGCTATTCCAGGTTATCCAGTAGGCTGGATTGGACACATTAGCAGGCTGGTTCTGGCTCGCATGCCATGTGTCTAACACTGGTGTCAAGCCTATTGCCTCTCAATAGCTCTCAACATGGCAAAGCCTGAGCCGGTGGACTGTAGCTGACGGTGCTAAAAGTTCAAACTATGGCACACGTGCTGACACAGCTACCAGTGTTTAACTGAGCGAGGGGACTGCAGCCAAACTTCAGCAAGAGTGACTTCATTCCCTGCTCATGTAGACATTACTCCACCATATCTTTACATAGCAAATAGTTGTTTGCAGCTATCTGAACGCTCTGAATGTGGTTTATCGCTGCTTGGAGTGATGGTACCATCAGGCGCAGGATGTTTTCCGTACCTCAAAAATCCTCCAAATCCTGCTGACCTCAGAGGCATGCAAAGCATTTGGTGGAAGTCTGAGGCTAAATCATGTCTTCTCCTTCTCTTAGCGTCCCAGGACTGCTTACGGATACACAGGGCCAAAAGAAATGCTCGACTTTTACGAAAAATGATTATTTTACAGTTTTTATGAACAATGGAGAATGGCCCTGAGGAAGGGAAAGCATTCTTGGAGTGCGAATTGAATCGCTGCCATGTTCTCACTGCAATTTGACTCTGTATGCAAAGTTAACTAATTATGCAAACACATTCCAAACCTGCATGTGTCCTTTTCCACACACGCCCACGCCACTGCTGAATGTACACACCGCTAAAATGATTGAGTTAGCATAATAAGCTTTTCAACCTTGTTAAACGTAGAGTCATGGCCTCCGCATCAACTATAAATTTACATTATCCTATATTACTGACACCTAGGACACACTTAGTGCTGCATATGAACGAGATTACATCTATCCCATTTAGATTTACAGCCTGCGAACAAGTCATCACTTTCTGTGTGCTTTTGGACTTGGAGGATTACAACATTACCGTAGTAACACAAACAAACTGAAGGCCGGGGCGTAATTGGAAACATCTGGATGTCATTTTAGGCTTTACAGTCCCGCAATCATGAGCGCTATAACATCTTATTTGGCCATTTTCTGCAGGGCAGTCTGGCTTGGAAAAAAAAACAATGACAACAACAAAACAATGCCTGAAATAAACAGCCTCCTCTTCCAGGAACCAAAACAACACTGTTGTTGTGACCCACAAATGACGCTATCACATTCCGGGTTACACCAAAACGTGAACTTCTTTTTTCAATCTGCGCTGTGTGTTGAATGAACAAAAATAGAATCCATAGACAAAACAACAAGAGAAGGGGATTTTGGAGGTAAAGAGGAAGGAAAAAAAGAACCGCCAATAAGCTTGAATCACCTGCAGGTCTTGAGGCACGCCACCTTCTTAGGGATTAAATTGCATCTGACAGGTGAATAGCCCAAGCAAAGCAATAGAGCCAGAGGGGATTAGAAAATGAAAATAAATGAGCTTTTAAAGCCTAATGAAGGATTTAACCTAAATGAAGCACAGGTGGCTGGTAATAGGTGCCGTTTCCACACCCACAATGGGGGCAGGTCTGAGAGATTTAAGAGCGATTTTACTCCCTCCCCCCCAGAACCACCTCCCCCTCCCAGCCCGTGGCCTTGCCTTTGGTATTTACTCACGCTTTTCCCGGGGTCACAATGTCACCGGGTTTAGCCGATGGGAACGTGCCGTTTTCCAGTGTTTTCATTGGCTGGGGAGAACATGGGAAAAGAAGCCGGGCATCCTCTGTGGTCCCACCCCGAGCAGAGGAGCTCCCCCCACCTCCAGCCCTCCGAAACCAGCATGACCACATGTAACCCCTTCTGCTCCGGACATGCGAGGAAATAATGATGTCAGAAAGATGGGGCTCGACCTTTGCAGCCTGGTTTCATGGGAAGAACTTTAAAGCAAAGTGACAAACTATCCTCCTGGGTAAGAGCATGTGGAGGAATTTCATCGCTGGTATTCATTACAGTTAGAGTTCATGAACTGCTATTTTATCTGGCAAACATTACCTTCAACGCAAGGGGCAAATATTTCAGTAGTTATGTGGCTACAGCTCAGAACAATAGCTTCAAATCCTATTTTTGATAGAGTAAAGCACCAAAGGCTGTGTAAGAAAACGAGGCCTTATTTTATGATTAAGCAGCTACATGATCAAAATTATCCAGATCAAAGAAACTCCCAGAGTTAAAACTGAATACAAAATTACTCGGTGGAATTAATTTATTTTCTATTTTCTCTGTTAACATGTATTACTTTGCATTTGGCGGCTACATATTCCACAAATTGGCTTCCCCCCCTCCTTTTCTTTCCACTTATTTTATACATTTGTAATCAGATATTAGCTGTTGATGTTTCAGATATTACTCAAGCTGTGCAGAAAGATCCCTTGTTAATTTAAAGCCTACGTGTTGCGTGTCACTTCCCATACATAGAAGTTAATCATTTCCAGCGAGAGTGGCTGTCAGCAAGGAGGAAGGAAAAAAAGCACTCAAGCCTGTTGTGTTATGTAACCATAATAGTTACTGTTCATCGAACTTGCGTTCATGTAAGGAGCTTATATGAAAATCCACTCTGGGTTTTCAGGGGCACACAAAAGGAATGCTGTATGCTCCACACTTGAGTTGCTTTTAAAAATGTATTGCAGCATTATAAATTAGTTAAACTATAATTACCCGCTGCTGTACGTACGCTATGTAATTGGTTCTAATTCATCACCGTAAAACCAACACCTCTATTTTTTCCATGGTGCTGTTTATTGGAGAGGAAAGGATCCACCAAATCAATTATTTAAAACCATCCTCATAATGAGGCAAAGAACATAAACTGGTGGGCAGATCACACCAAGAGGCGTAATTAAAATGAGACGGATTCATATTACACATTTGGAGGGGCGCTTTTGTGTGGTTTTACACATGTACATGTTATTTCTAATGACATGTGATGAAGTGAAATTAGCCTTTCAGGTGGTGCTCCGTCAATAAGCCCCTGAAGAGAGCCCAACCTCGCAAAGGTACATCAGTGTCTACTTTTGTATGCTTCAACAGTCTTCTCTTCCATCTGGTTGAGTACCATTCCCAGGATGCACTGCAGTTTTAAGAATCATATCTTTCTTCCGTAAAGTTAGTTAGCAGAAAAGCATCACAACTTGATGTAAACACCATAAAAGTAATGTTATATGTTTACATCAGCATGCTTTCCCAGCACTGTTTTAATTCTCTTAGTCAAACATAATGACTAGTTACTAATGGGATATAACTCAGGCTGCTAGAGGTAATAACTCCTCCGATCACTAGTGGTGGTACAACCTCGGCCCATGAGTTTGTGTCCAGGTTGAACATGTAAGAAAGGCTTTGAATACCAACAAAGCATAAGGCACCATTTATTACATAGGGCTGGGTATTGTTATATTTCAATACTGATTCCAATTCTTTTGTCTATGTTTTGATGACAGCACAATTATCTTACTATATGCAAAATTCTATATCTTATGTTAACATCATTGTTTGTTCAAATGACAAAATGTCAACAGTCAAGATTAACCAACATGTTGACAACATCAAAATAAGTGAATTAAACACTCATTCCACCACCCCGCCAACTTCTGTTCAAATGTAATTAAATAAATATTTACCAGCTGATTTAGCAAAAATGTATTATAAGTCCCTTTTTGAAATCTTGGAACCACTTTTCACATCAGCATACATTAGATCCACCACAGAGCACTTACTTAAAAAGAAAATATGTCACTTAAAGCTGTTTGCTGACTGTTTGCTGACAAGCAATCTAGCATATAAAAGGCTATTTTTTAAATGTCTGATGCATTGTTCACCACATGAAATGCATCGGGGCTACAGCACATTTCACAGAGAACAATGGGGCCAAAACAGCACTATCAATCTGTTTGAAATTAATATTTTCTGGTCTAGCTCAGCTAAAACACAGACTGTTTGCTGACGTTGGTGTGTCGTTCACTCCCGAGCCTTTAAGTAGACGTTCTGTCTCTGCTCTGCTCTCTGTGTGTGTTGTTACGTTATTTCAGGTTACGCTATTCTGCTGAGTCACATGACGTTCATCTGTAGCTTACATTTTGTTACAAGCATACTTACTTAAAGCCAAACCACGATGATTTTCTAACCCTAAGCACGTCGTTTTGTTCCCTCAGCCGCTTCACAACGTTAACCGGGTGTAACAACGTTGACCGCGGCCGTTTTACAATCGTGTGTGAACCTTCGGCTTCAAGATCCCATTTAAAATGCTTCTGGCCAAGCAGCCAAATATGATTAGCAGGGATGAGATCACGTTGGACAACCTCTGCACTGCATTTTGTTTGTTGTTTCTGTTTTAAACCATTGCTTCATTTTCATTCATCTTTAAAATTCCTTCATGTTTATGATATATAATGAAATGTTGTATTTTATTGGGCTTTGCACATTGCAGGGAGATGTGTTATTCATTATTCCACTTTAATGGAGACAAGAGTGAGTGTGTTAATGGACATCTCAGCCATTCGGTAAAGTTTAAAATGTTGGGGTCAGTTGGGGGGAGAAGATGCTGAAATTAACTAAGAAATGTGAAATTGTAATGTTTTACAGTGGATCTTTGATGACTTATTGAATTATATCATGATAAGAACAGGATGATGCTTAATGAGCAACATTAATTTGATAACAATTTTTTTTTTTTTACTTCTGGTGAATATCGTATGCCAAATATGCCTGCAGTGCGATGAGTCATGTATCTAATAGGAATAAGGAGTATCTTGTAAATCTAGATTGTGCTCTCTGGCACCTCCACTTTGTTGTGAAAGTGGCGGGTATATTGGTCCAAAGCAAACATTTTTAAACCATAACAAAGTGCACGAGCGCTGCACAGCCCTCTTCCTCCCTCCCAGCGTTTATCAAGGGCGTGGTGCCGCAAAAGTCCAGCTGCTGCATACTGAGCGGGTGAATAATGAAATAAATTGTGTTTGAGGAGGCTCACATTGAAGATTAGTCATTCGTGAATCATCAATTGGAGGATAGTGACCTCCTCTCTTATCCCTGCCCTTTTATGGCTAACCACCAGCACGTTTAACCAAACCCAGGCCTGGCTCTTGGACCGGGTCCGGACTCTCGTCTGACTCACAGCATGTTTCATTCAATGCTCATGGGAGGCGGGGAGAGAGAGCAGGGTGGCCAGGCTGGTGAGTTGTTTTGGAGGAGCTGCACTCAGCAGGGTGTCAGGGCTCTCAGCAGGCCGTCTGCTCACCTAAAGGCTGACGTGAACACAACGACCACTGTAACAAGTCACCTTGGCGCATATTTACTGATAATATACTTCCATTGTAATGTGAAACATCCTGCAAAGATGATTGAATGTCATTAACAATTGTTTCAACTCAGATCAAAGCTTCATTCAAGCTGTGTTCGTGCCAAACTTACTTAATATCCATGTGTACAGTAGAGCTTATAAGTTTTTTTCCTTTTGGCCATGAGCACAAACACAAAAGCTGAGCTGAAACAAACAACATCACAACCACAATCTGTAGTCAGACAAAAGGACATAAGGTAACAATTATGTATGTTTGAAGTATGTTTGTCACTTTAAAATTAAAAAAACTCATAGCTTTTCACAATGCAGTGATTCAGACTATTGACACGCCATTCATTCCATTCAGACCACACTGAAAAAACATCCTATATTTTATAATGAATGCATCAGTCAGGTGCAACACGACATGAACACAACATGATATTCCAACCCTTCCATAACGTTGGGGAACTCATCAAAAGAGCGACTAAAACATAGTGGTCAAAATCAAAGCAGCATAATAATATAATTGTGAAGCCTCCAAGCTAAAGCAGAGATTACCCTGATGAGTGTTGCTCTTCATGAGGATTGAGCCCCTGTCACAATGGTGATTTGCACTGGAAAGACTTAACAACAATTACTTCTTCACACTCAATTGAATGACTTATTGAGATATTTTTTTTTGTTTGTTTTTCGCTGCAATGGGCGACATGCTCCTTTATGCTGAAGAGCATGGGCACTACTGCAATAAATAATAATCAGAGCAACAAATTATTACTTAAATTAGTCCACGACTGGAAATAGTCCCGGTCATTTTCTCATATAGACTTGTATATATTTGGACATTATTTTGCAACCAGAAGAGTTGTCTCCGACTTCAGCAATGCCTCCAAATGTTGCCACCTGGGAAGTAGTGAGGATTTGAATAAGAAATAGTCTCTGGGGAAAGGAAAGAATACGCTTACCTCCTGCTATTGTAAGAAAAAAATGTTTCAATGACAACCATTTGTCCTTTCCCAATTGTGCAGCTCATGTAAGCACCAAATATGTCATTATGTGGTGATCTCACACACACACACACACACACACACACATTTATGCACTCATGCACACACTTAAAACTAATTTCTTCTTCCTTCCCAATCTGAGTCCCTCTTAAGCTCTTATTGGGTGACATTTGAGTGAAATCACTTTAGTCCGAGTTCCTCGTTTCCCCCCAGCCTCCTCCGTTCCAACCCTGTGGCCTGTGGACGGGAAGTGGGGAGACTTTCACCTTATCTCCTATTGATCTCCCCTCCTGAATGGTGTCATTTATTTGCAGGGTGATATAAGTGGGACTGATTAGAACAAGGGGCCTGATTGATTTGCGCACACATGCCTGGCGACAACCAGGAGAAAATCAGACCTGGCGGGGGAGGGAGAACATTCATCTGAGGTTTGTCCAGCTCTCTCATGCCAGAAAACATTAACCTCCACGTATATGTGTGTGTGTGTGTATGCGTGTGTGTGTGTGTGTGTGTGTGTGAGTGAGTGAGTGAGTGAGTGAGTGAGTGATTGCCGGATACCCAAGTGCTTTAAATCAGCTTGAAAAAGCTTTGAGGAAAAAAAAAAAAAGCAAACAAATGCAATTTGCATTCCAATTTGTTTACAAAGCAACCTTACGAACCGTCAAATGATAAGATAAATGATGGCGTGCGCCCTTTGTAAAGCACTCCCTAGATTCAAACTCCTGTGATTGATTGGAGGCGGACGCTGACCCTGGCACTGAAGCACCATTATAAACATCTCCAATGTCCTTGTTTGTGCATTATGTCTAGCTGAGTAACTCTAATAAGCATCTTTCACTTGTTGTGTTAGTAGGAGTGAGATGTGCCCTCCAATCTCCGGTATGATTTAGAGATGGGGCCTGAATAAAAAGCTTAAATGTCCTTTTGCTTCTGGTGTCAGCCATGTTTCTTTATCCGCCACCCCTGAGAGCGTTCGCTGCTGGAGTGGATGAAAAACAATGAATCAAACTCTTGCTCTGGTCAGCTCGAAAAGAAACCAGGCAGAATGAGAGCATTTTGCACATTTTGACTCAGCAAAAATCCATTCATTTGGCTTCCCATTTTCTGAAAACGTCTTACTTTGGTTGTGTTAAATTAACTGGAGTTCAGCTGAGAGTCAAACCCCATTCGCACTAATGATCTGGTCATAGCGCTGAACGTTGTCGAGACCCAGACACATGCCCCCAATTTCCTTAAAAGCAAGCTATGTTCTTGTAAACAACTCGTCCGGCCGAACATGACAAGTCTCCCCTTCTCCGTTCAAAGGGCATCCTCTCTGCATTACTGCCTTCTTAATGAAAAAGAAGCAGGATGGGAAACATCAGGGACGATTTCACAAGAAGCTTCCCTTTAATGTCTGCGGAAGCCAAGGGGCTTTGAAAAAAAAAAAGAGAAGAAAATTCCCCTAAAAGTCCTGTCTGCTTGATTGCTTCCACAATGAGTTGGTTAACTACACCTTCCCTCACCCCGCAGACAAACCGTCCCTGCAAATGCCACGGTGATATTTTCACATTGCAAATCTCCCCTTCTGCTATCTTCAGTGGCGCTGCGGTTTGACCCCGTCTATTGATGAGCGGAGACTGAGACTGGCCCTGCAGGGGACCGGCTTGTCTTTCATGCAACAGACACTATCATCGCTAAATATCTGCTAACAAGCACGAGCACTTAAGGCACAGCTAGTTTGCATTCCAGCAAGGTAGAGAGAGAGCTGCAAACGATAGCCAGCATCCTGTGTTATTTTCCTGAGAGACATGAGTATATTTCTATTTGGTTGTATTTGTTTTTTATCACAAATTAATGTAAAGCAGCTTTGGTTGGCAGCTTTGGTTGGATACAGAGAGGCGAGAAAGTGAAAGAAGAGCTAACATCAAAGAGTCTGGCTGTCTGTGGACGGAGCATTGAAGGTATTCTATTACGTTTTGACTCATTGCTCCCTTTGGACACGGAAGATTGGTCCGACGTGTGCTCACGTCGATACCTAAACATCATTTGGATACATTTGACGAATCCAAAAAGGTTTTGGAAAGCTTATGATTAAGTCTGGCTGGATGGATCTCGGGCATTTTTTCACAGACGTGTTGCTCAGTGCTGCTTTTAATTGATCACTAGTCCTCGTGTGGAATCAGCTAGAACATTGTGGACGTCAATCAGACTGGTTTTAATTGCAAAGCCCATTAAATAAACATCGGACCGTTTTTCTTTAAGACAGACATTCAGATAAAGTGACAATTTCCTCTTCGGTTTCAAATGCACTTTTGACACGAAATAATATTCAAAGGGCAAATTGATATTAGTATGTATGAGAAATATTGGTTTCTGGCACGCCGTGTTTTTCTAGTGTTTACAACGAGTCAAATTGCATACGTTTTATTTATATAGACCTTCATCAAGAGTCTGTGTCCTAGCACTTTGCAGAGCCTGTGCCTAACTAATCAGAAACATCACAGAAGCAAAGGATGCAATGAAATATGTAACAAAACAAGTTACAGTTATTAAATAGCACTTTACCCTTTTGGTGCCATTGAGTTTGAACGATGTGAAAAATGGATAACCATGAGTACAGAGGTTGGCTGAACCAGACCAGAATTATTCATAATTAATTAATTTATCATTTAAATGAGTTGATAAGGGCCCTATTAACCTAGTGGGCCCCAGGTCAATATGAGCCCTTGGCCCTTGTTGACCAACCATTTCTCTCTCTGCACTCTACTTATTGTAGTTGGTAACACGTTGTGTTGACTTGATTAAGCTCAAATATATTTAATACAGTGCACCATGTGAGTACGTGCTTTAGGGGAGCACACAGTATTAACAAACACA
This sequence comes from Chelidonichthys spinosus, assembly GCA_029853015.1. Classification (NCBI taxonomy): domain Eukaryota; kingdom Metazoa; phylum Chordata; class Actinopteri; order Perciformes; family Triglidae; genus Chelidonichthys; species Chelidonichthys spinosus. The sequence continues at coordinate 8,724,730 of CM056837.1, forward strand.
TTTGAAATTAATTAATTTGCTATCTTGCTGAGAGTTAGATTAGAAGATTAATACCACTCTCAAGCATTTATGCTAAATATGAAGCAGTTAGCTTAGCACCCTAAATGGAAACAGCTAGCCCAGCTCTGTTCTAAAGGTAAGAAAATGCCCCTGCCTGCCCCTCTAAAGCTCACTAATTAACGTATTCAGTATGTCTCTCACAGCAAACATGGTTGATAATTAATCTTAATCTTAATTAATCTAACATTTATTTATTTCTAAAACCTTCCCAGAGCTTCGATAAGTGATTGTTGATGTCATCCCAATGTAAAGTCTATGGACTCATTGGAAACACTGGATCCATGAACAGTGTTGGGAACATTCATGCATATAATCCAGCTTTAGGTTGACAGACAAGTAGCCAGAGCTATGTTCCCGTTTAAATATCTTTATGCTCCTTCTGAGGGATCAACTTAGAAAAGCTGTACGGAAACGGCAAAATTTGATCAAATTTGATCAAATGTGCAATCAAGGTTTTACAATTGCATTTGTAGAAAAAAGTTATTTGACTAAATAGGTTAAGGAAATGCCTTTCCTGACTACATTCTGATGTAGCAAACACTTAACTCACATTACTGATCAGCTGTTTATGCTGTTGACATCTTTCCATATTACGCAGCCTAGTTTATTCCCCCCGAACCAGTGAATTTGCATTTATTCTTTGCTACATTTAAAAAGTAGAAGGTTTGTTTCATTCATCCCCATTGAGAAGTAATTCTGCCCTAAAAGCTCTTCGGCCACAAGTCAGTGCCAAATGCTTGGGGTCAGGTCTCAGGCCTCGGTCCTGGTATCAGGAACACTGGATGATTTGTGTTTTAACCTGTGAGTAAAGGCAGAGTCGGTAATTTGGAAAAAACAGAGACTTTGACCTTGAACTCATCACTGGACAGGGTTTTTACAGTCCTGCCCGGGGCCACAGATTACATTTTATTTAATTCATTGCTATCGAGATATTACAAGGATTTCAAGTAATATAACAGAAAGTGTTTCTGAATAGAATCACCTACTCAACCTTTAAGTATCATAATATACTGGAGACCAGCAGATCAGACCAGCAAAGGCAGCATATACTTTCAAAATGTTTTGCTGGCCCTCAGCAGCAGCGTCAGTGAAATTGCTGTGTTTCAACCAAATTCAAGGTCTGGCTTTATTGGAACAATCATCCTAATTCTGCCTCTCTCACTGTAACAAAAGCACTTAGTCTGCATCTTCTCTCAGCAATTGATCTTGAATGTCCTTCTCTCTATGGAGACTTTAGTTTGTCCCCGGTCTTTAATGCTCATCTCTCTGCCTCGATTTCTTGCCCGTCTATCTCTGCCCATCTCCCACTCCCTCACTTCTCCCCCTGCATGCATATTAACAAAATGTGCCTCATTCCTTCCTGCCTGAAAGTCGTTTGTCCTAATGTGGGAGGAAGCTGCGGCTTTACCGGCCTCCTCATTACTTATTCAGGATAATGTGCGACAGTGACGCTCTAATGGCATCGTGTTGGAGAGCCACTAACAAATGGCAGGCCTGTAGTGTCCACCCAGGGTCTGATTAATAAGTGGTTGCAATCGATGGAGGTGGCTCGACCCCTGGGGTGAGGGGGGGGGCAGACGGGACAACAGTATGGACAGATTGTACATAATGGACCATATGTTTGACCAGCTGAATATGTCTGTATGTGTGTGTGTGTGTGTGTGTGTGTGCTTATTTGAATTATCAGCAGCTTCCACCGATGCACTGTTTATTCATTCGTACACGATTGCATCCAATGTGAAAAGCGTGTTCGAGCTGAACCGATGACCCTTGTTTTTTCAAGTCCTTCTCCTCTTGCCGCTTCCCTGGCAAACTGTTTCCTCTTAACTGTATTGACCCTGTGAAAAGCAAAACACTCAGGGCCAGAAATTTGGTGGCCAGCCAAGACATGGAAAACCCATCAATAGACCTACGGAGGCGATGCACAGGGGTGACATGGCACATCCCGGGAGCGCTCCTTTTTTTTAAAGCGACCCCCCCCCCCCCCCCCTTTCCCCAGTAAACTCCCAAACGATGACAAGCCAATTAACCTGCATCATTAGTTTGAGAGGAAGCTCTTTTAAACGAAACCACAAGGCAGAACTTTAAGGGGGTTTTGCATTATTGATCTGGTGTCGGGGCCCGGAAGCATTGGTTGTCATTGGGGAGTTGACGCAGGCTGGAGCGAATTACTGTAATGGCTATTTGTGCCATCTGAAAATCAGCTATCATTGTTAACCACTAATGGGCTGTAACATACTGTTAGTGTGCTTGCTAATGCATTACAGATTTGCTGGATTTGGTTTCCTCCTCTTCATCTGTTGTGGAGAGAAAAGATTTGAAGGGCATTGTTTCTCGGTGGAATGCACCTAAAAAGAGATTTTCATTTTGCCAACACTCTTAAAATGAGTGACTTTTTATTGAACCTATTGAGGTTCTGGATATGGCACTGTGAACGGTTCATTATAGGAACATGTGGGTTCTTTATAATGAATCTTGGGTTCTTTCTAAACATCAAGTGGTTATTTCAAATCACAGGAAATTCCATTTTGTTGATTCCATTAGTTGAAACAGACTCATCGTTTCACTCGATCCTCTCAGATTGTAATGATTGTTGGCGTAGGTTGAAGGGCTACTGTTGACAGCTACAGATATCTGTAAATGTATTGCTTTACTTTGAAATGTCGACTCTTAACACTTATTATCGTATGTTGAGGAAAATGATCGTACGTGAGCCATGATCACGTTACCAATTAGATGTCATTTTTGAAACACCTACAAAATCTACCCACATCATTTCATTGACTTACTTTTAAGCAGGATGATCATGTGTGAAAGGGGGGAGTTATATGTGTCAGTAAACCCATGAGTCTGACAATTTTCTAAAATTCTTAAAAAGTCTAAAACTAAATTACATAGCATGCCTCCACATGAAAATTTATGGTGCTAAGCTAAGCTAACTGGATTGGTGCATTCAAAACTACACCTTATGCAAATTTGTCAAATGAGTGTTGAGCAGCTAGCTTATGAGTCACATCCATCAAAAGCCAAATGTCACATGAGAAGAGATTCGTAAACACAGACATATGAATATTCAAATTCAAGAAACAGTGATGGTTTGAGTACAAGAAGATATCTAAATGGAAGTGTATTAACCTGGATTACAGACATTGTTTTACCTCTTCTGTTCTTTGATTTTGTTATTATTGAACTTTATATTATGAGAGAAGTTTAAGGGTTAATTCTTAGCTTCTTGAAACCTCAGTGCCACTTCTTTTTCACTTTCATCATGTAGTTGTTGCTCATAGCCAACGTTGATGGTAATTTATATTGACCATGCCTCTCCATTTACATTCAATAAATAAATGATTGCTGAGGTTTGAAACTCTTCTTTGTGGTTCTTCCCATTAATTCTTCATGAGTCCTATATCATTTTTTACCACCAAAAAGCTAGCTTATAACCATGGTGTTTACACATTCTTCTTCTTCACATTCTGAAGGGTTTCGGAGATACAATAAAAATATTATTCCCCCCCTTACCTCACATATATTATTAAATAGGAGAGAGGAAATTCTCTCATATCTCATTACCCATAAAAATGGCCGGTATAACATTGAGATTAATAAACCCCCTTGCTCATTGCAGTGGATAGAGTATTGTACTTTTTAATAGAGCTAAGAGTGATATCACATTTTGCACTGTTAGGAAAATGTGAATTCCGATCAGTTGGGGGTGTTGTAATTCCCATCACGTAAAATTTGATGAGGCATTCTGTTGATGTCTGGGAGCCAAAGTTTCGTCTTTTTCCTCCACATCTTTTTCCCCTTAAAAAGACAAGTTTGCCCTTAATGGGGGCAGGGCGTGATCCTGCGCTTCATTAGAAATGTACTACACGTGCCTTACTAAAGTGATATGTAAGCAAAAAAGAAACCCAATTGAGAACATGCTGCTTTGCCACGGCACTACTCTCTGCTTCTGTGTGCCACAAGCATGCCTCATTACCTTCAAAGAGCATTTTCAAACAGCATTTTGGGACGCTTGCCAACATTTTTTCTTTTTTTCTCCTCAGGAAATTTTCAAAACAATTTGGTTTTGCCATCTTTATTTTTGTGATTCGAGCATTGAATAATTAATATTCTGTCTGCTCGGCCTCATCAAGCACAACACACATCTGCCCACCTCCCTCCCTCCCTCCCTCCGTGGTCGACTGTCAACAATGAAGAGGCAGACAGCGAATATGAAGATATCATTCAATGCGGTGTAATGTTCACGGAAACCGCACCGCAGGTAATCACCAATAAATGGCAAATCATTAGCCCCAAGTGGGCGCAAGCACAAGGAACAACATATTGAGTGTCATTGACTGGATTAATCAATTTTACAGCTTCTTGCTTGCTTTTTATTTAGTTTTGCAGGTAGGACATTTTAGCATCCCTGAGCAGCAAGAAAGAGACGAGCATTCAGCACATTCCTTTAATACATAAAGCTCCGGGGGTTATGCCTCTCGAGGGAGTTTGAAATGAACAGTGAGCTCCGGTGCTTCTGAAAACAGAGCTGGATTTAAAGACAAACGTGTTCAACCAGACGTAACTCAATTTGCTTAAATATCCTCCGACTTTGCAGCAATATCAGCTAGCTCAGGCCTCAAGTTATTTTTTTCTGGCTGCTCTCACGCAGAGATGCAATTATAGATGCTCTCTTATATGTAGAGGATGTATTTGTGTTTCCACGCATGCATGCACACTTGCAACGGGTGGACAGACCGGATTTGTGCACATGCTGGATTGAGCACGCTGAGCTGTGGCGCTCTGCCTGATGGCTGATAGCTGCCCCGCAGGCAGGACTCACCTGGCCGTCCCCGTGACCCCTCACCTTTCCCCACCTCCCCGTAAAATCCCAGCTCCCTGTTGCATTTTCATTCTGCAGCGTAGACTTCAAACGGAGGCTGGAATGTCCCCTTTTTCGGAACGCGTTCGCTCGTTTGAAGCCGAGGCGACAGACATAATTCAAACGTCTCACTCTTGGGGAGACATCCTGCTCTATTGAACCAATTCAATGTGTTTCCAACTTGAATCCAGAGTAACGGAACGGGGTTAATCTTCCGTGACTGCCAAGGAAGACCGTGTGCTTGCCAGGCAGACATGACATGAACCACAATAACACTGGAGCAGGGATGGTTTTTGTTCCATAACCCTAGTCTGCACCTCTCTGGGGGAGTCTCTCCTAGCGGATGAGACTTTTCCAAACATGAGACATATTTTCCCTGTTGTGGTGTTGAGTGTATCTGAAGGTCTGAGCCATAAAATGCAATGACACTATGAACTATGAATTTGTCCAGGTTGACAACAGGAGTTATTATGATGAGGACCCAGCTTACAAAAGGGATTTGGAGGAAAGCTCTGTTTAAGCCAGTCCTTGAGCCAACAACGGAACATGCATACTGTCTGTGCTTTAGGAGAACGATTTACCACCCGTACTGCTGTCGTCATTAGAAGCTGCAGGTTTTCACAGATGCACTTATCAGGGTTTTTTTTTTTCTTCTTTTTTCTGCATTCCAAGTCAAGTGTTTGAGGTCACCCATGCTATCCCAGCTTGCAGTTGAGTGGCCACCACTGATGGACCTATATCTGATAGGGCTAATTCACTGCTTCTCTCTGTCTCTCTCTCTCTCCAGCAGAGATGAAGAGAGCCGGCTTGACTCTCTGTGGACCTTAAATCAAAGTAGAGCCCTCTACGGCCAGCCTGGAGGGGGTATAGGGGGACACACAAAGGGGGGCCTCGAGCTGCTTTCAGGTTCAAAGGCCTTTATCACCTCCAGAAGCTGACCACTGTCAACTCCAGTGGAGCCAACTGCCTTTGATTGTCTCCTTGTCCTCTTGTATCGACCAGGGGTTATCCGCCTGGACTGCCACATGCTAAAGGCTGTTAACTTTGATAATCAAGCTGGGAAGAGGGGAGACTGCTGAGCCCCATGCTCAATAGAACATGTACACACTGTAGCTTCAGTGTTTATCTACAGTGGGAACTCAACTGCATGCGCCTTTGTGTGATTAATAGTGTGCTTCGGTTTAAGGGCGGCTATCGACATCCTTCTTCACGTGTCTTTTTTGTGATTAAATGAATCTTGATAAAACTTGTAGCCATCATTTCTTATGTCAGAGTTTGACTGAAACCCCTGAGTAAACGCCAGCGGACCGCGGTGGCATCGGATCTCTTCTGACAGCCGATCACACTGCGGAGAGGCACACGGAATGTATTCCGCGGATGTTGGAGGAGGGCAACGCGCCTCATTGGCTTTCCTGTGATGTCCTCGACCGCTTTGAAGATGTCCTCCAGCTCCATTCACCTTTGAATTCTTATCACGGCCCAATAGATCAGTAGTGAAATATACCCTCAAAAAGTTATGAATTCATGAATTTTACACAGGAGTATCTTTCACCAGGTCCATATCACCAAGGGGAAAGTTTCCTCGCTCACAGGGAAAGTTGCAAAAAAAAAAAGAAGAAGAGAGAGAATAATGTAGCAGCATTGATATTCCACGCTAACACCTGCGTCATGTTGCCTGGAATTAACTTCATGTAAGGGAGGGTCTGTGCTTATTTCATATAAAGGTCACCTTTTTATAAGCCTGATAAAGGTTGAGATCATGTATCCAGCATGGAATGAAAATGATGTACTGCTCATCTTGCACCATGTCTAAGGAGTGTAATTTCTGTCTGTGTGTAAAGTACAAAAAAAAAAAAACAGCCAAACGTGATCCTCACAGGAGTCTCCTCTATGGTCATTGAGACTTTGTTACTGCAGAATGCCACAGTGTGTCTACAGTACATTTTAATAGGAGTGCTCAGACATGTGCTGGTGTGGGTGTGGGGCCTCATGTGTTGTACTGTACTGTCTGTTCGCTGCTCTGTTTTGTATAATAGTCCCAGCAATGTGTAATAGCACTGCGGTGACTCACAACCTCCAAAGTCTGCACTTGCAAACAATCACTGGTACACACACACACACACACACGTATGAATGCATACCTCTTTCCAGCGACCCATGCAAACAGTGTCTGACAGATGCAGATAAACAGCTGTGATTTACTTCACTTCTCCATTTCGGCGTGCCAGATTGCAGCGGGCTCACTCCCATCCCTCCTGTTCACGCTCAGAGGCGGTCGGAGGGCGCCTTCCTGGGTACAGCGTGGCACAGTTCAGGTTAACAGCGAGCAAGGCTCTTGGGATATTGGCTGGAACGATGGAATAAACAACTGTGATTTACCTCTCTGTTGTTCTGCCGTGAAGGGGGCAGAGACGGCGGTCGCAGTGGCCTCTGGTCTCCCTGAGAGTGGCCTGATGATCGCGTCGCCCCGAGCCAATTGTCCCAGAGGTCACATGGAACAGGGAAGCAGCTGGAAGTGCGAGAACACACACCGTATTTACAATGGGAACACACACACACCAACACACTCGCACAAACCGACACACACAATATGACATCCTCCTCGCTTATCGGGCCGCATCTGTTTCCTGGAGCTCACGGCGGCTGATGGACCCCATTGAGCCATGTGGGAGAAACGCGGCTCGAGCTGCTATTCATGAATGCTCATCTTCCCCGAGTGAGTCACAGAGTCAACCAGGTCCGCTCATTTATATCTCCTCACTCCAACAACTAAAAACACTCAGAGGATGTCCGCCGTATCCTCGATAGCCTCCACGGCCTACAATAACAATAGTGTGGCCATTGTTGACATGCGAACATGGACGTAGTGAGGATGTTAGATACCGGCACTGAGTCAACCACTCTCTGGCTACTACATGTACAGTTTGTGTTTATTTGGAATTGCACCACCGTGGCCTTTTTTCCCAAGGTTTTAAACGTGCAGTTTTTTTTTTTTTTACATTTAAAGCTCTGTGTAAAACACATCCTCTGCACAGTTCTTCACACCGTGTGCTTCCATTATTCTTTTTTCTCAGTTCTAGACTTCTGCTGCACAAGACAGAGATAGCTGTTCATAGATATTTTAGTTATTGGCCTTGTCTTTCCATGGCTGACCAGTGTGTGATAGTGCACCACTGACCTGACCTGACCTTGAGTTCCTCAAGGGTCAATCCTGGGACCTATCTTATTTTTCCTTAACATGCTCCCTCCGGGACCCATCAGTGTGGATGTGTCTGCTATTCTTTAATTTTTTATTTATATGGGACAACCCACATCCATGAACATTTATTGACAACATCAGACGTCAGATTTAGCCAACGGGCTACATATAATGCACAGGCAGGTTGATGTGTAAAAGAAACAGCAGAGCACACAAAACATATCACTGCTATACTGATAATGTCCACCTACTGTATGTATTTGTGAACTTGGATAACTTTTCAATTTGGCTATTTAATATCTATAAAAATATAACTGTAAAAACTAAATATTTGAACCACTTTCATGGTGTTTCACAATTTGGCTCCACCCCAGATGAGTGATTAGTTGGGTGTGTAGTTTTTGCTGCCCTGCCTCCTAGATTACGTAAGAGTTTCCCTCTGGGGCTCAGTTCAACAAACTATCAATTGTTCCTCCTCTTTGATTTAAAGATGTACTTGCATGCTTTTATCATCTTGTTGTAACTGTGAGACACTTTGAACCCCTGTTGCCGATTAATGGCTAATGGAATTTTAAAATCCATTATGTTTAAAGGCTGTTTTCTCAAAATTATTATTTTTTTCTCTCCACCTCCATCTCCACCTCAGTTGTAGCTCTTCCATTCACAAAACTTAATATAGTGTCATATCTGAAGGTTTTAAAGAGGGGTTTTCTCATAAATCATTCATAGCCTAAAAACATGGCAACATTTTTTTATGACCAGATTTATGATCTGGCAATGTATGCAAATTAGCACATTAAATAAGAATGCCTCATTGCAATAAAGATTATATAGAGACACAGACAAAGACGTGGAGAAAGGAAGTGGGAGTTGTAGAGGGCAATCATGTGTTACATTGTGCTCGGAGCATTTTAAACACTATAGCAGAGAGAGGCTCATGATGAAGCATCCAGTTTTGCGCTCAGCATGGACGCACCACGGGATGTAAATGAGACCTTGATGGCATTAGTACCCATTTTTTCCTCACACACAAATGCAGATGTTAGGGATCTGTTCCATACACTCCCCTTGAACCGGCACGCTGGGGTTAAGTATAGTGAAGCGGAGCAGCTGTAAGAGATTTACCTCTGCACCCTCCTCCTCCTCCTCCCCTCTGTACCTGTGGTGCTTCATCTTTCCTTACCACACAATAGCGTCGTCTACCTCTGGCTGACCCATGCCGCACAAGCCAACGCCACTTCTGTTTTAAATAACCCAGCTGAACCTGTTTGTCTGGGTGTGTGTGTGTGTGTGTGTGTGTGTGTGTGTGTGTGTGTGTGTGTCTGGTATGTGTGTAAATGCCGTCATGATTCACATTGTGGACACACAATACAGACCTGACTGCAGCTTACAATAGGAGGGCCTTTGTTTTGGTCTGTCCACTCCCCAAACCACACACACACACACACACACACAACCATATGCATATACGGGCATAGACAGACACACGTAACCCCTTGTGAAAGAGACGGCAGAGTGGTTATGAATGAAAGGGGGGGAAACGGGCCATGCACAATGACACTTAACAAAATGTCTGAGTCAATTCAAACACATCTAAATCCTTCCTCCTGGGTTCCCCACTGACGCTCCATTATCCCTGCTCCACAGAAAATCCCTCTAAATGGAGAAACTCAGAATGGCATCAGGGACATGAAACAAAACCGTCTATTCATCTGCAGATCTGGCTGAAGCCCCCATTAAAACCACTCAGGGTAATTATTTGCACGATGTGTTAAATCTTTCACAGTAAACTAAATGCTTCTCTGTTTTTCGTTTTTGTGCGTGTTGTTTTATAGCTCTCTCAGTTTTCTGCTCTGTTCTCTCCCCTCTCTCTGACCTCCTTCTGATAAAAAAAAAAAAAGCTTGTTTTGGCCGTCAACGCTCGGTTTTCCTCCATTTCAAAGTGATGCTAACTGCCCCGATGAGTCCATCCTTAAGCAATCTCAGCAAAACTGGGCTCGTCTCTGAAGTACCATCAAGAGGCCACTGAGCATATGCATTTCGGAGCATGCTCCAATGAAAGGCTATAGCCCCCTCCTCCCCTCCCCTTCCATCTGTCTACAGAGGAATCGCATCACAGCGAATGCAAGGAAGATCAATGCCCTGCTTCTGCCAGTTCAGGCTAAGGGATGGAGCCCTTTACCACACAATCTGTGCTACTTTTACAGTGTGATATACAACACAAACAGATTCTCTGCAGGTCTGTTAACGCAGGTTTCGCTTTATTCGTTTGGAGCCTCTGCCTGGCCGCAGCTTTTGGCAGTTACTGTCTCATACGGAAGAGCAAATGATTCATTCCTGAGGCTTTAATGTTATACTCCATAAAGTAGCACGGCTGCTGGATGTCACTCTCAAGATGTTTGGCCTCTGAGCTATAGACCACTCACAGGAAAGAAACAAAATATACTTTTCCTCCATGGGTGTTGTGTATGGTTGTATTAGCAGACCGGCAAATTGAGCATTAGACGACAGCTCAGCTGTCACATATCACTGCAGGAACAAGAGCTAACAATTTGGTCAATTCTGCCATGTACTTAAGGCCTGCCAGCAGCCACTTCAGACCAAGAACTTGATTCCAATACTCGATCTGACCAAGCAATGGGTCTAATATGACAATTACACACTTGGAGCGGGCCCGCTTGCCAAAAGCCCTCACAGTTAATGACAGGAGATGGCGGTTAATCACATCCTTATGCAGGGATCAGGGTGCGGCTCATGGGAGCTAGAGCTTCGCCGCAACCTGCCGACGCAATTACCTTTTAGCAATTACAGTGAGCGCTGTTCATGACACTTCAGCAAAAAGCCCACAACAAAGCGACGTGTGCCAGGTGTTGCGGCAAGATGGGCCGCCATGAAGAACGATGGCGGTTTATAGGTCAAACGCAGGACGGAGGATTCTCTTAAACGCTCGTCCTCTCATGTAACAGCCACACGGAAAACAAAAGGAAAAAAGGATATCAAGTCTGTGAAGTAGGAGAAGTTGAAAGTATGCACGAGTTCAGAAAATGCAAAATGTGTAGCAGTTATCAGAATTGGATTTATTATTCACTTTACTTTTTCTTAAGTAGCTTGCAGTTGGTCAGGGTGATACATGTGTTTTATCCATATGGAAGCCAGAGAAACACATGTTTTGCAGTCAGTTCACAGGATCAGCTGTCCTCTGTGACCAACATCTGTTAGCCTGCCGATGCCCCGGGCTTAAGTACAGTGTGTGTGTGTGTGTGTGTGTGTGTGTGTGTGTGTGTGCGTGTGTGTTTGTGTGCGTGGCTGATTTAGTGTGCAGATACACACATGCAGTGCACATACAGTATAAAAACATCTAAGGGCCATATGTCCATTGGATCTAAAACATGTCAGTATACAGATACTTTTTTTCCCTTTCATAATTGTGTATAAAAGTTAAGTGGCAGGGAAAAGGTGCTCTCAAGCCTCGATTGTCTTGAACTAAAAGAAAAAACCCATGTCTCACTTAATCCCATTGTGCTGCCATAACAGCTTTTACCCCAGTTAATTATTTCCAAATCTTAAACAAATACATAAGGTACAGCCTTCAATTGGATTTCAATGTGCAAGTCAGGCCTCTGGAGGCTGAAACTGCTGCTGTTCTGTATCCATTTTTACTCGGGGTAATCAAATGACTGATAATGCTGGCTGTGTGTTCTCAGAGATGAGGGGAAATGCAGCATCTTAGAAAGATAAGAAATCAGTTCCTGCTTTTTTTTGTTGTTGATTGGATTACATCTGGGGAGGGTAATCCTTCATAGTGCTCACTGTAGGAGTCCATGCAGACCAGAACGTAGATGTGAAAGAGAAAAAGAGGAGAACAAAAAAAAAAAAAAAAAAGACAATGAGAGCAGAAGAGGATTTGGAGATTTGAATCCCAAAAATTAGAATGATCCATGCTATATCTCTCAGTAATTGCTGATGAGGTTCCCTAGATCAAGGCACTTCTCATGGGAGTTGAGCTCCTAGGTTTGAATTTATATCCCTAAGAAAGACCAATGCTGTGTTCACACAGAGTGACACAGCAACAGGCTCTAAGTCATTTTAAACAGCCCGACACTCGTCGCTGTTTGACGTATTACAAATCAAACTGAACTGGTCTCAACTTTTTCAGCACTCCAATGACGCAGTGAAGCAACAACCACTTGTGTGTTTTTGTTTACCGGGTTTCATTACACTAAAAAATAGGCTGTTAACTAGCCAGTTCCCATTACTTTTTAATGGCATAACTATGGCAACGAGCACTGAAGCAACACTTCAGCAGCCTCACGCCGGGAATCTTGCTGTTTGGTCATTTCGTTGCTTTTGTCCCCCGTAGTGTGAAGATAGTATAAGAGTACAGCCATGCTAGCAGCTCTGTGGCTGTACGTAGACACAGGGGTAAGCTAAATGCTAACATGCTCACAACGACAATGCTTACATGCTTAAGGTATGTTTGTTCACAAGTTAAGCTTGTTAGCATTCAAACATTTCCTTATTAGTCGCTGGTGAATTGATGGATGGATGTCATTATTATTGGTTTAAATCGGTTCCAGATTAATTAAGCACGCATTGTGATTTGTTTTACGGAAATAAAAAGCACCTCGACCTTCATAGCATGCACCTTCTGCTTCTTATAAAAGCCATTTTTGTTTTATAATTCAATTAGGAGACTTTCATGCTCAGCCAAGGTATAGAAGTGAATGTGGCTTAGAAACAGGAGTGCCCAAAAACAAATACATCGTGAGGTGGGACACGAAAGTCTGTACAAAATTTTAGGACAATCCATCCATTTGTCAAGACATTTCCAGACAAACAAAATGTCATGGTGGCAAATAAGGAGAATCAGGCTGAAGAGTGTCAGGCCGACATATTAACAGTCTTAAAATGAAGAAAAGGAAGATGGTGGACACATGACTTGACACCCTGGCAACATTGCTCAGTGCCTTTTATATCGGCTTTGATTAACTGATTTTGTATTGATGGAATTCCAGCAGCGGTGTACACATTGTTGTATCACCTCTTAGAACGCACTCAGCCCCTTTCTAAAAACAGTTAAACCGGTGTAATCAGTAAAGTGATTTGGCCGGCTTGTAGTCACGGCAGCACGTTGGCCTGAGGTCTGAGCTGTGTTTGGAGCAGCTGTCTCAGTGACGGATTGACCTCTGGGGACACGGGTCTGACTAGGACCACTGGACACCAGAATGAAAGACATTCGATGGTGCTGACAGACAGTCACCTTTGTTGTCTCCTGTGAACAAGACAACGATCACTTTCTCTTAAAGGCTTAAAGGCAGGACTGGGAGCCAGAATACACGTGATAAAGAATTGGTTTCCGCACCGTTACATTGTTTATTCTTTCAATGTCAGACAGGCGCAGCAAACAAGTCAAGCTAAACCAAGATGGAAATGTTAGAAGTTATTCCAAGGTTGGAAATGTGAAAAAAAAAGAAAACATTTCTTCACATTTTACTTAATCTGACATTCAAATCACAGTTCTCCTCCTCCACAAAGTGTTTGTGCTCTTTCCTGTTAAGAAACAAACACTTGTCAACAAGGTGAATCTTTTCTGTAGCAGCCCTCAGATAATAGACCAGATTTGCAGATACTGAATTCTTGTTTACATTTTTTGAGCCCTTGTCACAAAACGCAAAGCCGCCTGAGGTGAAATGACTCATTGACTCCAACCAGGTCACGTTAGGCATGTCTGTGTTTAGAGCACCTTGGTATGCAACCTGTAAAAACCTGCCCCATCGCCACTCTGAGCACAGGCGTCAAATTAATAGAAGCTCCATATTTCGAACACATCATCATTACTTTGCAAGACAAACATTTAATCCCAGTGCAATATAGAACGGAGCAAATTATCTCGGGTCTCATTCTATCAGCACCTAAATGAGATGATATTGAATTAGATTATGCTAGAAAATGAGGTGTTCACGCCAATTGAAAGTAATCAAGGTTGGTTGAATCGAAGGGTAATGAAAGCCTCTCTATCTAATCCAGGCCTGCAGAGTGCTTTTTGACTAATAAGGGCTGTTTATCAAGTGAATAATGATGAAACCAACGGACAATAAAGAAGAGTGTGGGCGAGCTGCAAGCTACTGTAAAGAGGTTAATGGCTTCACTGCATTGGAGGTTGAAAGGCCTATTGACCAAATGTTTACATACTGTGTGTCATGGGGTGGAGAGCGCTACAACTGTGCAAACAGTGACCACAACTAATGCAGTTTGGTGTATGGATTTCTGCCAAGGTCGGGTGACAAGGGTGCAATATTAAAATCGGAACAGCAGGTAAGCAAGCAAATAATTAGTTCCAAATATGCTGTCGGCCACAATGTTATATCTCATTCCACATTATGCGCAGTGAGTCTCAGGAGTGTTGGTAATGTTTGTAACGTTGTAATTTAATGTTCTGGCAGGTGGGTCAAAAAGTGGAAAAGCGGTGTTCAGTATAAGTTAATAATAATTTACGAAAACATTGCATGCAATAGTCCACATTCTCTTCCATGGGTCAGGATGGCGTTACCGCTATATGAGTACAGTGCTGATTGGCAGCCTTAAGCTAGCCAGTGAGGAACAGAGAGACTTACATGCACTTAAATGCATGTGTGGCTAGCCCGGCTATGAACAAGTTGCAGAGAAGCTCAGATTACAACACACACAGAGGGAAAATGACTTAAAATAATAATAATAATAATAATGAGAAAATAGACAGTGCTCATTAACTAGGCCACTGCCAGTTTTGCTCATGTTTTATGGGATCGGCAATACCAATAAATTTGGTTAGGATCTGATGCCAAGTCATACCAAGGTTGGATGACAAATTTTGATACGCATGTGTTTTATTACTAAAAGCAGGGAATATAATACCATGTAAGGGAGAGAAATTTGTCATGATTAATGAGGTGAATCATAATGAGATGGTGACTTCTGGAAACATCTTAATTACCATCAGATAATTTCTAAACAGGGTTTTTGTTCCTCACTGTGAGAATCACTTTATTACATTTAAGTGAATTAATTGTAAGTAAAATTGTTATTTTATTAATTCTCTTCAACACACAAGGCAGCAGAGAAGCAAAGGTACCAAGAACCTGATTGTGCATGAGAAAGATATTTTCTTTGAGACTGATCCCACTGATACGATGCTGTAAACAAAAAAAAACTTAGTAACGTCCTCAGGTGCCTTTCAGAGAGGCAAAAGTTAATTTATGCACTTTGTGTAAGTATCCCAGAGGTCTGTTTGAACCCCTGAGGCCAAAAAACATTAATCAAAAATAAATGAACAGATAAAAGATACATAAATTAGATCTGAAAGCCTTGGCAATGTCTCGTTCCAAATGTACCAACGTCGACAGATATGATTTATTGCTAACAGTCAGTGCAGAAGGAAGAATTGCGTACGAGGAGGTGAGCGATTTGAGAACCTCATGTGCTCTTGAGCTTCACCTTTTCATTGCAACTGAACTGTTGTTACCAGGGCAATAGCTTTGTATAGCATGTTTGTTCATGCAGTAGCAGACTGGAAGTAAACTCTTACATGTTGTCATGTTGGAAAAGGGCTCTACTGGTGTAAAGCCAACAACAGCCAACAACAGCCAGTACCTCCAGAAGCACTTTTTTTAGAGGAATTGTTTTCCGGTAGATATAAAATAGTGTCATGAAAGAAGAAAGAAATTCAGTTGTAAAACCTATGAAGTGAAATGATACGTCCACTCAAGCAAAAGAATGTCAGCAGCGCTTTAAAAAAAACATGCTGGAAGGCCACACACTGTGTAATCACGTTTACCTTTCACTTGGATTCTCCTACGAGCCCCTAAATCAGAGCACAGATGGAATCCAGCAGTTCGATGCTGTTATGTAAGACCAACTCCCTGTGAAGATAAATACACAATAAACGCTGCTTGCTCAGGGTGGAGAAAGAGTTTGTCGGCGTGACTAAAGTATGGCCCATTGACCGATAGCATCTCTTTCTAAGAGCTGCTCAAAGAGGCAGCTGCTTTATGTCTGCTTCGCCGTCAAATAGGGCACTCTGTTCTGCACGGGAAGGGGATAAATCAAGCCCCGTAGACCGCTCTTCTAACTCATTCTGGCCTCACGGAGAGCGCCATTCTTGCAAAACCACAGAGTAAAGAAAGAAAAAAAACTCTTCCGTACAGCGGGTGTTTACCACCCTCCACTTCAATATCTTATTTGGTTTTCTGTGATTTTGGCCTTTCTGTGTAAAAAATCGACCACAACCATCTCAGCCATGTCAGGAATTTACTCCAAATGATTGTTTTGCTTCTCCTCCTCTTGATGTGTTACAGTGTGTGTGTATGCATGGCTCCGGGCTAAGGAGTAGTGAGGGAGTTCCCCCACATCTGTTCACTATAAGAGCTTGTTGACAGCAGCTCTTCTCGGGCTCTCTCTCTCTCTCTCTCTCTCTCTCTCTCTCTCTCTCTCTCTCTCTCTCTCTCTCTCTCTATTTTCCAGCTCCCAGTTCATCCCCTTCTTTGGATTCTGCTGCCGCTGCTCCTCATCCAAGATTAAGTAGAACAGTGTCGACCTGCTGTTTAGGGGCCTGCTTGGCTGCCTATCTGGAAAGAGGGGTCAGGTTTGTAGCCGTGGATAAGGCCTCTATAAGGTACTGGACCATGGGAAAGAAAACTGGAAAACGCTGGGGATATTTTCATTGCATGTGCAGCAGTCTCCGATTCAATCTGTTTCACCTCAGCGTGAATTATTCTCTTTTAAAAATAGAATGCACGCAGGAGATTAATCCCCATTTTGATCGGATTACTGATACAACAACAACAACAACAACCAAGTGAGATTGGCTTACACCAATGGTTTTAATGGAATAGACAGAAAATGTATAATTCTCTTCAGCGGCAGCACAAATGAGTTTGTTTTTGTGTGCGCCTGTGTTTGGATACATACAAGACGAGGAAAGATCACACACGGGCCACTAAGCAGTTATCTGAAGTTAAGGAGTGTTTCTGCAGGAGGATTGAAAGCCACCCAAGCCTGTAATTGGGAAAAGGGCCATTTGGACCATCAGAGTTGTCCATTTGTTTTTAAAAAGGGGAAAAAGCGATCGATGGGCAGCATTAAGCAGATCTGCGAGAGATCTAAATGGTTCCGCAGGCCGCAATCTTTACTTCCTGCTCCAAAGATACTGGCCTTTAATGATTGGACAAGACCCAGAGATAGAAACAGAGCTGTAAAACCAGCCAATAAGATGAACCCGATATCACACGACACCTACCAATTGACCCCGGTGTTCCCTTCAAAAAAAAGAAAAAGGGTGCTAGGAGTTAAGATCTCCCATCAGCCTCAGTCGCATGCAGACAAATCAAGGATAAACAGGCAAACACTATTGCTGTTTCTAGCTTTGATTGTGCTGCTAATTAGCTTAGGTAATGACTATTAGTGGAAATGTAGGTCTTGTAATTTAAATGCACTGTTTTCTGCTTTCAGGTTTCTGCTGGGTGACGGTGCTCATGTTGGAACAGATCTCTCCCAAATCTCTGTCCACAGAGATCCATACTCAGGGTTCTGTTGGCGCCTGGATGTGTATTGATCCACTCTGTACATGCTCAGTATTGACAGGTTTTTCACCAAGACGGTGTGTTAGACCTGTGGGCAGGAACTGTTCAACGGGAAAATGAAAAATCAGCCTCCCAAGGCTATGAAAAAGAAATCCCCCCCTCGTAATTATTATTTTTTCTTTTCTCGAAGTGGAATTAAGGTGAAATCCACAAAGGATGCACACCTGCTACAGCACCAGAGATGGTGGCTTAAACTGCTGGAGCTCTACAAATGGGTCCTCGGAGGACTTCGCCATTTCTTTCTTCTCCTTCACAGACTAAAGTTTCCAACAGCTGGTAGATAATAAAAAAGTGAGAGCACTGGGGCTGTGATCGCAAAGCTTTCCAGACGTTTATGGAGGCGGAGAAATAACAAGTCATAACTGAACAGAGAGCTGTACATTATTAACTCATGTTGAGTATTCTCTGCATCATTTCCATACTGCCCGATTACTCAACATTAAAGTTCTTATCCTTAATATTTTCATAATGTCATTTTTCGTAATATTCATGGTGGGATTTTCTTTTTTACAGCATTACCCAAAATCAACGTATTTACATTGCGTAATGCTGTAATTGCTTTTGTTCTTAGTGGCGAAGTCCGCCATTTTTGCATTCATAGGAAACAATGCATGCATGTGCAGGATTACTGTTCTGAATTTCATCAACTTGAAATCAGTTGCCTGTTAAGTCACTGTACGCCTTGTCAGAGCTGAGTTAAGTTACTGCTAAACCCCGGAATGAATTGTATTCGGAGGTTAGCGCTGACCGCAAGCAAAACTGTGTCTACAAATCTCCCTTTCTGGCAAAGTTTTGATAGTGGATACAGTTTAAATATTTCAGGCAGTAATGGAAGAAGCAGGAGCAGCAACAGGGAGCTGTCAGCAAGGTAACCAACTCCTTTTACTGTGCCCTGCCGTTGGGCGGGAAGCTGCTTGCCCCTGGGCAGCATGGAAGCAGATCACAGTTACTCATGGCATGATGGGAAAAGGACTGACTGACGTCTCTATTTAATAAATAAACAAAATAAGATTGTTCGGCTACATATATCAGTTACTCTCCTGTCATATTTCTGGCAAAGTAGCCGCTCAAGTTTTCTGCCCCCAGAAATCTGTGACCGCAAGTGTGAAAACCTCACCTGCTGTTACCACCAGTAGCCACAGGTGTCGCCAAATCACCACTAAAATATTAATCTCGGGCTGAAACGGCCTTTCAAGAGTATCTTTTCCATATGGTGACGTATGTCCAAGAGAAACAGGATAGACAGGTGGGATAAAATGTTGAAAGGAATTAGATTTGATTGTTGAATGGATGAAGTCATGATATTATTGGTTGAAATTGGTTGGTACTGGCTGATATAAGCATGCATCATATTTGTTTTCCAATGAGAGTAAATCATTGAGTTTTGATATATCAAAATATAATATTTTGTGTATTTTTTTCGGCATATGAACAGGACATACGACCGGAAATGTGATCTAAAAGGGTGAAAAGTCATCTTTCATTTCATCTCAACTTTAAAAAAGACTTCAAAGTGGATATAATTCATAATTTAACAAAATCAAATATGAAAACAATCTGAAACAAATACTGAGAGGGCTCACCTGACTGTCTACGGCTTTACATAGCTTTATATCAAGTTTCAGCTGATTGTTTATCCAACCCACAACTGAGATAATAGAGTGAATATTATTATATTAATATTAGGATGAAGCAACCAGAAACACAACTCCAAATGAAGACTGATGCTGCTCTGTAACTGCTGGATATGTAAATAAACTATGCTAACAAGTTTAAAATCTGACCTTAAAAAGGCGATGGACATGTCTGTGTTGTGCCCCTAACTGGCCGAGCAAAAATGGCCGAGCGAGCCACAGACATATTTCCATTATTATTTAAACTGGTTTAATTTCAGGGTTGAACAAGACAAGTAGGAGTGCAGGTCCATCATGTTTTAAAGTAGTAGTAGAGACTTGGAGCAAAATGGGGAAAAAACGTCTTTGTCAAACAAACGACTCTCATACAGCCAATATCATATTGAATTCATGTGACATTCAATCGGAATTCTACCAAATCTGCATGGGGCAGATGGAAAGCTTTTTTAGTATTCATGCCCTTTTGGTATTCAGCCTCTCGGCCATCCCTTGTCTCAAGTCATGCTCTCCTCTCTCCGAGTCTCTTTGTTCTCTCTAAAAGTGCTCGTCTTCCACCGAAGCCGCCACTGTTGCCGCGTCTTTGATGTGAGTTGGGGAGACGGCAGTGAGTCCTCACCTGTCAGCTTCCATGGCTCCCTGAAGGTTGACTTTGAGCCGGTGTCTGTTAAATTGGGATTGATCGCAACAACAGGAGCCACACATTCCACACACACACTCGAGGGGCCAGACAAAAAAAACGGCGTGTTTCCTGACAGTCGTGCAGAGGTGGCCGCTGTATGCTGAAGAGCAACCGTTTGTCACCAGCTGGACGAGGCAGTTTGATGTGACCACGGAAGCCATTTGTTTGGAGTTTTGTGTTTTTTTCCCCCCGTGGCACAGCGGGATGTCAGAAGTGGTAGCGACTTATAGGGAATGCCTGATGCCCGTATCAGTTGAGTGGAAGACTTATTGGAAAGAGAGGCTGAATCACAGATGGAGGCGCTACAGTTAGAGAATGATAAACACCCCGTTTCATCAGGAGCCCTCGACCACAGCGACCCTCCTCCTCTGCCTCTCTCAAATATTTCTTTCTGTCTCAGCAACATGGAGACTGCATACCAATTATCAAACTTCATGTGCAGCACCTCCCAATTCATCTCCCATCTCCGTTTTCATGTGTTTGTGGGAAAACGTCTTCGCCGTTGTAGTTTGTTTTTTTGCTGAAAACAATGAGCAGGGGTGGAATCTGATTGGCCCGCGGGGAGCAGCAACATAAACATTGAAGGAGAAAGTTTGCAGCCCTCTCCCCCCCACTCCCTCCTTACAAGGGGAGAGGCGAGGAACGCCTCATCCCCAAGCCGCTTCTAAAAGCCGTCATTGATTAGCAGAGAAATTTCTTTTTGGCGATGGAATCTCAAATAAAGTCTCCTTATCTGCAGTGATAAATGTGTGAGAGGGGGAGAATAGAGGAGGTAGGGGAGAGACAGAGAGAGAGACCATTAAAAGGAGGAGAAAAAGGAGTGGAGAGCCCCCCACGGATGCGACTGTCAGCTGTGGGAACCCAGATGAAAGTGGTGCAGCCAGATACCAGCGCTCTTTGATCGTGCCTTTGTGTGATAAACATCGTGCTATGCCAGCCATGCTCAATGCATCGTGCCAGCCCGGCTGTGAAGGTGAAGGGCTTTGAGCAGGCTTCCAGCTCGGCTCTGCTCAGGACCAGCAGGCGTTTGCAATGCCAGAGAGCTGTCTGCACACACACACACACATACACACAGCACACACACACACACACACACACACACACACTGACACATTCTCCAGCAGATTGCTCTCACTTTCCCTTTCAGTGTCTCTCTCTCTCTCTCCTTTTCTCTTTTTCTTTCCTCATTTTTCCTTCCACTCCTCCACCCCCCCACCCTTGAGATTTTTTTTTTCTTCTTCTTTTTTTCAGAGATACTCGTTATAGATGCAACCTCGGTTCCAGAGGCAGCTCCTGCTGTGGAGCGGGAGACCTATTTGAACCAATAATCATCAAGTTCTCAAAATTAAAAGTGTGCAGGGAGCTCATGCATGTTTTTTTTTTTTTTTCCTGTGTGTTGTAATAGTAATACAGGCTGTTGAATATTTCATGTTTGCCGTTGCTTTGAAACGGTGCAGGTTTGCCATGTTAGGTGTAACAAGGGAGGTATGAGGGAATTCTGCCAATGCTGCCTGCATAAATCTTCACCCCTTAGTTTTCCTCTTTTTCTTTTTTCTTTTTTACGCTATAAGGCAATAGCGATCCAGCTCTCAGGCTCAGATTGTGCCCATACTGTAACAAAGCTACATGGTGATTTTGATTCACTGGAAAGAGAACAGGATTACTCTTGCTTCGTATCGACGCAGAGTGTGTACGTCTGAGAGGGGGGCGGGGGGGAGGAAGAGTGAGCCGGGGAGAGGGGAGGAATGAATGCCATGCATGTGTGGGAAGTGGTTTTGGCAGCGTTTGAAATTAATGATCTCAACATGTGCTGTAGTTGAGAATCATCAGAAAGAAAAGTGCAGACAAAAGCACTTGCAGTACAGCCATGCAGGGGCCACAGATGGAGAAACCACAAGGACTGCGAGACAGAAGCTGTGGAGAAAACTTTTTGCGAAAAGGAGAGGGAGAAGAAAAAAAAACAAACACGTTCTTTTAATACAAAATGTCATCTTTAATGCCGTAAAAAAAAAAAGTGCAGAGCGCTGCTTCTGCTGGAGATCTAAAAGAACCCGGCACCCAGGCAAGGACGCAGCGTCTCCCAGCACACGATGCGGTCCACTTATTTAACAGAAGAAACAACTCATTTTAGTGGCTCTTAAGAGCCGAGAGACGTGCCAATCAGCCCGTCACATTCAGTCGGGGAGCTGTTGACACATGGAGATGACAAGTTCCAGCCGCCGCGGATCACCCGATGTAACACCTTAATGCATATTTCACGCAAACGGCCGGTTTATGAGTTTGTGGCCGTGGGTTCATGCAGCGTGGCGAGGCAGCTATAAATGAGCCATTGCTGTATAAATACATACTTTTATGGGCCGGGATGGGAGTGGGAGATGGTGGGCTCATTGGAAGGTCCCGCCAAATCTGATATGAAATACCAGACTCCAAAAAAAAAGGTCATTCCAGGGTAACAAATAGCGAAATAGCGATGTGTTCTTGAGTGCGAGAGAATCTGAAATGATGGAAGTCACTGGTAAGCATCCGCAGCAAGTTTAACATCCCACCTTTTGATGTCAAGAAAATCCTAGTTACTACAATTTCTGGTGATTTCCATGTTTCAACCTCAGCCGAAAGATTGCATGGTCTTGTTATAAGCCGGAAGAATTGAGCAACACGGCGGAGTCCGTTTAATTGGAAAGCAAAAAAAAGTTACATTTGCAACGACTTCTATCTGACATTTGGTTTAACTCCCCATTCAAGTGATTTCACTGGAAAACAATCTGAAAAGATCTGCTTTCATTCTATGCAATGTACAGTACAGATGGTCAGAATTATACATTGACTCATTTCACTGATAAAATGCCCCAGACGTCGTATCGTGACAAAGAAGTATAAGCAGACGTATAGGCAGGCAGATAGGAGGATATTGCAATGCTTAGAACCCCACAAGGGAAAAGCTGCACATGTGAGTTGCTACAAACAGAATAGAATTATGTATAATTGGATAAACTGAAAATAAGGTTGGAGATTTTTTCTTTATGTAGAGCAGAAGTTTGCATATACTTCAAAAAGCTGCCGACCGAGCTGCAGAGTAAACAACGCGGCCAATATTTAACGCGCATTCAAATCGATATCTCTTAAAAGACGACAGCAAACATTGAGTTATTGAGATATCACCAAGTGTGTCAAAGTGTGAGGGGGTTGTCAGAGCCTGCCAAGCGTGTCCAACATTGTCATTGCCGCTCGCCCGTCTGCCATGCGGAGAACATCCGCCGTTGACAAGAGGTGAGCACCGGCTCCTCTCCGCATCAGTTTTGGATCACTACTCTCAATCAAAGCCGGGGGAAGGAGGGCCCGCATAATGTGACAGAGCCTGTCTCTCTCTCTCTCTCTCTCTCGCCTTTTGATGCCTGAGGAAGGCTCAACCAGAGCAACCCCTGTCAGAAAACCTGCCCACGGGCCTAAGGCACAAAGAGATCCGGGAATATGAGGAGGCAGATAGAACCGACGGATGGGCGGGCGGACATGCTGACAAACAAGAGACTGAAAAACAAAAAAAGTCAGGGTGCGATAAACAGACAGGCAGAGTGCCTTGATGAAGCAGGTAGATGCATCAAAAGCTGTAAAATATCCAGCTCATACAAAAGCTATCAGCGCGTGATAAGACTGCACTTTTCATTAAACAGCCCCCGTGGACCAGCTAAATGTATTTGCAAATAATGGCAGTCAGATTTAATGACATTATGAGCCATTAAAAAGGGGGGGAAAAAATACTGATCTTATCATCTCCTTGTTTCACATTGATCGCCATATCTGATATCTTGTTTCATATCTCCCCTCATCTAATGCAGTAACAGCTGTGGAAATCGGAGCCGATGTGCATTGTTAACTGTGTTTATTGTGGTTGTGTAATTACAAACTGTATAATGCGCAATCTAATTTATTAGATTAGTGAAAGGATTGTAAACCCGTAATTGTGAGTTGGGGGGGTGTTTGCCGTGCTGCTGGGCTCCGGCGGCGGTGCTGTTGTAAACAGTGCCATCTAGTGCGCTCCAGCCGGGTTGGATGTCAGGCTGGGGCTCGGAGGTCTGGAAGAGGAGCTCTGGAGGTCTGGAGTTGAAGCCGTACAGCGTGGAAGACATGAGCCCTTTACTGGTTGAAATGAAGTAAAAAAAAAATGATGTGTTACTTCTCAACACTCAGCAGCACTGAGTCAAGAGGTCAGACAGTTTGTGACGCAAGAAAGTCATCAAACTTCTAACGTGACAGCGCCTGTGTGTGAGTATCTGCTGTTTGGAAGTTTTTTTCAACTGTATATTCAACTTTTGCCTCCTTATTTGTAGGAATAGAAATCTTTATAATCAAAATACCTAACTGATATATTAAAAAAAAGTTGCCTCTGGATGCAGGTATGTTTTTAACTCGGCTGCAAGTGTAAGGAAACCCAACAGGCAGACGAGGTCATCTGAGGATACGCTCCTGCAGGAGAAGACACAGAAAAGCTGGAAACTACCGGTCATGTCACCACAGCACATTCCTCAGCTTTTACACCACGGAAAAGAAAGCACTCGAACCAAAATTTACCACCCCATCGCACCGAGATCGTTCCTGGGACGTGCACGCAGTCAAAATCCCAAAATAACCACCGAACCAGACCCAGACAGGACCTCGCTGAGCTATTTCTCCTTCGGCCGTGGCAAAATATCAAGGAAAATATTAGTCAAAACTTGCCACTTGTGTGTAAATGAGATCAAGATGGATTAGGAGCTCTGGATTCTATTTGAGGCGTTATGAACCACAAGATTTCCATCCACGGCTGAAAGCCAGTGGAGACCCAGATGTGCGGTGCAGAGCCGGGGCAACTTTGAATGTGATTTCCTCTCTTAAGCCTTTAGTGTAGGTAAAGGCATTATAGCCGATCAAACCTCTTAGCCCTCCTACTTGTGGGATTTGATGTGCATTACTGACATTGAGAAATGGCCTGCCTGAAATACAATATCTCACTTCAGTGGAAGATGGAGAAGAGAGGGGGAGGGGGGCGGAGAGGAAGCATGGAGAGGAATATTGGCCGATAACAAAAAATACAGAAACACAGCAGTCGTTTCCAACCTTATCTTTGGAAAGAAAATAGAACATTTTGATTCTATTAAAACACATATTTGGGATAGGAGGTAAAATGTAGTCTCAAACAAAAGGTCACAATACTAATTTAAGACAAAATATTGTTACAATAGCCAGTTTTATAGAGTCACTTTCAACGCACATTCAAATGATTTGAAAGGAGGTGTGGGCCTGTCGGACACAAAGGGTAAATCCCATTTTTCTTTTCGACCCCTACCCCTTACCCCTTGAAACAGAGTGCCAAGGGGTAGGGCTGAAAGTCAACCCCTCCAAATTGGGACACCCCTTCAACAATCGCGTATGTCATCAGTAGTCTGGCTCTTACGTAGGCAGAAGCAACACATTTTTCCAGAAATCTCATCTACAGCTGTGGTGATTGAGCTGTAGCAATTTTTTCGTGTGTATTTTGTGCAGTGCATTCTGGGAAATCTGTCCGTTTGGAGTGTGCCTCTGGAAAATAGCCCTACCACTTCCGTCCTAACAGGAATTCGGACACCCCCAATAACCCTACATGTGAACGCGCAAAACGGAGGGGTAGGTCCAAGGGGTGAAATGGGATTCAGCCAAAGACTACTACAGACTACTACAGCATTGAGGAGGTGTTTTGGAAAGAGTGGCAATGACATGCAATATATCATTTAAATTGGATTACTTGTCAGATGAAGTTTTGTGGTGCATGTAATGCCTCTATTTGACAGTGCTGTGTTGGGAAAGAGAGTAGGGGGAACGCAAACGGTGGCAATCCGCACTCTCTTGCTCAGGGCATTCGCTCCCGTGTGGTATGTGCCATAACCTCTCGGCTATCCAGACATAAAGTTTCTCACAAAAAAGACTCAAATCTTTCACTTCAGGAAAAGTAAAATTAGCAGCTGAGTCATCACTTGCCAATTTCTTACTTTGAAAACATGTTAGATCCTTTCGGTCTGAGCCGAGGTAGAGCCACGGTGTCTATTGATAGATTTCTAAAGAGCCTTAAATCAGAAGTGAATGAAAAAATGATGTAACTCTCTTGCCTGACATGCTCCGAGGCAGAAACGGAGAAAGGTGAAATAAAAAACTATATTGAGGTGGCTCCTCCATAATAGACTTTTTCACCTCGCTGTATTCAGCCTTACCTTGGCTTATCTGTGCCCTTGCCCATGATATAATTGAGCTTTTCAAAGTGGCGGCACATTAAAAAGCCACACGTATGGATTTGCATTTGAAAATGACTACAATTTAAGGCTTTTATTAACAAAAGGGACGCACCGTAATTTGTATAACCTGAGCTGAAGTTAGTGGAGCTGAAAGAAACCAGATGTTTCCCTTGACCGGCGATCACCCTGTAAAGGACATGTGCTGCTTCTGATATGGATACAGCTAAAAAAAAAGAAGAAAATCTACTCTGTTGTGGTTTCAAAGTCAGCTGGACCCATGGTGTTACATCCACACCTCCCCCGCACACGCACACCCACACACACACACTTCCTTCCTCCAAGCAAACCTTCCTATAGGGACTTCCTGCTCTAAGTGTTGTTTGCTCAGTGCCCGCTCATCTCCCACCTCCTTGGCAGTCACTTCCTCTTCCTCCTGCTGCGTTCCCGTGTCTGTGTGCATACTGTATGTTTGTGTCTGCATGTTTTTTCCAATTTGATATGTTTAAGTGTAACTCAAATGTGCTGCTTCCACGTATTTATCCGTGTCCATGTGAGCTGCTTGTATCGCTGGACAGATGTTCATCCGGCCAGCTGACATCAATGACCCTATTAGCTGAAGCCTAATGCGACCACCACACTTTGTGTCCCTCCATGGGAAATGTCCTGAGAGAGTGGGTGTAGTGCCGGGACACTCGGCGGGACTGTGGGGGTGGAAAACAGCTGAGATTGCGCCATCCTGAAGGTTAATCTATGTGTAGGTATACACTTGCATACATGCACACACACACACACACACACACACACACACACACACACAAACAGAAAAGCTCATTAGTATTTTTGGTAAGTATTGAAAATGACACTATTACATCCGTGCATATAAATATTGCAATTTAACTTGGAGATGTCTTTTCAGAGCTCTGTCTTGTTATTTTGTGTGTGACACACACACACACACACACATGCACACGCACACACACACACACCTTGCCATCAGCTTCAACCAGGCCCCTTTGGCGTTTTTTAAAGCCATCTGGGAGAAGGGCAAGAGAGCATCCAGAAATGATCTCACATAACTGGCTGTAAGGGAAGCTTTCAAAACTAAGAACATATAAGTGTGAGTGGATCTTTGTTAAAGTATTACTTACTTAAAGTATTAAAACTATTAAACCCATAACAGAGTATCAATGTGCAGAAGACAAACCTTTGTTGTTTGTGTGTGTTTGTAAGTTCCACCAAGATCAAATATGTTAATATATACAAAAGATAACCTGCACTTTTGACTACATTTTTTTAATAAAAAATGAATAGATACCCTTTCTCTTTTGATTGTATCGTCATACAAATATATATACATATATATATATATATATATATATATATATATATATATCTCAAATATGACATTTAAATGTATAATTTCTGCAGTTACTACAAAAAAGCATAAAAAAAATCAAGCCTACATTTCATTCCTACAGCTATGAACTGAAAATAATAAAGGTTACTTATTAAAAACAGCAACACATGACTTTATTGGGTCATGTGGTGGCCACTCACATAATACTATAATAATAGTATTATGGGCATGCATCTTGTTCATGTTTTTGATTTTTGTCCCGACCAAATGACATCGTCCATTTGAAGGAGCATCCTGGCCAAGACTGTGATCAAAAGATTTAGTGTCAGCTATCTGTGCACTCATTACGCTTTAATGTAATAAAAGGGCTTACTTTATCGTTTCCACACAGGCCTATTTGTGTGGGGCACCTGTGTGCATGTCGAATAGTAAATATGTAATGAGTAAGTGAAAGAGTGACGTGATCTTTGCCTTTCAGAGCCACTTTTCCCTACGACCCCGGAGTCCAGAGGTTAATGACATCATTAGCATTCTGTTGGGGCTTGCCTGGCCTCTCTTTCCCAGCAGGGCCTGGGCGCCGCTCAGAGGCTGACTAAGCCAGGGACTTAACACTGGCCAAGTCTGGGAGATTATGTGTGCATCTGTGTGTGTGTGGCAGAGAGAGAGAGAGAGAGAGAGAGAGAGAGAGAGAGAGAGAGAGAGAGAGAGAGAGAGAGGAAGGGTGGTGGTGACGGTGGTTGTGTGATCATCCTGAAAGTGTCACAGGATACTGGCACTGTGAGTCAGAGGCTGAGGATGAAGGGGGGGATGGCAGGGTGAGTGGGTGGATGGGGGGTTGGACACCGGTAGCAGAGGTTGGAGGGACGGGACGTTCTAAAGAGTGACTGGATCTGTGAGTCAGAGGGAGTGTCCATGTGGCCAAGGGTGCACACACACACACACACACACACACACACACACACTTGTGATAGCCTTCATATCTTATCTTACATCAAAGCCACAAAAGCTGCAGCATTAAGTGATGAGTTATGAGTGAAATACATTTTTATACCACTGAGCCATAATAACAAATGGGAAATGTGCATTCTTTGTGTGAACTCATTTAAAAACATCTATTTTCATAATTCAGTTGGAAACCTGCAATGATGTTTGCACTTTGAGGTAGCAGAATGTTGTGAATGAAACATAATGAATTGTTAGCAGATCATAGCATACTGACAGCATGTAGCAAGATTTTTATTTGGAATCGTATTTCTCACCACGATCCACATTCACTCCTGTAGCTCAGTTTTTTGGATCTCTGAGAAAAGTAAATCTGGCACTTTAACTGCCAAATGGTTCACTTTGTTCACCAGCTAGTTGCTAACTTTGTCTATCTGCCTGTTGGTTTTTGCTTGTCTTTTTTCCACTGAAAACAGCTGCCTGCTTGGGCTGAACGTGACAAGACGAGAGCAGTGAGAGTGAACCAAAAAAGTAAAGCTGCAGGCTGGAAAATCAAAACAATTAGCTGAAAGATCCTATAACGGTCCTGTTACAGTATTGGGTGGAGGACCGGGAAAAAAGTGGTAGTACAAAACTTAAATACAGGGTCAGCTTAACTACCAACAGACTCTATATTTAGCCGAACCCAAAGTTCACCCTGGAGATCCAGGGCTCCTTGCTCTTAGCATGTTTCACCCTAAATGAACTCTCTGATGGCCCTTGATGTGGAGATCAGCTGCAGGTGTGTGGCTTCCCACACCTCATCCTACTACTACCATATGGGAGTGGGTGAAGCCAATTTGCAGGAATGCAGATGCCTCCAATTACGCTGCCCCAGAGCCCCTTTACAGCTGAATGGGAGTGAAGCTTCAGACTCAAGTGATAATTATCTGTTGGATTTTCACCATGAGTGACACCTTTCGCATTGTCATTTTGTGAAAAATATTGACTATAGCAGCTTTGTCTTCAATGGTGTTTGCCTTCACAAGTGTGTTTAATCTCCAAAATTGCTCGAGGGATTAAAAAGGTCAAAATCAAAACCTTATCCAAACATTAAAACCCAGAACCCCTCTCTGCGCTCATAAAACAAAGTGTTTGGTTGAATGGCAACATCTTGGTTTCAACCTCCACTTTTCTAATTTCACTATGCTTGTGAGGACATCTGTGTGGAAATGCATGAGCATACAAAGAACTTTCCAGTGTGGTTTTGCGCTCCACCATGGCCTAAATAAATGGTTAGTAGCAGGCTAACCGCTCTCCGAGGGACACTCCACTGACTCAGTGATATTATGGTGCCGTAGCTGCAGTTGCAGAGAAGCTACCGCCGATGGAAACACTCGTCCACAGACTCCTTCTCCCTGTTATTTCCTCAGTCCTAATTGCGTTCGGTCTGCTCTTGTGTGTGTTAATGTGTATGTGTTTTAATTTCTTTGCCAAGGGAGCAGAGGAAAAACAGTTATGTAACCAAGGCTGGTGCCTTGTGGTTCGCCGTCCTCAGGGAAGTGCCAGCACTTACCTCCCTCACTTTAATTCCATTTTCACTCTTTCCATCTGATTCATTTCCATTTTTAATTAGGTATGATCACTCTCCTGCATAAAGCTCCATATCAAGAATCTGGAGGAATACAGTGAGACTGCCTTTAGATTTATGTCGCTACCATGTCGATAGAAAGTGAGCAGGGCCAGAGGCAGATTTCAACACATTCATAAATAAACCTCCCCCGCATTACAGAAACAGTATTGCATTCAAGCAATGACCACTCGGATGATCATACCCTTCTGATGATATTATAGCTTCCAGCGTGGAGGACAGGCAGAGCTATCGAATGGGGAAAATGCCAAACCCTGACGTCTTGGCCCGTTGTCATCCTTCTGGAAAAAGAAGTGGAGCAATGACTCAGGAGATTCTGTTTTTCCCCCTCAGGTGACTGTGTGGGCCATGTCAGCACGTTAACGGGGGGAAGACAGAGAGGCGGAAGGCAGCGGGGGTTATAGGGGAAGTGATTTTCCATATGGGTGAGTCGCACTTCAGACTTGGCCTGAAAACCTTGGTGGCAGAGAGCAAGCTGAGGCGCTCACAGCAGTGTGCCAGTTCTGGCACAGTTCGGGTATGTCACACCTCTGCGCCAGAGCCCCGAACTGACCTAAATATATCCTCTGACGTTGCTGGGTTCACTGCTTCTCATGTCAAAACCATTTCAGCTGAGTGTCAACACGGAAAAAGCTAGACCGGAGGGAGGTTAGGGAAATGACTGAAAAACACAAGACGCCAAACACGACAACAACCAAAATGAGGATTGTGTTGTAATGTGCCAGATGCCCCCTTACTTTTTTAGATCTTTAGATGCCATTTTTAATTGCAATCTCATTTGCATTCTTATTTTCTGTACCTCAATTGGTACATTATGAGATTCAGATTAAAAAATTAACTTAACAGCTTAATTAAAACCTGACTTTTTGACTTCTGAAACGAGAAATAATACATTCTTTATCCCAAAAATGTAAATCATTAGCAATACAATCTTTTTTAGTGCCCTCTCCCTGTTAAACTTGATGGTTCTGGGTCTTGATGTCTAGTTCTTAATTGATCTTAATCTGACTTTTAACTGCACACTGATTACCCTATATTGGATGTTGCTGAAGGATGCCTTTTCCTCGCTTTATTGTCGCTCTGTTGTCAGCAGCCTTGCTACCTCTTACCCAGATTTCCAGCACTGAAAGCAGAAGCCTCCTGCTTCCATGACAATAAGACCACCTTTCTCTGCGTGGTTTGTCTGTCCTTGCAGAGGCAGACCCGCTGACCCAGGAGCAAGATCCCTGGCCAATGTTAGGTGCTCAACCAAAAAAGGTGAGAAAAGGCGAGGATGGAGGTGCTGGGGAAGCTAGAGCAAAATCCATACACGGATAACTGGGAAGTTTCGGTCAGTCCAGCATGGCCACCTTCAAGAACGAGGTGAGTCTGCTGCAGCTTCTGGTCCTCCTGAAATGATTACTTGATTCCATCATCGTGAATGCCAGTTCTGCAATAAACTGTTGTTTCCTGGGTGCCACTGTCCGTGATACCGCTGATAAAGCTATTGCGGTTCTAGCTAAGGAACTTGGTATTCTCCACATCAGCACAAATCACATCCGTAAACAGCTGTCTAAACTATAATACTGACATTATTCACTTGTTTAGTCACATCCCCTCCTGCGGCTGCAGTAGAGGGCGTTTCAGCAGGCTGCTGTCGCTGCACACCTGGCTCCCATCAGCCTGCGCTGCCCACAGTGTTTCACTCAGTGTGACGATTGTAACCTCTTTTGGGAACGCAGGTAGTTATTGAGGGGTGACAGCATGTTCATGTTCAACCTTGCTAGCAAAACTACTGTTTGGAAGGGTTAGGGTGTTTAAAAACATTCCCAAGGTCTATACTCATTCTGATCCCACTACTAGTGACGTCCCTGGGGTCCTAGCACCAGTGTGATTGGCTCCTATAGGTCACGTCCACTGCTCATGTAGAGCCGGACGAATGGTTCTATTCTTGTTTGGATCTCTGCCAGACTCGGTACTCAACACATACTGTAAGTACATTACTCCTAATAGCTTGTTCTCCAGCAGTCCACTATCTCCACATCGCGTGTCACGAAAATCATAAAACATGCACCACTTAATGTAAGATCAACTATCAAACCAGCTTAATTAATAAATGACTTGATTATTAATCACAGCTGTTCTTACTGAATCAGCATCCCCAAACAAACTGTTTTTATTCTAATTGTGTTCAGGCATTTGTGGGTTTAACATTGTTTGAATATCTTGCTGCTGAAATTTTCCCTCAATTTTATTCAGCTATACAGAGCCCTCAAATATTCAGTTACTTCCTTTGATGAATATGCTAAACTACTGTCTATAATAACCATGGAATATGAATGTATTTATGCTTTATATCAGGGAATTTTAACATTCACACTGATAATACAAATGGCACCAATGACAGAGAGTTAAATAACTTATTTGACAACTTTGGACTGTCTCAACGTGTCACAAGCAGGGGCATACATTAAACTTACTTGTCACAAGGGACTGTAAGTCATCCTTTCTCATGGTTATAGATGCTGCATTGTCTGATCATCTTTGCATGTTCTTTGACATGTATTTTACCCCTGACACTCATGTTAGATCAGAAAGTGGTATATCACTAAGAATTATATTCCAATCTTTATGGAAACCATCTCTTTGTTGCCAACTCACTTCTCAAACGCTAATATTTTGAACTCAAACTTCAAACAAATTGTCAACGCCATGGATATTGTTGCACCATACAGGGTCATTTCTGCCAAACAAAATGCATCATGGAGAAATACAGCCACACAAAAGCTGAGCATGAAAAACTCCAGATTAACCATGACGTCTACCAAAAAAGGGATTTCATCTCTACACCCTGGAATTGAGACCACAATCCCTTTTCTCAGGCAAAACCAAGAACAACATAAACAATGCAGGCACTATATCCCCCCTGTTGACAGGCTGACTAACCCTCCGCTGCCAATAGCCCCCAAACTTCTTTCCAAGGGATTTAATGACCATGGCACAGTTTAATGGCAGTGACTACAAAACTCTTAAGGAAACTGTTCAGCATCTTAAGACATCAACTTACTGCCTCGATTCTCTGCCCACAAGCTTTTTCAAATAGTTTTTTAAATGCTTGGTGGCAGATTTGCTGAAAATAATTCTCCTTATTTCTGTAAGGCACTGTGATTTTGCGTCTTCTTAAAAAACCCAAGCCTAGATGTCTGTATATTTAGCAACTAGAAACATATATCAATTAATGGAAAACATTGTCTATCACCAACTTTCTTTTCAGCCTCCAAGGGTGATCAAGTGGACTTCGAGTCTGGATTTTAATGTAATCACAGCACTGAAACTGCCCTTATTAAAGTTGCAAATGATACCCGATTAAACAGGGACTCAAAATATCAGTTCTCATGCTTGGGGATCTTTTATCATGGAATTCTGTTGACAAACTGGGCTGGCCTGTCTAGCAAAATCATAGATTGATTTGAGTCATGATAGCAATTTACTCTTGCACTTTCTTCAAACAAATGTACTTATTGTATGTTTTTTTGGATAAAAGCGTCTGCTAAATGCCCTTAAGCTAAATGTAAATGACTCCTACAGAGAATTATTTCTTTCCATTGATCTAACATGATGTGTGGAATTCCTCAAGGCTCCATCTTTGGACCTCTGCTTTTAAACACTACATGCCCCCTTTTGGCATAATTATACAAAACAATAATATTCCTTATCATAATGATGCACAAATAGCTTTGTGTAACACTTTCACAGACAGACTACAGTGCAATAGACGTGCTGCATCAATGCATTGACCAAATCAATGGCTGGATGAAATTTTTTCTATTTCAATTAAGGAAAGAAACTGAGATTTATGTCTTCCGTACTACAGAAGAAAGACTCAAAGTTGACACTCATCTTGACACTTTTATGTCAAAAAAACACACCAGATGGTGGTATTATGGATTCAGATCTCAATTTCAAGTCAATAATGAATCAATCTTGTTATTACCTTTAAAAATGTTGTAAGACTTTGAGAAAGTTAGAAGAAGGTTAGAACTGTAAGTATTTTCTCAGGTCTCTCCAAGAGGCAGCTTCAGCGCATTCAGAATGCTGCCTCCAGATTTCTCATAAAGCTGTACACCGATTCTCAGGTCTCTGCTCCGGCTACCAGTCAGTTATAGATTTGACCTCACTGGTTGAGTTTTAATCATTTCAAAAACTTACAACCTTAATACATTTTCGACCTACTTCTTCTCAATTAACCTGCCAGGCCTCTTAGGTCATCTGGAACAGGTCAGCTATCTGTTCTCAGTGTCAAACAAAACATGGTGAAGCTGCTTTTAGTTATTATGCCGTCCACTGTTGGAGCATACTTTCAGAAGATCTCAGATTTGCACCAACTGTTTCAAAAACGGCTAAAGGCTTTTATGTCCATTAATGCCTTTAACATAATTAATTCACAGTAATTAGTTAATTAATTCGATTTTTTTACCATTACTTTTTTCATTAGGTTTTTATTTGTTTATTTTATACTTTTTTACTTCTTGATCCTGCCTCCGCCCTGATGCCAAGCGTTTGCATCGGGGTCGGTGTGATGAGCAGGGTTCGAAAAACATGGTGTTCTCTGGAGGCCTGCCGCGGACGTGGGCTGGGTTCGTCAGGTGAACCGGGATGAGGGCGGCGGACTCTGTCATGGGACTGCTGGGGCAGACGGGGCATCTCGGTCTCGTTACCAAACGGCCGGCCCGGGAGGAGCAGGGGGGACGGGTCCGGAGACCCCCCCCCACCGCTGGTCCTCCCGGCCATAGAGGCGTACCTGTGGGCCGGAGGGACTGTCCGCCAGAACGCCGGTGCTAGGCCGGCCGGCGGAGGCCCGCCGATGGTGGGTCACGTTTTCCAATTGGTCAGACAACCATGAGCTGCCTGGTTATGACTGCATAGATAACATTCCTGTTTTCTGACTTTCTGGCTCTTCTCTGTTTTAATGTTAACAATAATCTCTGTTTGCATCTTTGCGCTGCATTTATTGGATTTGGGGAAGATGACACTTCATCAGCCGCTACCGAATACTTTATCCCTAAAGCCTTTTCTCTTGTAAGCGCAAAAGTGAAAGATGGGAACTGTTCAACCAATAAAGGAGGAATTTAACCTTGACTTTTTGCTGGGAGACTTAAAACTCAGTCTTTCAGCATGACATATTTGCAGCCATAGACAATTACAGATTTCTCGTTTTAATGAGTCAGCCATAGACATTGTTTCAACCTAGAACTACTTTAAGCTTCATTAGCAAGCTAGAAGAATAGTGACTAGTAAATCTGCCACCGTTACACTGCTAAGGGGGGAGCTCGTCCAATATGCCAGGGTGGATGGACAATGGATGGATGGATGGTTGGATGGATGGATGGATATTTGGACGAAGAATATTCAACAAAATATATAGATATATAGAATAAGTATACACATTTCTGTCTACATTACATTTACATATAGGGCATTTAGCAGAAACTTTTTTCCAAAGCGACTTACAATAAGTACATTTGTCAAAAGAAAGAAACCACAACATATCATTGCCAATAAAGTAAGAGCGAACAAATGAGCATTAGCTTAACTATGACATATTTTATGATTTAAAAATGTAAAAGAATATTAAAGCACCCCCTAAATCCTCTATTGATTGCACCATTATAATTGTATTGTACTAAACGCTGGATTCACTGTTACAATCATTGAAAAGCAAAAGCAGCATGTGTCGTCTTTTCAGTATACCTTCAGTAGCTAGCATAGCATAAAAGTGATAATGCTAGTGAACGATGTGCTAACATTCTCTGCTATTGTTAGATTAATTTCACAACCAGTCTAAAAAATGAAGAAAATCGTAAACCATTGCATAAGAGTCTATGGAGCTGAGCTGGTTAGTCGTTGGACCTTGGTCAGAGCTGGCTGAGGCTACACTGTGATTGGCCAGTCTGCCTTTGAGGGGCGGGACTTAGTCAAGGTGAGTTGTGACCACAGTGGCCATCCGTAAACCCAGTGGCTTTAGAGATACATGTGTCAAGTCACATGCCACACTAAATTCCAGGTCTGTCACTGCCATATTGACTCTAACACCGTTAATGTTTCCATCTCAAAAGAGGATTCCCTGGTATATTGATTAACTGTTTGTTGTAAAAAAAAAAAACAACAACTGAGAACTGGTTCTAAATTGTATCCTCTATGTGCGTAATCTGCAACATTTAACAGATGCAAATTTGTAATTGTGAAGTTGCCGGTTTGAGTCCAAAGACGAGCTGATAAATTCACAGAAATGGGAATTAATAAATCACTCACCTCCCTCAATAATTCCACTTAAATTCCCCCTCAGCAAAGCAACCAAACCCCTAGATGCACCAGAGAAGCAGAGACATGGAGCAATAATTAGATACTCTGCGCTCTGAGAATTCACTGCACCGTAGAGAGAAGCTATGGAAGCTGCCCAAACATGGTGTATTCATTAAACCCTCACTCCTGTAATCACATGTAACCCCCACTGGGTCGTACGACTTTTCAATGTGCTAACTTTTGGGGGGGGAAAGAATACATTTTTTGTGTTTTTAACATTATAGCTGGTAAAATAAGTCAAATGAAGGAACTTGTATTTGTAGAACTCCATAGAGGTGAGAAAAGACTCACCCACTCACTCAAATTTTGTGAAACAGTTAAAGGATCCGGCTGCTATAAGTGATCACAGACAAGAGAAGGTGGTTCAGTGTTTGCCTCTATGAGCGGAGCAGACTGAAATCAGTATAGACTTCCTGCAGAGCAGGAAAAATTACAGATCTCGATCCGTCCTAGCTGAGCTAATCACTCAGTGTCAGAGAAACTTCCGCCGTAGCGCGAAACAGCAGACGATTCGCTACTGTGGATCACTCAGCACGACTTTCGTCATAGTGCGAAACAGCAGACATCAGATTCACTACAGTGAGTGGATTAGGGAAACCTCAGCAGAACCAAATCCCTGATAGCCTACTGAAGGAATGGGTTAGACTGTTTTTTTGTGTAGCTAGCTGGATAGCCTATAGTGCTAACTGAATATATATATATATATATATATATATATATATATATATATATATATATATATATATATATATATATAATGCAATGTTTAACTTCCTTACTCATTAAAAATGCACAGTGAACTCAGTTTAGAATCTTTTTATTTGTAATTGGAGACAGTGGGCTCATGTTTGGTGGAATTGTGAGTTTTTCAGCAATAATGTTATTATTCAATCACAAAACATTTAACATGTATTGAAAATACATTGAAAATACAGAACACATAAAAAGCAACAAAATATTGTCTTTCGCCATTGGCTTCTGTATAATTGTTTTCTCCCAAAATAAGGGCCCATGGGGAACCCTGGAAGCAGCATGACTTAGCCTCTGTAAAGGCATTTCTATTTATGTATAATTATGTTGAAAATGTGTCTTATTGCACGGTGGTTGAGCATGAAATCCCAGGCCAGTCTTTTGTTTGCTGTCTCCCACACTCTCCATCACCCTGAAACGCTGACCGGCTGAATAAAGATACAAAGAGAGAAGTTGCGATGGGACAAACACTGCATTCTGTATGTGAGTCCATATGTGTGTCCTCCCGTCAGAGAATTCCAATAAACCAACAACCCCGCTGCATTGTCTCATCTGATTCAAGGCCTGGCGTCACATTGGACACACTGCTCAATTTAAATGCCTCCAAGAGCTAACCTTAAGACTCAGTGTGAGTTTTCCTTCCGTTCCAACGCTGGCTCCTGAAAGAGGAAATCACCCTGTTGTTGAAAGGAAATTGTATTGTTACGCATGCGGTGGCCTGCATACTAAACTACCTCCACCGTGCCATACTTGTAAATAACAGCCATTCCCTGCCTGTCAGCTCCTTTACATCTCACAATTACAATGTGGTCCAAAATTAAAAGCTCCCTAGTTATCTTAAAACAGACGGAAGGGCGACGTACCGCAGTTTAAACGCTCCTGTACTAATTGATTCAAGCCATGCAGTGAGAGAAAGAAAGAGACAAGTTTTGGGGGGGGCTGGTGGATAATTGCGTAGCAGCATATGTGGTCTTTGGATTTATGTGCAGCAGAAAAAAAGGAGAAAAACTGGCGCTGTGCCTTTTGCCTTGCTTATAGCTAATGATATCACGTAAGGGGATGCCAGGGGTAGTGCTGCTATGTGTGTGTATGTATGAGGTGAGTGTTTGGGTGTGAAAAAAAAAAGCGGGGCAATTTGCATGGGATTGATGCACAGCACACCGCAGTGCCAGCAGGAGCAATACAATACAGTGGTTAAAGCCATGTCTCAGCCCTTTGTATGTGTTGTACAATGGCAGACTACTACTTCTAAGAATGCGCAGCAGACCGCTTACTTTCCTACGTGGCTGTGGAATACTGGAGAAGCTGCACACTCTGAAAGCACAAAACAAACGCCAGCTAAAATGAACACAAGCCAGTTATATTTCACCAGTATTTAAAAAAAAAAGTCTAGCATCACACCACCTCTATCCCGTCCGTCTTGGACACCTTTCCCTGTGAACGGCAGAAGGGCATCCTGTCCGTTGTATTTACTTTGTTTCCTCGACTTTGCCTGACCCTGCAGCATCCTGGCTGCCCAGGAAGCAGGGAGCCTTGTAAATCAGATTAAGATACTGTGTGAAACACTGGTTCATTCCATAATGCTGTATCGACATTGGCAGCTGCCAATACAATTCATGACATCCACATCATTATCTCGAGTGGAATGAACAGCCCTGTCATCTCGCACAGTGGGGTGAAGGGAAGCTGAAGGCTGAAGGAATGAAAAAATAAAAATAACTGACGGCGAAGTCGTGTGTGTACACACAGATGCATATTTCGTTCGCATACATAGCTCATTCATATTCCGTCGGGTTTCAGAGCTCATAATTGATGCGCCTCACATTGGTCTGGAATTGAGCCGCAGTGCAACCTCGGCATCGGCGAAGAAAAAGGCAATAGTGATGTGATATATATTCGGAGCTAACACCATTTACAGACTTGTGTCACCCTGAGAGAGGAGGCGAGTTCATGCCTGACCCCCCTCTCCTTTAACCCTGGGCTGGGGATCTGTGGAATGGTTTTACATATCTAGCCGACCTGTCCATCTGACATGACCTCGGGGCACGGCTGGAGACACGGCCTGGCTTAACCAAATCTCACGGAGCCTGGCTGAAAAATGACTCTCCAGGTAATGTGGGCTGGAATTATTTGCTCCCCCCCCCCCCCCCCTCCCCACTCCAGTCCCAGGTGAATTCCATGGATTTTAAAAAGGACGCTTTGAATTCAGCCGAGGCTCTGCTGAGAACAATCAAGGAACATGGCTGGTTGATTATGTACGGTCGGTGTGGGGGACATTCTCATTCATGTATACACCTCAGCATGAAGTTCTTTATATCCGTCTTATTAATCTGCTGCTCCCTGCAAGCCAGACTTCTGAGGAAAGTCACAGATGTACAGAAAACCTATATATATATATATATATATATATATATATATATATATATATATATATATATATATATAATATTCACAACATATTGCCTTATGGGCATAGCTGCACTGTATATAATTTATTTTCGCTTTCTTATGTTCCGTACGCAGTCAGGTATGCATAATTGCAAGGGTCCAGATGCTACACGTCGGGTCTGTAAACATCAGTAAATCAATGGGATCTTTGTAAACAAAATGAAACAGTGGTCAATATGATCGGTAACCCCTATTGCATGCTTGTTTTTCAAAATAAGAGATCGTATTTCCAATAACCCTGTTGCAGAAGATTGTGTTTTGATGCCTGCTTAAATAAAAGGTAGAAAACAGCCCTTTTGCTGTTTTTTTTGTTGTTGCCATAAATCAATACCTGTTGTGCCATGGAGCACCCCAATAGATTGTTCCACAGATATAACCATTGTTACAATATTTTGTGTATATTCACTAATATTAATTTTGTATGTTGTCAATGTAAAAAACTGCACCTTAAACTATCCACTATTCCATTATCAGGATGTATGTGGAACTTTCACAGATACTGCTAGCAATTACTTACTTAACAAGGAATATACCGATGGATTAAACTCATGGTCAGTTTAAAAGATAATAATAATAATAATAATAATAATAATGAGGCTGTAAATAATGTATCTCCTTGTCTTGAAAGCAATCTGAATATGTAATTCCTTGAAATTGATTGTGCGAATTGATTACAATAACAACATCTGTTTTAAGAATTATGTCCTGATGTTCCACATTTTTCTTATCATCAACAAATCTCATGAGAAGACACAAAACCAGCAATGAACTGATTTCTCTGACAGGCGTTCCCTTTATAGGCACAGCCTGATATTTTGTGTAATCAGCTACAATGTTACACTAGGTGACATGCTGCTTAATTGCCATGACAACTGTGGTTTATCTTGAGTCATAACTGCAGTTCGTCACACATCGACTCAGTTCTGTGGAAAACAGACCCAACGTGGGAACTGGCTTGGACCAGGTCCAAATTATGGACTCCCAGGTCAGTCTCTGACTCAGGTCTGTAAGACAATACCCAAGTGGACCCGTCATCGATCCGAGCCTTCTCAGCATTTATACTCTGATCACATTGTGTTATATCTATGAAATGACCCTGCAGTAAGCCCTGCCCCCTTTGTTGGTAGCAGCTGCTACTCGACCAAAAGCACACACAGAGGGACATTCATTCTCTGCTAGGAACATCACTCCATTATAATCTAAACATAGCAAATAGTTGTTTGCAGCATATTTATACTGATTTCATATATTGCTCCTTCAATAGCAAAGCATTCATGTGTAGACATTTAGTATACCTTCAGTAGCTTGCATATCAAAGAACTGCTAGCGCTATT
This sequence comes from Chelidonichthys spinosus, assembly GCA_029853015.1. Classification (NCBI taxonomy): domain Eukaryota; kingdom Metazoa; phylum Chordata; class Actinopteri; order Perciformes; family Triglidae; genus Chelidonichthys; species Chelidonichthys spinosus. Next base: position 8,765,828 of record CM056837.1, read on the forward strand.
TCTTAATGCGCTAACATCCTCTGCTAATGTTAGCTCACCAGGTTTTTATGTAGAAACAGAACATAGATCTCATGAATATTATATTGCTGCTGTTTTTGACTGAGGCAGATTGTTGCTGCTGGTGTTCTCTTTAGACTCAACGAGTCAACCACATTACGAATCTGGTCTTAATTATCCAGACAAGGTTTGACTGCACTATGGTCCACCGGGAAAATAGTTGGATGGATACAGGGACCAGGTAGGTCTTTCCATCGGACCATTTCGGATCGTATCCAACATTTTGGACCCATAAAGACAGCAAGGTGGCACTGTTTTTTTGTTATAAATACTCCCTAGTGGTCTGAAAAAACCCACCAGCCAATCCACTATTCCCCTTCTTTTGTTTGAGAAAGTTTGCCAAACTACAGTGTTTGAAACTTAGAAAATAACACTCTATATTCATTTTTTAAAGATGTCTGTTTTCAGTCGGAACCAATTAGCTTTGACAGTTCAGAGCATGAAATAATAGTATGAAGTATTGCACCACAATCATCCAGAAATAGAGTCCCATAAGAGGAAGTCGTACTGAAGTCCAGCAGTTCTCTTCCTCCTGCTGCACCGATGCAATACAATCTGTACTTCTGAGGTCAGAAGTTAATGAAATTCCTGTGTTCAGTTAAATAGTCATTTAGGTAATATACTGTGCTCCATACAAACCGGCCATAAATCATCCTAATTTAATAAATGTAGGAATAATGATGAGACGTCTGGCGAAGACATTTACTCACAGACCTCATCCCACTTTAATAGTCGCAGTGTAAAACAGAAAGACGTCAGATAGCATTTAAATGGAAATGCATCACAGACAATTAGGTCAAATCCTACCTGAGGATTGTGCTCCGGATCACATCTCCTTCCTCTTGTTAGAGACTTTCTCTTTCATCTCTAGAACAACCTGATTATTCACACAGTTGCTTTCCAGGCAACAGAATTAAATCCAGTCAGAGCTGTGGGGTTGTTTTTTTTTTCTGCTGGGAATTCAACTCAAAATCAGCCAAATATTAATTTGGACACATTAGCACATAGCATGCATAAGCCAAGATATATATTTTACAAGCAACACTGTTTTCAGTAGGAGGCTTGGTGAAGTGTGAAGGAGAAAATCTGGTGTTTTACAAATCCCCAGTGAATATCATTTTGTTTAGCAACTGAATGGACTGTTGTTGGAAATTTAAAGCCTTTTCAAATATCTCTACGGCTAGCCAGCAGGGGTCTTTTTTTATTTGAGCTGTACATTTCCACGCAGAGAGGTGCCAAATCTAAAAAGTTTCGGAACAACAGACTCCTGCTGACTGAGCTCGAAAAGGGAGTAAATGAAGGTCAATACTGAAACACTAGAAATATTTTTCTTTGATATTAAATGTTTCTTTGTATTTACTACAGTTTTTTTTTTAATTATTTTTCGAAACCACAAGGTGCACACATCAACTGGAATATTTAAGGTTTTTTTTCTGCTTCTGCTCCAAAGTGTTTCATTATAATCTAGTGCCCCCTAATGGATCTAAAGCATTGGTGCCTCAGACACGACTCATGAGATGTGAATTTCATAACCAGAAAGACGATAGTCAGTGTCTTGGTATAACCACATTAGTTGTTTGGAGAGTGATACTTTAATGGGTATGCTCGACTAGCATGCCTCCTCTCAAAATGAAAGCAGCTCCATTTGAGCCCTTCCGAATCAGACAGCGTTCTCCTCTTCTCTGCCGTCACAAAAAGCCCATTTGGCAGAGGCAACAATATGAGACACTATTGCGAGCGTGGCGGCCAGGGAACATCCAGCATGAAGACAAATCAATGAAATCCATTTGACTTTCAAGCCTCAAAATGCCAAAATGCCAGGGAGTACAAAAAAGGCAGCATTACTCAGTGCCCTATCAAAACCCTTTAATTCTATGTGACATTTCCCAGCAATTTCCTTCACTATGTAAATGTCTTCCAGCAATCTGATTTAAACAAATGTCATTCATGAGTTAAACAACAACTGATCAGACATTCTTTTATTTGTTTTCCACGTTTTATCTGGTCTCACTGAAAGCAATCTATAATGATTAAATGAGCTCCGGGGACATGCGTCTGGGAAGAATGTTTTTACCGAAAGAGCAGCTTTTTGTCATCGTCTGTGAACAAAAAAAGAAAAGAAAAAGAAAATCCATACACACTTATGATCAGAGGTGAATGTTCCTGTGTTCACGTAAAATATTACGCCTGGCGGACGTAGTTTTTAATTTTCCCCCCATTGTGGCACCAAACTCCAATAAAAATCCTGCATGGTCTATGCCTCACTTTGAAACCCCTCTCCAGAGGAGCTGCTTTAAAAGTTCAAAGCCGAGGCAGCATGTGACCCACTCCACAACCTGTACAACCTGTCTGCTTGTGGCTGCTGGGGCACATCCGTGCTGGTCTGAGATCTGAGGCAGTCCAGGAGGGGCAGAATGGAAGGGTTTAGAGAGAGGACAGACAAAACACCCAGTCTTCTCTTCCCTGCTGAGGAATGTCATTGTCCAGCAATGCATCGAATTCTGGTCGTGCTAAATATTCTTGAGTCTTGGACGGTGGCCAGACCTTTAAGCCTCAGTGAACGTCAAATAGCCAAATCCACACAGAACCTTCTGGAGCTACTGTGAATGGCACCGAAATGGCCCTTGAGGGCTAATTCATTTTCCAAGCTGACAAAGCACTACCAAACTCAGACTCAGAGAGCCAAGATCATTTGCTGTATAAATATGAACAGGGAGATGATCGGTGCCAGGGCTCCACTGACGTGTATGTTGACACAGCATCCGTTTGACCGGATTACTGTCCATTACACATCAACGCATCTCACTCTTACTCATCATGACTGACATTATTATCCAATGTAAGATGTGCAGAAGAAGTGGCATATGGAGACGTATTGAGGAGATATGACTTTGCTGCACTGACCAGTCAGTCCACCGGGCTGCCATCTCTCGTACTAGCTTTATTTGACTGAGAGTGCCACCTGGTGGTGTAGATCTAAAATGCCACAAATCATTAAAAAATAGTTGTATTTAGTATATATCTATAATGACATTGTAGACAGATAATAAACATCACACCCATAGTTGGATATACCAAGGTATTGTTTCACAATTCCTATAAGAAATATGTGACTTTTTTGAAGAGAAATGGGCATATGGAAGGACCAGGAATGGAACTTCTAATGACAGCTGCATTATGGGAAATTAAGGACCAAGTGCTTTTTGAGCTGGACTTATAAAGTCAGAATATTTCAGCTTCTGCTGCTCGATTTTCACGAGACATTCTTTCCATGTCTCTTTCGTGCCCACAATCTTAATGGAGGTACAATATGTTCACCAGAAAAACAACACAAGAGCATTATATTTATTGTATATTAGCATCAGATGTCCTTCGGTGTTGAAGCTGCTTTCATAATATCATTGACATTAAATGTTAAGTCATAATCAATGATCATAATTCATGCTTACAGGAAACCTTGTTTATCCCCCAAGCTCAACGTGACGTGGAGGCAGAAATCTGTGAAACAGCAGTTGCATAACCATTGATGTGCAATGTCGTAATCAGGGAGGTAAAGTGATTTTAATATTCTCCCAAGCTCAGGAGAGTGTTTTCTAATATTTTCGGTTTCCTGTTGAGCAGCGTTCGAAGAGGCATAGCCTCCTCATTTCCGAGCCTGATGAATGATCTCATTTCATAGTGGGAGAAACCCTTAAAGCCCTCTCAGGTCCATATGCCATGATTTGTTGGGCTCAGTCAGTCATCGAGTCATGATCTTGTGGGACTTCATGAAGATTTATAATTTAATGTGGCACGCCGAGACTTTGTTAACTTGCGTTGAGTTGCCACGCTCTATGAGAGCTATTTCCGTGATTATTTTTCTTTGCCTTCAGCCTGCTGTAACAGGCCCTGATAATGTTTATGGAAGTTTCATTGCTTTTGTTGGACAGTTAAACTGGTCTTTGTGGTTTATGAGGTCATGCGGTTTAAAAGAGCCCGGACAGGGTTTCATGGAGCGCGGCGTGTGCCTTGATCCACATGCTTAAACCTCGCTTTATTAACGGCACAAACACAAGCACACTCACTGAAAATCTTTTATCTGTCTCTTGATAGTGAGTCCACTGATCTTCCTCTTGCTAATTAATTTTTATTCACATTCTCAAATGACTTGATTTTTACTGTTATAAACCCAGCATTTATGATGGCAGACAGATACAGCATTATTTTTAATTAGCAAAGATTATGAAGATCTTACTCACCATGGGGGGATTAGTTGTAGGAAATTTATTACTTTTTTTTTTCATCTTGCATTGACTGAAATCTCATCAGTGTGCATGTGGGTAGACACATCTAGACCATCACAAGTTGACATTTATATAATAGTATTATGAGGAAATGCCTTTAGTAGTTTCACCAACCTTTGTTTTTTGATCGCATTTCATGAAATATCTGAAGAAACCATCAAATCCACAGACATCGTATTGGAACTGGAACCAGCTGCTTAGCTAATTTTAGGTTTTTCCCAAATCACATAATACTGTACATCCCACTTGCCCCTATCGATATCATTGCTATCAAGCTATGCTGTAGTATCTACAGAGGCCTTTTGAAATCAAGATCTTCGGTTTTACAAACAAATTAATTCACATTTTATCCCCTAGTACTATCTGTGACCTAAACGGTCCATCCACTAGTCTGTGTTTCAGCATAGTGTTCATTTGTTTAACCTATTATTAAGCACCAGGTTGTACCATCAAGGGTATCGGGGATGTTTTGGATGTCTGAGCCTAGGGAATAACAGAGTGCTGATGAGGCTAATTCAGCCCCAAGGTACTGAGGTCTCTCCTAACCTTTAAAGTTGTGCTGAAGTGAAAAATGCATCACATACACCCATTTATATTGTATATTGTACACCCATTTAAAAAAAATACCCCACCAAAAAAAATCTATTCTTTGTATTTTTGACATCACGATCCAGTGTTTTATTCTTCCTGGAAAACAAAATATGATGCAGGTTTAAATCAGCTCAAACCAACCAATTTCAACAAATAATATCATCAATCTGCAACAAGTTCTGCACCGAGCTGGAAAAGGTGGTGAGCTAATCTTCTAAACAATCAAATCAAATACCTCCCAACTTTGTCCCGCTTGCCTGTTTCACTCAGAAATACATCACCATACGGGAGATAGATACTCTGGAAATGCTGTTTCAGCTCAACTTTATGATGTGATTTTTAAATTGGATTTGTATGAGTTAGCTTTAAGCATATCCTTAATAGCTTCCAAGCTTTCGCTATTTGAAATGCCCCTCAAAGCAATGTAACATTTAGCTTCCAATGATTTGATGAACTTCTGCAATTAAATTGCTGTGGCTCGATGGTCAGACAGAAGCAAGAAATAGCCAGACAGTTGTCAGGGGGCAACAACAGTAGCAGGGAGAACATGATGAGAGGGGGGTGGGGGGATGGGGGGAACTGAACAAAACTGGAGGCAGGAGGAGAGGTGAGGAGGTGTAGAGAGGAGAGGGAGGCTTGTTTCAGACGCCTATGTCAAGGGGGGCTTACACTAATGATCTCTCAGTATCTGTCAGCGGGGCCCGTCTCAGCAGGTAGAGGGAAACATGTCAGCCAGTGAGGCAGCAATCAGGGAGTACCCAGCAGCTACACACGCCGCTGCCTGACACCCAATACGCGTCTCATACACGGACACAGAAGATGCGTCTTCATCACATGATGACAAATCTCTTCTGTTATGTGTGCTATATTTATTCATACAATTAACCTAAAACCTGCCGACTCCCAGACCAGGAGAGCTTTGCTCCTCAGGTTGCATCTTTTTGACTCTCGATTAGACTCACCAGCATCTCAAGGCTGCAATGACAGACACTAAGAACCTCATTAGAGGCAGAGAGAGACAGAGAGAGAGAGAGAGAGAGAGAGAGAGAGAGAGAGAGAGAGACACACAGACAGCAGCAAATTGCCAGGGAGCTCATTTAAATGCATGTGTGGTGTGGTGGGGGCAGAGGGGGGGTATAGGGTAGTAGCCTAGTAGTGGAGGGGTGGCTGCAGCTGGAGAGTGCAGTTGCAGGTCTGAGGCCAGGACTCCCGCCACTATCTGCCATCGCGGCGGCTCCGTGAGCCTGCATATGTGTGTACTATGCGTGTGACAGGCTGTCAGAGCCACCAGTCAGGCAGACTGGGCCTGCCTCGGCATGTCACTAAACACAACACCGTCTCACTGCTGAGGGGTAATTAGTGGGATGGTGAGGAGGAGGGAGGCGGGGGGAGATGTCGAAGCCAGGAGACAAGACAAGACCATGGGGAGTGTAGTTTTAAAAAGGATTCATGTTACATTTTGCCGAAACATTTTGTAAAGTTTTTTTTTTCAACCAATCTAATAGAGAGGTATGTCTGAGGGGTCGCGGTTTGTTCTATTCGCACAAACTCTGGAATTCCTTCTTGTGTCCCGCATGATTTAGAGATTTGACACTATGTTAAAAGCAGTGTAAAGACCAGTGGCAGTTCTACTACTTTCTCATAATTCATGTAGTGATGAAGCCAGGGCTGAAGTGCCTTAAACCTTAAACCTGCATCCTCTCTAATGGCCATCAGGGGGAGACGCCTCGGGTTGTAAAAAGAAAACAGATTGCATGGAAGTCAATGAGAAAAAAGACCCTACTTCTCTTTTGATTTATTATCTCACTAAACATTGTTTCTCAATCACTAGTTTTAAGTCTTCTTCAATACAGCATTATGTCCACTCCCCAGTGGCAGTACCAACAAGAGTCTAGAGCCAAGCCAATGGCTCTGTGAGGCTCGACTGAGGAACAGTGGAGTTTTGAGCTCAATGCTGATGTCAGCATACTACAGACAAGTGAACATGTGAAAATGCTGATGGCAGGTATATTCACCATGTTCACTTATTTTAGTGTGTTACAGTGTGTTAACACTAAATGCAGAGCACATAGGTGACACATAGTGCCTTTAAATGCTACCAACAGTAAATGTGGTTCAGTTTCATGCCATCCAGTCACCACTACGGTGCTCATGTAGGCTGCCTCGACCCCTAATCTTCTGTTTTAGTGACACTTTCGTCATAGGCCGGAGTCAGACGCAAATGGATTGAGTCATGCTAATGTAATAACAGGGTTATGCTGTTCACACTGACAGCTTTGTCACCTGATGTTAAACCTATTAGTCTACACTACATAAGAGTCCAAGAAATCCAAGTAACACATGCGAGAAGTCCACTGCAGTCGACAGAGACAGACGTGAAAGGCAGATGCAATGGCCTCATTGGCTTGAACATCAGTAAATCTTGTCTGGTTTTAGGTCTACGACATGTGTAAGACCCACGTAGAAAAGATGGAAAATTAAGTCTTCATTTGGAACAGAGAAGGGTATTCATTTTCCTTGAATAAAAACATGTTGATTAATTGAGGAACAGATGGACGTTTTGAATGCGTTTAGTGCTAATTAGCGAATGTTAGCATACATGCTAAACATTGTGCAAATGTTAGCATGGCTGTAGATGCTTACGTAACATTATGCATCCTATAGTAATAGTACATATATTTAAAGCCAAGATGACAGACATAGCTTTAAGTCAGCGACCTCTGCTTTATCAGTTTGACTCCCTAATCACTCCCATGCAATAATCTTCACATCTGCCAGACAGCACTCAGGCAGCTGGACAGCTTTATCATGATGGTGACTCTCCCCAAGGACAGGGGGCTACAGGACTAGAAGTCTGGCCTAGCTAACAGCAGGCTTCTGGCAACAAGTTGTGATGGATGAGCCATGTAAAATGGTAACTAACTCGAGATCGGCCTCTAGAGGGGTGTAAATTTAAAATCAGCTGGCAGTGTTGCATCTGTGTGTCCCTCTGGAACATTGGTGAAGCAAGCCAAGATGGAGTTCTGGGTTAAATTCATTCAAGTATTTTGTTGTTATATTCCTTAAGTGTTCTTGTGCATTTCCAGCATTTTCTCCAATATTTTACTTCTTTGCAGATGTTTTTCCATGGTTTTATATAATTCCATAAGTATTAGCTTACTCCTTTCTCCGTTAAATAAGAAGGCACCAATATTAAATGTAAGAAGAAGTTTTAAGCTTCTCATTGAAACAGCTGGATTAGCTTTTACTATCTAAATTAGACGTCTCAGGAATAGTTTTATGTTTGACTGTTACTGAGCCAGAAATCTGTGTAATTTAAAATGTGTCTTTAATTGTGGTGCACGGATGTCAGTTACCATTACGTTAATGAAAAACACGAGGTTTGAGACAAGACAATGCAACCCCCTTCCCCTGCTTCCAGTACTCCCCCACTCGACCCTCCGCATGCTTCCAAACATCTACACATGACTACCAGTGTTGAGCCAGGAAAATATATGCCAGGTATTTTTTTATTGTGTATCGGCGCGCACACACACACATTCACAAAGACCAATCCATCTCAGCCCCTTGCAACCTAGTTTTCAGACAGAGCCAGACAGTCTGCTATCTCTATTAAGCTGGTATCCCTGAAGAGCCTTTTTTTCCTGCTGCCAGACCTGGAGCACAGCTGATCCCCCAAGACCATCAATCTGAGCAGATCTGCTGCTGGAGCGCAACAAGTCTCCTCATATTCCCTCCTACCTCTTCTGCAGACACGTAGGCGAATAAAAGTGTAGACAGTGTTAACATGCTGACTGGACGGCTGCAGTTAAAATGAATTGTAACGTTAACCGCCAGTGTCAATAAAGGATTGGTTGTTAATGATTAGCAATCCCAGACATGCACCGTTTGCAATATGTAACTCAGACACTCTGTTACTAACAGAAAATGGAATGCATCTATTCTGTTATTCACATATTAAGTGCAGTATATTACCCTTTATAGTACGTTAATATTTGCTCCAGAGATTACAGTGAACCAAGTAAATCATGCTGTATTCTTGGAAAGAATATGCTTCCATGTGGCCACTAGGTGATAGCAAAGTCCCACAACTGGGATGAACTGGGTTCAGCACCAACAGTCGAAACAAAAATCAATAAGATATTAAAAAAAAAAAATACTCCTATCATATTGTATTCTTTTAGTGTATCACCAACATTATCCCAGTTCTATACGTTACTCCGAACTGGAACATGCTGAGACACCACCAGGAAGAATGTAAAGAGTTTAGGTTTACCCTGCACTGCATCCCTGACGGAGAAAAGCTAATGCGGACCAAATACAGTCGGTCATAGCTATGGGGAGAAATTACCCTTCATTTCCTCAAAATGTGAATCACAGCCTCTATTTGCCAAAAACGACACATCTCCTCTGCCTGTTTTCTCTCTTTCCTTCTCTCAAACCATCTGTGGAAAATTGAGTTACTTGCCATTTGGAGGAGTGACATGTTAGGCGGCCCGCGCATCACATGATGCATGCACGGCGCTTTTAACTGACAGATGAGACGAGAGATGAGGACACCAGTGCGGCTGTCAATGCTGTGATTGAACACAATCTGGGCTGAGATAAGCACTGGGTGTTCACCATTAGGGGCTGGGCCACACTTGTGCATGTAAAACTCTGGTTTCTACACGGGGAAATAAGCTATTCTGGTATTGAATTTGAAACCATTCCTGGAGGATGTTAAATATTCTTCCCCAGCTGTAATTCATTTTCCATGCATGTGATTTAACTCTGCATTCTGTATATTTTTATGCAGTTTTGCAGCCATGTGAACGTACTTATCTATAGTACATGACAGTGACTCATGGGAGTAAATAACAGACTGGACATTCTCTCTGAGATCGAATATAGACTTGAAATGAGTCCACACACAACAGGGAAACTCAACTTTTTTTTATGTATCACCATTACACCTTTACAACTGCAACAATGGTGTCATGAAGGCAAATCAATGGATGTCATTATCTTCAATATTCAAGCCACCTGCCTATCTAATCTAACTCATTCACACGCCGTCACACACTGATCGCACAACCTTCAGGGGCAATTTGGGCTTTGTTTGCATACCCTGGGTGTCCACACAAATTGAACCCACATTGGATTGTTGAATACCGGTTTGAATTCTCTTGAAGAACTAATAGTTTTGCTAGCCGAAATGATAACTGTTGCTTGCACATTTTATAGTGTGGTGCAGGGATGGCGCAATTTTCGGCACCAATCCAGGAAGGAAGTTTCGCACTGGTTCCCTCAAAAAAGATCCACTTGTGCTCATGTGGTGTAGTTCGTTTGTATAGCTCGATTCTAGCTTTTTAGACTTGACCCATAGACTGGAGTTGCCAGAGTGTCGACCAACCCAAAGCAAGCTGTTGTCTGAAATATCATTATATGTAAATAAGATGTTCCTTCATTGGAAACCATTGGAATCAAGTCTTCACAAATCACAGTCCACTGCAGGCAAGTGATGTGACCACTCCTAGCAATTGTGTCCGTGTTCTGGATCACCCTTGTCAAACAAAGCATCAACTTCTGTGTTCCAACTGAGGCTTTGAAACTTTTCTAATAGCTTATTGTCACAAAAGTGGTTTTTTTCATTTGTTATGAATTGTTGTAGCTCTGACAAAGGAGACGGTGTTTGCACATATTTTTATAGCCAGGCCGAAATGTAGCCGGATGTCTTAAGAGGCGTGTGGCCAGGTAAACACACCTGTTTCAATAATGTGGACTTCACAGTCACTGCATACAGGTGACTAAATGTAAACACCGTGGGATGGAGACGCTGAATAGCAGAATGCTGATTTCAAAGTGTGACCAGAACAGAGTGGACGTCCACCTACATTACTGGTGAAATGTTCCTTTAACATTAGAGATGTCACTTAGATGTTATTACTGGCTCCTCAGTGACAGATGCGTCGCAGTGCTGATATAATAGGTCGGAAATATGATCACATAAACAACTATGTGGCTGGTAAACTACACGCACTCATCCATCACTTCCACTTTGAGTCCGCATGCAATCAATTACAGCCGAGCCACGGCATCATAATGGAGCCGCAGCTCTGGACGGAGGAGGATGCTATCCATCACTTTGAAGGTAATGTGACACGGAGAACATTTGCAGACAGGCTGAGGGGATCGAGTCAAATAAAGTGCTCTGTCCTTTGAAGTTACACCTTCAACAGGCTAATGATGAGGAAGATGAGGCTTTATTAAATCTTCCTGGGTAGTACACTAAATACTAAACGAGATTAGTCTTGGCCTCACATTGAATCTTGTATAGAAGATGAGGTTATTATACATGGATGTGACATGGATCATTCTGTTTTAAATTACTTTCTTGAATAAAAGTCCTTTTAATACTTTTGATCTCCTTGAGTCCCTTTTTGGTTAGTTTGAATGAACATTTCCGAAGGTAGATTTACTTTTTTTGAAACAACCCAAACATCAGCAAAACAGAAAATGCTGTCATTGTATGGCTCTGCAAACAACAGGATACACTGAATGTCGTTTTATTGCCAGAGAGAAATTCATGACTATGTTTCTTATCTGCCTCACATCACGCTTGCAGAAAGATTATAGTTTATAGGTTATAGGTTTCAGCAACAATACTACTTAGATATGGTTAGAATAATAGAAATAACTGTCCTTAGCAGACTTCCCATGTAGTGTTGAATAAGTGTAGCAATGTTACATATCAAATGTAAAGTGACCGTTTACTTTTGGTTTCACAGAGGACAAGAACAGCACCTCCTGGGTGAAAGTCCTGTGTTTGTTTGTCCATCAACCCATCCCAACCACCCGTGGACTTTTTGTCACACGTTATTATACCACATAACTTTCAATGCGCTCAACGCTCGCTTGATAAACTATAGTGCATGTTGGTCAACTTACAATGCAACATTTTTCACACTTTTATGGGAATGGTAACCTTAATTCAACTCTTTTGTGAAGCCCTTTAGCTCGGTGTGTTCCAAGTGATCAAAGTGCACACAGCTAAATGCCTCTTAAAGTTTCCCGTCAGGCCGGACAGAGAAGGGATGGGTGGTGGCCTGCTGGCCTGCCCTTGTCAAAACCCAAGGCTACTTTCCCTCGATCCACAGAACAACTCTTGACAGGCCTAGGTGGTATTTTATTATTTCAGTTCATTCTGTCTATTCGGACTCTATAATTACTCCCTACATGTCATTTAACCCTGCCTTTTTTTTTCAAATTACATGTCTGACCCTCTCCTGGGGATAGGATTTCCCTGCCATGTATTTTAACATACTCTATTTTAAACCCACTCTCTGTTATTATTTTTCATTTTGGCTTTTTCCTTTAATCATTGTGCTATGATCTTGCTTTTGGTATTTTGTCTGGAACCGAGAGCTAAAATGTTGAAAATTTGAGGCAAAGTCAGTGTGTGTTGAGTCATTCCGAAAACCCGCTCAAAACAGTGACGGGGTTTGTAGTAGGGCAACAGATGTGTGTTTGTTTGTGTCCGCATTTGGATTGAAAAGCCTGTGTGTCATCCCCAAACACAACAAAAAAATAGCATTTAAGAGATCTGTCAGTTACCACACCATGATTACCACATTCATGTCATCCTGTATATACGCAGTCTGAAACGATTACTGCACTGATTCACCACAATTATAGAAATGGTTTCAAAAACCCGACCAGTCAAAACTAAAAACCGAATCCCTACATTGAGAGTACAAACAATCAAATTGTGGGACCCGCAGGGATGTCATTTCCAAGAGAGTTCCTCCTCTAATTTTAAACCAAAACATCACATTATTGGACTGATGCCTGTCTAAAGGAGAGGCAGAGAAAGACAGAGCGACAGGCCTTTCAGCGCTTTTGTTTATGTGAGCGTTACAGGCACGATTCCCACAAACGTGGATGGGAGCCCTTTGTAAGCGGGGGCTTGAGCGAAGCTGCTGTTCGTCTGCCAATCTAAATACAACAAGGGCCCCGCGGTAGGCTTCGCCGCCATCTCTAATTCTGGCTTTGGCTTTTGGCGGAGAGTGGTTCAAGGCCACACCGCCGAATGCAGCCAGCGAGGGAGGAACATTTCTGTAGCTGGCGAAAGATACGGACCGCACGTATGGATACGCACTGTACACCACACACATCGACACGCAGATGAACACTGGGCAAAACCATGATGCAATAATGGATTTCAATGCAATATGAAGTCCAGACCACGACCGAAAGGATGCCAGGCCACATCAGAAAAACTGCAGAAATGCCTTGATGTGAATATGGGATTGCTGAAGATTTTGAGGCCATGCATCATACAACAGAATGTATGTGTCCTATTTAGATCTATCCGTTTCAACATCTGACCCTTTACAGCATACAAAGACCCACACAAGTTCCAAATAAGCTCAAGACTTGATACAATTATGTCGAGGACAACAGAAAAGTGGTCTGGAGACTTTGCTTATCAGGTCCGTGTTCGTCCCACTTAACTTAAATGATGAAAGTCTTTGGTTTCTAGTGTGCAGTCTTTCCACGGCATCAAGGAAACGAGTTTCACATGACATCAGATCACTGCTGCTAAACTTGTCTTCACAGTAGAACATGTGAAATGCGGACGCTCTGCTTTGTCAACTTGTGTGTGATCTGGCAAGCGTCATTTCATAAGGAAGCTGATAATTAATAACCACTGTGTCACAGGTGTGAACACAATGTGGACGTTGTCACATACAACACTAGGGGGAGCCATGCCATAGCAGGAAATTACCAAGAAGTCCCCCCCCCCCCCCCCCCCCTTAAAATACCTAAATGAAAGTTTCACTCCCAAGTGAACCGCTCATAAAAGGACAGCTCTCGTCTTTCTGTCTCTTGTTAGGGATGCCGCTGATGTGTGACTTGTCCTCGTCCATCAGTACGCACTCTTAACACAGCCTTGTTGTTAAAGTTGGTGGTAAACTTAATGGAGGCCCTGTTCATTAAGCCCATGGAGGGAACTGGGGACAGGCTAATGAGAAAGGCGCCTTTGACAGACCAAGGCTGGCTGTGATAATTGGCCGAAACTAAAAAAAGGGCCACTGACAAACAAGGAGTTAAAACGGACAGAAGTTCTGAGCCTCCCCGTTTTCCCCACCTAGCCATGTTTTGCAGTGTTTTCCACAGATTTCTCGGTTGAGTGGCCACACATAAATTGATACAAATCCATAATCCAGATTCAGGCTTAAATTTGTCTCTCACTCTGCTGCTTTTCCTCACAGGAGTGTGTTGCGTATTGATCCGAGCCTGAATAATTGAGAGGCTTAAGCTAAGCAAGCATGTGAGGGAAATGGTACAGAATAGTACATCCCGAAATTGGGCATCACATTTGAAGTGCAAAGAGCTGCAGTGTAAGTCAATAATAAATTGGGCCTTTTTGATTTTGCAATTCACGACAGTTTGTTTTTTGGAAGTTTAGTAATTGTTATGTACGCTGAACAACCGGCTGTTTCCAGATAACGTGACATTAACAACACAAGGTTTGTCAGTTTGCAGCTCCGTAAACTCAAAGCCTGGATGTTTGTCATTATGAAACATTTAAAAGCAATCTAATGTAATTCACAGGACACCTCACCGAGTCCACGTTCCCAGGCCCCCCGCCCTCTACTGCTTCTGAAGGGACTTATTAAAATCCATATTTTTCCACCAGACCATGTAAAAGATTTAGGAAACAGGGTGCACCTGGTGCAGAGACTGTTGCTGGGGATGATTGTTATGTGCCATGTTTAGCTAAACGAAAAGAAAGGGGTGGAAAAAAATACCACAACTTCAAATTGTGACTCAATCTTAACACTCTGCCCTAAAGTACACAAACTAAATGTTTTTATACATGTAACTGATTTTTAATTATGGTATTGACATATGAATCACAGTTCTCTAATGTAACCGAAACCTCCTGTGGAGCGTTTATATGTGAAACATCTGCCAACACAGAAATCCGACACTGTGTGTAGCAGTTGGTGCATTAAGATTTTCTGTAGATGTGATATTGGGATTTAGTCTGGATTAGTTTAGCAAAACAGCTAAACCGATTTCCCAAATTCCACGAATGACTCATTAAAAACATTGGAAATATTAAAGTAAGTGAAGCACAAAGTACTAGAATAGGTACTTACAAAAGGGTTACACCATCATTACACACCAGCACATTGTGTTCTGCATTCTCTTTTACATCATCCATTAAGCAGTCAACTGTGCAAACATTGAACCCCATTACCATGAAAGCACTGTATGGTTAGTTAATGTTTAAAAAAAGAATCCTGCAAGATTATAATACGATTGAACTGCAATTCAATGTTTGATGTTTTGTCCTGGCTAATAATTATGATGGTTCAATATGCGTTTGGACAGCCAGTTAAAATAGTTTGTCATATCAACTTTATTCCAATGACCGCAACATGTGTAGGTTAACTGCAGTCATGTAATGGGAAGGAAAAGGAAGCTTCCTGTTACTCCAACTTCACACACTATTCCCAGACAGTCAATCCTCTAGTGGAACGTTGAATGCATGTTGAATGACCAGAATAAAAGATTAGTGAGTGTTGCCTTTTATTTTGAAGGATACAAGTTAGCACTTCCACCAATCGTTTTTTCTTATGTTTTTAACTGTTGAATATGTTTGTACTTTCTTTAGTAGTTGTATAAGCAAGTTTATTGGTGACATTAAAGGGTTGATACATTTTTTAAGAGGGAATTTTAGAGGCTTGTCCAACAACGCAATGCAGAGCTAGACCCATTACACTAGCACACTATTTTAGCTAAATAAGTGTTTCATGTTTCATTTTTTCTTCACTATTGTTGTCACACTCCATAACTGATTGTCGTGGAAATATCACCTTTTAAGTCAATGTGGGGAATTTCTTGGCAAACAGTTGCTTATGGATTAACATTATTATTCATCTGGAGTCGTATTTCCTAGTGCAAGTCCAATATGCACTCTTTTAGCTCTATTTTGGACTGTCTAACTCCCAGTGGGAAGTAACAAAGTTACTGTACTTAAGCAGAATTTTCAGGTATCTGTACTTGATATTTATTTTGTACAACTTTGTTCTCCTTTTACTCCCTACATTACATTGTTTTTCACATTAAAACAATTAGCTGTACTTTGTAGCACTCACATTTCCAAAACAGGCTTGTACTTTAGTATTAATGCATTTTTTTTTTGTTATTCATATGACGTGAGTAGAATGGTAGAATGTCCTACAAGTATATGTACTTCTACTTTAGTATAGAATGTTGTACTTTTGATATCTCTGCCAACTATATATGGCTCTTTAGCTTCTTAATTCTCCACTATGTTCACCAGCTAGCCATTGTACAGTATACAGTAAGGTGGTAAGGTAAAGTATAGTAGTTTTTAAGTTTTTTACTGAAAGCTGCTGTCTGCACAATAAAACACAATAAGAGCAGTGAGAGGAAAACAAAATGGTAAAGATGCGACTGGACAGCCAAACCATGAGCTGAAACTCACTATAAAGTTCAGTAAAGACGAGGGGAGCAGCATATTCAGGTGATAACTCAATTGAAGCTGCTTTAACAAGTGAAACCAGTTTAATTGGATGTATAACTGTGGAAGAAAGAGAAGCTATATGGTTTAAGGGGGATTCCACTGGCCTCCTGTACTAGCTTCACCTTCCTGTGATTCAGGGTGACCCGGGTGTTCGTGACATTTTCTGACTGCAATCATACACCGCGAAATAAGTGCAAAGTTTTCCTTCACAGCAGAAGCTCTCACCACTTCTGTCACCCATCCAGTACACTCTTTGCACCCATCTACAGTGGGTCCCCTGCTTCTCCAATATCTCTCGCTCTTTTCTTTGCCGTCTAACTCTCTCTCCACATGTCACCGAGCCACAGTGGGGAAGACAGACGTGGAACAGACCGGCAGCTGATGATGAAATATGACCCGGTGATTTGTGGGTTGTCTGCTGTTGAAGATGTTAGTGAAAGAGAGTCCTCAGACGTGTAGTGGGAAGCTGCACAGATGGGGGAGAATTTTTCTTCTTCTTTGCACATTGCATAACCTCCACTTATGAAAGGAGACAGCCCACTGAGAGACAGTTTCCTGTATCTATCTCACGTGGGGCTTCGCCACGATCCCGCCCCTTTAGGAGACGCGGGGGGTCCTGAGTCTATTAACTCCAATGGTAGAATGTGAACACAGATTCTTCTTTCGCTCCATCATCACCAAAGTAAAATTTGGACCCATTTTACACAAGCCACATATCTTCCGAAGATTCCGACACAAAAGACATTTTCAACACAAATCAGGAGGAAATTTATTTAGTTTGAGGCCTCTCTGTTTCCCGCCATATACTGTTTGGGATGTAGCTACCGTGATGTAACCTTTTGATTTGGGCACTGAAGAGTTTGCCATTTTGACTGTTGCCATCTTGGTTTTCAGCAGTTGCCAACTTGTATTTTTTTTGGCAACACAAAATGTGACACAAGAGTGCAAAGAAAAACCAAACGCTGAATAAGACATTTTTAGTGACCAAAATGTTACACTTAAACTTAGGACTTGCAAGGCGCAATTGAGACCATAAACTCATGTTTACAATATTTACTGAGATAATAAATCAAGTGAGAAGTAGGGTAATTTTTTCAAAGACTTCTATGCAATCAGACTTTTTGCAACCAGGAGTCACCACCTGCTGGCCATTAAACAGAATGCAAGCATAGAGCAATTCTGCATTTGCTTACATTTTCAGATCTGGAGGTTGCCGCCAGGTCACAGCAACACACTCTCACAAGATCTGGCAACTTATGTATTTATGAGTACCCTAGTTAACTCATTTTCATAATGCTAAATATGGCTGTTCACTGTGTAAATATATAATGTTAGCAAAACAAAATAGAAATACATTATGCAAATATAACCACATACAACATTGCAGCCTGCAACTTGGTTCTTGGTTTACACTCACTGTTCTCATCAGCATAGTTTGCAGCAGCAGCAGGAAGCTGTTTTCAACAACAGCAAAAAAGTAGATAAACCCTCAGAACACTGCCTTCTTAACAGTTAGCAGAAAATAAAACTAATCAGCAGGCAAAGAGCAAGCCATTTATCTTAGAAGTTCATCAAGACTGAACTAGCTGAAAGGAAATTGAATGTTAATCACATCAGTTCGCAGTGTTAGGATTGATTGACTACCAACATTGCTCAGGAGTAGCAGCCAAATAATCCCTTCCAGCTATTCTGAGCCAGAACCTTTACCAATGGTACATACTGATTTCTAGAAATATAGCATTTAAGGGCTCCCATTAGTGGCAGGACACACCCAGAGGGCACTGTTATATCCAGGATTTTTAGAACATCCCAGAGGGTACTTGATCATGTTTACTCCACTAGGGCACCGTAGAGGGCACTTTATCTTATCTACCATAGGAGCATCTAAGAGAGCATTTTGACACGTCTTCTCCACTAGTAGGCACCCCAATTTATCATGTTTTACCTAGGGGCATCAAAGAGGTCATTTTTCCTGCCTTCCTTTTTGCATCAACTATAACTCATACACTTTCCACTCTTTTGAAAAGTCAACAGTAACGAGCCATGATGCCAAATTGCAAGAATTATTCTGGCATTTTGTTTTAATACGTGTGGAGATGGATGGTGGGGGGAAGCTATCCATGTAGACCGTTGCAGGAGCCTTGTTGGTCATTTGTTATTCATTCATTTAGTGCTGACATGGAAGTCAGCGAGGTGGAGAGAATAAAACAAGGACTAGCTTGTGTGTGTGTTTCAATCTAGACTCGAGACCTGAGTTGAGATGGCAGAGATTTGGCAGAGGAATTTCCTCTGCTACGCTGCATTTACTCCGTTCTCTTACCCTATGTCATTACAGGTGATGTAAACTGGCATGTTTCCCCCAGATGACAAAAAGTGGGCATGCAGCTGGATATCAAAGGATGGTGACTCTATGCTTTTCAGGGTAAATGTCATGATTTCATTCGGTTGAGTACTGTGGAAATAAAGACATCATTGAAAAACACCTGATGACCACATTTGTTTTTTAAACTGAGGTGGCTTTGCCAGGCTCATTATCTTTGTCACTACAAAATTAATTTGTGTTAAAGATAATACAACACAAGTTATTTTAACAAAGCATGATACGCTATTATATTAATCTTCCTTGTCTGCAAGATTTTTGACAATGTCAGCAAATAAATACAGTTGGTTTAGGTGCAGGTGCGAAGAATAGCTTTCCCACAAGAAATATCGATCCCCATGGCTGCATTCTGGTCTTTCAATGCAACCCGGTATCCTATGAATTATGATTGCATAAAATATGCATTACTTATTAAATTTGCATAGCAACATTTGGTAGCAATGTAAATGTTATGCATCCCTAACCGTATTCCCACAGCACTATCAGATGAACTCAAGCACACTTGTTGAAAATGTGTTGAATGAAACAGATTATTAAGTGGATCTTATTTAACAACATTAAGTACATGAAAGAGGTTAATGTTACAATGATGCAACTAATGTAACAATGGCCAATATAAGTCCGTTAGTCAGTCCACCACTTTCAGGCCAGACTACTATTGAATGCACTGAAATTTCCCTCATGGATTAGCACAATATTTAGTACAGATATTCAAGTTTGCTGGAGAGTGAATCTTGATCTCCTGACTTTCCCTCTACCTAAACCACAAGGTTGACATTTCTGATTTTGAGTGTACAGTCATGGCGAGTACCACTGGATATGTAAGGGAAAAAAAGTTGTGTAAAACCTATTGTACATAAAGGGTCAGATTTTGATCCTTTTATTTATTTATTTTTAACTGTCCATCATGAGTCCAACAGTATTACTGTATAGCACAATGCTAAATCACTGGAATACTCCTTGTAACCAACTCTTTGATGTTACGGTGTGTTTGATTTAGCCGTTAGTCTATTGGTATTTAAAAAAAGAAAAACGAACAAAAATCTTTGAAAATCTGTTTTATGGTCCATCTATATGTTTTATGGTCACTGTTTGACCTGCTAGCCACACAGCAGGTCCTTAGGGGGCATTTTTTCCTTTTAGATATCAAGTTGCATCCTCCATTCCCCCAACCCGTTCCCCAGCTGTCTGTCTGACAAACATCCTTAATTGTCTTTTCCCTCTCATACACAATGTGGTCTAGACGGCACTTTAGTTATGGATAATGACAGGGTCTCACCTGGAACATGTGGCCTTGTTGTACTGTTAGTTTTAAGTGTATCTTCTTTTCTCAAGTTTCCTTGAATCAACCTGATTGTACATGGAGTGGAGAGGCTGAAGCAGGAGCATAATAAATACACACATTTGTAGAGTTTGTTTATGGAAAAAAAGGAAATAATTAATTGATATATTTCCTGTGCAAAATGAAAAAGGCAGAAAAGTAATGCCCTTGCACTATGAATGCCCACATATCTACGTGTGTGTGTGTGTGTGTGTGTGTGTGTGTGTGTGTGTGTGTGTGAGAGAGATCAGCACACAGCATGACTGACCCGTGCAGGTTTGTACATCGTCTGCATAAAGAGGAATCGCGGGTTTTGTTTTCTTTACTGATTGCAACAGTTGGAGTGAGAATACTGATTGAAATTCCCACAGTGAGGAGGACGTATGGTGAGTGTCAGGTCTCAGTCTGGAGCCTAAAACTAGTGGAAATACTGATCACAGACACATTTCTCACACGCTATTGCACACTAGATAATTGCATCTGCATTTCCTATCCAGTTACCAGTTTGTGCCACAGCAGACGAAAACCCTCTCCAAGTATGAGTCAACAATATGGAAATTGTGTGATTACGGAGCCCTGAATCATACAAAATAGTGTGTGCAATTATTCCTGAGGAATAATATGCAAGAAATGGACTGTGGCCTCCTGCCGCTGCTCTCCTGCACAACCAAGACGCCGGCTCCGCTGGAGGAAACTGGGACTTTAATTGCAGGCAGGTCTGTGTTTGCATAGCGGTGACACCGGCACCCACTAAACCTTGTGAGTTTTTTTTTTTTTTTTTCTCGACGGAGTGACTTTAGTAGAGAATAAATCATCCTTGTGCCGCCACATCATAAAAACCATTCAAAAGAGATGTCAAGTTGAAAGGGACCTGCATCCTGTGGAAAAGGTAAACCTTTTTCTTTCTGCACTTTTTGCGTCTTTGAAGAGCGAATGCATTAAGCCCCTTTTGCTAATGCATTAGCACATAACTGTTTTCTTCTCCTTTCCCAAATGTTAAGTATCCACCCTCGTGCATTAATTGTGGACATTCAGGAAGCTCAAAATGATAATGCTTTGGCGGTGCGCTATATTCCACTTAGTGCCTCATTATACGCTGGAAAACTCTCCCTCTGACTCTCCTGTTATGGAGAGTCAGAGGGAGAAGGCCAGGCAGAGAAAGTTACTATGGGGACGACTATACTGCAGGTCCTGTGCGTCCTACAGAAGGGGGACTCACGGGACTCGCTCACAGTGTGAAGTGCTCCCAGGGGTGCGTGGGATAGCCGAGAGGGGAAATGTAATAACTCAATGACGGGGAGAGGCTGCCAATTACAGTCAGCTCAGGATAGAGGAGCAGGATCAGACACATTGAAAACGGCTGCGTTTCTAGACTCTCTAGGGAAGGCCCTCCATCAGCGGGCTGCCAGGCCGGTCCGCTGGAAATATGAGCAGCAATGTGGGAATCCAAACAATATCATAATTGTGAGCGATAACGGCGAGCTAAAGAACAAGCTAAACACAAGTATCAACGGTAATGTTGTTTTAAGATTAAATACAGACTGAGGCCTGGGATCTCCTCGTTCTCTTGGCACTTTGGTTACTTGTACAATGTTTGGATTGTCCCATGGAGTATTTCTTCTGCTAACAGAAATGGAATGACCCATTGGCTCAACATTCCTCACGCTGCAGCTAAGCAGCTTAACATGAGACAGGCTAAACAAACTTCTAAATAAGTGAGATTGTCAGTTTTTGAGTTCATTTATTTGTTTTTTTTTAACGTTTTTCTGGGCAAACAAGTAACTTTTTGGCAGGTCACACAAACACCAAGCGTCAGCAGTCAGTCAACCCGACAATGTGTAATAGAGACGTACACAGCTATGATTAAATCGCATGTCTATGAAATGCAGGTCGTTGTAGTCAGTCAAAGGTGATTTAAAGTTTAAGTTTAAAATGAAGACCGTCTTGCCTGAGGGGAACAGCAAACTGAACAATAGGGACATTGTAGAGCCTGAGATGATCGATGGCATCATGGATTTGGGTTACGAGTTGAGTGACAGGCTCTCAGCATTTCATTATAATGCGATTTGAATTGCACGACTCAAACAGCATCCTGTACTTATAAGTCGTAAAAACATTGTAGCTGATCTATGGAACTGTTCATATACCTGGTATAAGTGTCTAAAGGCTTTTAAAGTGTGTAATCAGCATCTTGAGAGGAGCTACATGGCAGGTTGCATGGTTTAGGTGTGCGTGACGACACAAAGGTGACGATGGTGGCTCCTAAAGGAGGTGGGTAGATGCTGTGATAGCATCAGTTATATCAGAACTGGAGAATATTTCTTCATTAAAAGAAGAGCAAAGAATGACAATGAAGCCATTTCAAATTACATCTTCTGTCCACTGACCCCGGTGATAGAGTGATCCATGGTTCAACTATTTTTGGAACGCGCCTTCCCCTTTTCCCCCCCAAATATTTTCCAAGACAGCTCCTCCGATGGTTTTGTAAAAAAAATTAATGTTACAAAAATTTGGCCCCCAGTTTTAGTTATTGCACCAAAGTACTCAACCAATGAAAAATGGAGCTGCAAAAATAAAATGTTGGTCGTGATTCCAAACTATTGCACCAGCCATAAAACCTTAAGTCCCTTGTAGAATCTGGACCCAACTATTTAAGTGATATAGCGCGTGGAAGTAAAGGTCATTTTCAACCAACGCTAACTCCTTCCCCCTTCAATTTCAGTATTTAAAACAGTTCTTGTTGATGTCAAACGGTCACATGTTAGTCTTCTATGTGTGGCAGGTGACGAACATATTTCTGTCTTCTGGCGACAGGTTTGCTGACAAACTGAGCCAGTGCCAGGATGTCCAGATGACCTACTGCGGCAGCAGATTCTTTGGGAGGCCCATTCTGAGGATTAGGAGGCACTGGGCTCTGAACCCGTGACCTCTACTGTTTGTTTACCTTTTCCTGGTTTAGGTCACTGTGACTTACTGCTTAAGACGGTCCATTTTGATCTGCCCATTTCTGAGAGTTAAATGCGTACGTTGAGTCACGCGGACAGAAAGAGGCTTTTCTGCATGTGTCCATCAACATGTTATTCATGGTTCTTTTCATGAAACATCCAAACAAAAAACTACATGGAAGAATGTTTAAGCTTTCCTTTTGTTGTCACTCTCAGTTCAGTCTTGCAAGAACACACCCAAGAGCTAAATTGTTGGACGCTTATTACTGTGGACAAAGCAGTGCCCGTTATATCCAGCTCAAACTGTATAAAAGCTTCCTCATTCACCACTAATTAACTCCTCCATGCAGCGCAGAGGAGTGTAGAGCAGAACGGTTCGAGCCGTCTCCGTCTGGAGTAAACAAGACCCCGGCGGGAAAAAGGGTCTCGTCTTGTCTGGCTTGCCGGCCCATTTTAATAAATCGATGCGCTAATCATTGGACGTGCACCGAGTGCCCTGGCCATGCTTCCAGTTCCTCTCCCTTTGAGGTTAATTTAATTAGGTTCAAATGCTGAAAAGCCCCTGACATTCACACAGAAGTGCAAGGTGTAATTGATTTTTTTTTCTCTCCCTGATATTCTCTGCTTTTAGGCAGAAACGATGTAGGCCTACGGGGTGAAGGGAATTTAATGACAAAAACAGTCAACAAAGAGCCCATTTTTGTGGCTTAGGGGAGTTTAGCTTATGATACAGCCCAGCTCTAATGAAGGGAGATTAATCCTTAACAAATAGGCTGAGAATATTTACCAAGCACTCCTATTGTATTGACTTTTTAGTGTGTTTTCCCCAAATTTGGCATTGCATTGTTAAAATATGTCAGACAACAGTGACACTTTGTCCCTAATGCCAAAGTAGCTCAAAAAGAAAATGTAATTGAACCTGTGCAGCTGCATGAATGAGAAACAGTGTTTTCATCACAGAAAACTGCGGTTCATTTTGGCATTTCAAATGACAGAATATGTCAGTTTTAAAAGGTGTTCGCTCAGCCGTGGTTGCCGCTGTTCATTAATGTCTGGCAAAGCACCAGCTAGCTGTGAGATCTTTATATATCAGTGAGTAACACAAAAGGTGAGGTACATGGACCAATTTTTCTAACAAATAAAATAAAAAAAACCTCACCATTCCCTGAGCCAAAAGATTACCAGCCCTCACAGTGACTGTGTCACGCCCTTCAAAATGTTCATTCCTTTTTATTCATAATGTTGATTGCTTTTATTTTGAAACAGCCAAGTGACATCTTTCCTCAATTTGTTGTAGCAACAAGGCATTGGAACATTCAAAATTCAAATCACAATTATGCCGCCAATCAATTGACATTCAAGATATTTTCCTGATAGTCATCAAAATATTCTTAAAACTCTCAAAGTGACTCTTAAAGATACTGGAATCACTTAACATTTAGTTAAGAAACAAATCACAGTTTTAGCGAACATACTTCTTAGTGAAAAACAATCAAAATAATTGAAATATAATCATGTTGATGTTGATTTGCAAACACGTTGCTTAATCCTCATCCTAATAGACACTTCTTTTGTAACCTTAAAAAGAAACATATTGTTTGATAAAAACCAACTGTCAAGTATAAATCTGAGTCTTGCTTGTCCAAGCTAAGCAGCTGAACAAGGTTATGTTAGAAGGAATACATTTTCCTTATCATTCTTCATACGAACAATGTTTTTTCATGTCTCCTACATGATTCTGGAAAATAAGCTAGAGACATGTCGCTTCAGCCCAATATCATGTATCATATTTAAATCACATCATCCCTTTTTGTAGTATAACAAATTATGTTTTTTTTTTTTTTTTTGGATTAGCACCTCCAAATCTGAGGCCATGGTTCTCGACCGGAAAAAGGTGGCTTGCTCCCTCCAGTTTGAGAGGGAGTTCCTGCCTCAAGTGGAGTATCTTGGGGTCTTTTTCACGAGTGAGGGAAGGATGGAACGTGAGATTGACAGGCGGATCGGTGCAGCGGCTGCAGTAATGCGGTGGTTGTATCTGTCCGTTGTGGTGAAGAGAGAGCTGAGCCGAAAGGCGAAGCTCTCGGTTTACCGGTCAATCTACGTTCCTACCCTCACCTATGTTCATGAACTTAGAGATAGGGTGAGGAGCTCCGTCACACGGGAGGAGCTCGGAGTAGAGGCGCTGCTCCTCCACATCGAGAGGAGCCAGTTGAGGTGGCTCGGGCATCTGCATCGGATGTCCCCTGGACGCCTCCCTCGGGAGGTGTTCCAGGCTTGCCCCACCAGGAGGAGACCCCGAGGAAGACCCAGGACACGCTGGAGTGACTATGTCACTCGGCTGGCCTGGGAACGCCTTGGGGTCCTCCCGGAGGAGCTGGGGGAAGTGTCCGGGGAGAGGGAAGTCTGGGCGTCCCTGCTCAGGCAGCTGCCCCCGCGACCCGGTCCCAGATAAAGCGGAAGAAAATGGATGGATGGATGGAAAAATGGGGAAAGCAGTATTTGGGAAATATCAGAAATGGTCTTCTTTCACATTTTCTGAAAAGTAACAAATTTGGACAAACAAGGTTTCTGCCCAACAGTGATGATATGAGTCCAACGCTGTGTGGAAAAGGGGATTCATTACCAGAGTTGATAATGTTGATATGTTGATGTTTGGATGTGTACACCTGGGCAAAATCAGATGGTGAGTCGGTACTGGTTCGTGCTCCAGTGTCTCCAGAGACCTTCTGAATGTAACAGCGGATCATCTTTCACCTACCAAGTCTGTCAGACTGAAGCACAACCCCACTTAGCTCTCCCCTGACTATAGAGCATCGAAATTGTGTTCAGAACTGGACCGAGTACTGAGTCTGCAGTCCCTTTGAGGCATGTCCGCCTGCACACACATAAACATGGACGACTCCAGCGGATCCTCAGGCCTGTTCGTCTGAAGGCCCTCACTGTGCCAGCTCCTTAATCCATGCTGCATTCTCTCATTCCACCATCAGCGTTATATTCAAGGGACCAGGAAATCCATCAACTCATAATACCAAAAAAATTATATGTATTTCACTTGACATCCGCTCTCCACATGCCAATGATTGCCGGGTGCTTCGGCTGCTTTCTCCTCCCCCCAAAGACATACAGCGGGATGGAATGTGTCTCTGCGCTATGCCAAACACACTATTTGTCCTCTAAAATAACTCTCCCTCGTCTTCGGGCTCGGATTGTGAGGCGCGTGCTGCAGTGGCAGCATCGAGCCGAGCATCCAGCCTGTCAGAGCAAACGGGGGGTTTTCAGTTTTACAGGCGCACTTTCCTCAGGGACGGGAGAAAGAGCGAAGAAGAAGGCTCTGGCTCATTACCTGTTTTGGCTCCTGCTTCAAGCCAGTATGACTGACTGTGGCTCCTACAGTGCCAGGTTTACGTACAGTATAACGTGCCCTCAGTCTTCCTGACTGCGAAAGGGCACAAGCTGCACGTAAATGTGGGATTTTCTCCCCCCACTGATGCTGATGAGGTTGTGTTGAAATCTTTGGGTCAGGGTTGCACTCGTTGTACACTGGTTATTTCATGTCAGCGAGCCTCTCCAAACCTTTAAACTCATCATTTATTTAAGGACTTCTTGTTTGCCTTGTCAAGCTGTGGCCTTGCTTCTGGTGCCAGCATGTGCCCCAGTCTACATTTTTGCATCTCGCAAGGCTAACCTGTATTAATATTTCAAATCAGGAAAGCAAACAGGCCCCAGTCCATCCTTTGATTGGCAGTTGAGGTGATGTAGCATTGGGAGATTATTGATGCATTGTTATGGGGTTAGGTTACGGGCTGCTGCAAAAATAGCAAAATGAAATAAAAAAGGCAGCAAATATTTGTCCATCAGTTTAATTGAATAACTAAGTTTGGTTGTGAAGCGTCAGGCTGATTCCAAGTGGTGCAGATGTCCCATGAATAAAACATGGACCCCATGAGCAAATATTAACACTTGCAGTTCTGATTATTTTCTTGTTAGTGTTTGGTAATGTCAAACAAGCCCTTTTAATGTAGCTGCACGATTGTGATTATAATTGGCCCTGTTGAAAACACACAAGCTGTGACGCATGACTTAAAACGGGGGAGATAGAAGCAATCTATTAAGATTTGCATGTCATTTTTTTGAAAAAGATTATCTTTATTTATTCCCTTTCCTGCTATTTTCTAATCAAATCAGAGTTAATGTCATCCACTCGCTCTGCATCTGTGCGGGCAGGAATCAAAATGACGTGCCAATACGTCAAAATGAGTGAGCACCGCGGCGTGTAACTCTGCAAGCTTCTTAGATTTCTGATAGGTTGCAACAACTCCGGGGCCATTTCCTTTATCCTTCCAACCTACTGCAGTCTGCACCTTCTGTCAGGTTAAGTAATCTCACAGATCCAGTTGAGCTGACTGAGGTATGGCTATGCATCTTAACACCGCAGTCTAAACTTTACTATCCTGTCACAGCTTGCAGGTGAGATAAAACGTAAAAAAAAACAGTGAGAAAGCTATCAGAGGTTACTGTCATAACATTGTTCAAGGAAGGGAGGAGTTACTGCCGTTCCCCTTCTCTTCTCAGTTACAACACCTCCTGACAGGGGTTATATTACAGAATTATTAAACGTTGAGACTTTACATTTTTGGTGTCAGCAAACGGAAAAAGCAGCAGCAAAGCAACTAGAATTGGTACTGTCAACATAACAGTATAGCAGAAAACAATTTGATCATCTGAAACACATAATCATCACCCCTTGGCTGATGGAGCTTCTGAAACTTGGGGCCCTTTAAAAAGGTCCAGACGTGATACAAATTGTATTTTTTGTTCTAAAACTAAACTGAGCAAGTTATGACATTTGCTAAACCATAAGCCGACACCACACGTGAAAATGATAAGATAGCAGTATTACTTTCATCAACTTAAAGCAGTTTGGATGTATTCTCGCCACGCTGTTAGTAGTTTTCTTCTTTTCTTCATTTTTTTTTTTTTTTGATCTCTAGATATATGCTCCCTATTTGTTTGGAGAACGTGGCCAGGAATTACACATTGTACCTTTAAAGTCAAGCTGAAATGAAAAGTGCCCTTTTAGCCATGTTTTGCTCACACATCCATGGGTATAGTGTGCACTTATTTGACAATAGATGCTGAAAATTGAAAAGAACATCTATTTCTTTATGTTTCTTAAATCAAAATCCAATTTTTATTTATTTTTTATTCTCCCTGGAAGACAAAATATGATATGCTTACATAAGCTAGTATCAACCAATTTCAACCGATCACATCCATCAATCATCTGCAACTACGACACTAAAGAAGGTTAGCTAATATTTTCAACAATCAAATCCAATTCCTCCCAACATAATGTCCCGCCTCCTATCCTGTTTCACTCCATGAATACGTCACCGTACGCAAGCTAGATACTCCTGAAATAAACTTCAGCTCAACTTTAATGTCTCAATAAGCATCATGAGTCAAAATGTTAATTTGTCCAATACTTGGTTTATGATCATAGCATAGTCATTGTAAGCATACTAGCATGCAAATTTGGACAAAATACTAGAATCATTGTACTGAAGTGTATTTTGTTGTTAATACAAAAAATAAAAAGACATAGTGAAGACAACCATTCATGTGCAAGCATGCCTGTTTCATATGTTCAGCAAACACTGGTGCAGTTGTCTGCTGCCTATAGGACAATCCTTATCATGTTGTAGGTGTTTATTTTGCATCAGCCTTTTCTCTGAATGGAGTTCACTGTGAACTGTGAAGGCCGTCTCTCTCTCCCACTAGGTGGTCCCGCCTTACGACTAAGTTTGTATATTGTGTTTTCCAAGAGGCCATGAGAAATGACATTGCTGTGGATCCCCCTGAGAGAGCACGTCTGGCCGGTGATGAGTGACTCTGTTAACACATCAGGTGGAGAGCTAAAAGGGAAAACAACTCATTTTCCTACTAAATTAATAGCTTTGCATTGCATCCCTTCATATCCTTCCTTAGCTCATTGACACGTTCTTTCTCTAATAATTTGATAAAACGGTTTTCTCACTGCTTGTCAAAGTGTAGCAGTGACAATTCAGGTTTTGATTTCATGCTTAAGTTAGACTGATCAATCATATACTTCAAGGGAAAAAATTCAAATGTCAACTGCATTGAATGTTACATAGTTTTGATAGACTCTTAGTTTTAAGATTAAAAGCTAAATGGTGTCAATATTCAATCACATTCAAAATATGGATGTTTTTAAGCCTCATCTTAATCACTTAAAAATATATTGATTATTTAACAATCTGGAATCTATAGCTCATATTCAAAATTTGGATAATGACTATTTCACACAGATATAGGAGCAATGTAAATTGAAATCATATGTGATAATGTAATGAAGGGGCAGCATAGCTAGTCCCTCCTCGAAGTTGAAAGATTTATAAAACATTTTGTTAGTATTTTTCATAATTGTATGATGTATTTCATGACATGAAATGAATGTACTTTGTATTAGAGGAAAATAAAGATCAAATGTATCAATATTTACAAATTATGTTTGTAATTCTAAGAACTTGTCACAATATCAGAGGTTCATATACATCGACTAGACTTTCTTAAATCAACATCATTTTTAAACAAGCTATGTTAGATGAGATGTCATATTTTAAGATGGTGGTATTTAAAATAAAGTTGTAATAGAGGATCAGTGCTGGTTGCGTGGAGCCTGGCTGCTGTCAGAGATGGAGTTGACGTGGTCGTAGGTTAACCGACTGCCTCGTGCAGATGCTGCGTGTGGGCCTGACTAATGAGGGTCAACACAGGCCACAGGTCAGTGGGCGGACCGCCTCTGTCTAACTGTTATATAGGCTGATGTTACACAGGGATGGAATTAAACCTGGTATATTCAGTATAAGCACAACAAAGAGAGGTGTTCTCAACTCCTGACACTTACATAGAGTTGGGGAATTGACAGGAAATAAACAAATAAATCACAAAATGAATCTATTAATGAGAAACAGAATTTAACCATGTAATATTTATACGCGGAAGCTGAGAGCTAATTGAAGGCTTTATCTTTCTCCCACAAGTAATTGTGTTTTTGAACCAAGACAAATTCAATCAGCTCCCCGCTGACTCAAGCAGCCCAAAACACTCCTTTCTAATCAGGAAAAGAAAAAATCTAAAAGTTTCGTCACATTTTCATTAAGTGGATAGCACCCGAAGGTGTCCTTCACCTTCCTTGCAGTGAAAATGTCCCCCTTCATGTTCCCAGCAGGAGGTCTTCCCCCGCTGCCCCTCCCACTCTGTTGCCGTCTCTTTGACATGGCTCATCCCGAGCTTGTTTTATTATGTGTCCCATGATGAGGACGATAAGAGCATTGTGGTGGGCGAGAGGCGTTTGAAAAAAAGAAATGGATTAAATTACCCTCTCGCCGCGGAGGCCATGTTTTCTCATCCTGTGTTGTCTTCATCACAGCTATGTTTACATTCATTAGCACTTGTCTGAAATGTGTCACAATCTCTCTCCCCCGCACTCTCATGCGCTGGCAACTCCCGATATCCGCTCGACTCTGAACATGCAAACAGATGCTATCGAGCAAAGAAAATATTTGGTCTGCCTTCCATTAGCAAGGAGGGCTCGCTCAAGACTTTACTTGTTAGAGTGCACAGGAAATGTTTCAGTCTCAAGAGCACCAATCACTGGCATATGCATTAGTCTCACAGGCCTTAAAGAGTCAGTTCATCCAATATACAAAGTGACACATTTTTGTTTGATTTCACCCTCCATACAATGAAGAATAACGGCATTTTTGGTGGTTAGAAAATCATATAATAATAGCTAGTAAAACAATAGTTTTTCTTTTATGTTATAAGAACCTTTGACATTTCTACCTCTTCTCCAATGAATTGGAGATAAATAGGACTTCATTTGTTGTGCTTCAGTTGTCGAACAATTGTATTTTTTCACTGACAGACGTTGCTTTTAGCATACAGAGAGAGGCAAGGGGAAACAGCTAGCCTAGCTTTACCGATGCTAGGGTCATTTAGGGCATTTAGCAGACGCTTTTGTCAAAAGCGACTTACAATAAGTACATTCGTCAAAAGAAAGAAACCACAACATATTCATCATAACATAGAGTTGAGGTGAAGTCTGAACAGGTGAGTATTGAGCCTTTTTTTTTCGGAATATGGTCCTGTTGCCTAGTAACCTCATCGGGATGACAACAGTCTAGTCAGAGCTTTTCAAACTTTAACTTGACATATTTACTTTCCAATTTGTCTATAAATTAAACAAACACATTAATAAGAGAGCTTTACAGATTTTTTTCACACTTTGGGACAGAGCCAAGCAAGCTATTTCCCTTGCCCCTGTTTAAGCTAAGCTAAGCTAACATGCTGCTGGTTGTAACTTCCATTTAGCCTTTCACCATGGTATCAATCTTCTAATTACTCCTGACAAGAACATGAATAAGCATGCTTGTCAAAGTAATGAACAATGCCTTGAAATGTATACATGTATGTATAAAATAGGTCTGCAAGGTAAGTGGATTGGCTTTTTCACACCAACTGATTTGTTGTATATCCTGACTATAACCGTTACTTCACTGTATTTTGTCTTGCCAAGGATGTCAGGTTGTGTTGGATCTATTTGGATTCTAAATTGGGAGGAAATAATTAAATAGTTTCTTTGGAGGAAAAGAAATACACAGAATACCCCTCCCCCGCCATAACCACCTCACACACCACTCCCCTGCCAAAGCCCTTCCCATTCCTAGCATACCAGCGTCCCCTGTTTTTGATTGGATAGATTCAGTCATTAAGCCCTTCTGACACGAGCAATGGCCTTCCATGATAAGAGTCAAAGTTTCGCCCAATGTGGAGAGACATATGGGCCTCCGTGATGAAGGGGCCGCCTGATGGCTCAAGCAGGGTGGTGGAGGTGGGGCGCTGTGAGGGGGGGGGGAAGTAGCGTTGGAGGCTGTCAGCAGGCATGGACTGGGGTCACTCCACGCCAGGCCTTATTAGGTCCCCATCAGCAAAATGCTGGTAGTCAGGCCACGCATTGAAATCGAGGAGGTTCTCCTGGTGAGCCTTCTGCCGCTCAGCGGCAACTTTCTGGCCCAATGGTCACGATCAAACCCGTCTGGCCCGGGCCACAGCGATGCCTTGTGTCACTCCATTAAACAGAATGTATTACTGGTTTCACGCCACGTTAAGGAGGTGACAGGGAAAGTCAACTTGACCTTGAATGCTCCAGTGGCTGTAATTCCTTCTCACATGTGCTAATCAAAAAACTAATCAGATGTCAGTAATAAAATGACACAAAGTTAATGAGGGTTTGCGGGCCGACAAGTCAAGAGTCACTTCTGATGATGGTAAAAGAAGAGATTTGTGGATAACTCTGTGTTCCAGTGTTGTCTATTACGAAATCATCTGAGAATGTAGCTTAATTGTCTTTTGTATTGTATTTAAATATAATTGCAAGTAGTCTATGTCCAAGGTCACATCTAATGGACCTCCATTAACTGCTGTGGCCAGTAAAAATGTTCCCATCTGCATGTTTCACCATCAGTATTTTGCTTTTTGTAGCCAAATAAAAGAGGATTAAGTCTTCTAAATATTCATCAGCCAAAGACAGCTGCATTTATGCCAAAATAAACTGGAGGCATGAGCCATTTTCCCTCTGTCTCATGACAGGACTCTGTAGATGACCTGACAGTGAGGATTTTGCCTCAGTAGTCCATTAATTCAAAATCTTTTAGTCCATTTTTGTCCAACTTCAAATCTGCACAGCGGTAAAACTTTGAAATGAATGTCAGTCACCTGCTATTAAAAAAAAATACTTAAAAGCATTTGTGAGCTTCCCTGGCTTCACTGCTCTCTATGTGAGGTCTACTGATATCCATCCACTGTAAGGGGGAACAAAAATGTGGGACCAAGTGAACGGACTTCATCAAAATAATGAAACTTCATTTGAAAGGAAAATAATCAAGTGCCTGGTGGATCTCATAGAACAATATTTGGTTTGGCCCTTGTGTATTTGAACTGCAAAGCTGAGTATCAGTTGCAGAACAGCGTACGTGCTGCAGATAGAGCTCTCTCTGCCCCAACAAACACCGCTGTCATCAACAGCTTAAGTTCAATACTGGCTTTCCCATGGTTTATTGGAAGACAATATTATATATCATCAGTATATTATATTATGCAAAGGCATAAGGCCGGTTTAGTCAAAACAGTAAGTTGAGGGCTCACATTCAAATTCAACATTTAGACATCACCACATTTGCCACCATAGGTTGACATGTTTGTTTTTAAGCTAAAAGCTATGGATTGCCATAGACAACAATTGGCTGGATTTCCAGAAAATATGATATCTTCCCATCAGGATGAATTGTAATAACATACTGTATATCAATCCTTAAATTTTCCTCAAGCACCATTATCTGGTCAAAATTTGAATACGTGATGGTCCAAAACAGATCATAATGATGTTCCTGTCAGCCTCAGGTGTATTTTGTGTGTAGTGCTAATGAGCAAGCAAATATGCTTAACAAAAATTACTAACAAGTTAAACATATTTGCTAGCATGTTTGCACTGTCAATAGGATGTGATGTGAGACTACATTAGCATTTAGCTACTAGCATGGCCTCAAATTCCTTGTCTTCTTTTCCATAAATAGTGCAAGTTAGATTCTTCTAATACTGTTAACATGAATAATGACTCTGTTCTATTCAAGTGTCCTTGTAGGTCATGGCAGTGTAACAGTGAGCCAACATGCACCAAACCATGGAAGTTGAAGCAGCTAAATTGTATTCAGCCATCATTCATTTTATTATTTACAACTGAGCGCCTCCTAATGCAACATGTCAATGTGTCCTTGTGAAAAAGGCCTATTCTCAAAGCATGAACTGAACAGATCAGCTGAAAACTAACAGTATTATAACCTGATACATGCTTTCAAACTATATGTTGGAGCATTTGTTTTGTTCACCATTGTTACCATCTGTAATAATGATATAGGCCACATACTTTAAAGATGTCTCATTTTTGGTGCACAGGATAGGTGCAATCTATAGAAAAATGTATCCCTTGTGTTGGGGATTGAAGTTGATCTTTTTCGTCTTTCAAAAACCCCCAATGTGGGTCACAGTTTTTTGGGGGAAGCATGTCCTCTGTAATTATGGCAATAATAAACCACATGTCCCTGCTGGATGCCTTATTACAAAACCACTTGGATCCTTGACCGATAGTTCACGTGTCCTCAGCAGCAGGAGCCAAGAAGCCAAGGTATAGTAGTACTCAGTGTTTGGTAGGCAGTTGAATCACTCAAACCGCAAGTCTACAAAGACAACCTGACTGCTTTTCCACCCACACCCAGGATCCAATAACAAACTCACTCTGCAAATTCCCCTGATGACAGCCGGCTCCTAATAAGTTGATGGCCCCAGTGCTTCTGTATGTGGGCCAAGGCAACGAAACCAGAGAACGCTCAATTTGTGCTGGTGCCAGCCCAGGCCACGGCCCCCTCACCATCTCTCTGGATCAAACTCACCCCACCGTACTACGAGGACAATTATCTGGATTCGGCAACGTGCAGAATCCTTTCAAGCTGTGTCCACGGGAGAGTGTTAGTCACCAGCGAGTAAAGAATGAGTCATATGTGGTGACAATACATCTGGAGGGAGCCATGAGAAGATGATATGTGCAGCATAATGCTGGATATTGTAAGTCATTCTGCCCTATAAAGGATACACTGTGTATGTTTCTCTCGATGGTGTCTCCTGTTACACTTACAACCCATGACACTAGTATCATTTGAAACATGGTTGTAGTACTCAACATGTTTGTAATACTCTGATGTAGCCAGGCTGATAAAAACACAATAAAAGGGATTGATTTGACTTGTCGATGCATTTGGCTTTTATGGTCTTATTAACCGTTTGATCTAAAAATGTGCTATAGTTAACCCAACCTCATTCAGCCATCTCTAGTGTATGTTTGGCCGCAAAAAATATCCCACGTGCATGGCGGTTTTCAGGACCTTTTCAGGTTTCCACATTCCAGCAGGTTGTGTGACATTGTAACAGTTCTACCAAGCAAACAAAGCTCAATACTTCAATGGAGTATAAACTGTTGTCAATATGAAAAATCTAACATGTTTCCATTGTATATATATTAACTTATTATTATTACCGCATGAATCCACTGATTATCCAGTGATAATTTGGTAAATCCAGGGTGACACTGCTTATACAAGTAGGCCTAATATTTATCCAACCATAGCCAAATGTAATGTAAATGTGAAATGTTGAGGACATGGACTTATTCCTTGCATTCTGATACATCTTCCACAAGAGGAACACCTAATTACGTGCAACTTGCTGTAATAGACTTGGAACCGGCGTCTAATTGTGCCCACCGACAGGAGTTGACGAACAAATTCTAGGCAGCAAAGCTGTGTACACTGCGAAAACCATAAAAGCGCTGAACATCTCTTTTGCTCCGTGCCATGATGAAAAGACATGTGATTAATACGATCTGCGGCTGACTTGGACAGGATCCTGTAACTGTACCCTGAACACATGTTTTTGCTGAGGAGTTGAAAGATGGCACTCTCAGGGCCAGAACTGACTGCCTCCAACCTCGAGGAGACATCACTCCGGTTTACTTCCCCTCTCAATTCTGCTGCAATGCTTTTATGCCTCACGGCTCCAGAGGAGAGGGTTAAAAGGGAGAGTTAAGAGGGGAAAGACAAGGAGACACAAGGAGCAGCTCGAGCATTGTTTATTTTCACAGGAACATTCCAGGAGTTGACAGCTATTCCCTTGTCTGGAGAGCCGAATCGCAGTGCAATTTTTCCAGACTCCAGACACAGTGTGTGAACTCCCACTAAGACTAGTCTGGGACAATGAAAAATGAGTCTCTTATTCACACTTCCACTGCAATGATAGTGGCTGAATACTGACTAGGAAGGGTTACACAGCTTGTTAACTCATTCACGGAAACACAGCGATGAGGTGAGAGATAGAGCGTGTGGGGGGGAAATAATGCAATTTCTTTAGCGGTCATTCATTCCCGTGTGATTTACTGTAGCTCCATGCTGTTTTTTTTAAATAGGAAAGACAAGCTAAGGTTTTGGATGCCACAGAGAGTTTGAGATCTATATTTGAATTCTAGGCTCACATTCCAGTGTCCGCTCTCCACGTGGCTGCTGCACCGGGCTCCGTAGAAATGTCAGGGTAACCAGATCGTTACACACTTGAGTCCAGTTACACCTCCGTTAACGACCGTGAAAAGGATCCACACGCTGACCTCAGAAAAGAGCCCCGAATTAGCATACGTATTTAAAAAAAGGGCCTGCTCTTTGGTTGCAGGGAGGTGTTTCACAAGAATCACACCCCAGCTCTCATTTCACATTAATGCATCGGAGTCAGCCTGTCCATTTTCATAGAAAATGTTGACATTAAATATCAAAGAAATAGGTTGACATTCTGGTAAAAAATATTAATTTGCTAAGTTTGCCAAACTGAGAAGATTAATACCACTCTCAATCTCTTTGCAAGGTAATATATTTGAATAGAGTTTTAGCAGCAGAACATTTGGGTTGAACTTTGGCCTGGAAATTTGCCCTGTTGAATAGAAGTAAGCTGTGTTGACAGTGCTAACCTTTGAAAGAAAACTATTGTAGCTTATGAGTGGTGTTGCATTATTTACTTTTATTTGAGCTCTTCTGTCAGAGTAAAAATTGTTCTATGAAAGAGAATTGTTCACAGAAGGTTATGAGACACGAGTTGAACAAATGTGTTTTTTGAATAAAATGTATTGTGCCAATCTAAGATGGTTTAACTAATCTGACAAGTAATACTTTTTTTTATCCTGTATGAATTATGGCATGAATAACACATTCAAAGATAATTTAATACAACAAGAAAGTCACATTTTGTAGTATAACTGTTTAAGTGTAAGACTGAAAATATGTCATAAGAAAGTCAACACACCTCAAAGTTGCATAAGTGACATCTCTGGCTGAAGCTACCATTCTTGTGTGTTTTCGTACAGCCTTGCTCATTGTCTCTCTTCCCGGCTAATAAAAAGAGTTGCAAGATAAAAAACACATCAAGCCAAATCAGGTCCCATGGGGAACACTGGAAGGGGCGTTCACCTCTCTATTAGCTCAGAGAGCCTAATGTCCTCTCCTCATATGTTTTTTTTTTTTAATGGAATGGTGAACAAAATACCATAGGGAGTACACAGTAGAGAAGGATACTGATGTCTGTGTGTGTATATATATATATATATATATATATATATATATATATATATATATATATATATATATAGTGACTGGCTAATGCTGGCTCTGCTGAGCTTGCTAGCAAGTTAGCCATTAGCTTGCCTGTTATAGCAGTTCACCAACTAACCCTGGGAGTATCGTCACTTTAAAGACAAGCTTCAGACCCCATGGACAAATTTAGGACTACATCCTCTAAAAACTAAAACTGACTAAAACTCAAGATCTCAATGATTCACATTTTGAGCAACTTGCGAAACCAGGGATTGTTTTTTAGACTGATTATTACAGATTTTTACAGATTAAACAAACCTCATGTGTTTTCATGTATCGACCCCACATACATGGGTTTACCAGTCTTCTCATCTAGCTCTCCGTTCTGTTGTGCTCTACAGCATAAAAGTGACAACATTTTTTAAAATGCAAAATTACTTTTGAAGCACTTGAAAGGTAAGAAGAGACGTGCAGTTACTGGCTAGGTGATGGTGTAAGCATGATGCAACAGGGAATAAAAGTACAGGCTCACATGTAAGGAAAGTTTCTAATATGTTCAGTCACTGAGCTTGAATGGGTCAAACAGTTAATCCACATATCCCCACGGGCTCAGAGTTGTTACAGGATGGAGCTGTACCCCGGAGCATAATCTAAATGTACTGAACCGTCTTGAACTGCAATGACTTATAATCATGAGGGACATAAACATTCTGACCTCTGCTCCCTCATGTCCGCTGGTCAATCACAAAACGTCTGAATATGTTTCAGCATCCACTATGGCTACCATCTGGAAACTCAAGGGGCATATTTGTGATTTATGTTTCCTATCGTCTTCAACTTTAAGCCTCACTCAGGAATTGTTGTGGACTTGGCAACGGAAAAGGAACATTATCAGCGGACTATTAAACAGTGCTCTGCCAACAGGAGGTGGTGAGAAAAAAACAAAAGCCCCTCTTAAGGCGGGCTGGTAGGAAATGTTTTCTTTTTCAAAGTGTTTTATACCCCCTGGTGATAAAAAAGCAACCAGGAAGAAAGAGGGCGAGCTGTTGAAAAGGATGAAAAAAGTTTACTCAGCCCCAGGTGCAGGGTGTCCCCCGCTGATGTCTTTTCACAAACACTTTGTTCATTTGTCTGGTTGATGGGGTGGCTGGACAGCTTACTGGACGGCTGCCTGGTCACTGGGCCAGTTCCTGATCGCAACATCAAACTAACATGAACTACACCCCCCATCCGTTCTTCTCCGGCCCTCTCTGCCCACATGCAGTGTGACAAATCAGCCATTTGGATGTTGCATGAATGCTAACACAATTCTTGAAGTGTCCAGTGTGGTTCGACACCGTCGTCTGTCATTGCCCTAGTAGTCGCTGTGACTTCTTTCTTCTCGGTAAAAAGAGGAATACCTTCCTCCACTGTGCTTCCCAAATGTCTGCTAACCAGTAAATGGATGCCACCTCTGGGCACTGCGTTTGTCTGGCCCAAAGCCCCCGGGGCTCAGTGGGTAGCAGCGTCGCACTGCTGGCACAGACACGCCATTCTCCGTTTGATTCTTCAGTTTCAAAGAGCCTTGGCGGGTGTAAGCCGTCTCCTCTCATTGTTTGGTGATGTTGCGGCGGGGTAGGAGGTTTGTTACCAGCCCGTCACCATCATCCCTCCACAGTTGCAGCTGACAACAGCTCCAGCAGAGAGGCTGCTGCCATCTTCATTTACAGTGCTTTCGTGCATGTGAATGTTGCGTAGTAACAGCCCTCTATTGACTGTTCTGTTCAGCGCAGATCAGCAGGGGTCAATTAATGAGCGGCCCCTGACCATCAGATCCCAATTATGGCTTTCAGAGCACTCCACCGTGTGCCCCTCAAATACCCAGCTCCATTTGCCTAATAATTGCGTAATTAGAGTTTGTATCAATAATTGAAGCACCAACGGGGATATGTAGGGTATTATGCTCCGGTTTGCCTCATTTGATAAATTGCAGCAACATTTTTTGCTAATGATGCCGAGACGTGCACCTATCTGCATTATTTATTACAATAACAAAAGCCTCTCATTGGAGATATTGTATTTGACAATAATACTTACGGCACAGCAATTAAATTGTTGCCTCAGATGCACCGGTGGGGGGGGGAAGTATTCTGCTGCTGAACAAAGTGGAACATTTTGCAGCCAAAGAGACAGATATTTCCCTCGGGAGTTCAGTGGAGAACAAAGTGGAGCAAAAAGGGGAGTGAATGTTGAAATTTATATTCTTCAGGTGGCCAGGAAAAATGACGCCAAATCAATGTGGTGGACTAAAAAACAATAACCTGAAATATTACAGTAGAAATAAAAAGTAGGATGAATTGAAATAAAGCTGAACTACTATATGTCTTTAGCTCTTTATGAATAGTAATATAGTAACATTTTGATTAATTATGTAGAGAATAATCTAAATACTGATTGTTAATCGTTGACATATGCACATACAAAGTCAATGTCAATAATACTCCAGTATTTGAACTTTGCCTTCAGGCAATGCAAGACAAGGCGTCTATTTTTCTTTTTCTTTCAAAATGGAATTATGGAAATTGGGTATTGGAGTGAAGCTCTTGTGTTTCTGGTAAAAGATATGTGTTAAAGCTTTCATACACACACAAATCCACACAAAGCACGGTGAAACGCTGCCTGTTGCTCTTTTGAAAAGACCTCCGGGCAATTCAGCGATAAGCACTTCCTCCCAACACAATGCCTGATGTTACTTTGGTACTCTCCCTCACCTGTATCCTGTGACAGCCTTCCCCAATCATGATGTCAATAAACGTACGCCTCTGCCCTTGTTGTCTGTCTGTCCCATAAATGTTTGACAAGACAGTCATATTAAGGGAGAGGAATGTTATTTTTCACTTTTCAGACTTCCTCAGGTACATTGTCTGTCACCTTCCCTTAAATAAATAATGGGTCGTACCACAATTTCACATACGGTGCAGGCTCATAACATAAATATGAATATACCTTTGACTTGACATGAGGTAATGAGACATTTGACAGCTATGACTGCTATGGTGCTGCAGTTGGACTATATAGTTTGGTAGAGTACGCTATGCAATCAAAAATCTTGCCAGGACAGCAAATTCCTCAAATCTGTCCAAAACAAATTGCATATGGCACGCTCAGCTTATCTTGGACATTCATGGAAATCAAACCAAAGACTGACGACAGAGAGAGAGAGTAATTAATTCTAATTGGGATATTTCTGCAGGACTGGGGAATGACTACTCTGGTGCGATGTTTTTGATGAAGCCATAGGCCCATATGCTGTACTCAGGAGCACATCTGTGCCCAGTGCCCACGGAGAAATCCCCTGGCAGAAAACACTTCAATACCGCAGCGAGGGGAGGGAGAGGAACTAAGAACCAGCAAGCATTATTGTGCCAGCCGGCAACAAATATCCATCCTAATTGCTCTACAATTGTATTAAACTAGCTATTATGTAGCAATTAAATTTGTGTAAGCCCCAGCTCCAGTTACAGTTTTCAGTGTGACTAATTAAAAACAAGGGAGCAGGAAAACCCCAGGCAGAAGCTTCCCCTAAGCTGGAGCTCCAGCTCCCCCGCCACGACTGTATTTAGAGTGTCAATCACAGCAGAGAGAGTCATGGGCAAGTCATCCAGGCAGCCTTTTTGATTCACCCTATTCACTCCTATAAGCCCTTTATCTAAACCATCTCTGTATTGTTCAAGTTATCCCAAAGTTCCATACCTTAGCATTCAACAGAAGACAAACTTTGACGTCCTTCCCTAACTCTGCTGTACATCGCCCAAGTTTACATATTCATACACATGTTCATACTCCATTTATCCCAGTCAAAAAACAGTCTGTGGCATGTTTTCCGTTGCACCATCTGCAGTGGTGGTCACACTGTTCTGTAATGAAGGTCCGTTTAGTGGGCTTCGCTTTGGCCAAAGTCCAGCAACACTGAAGCCATTTCTGCCTTCCCCCTTAGGTCATGAGAGGTGAGATGCAAACCGACGAACACACCGAGTGCGATAATGAGCCATGAAATGAAAGGGAAATTAATTGGACCCCAATAAAGAAAAGATTAACAGAGATGTTTGACTGGTTTTAGTAGCTTTAAAATGTACCCTTTTTGCAGTGGATTAGCATAATTTATCACAACAGCTGCTAAAATTGCAATAAAGTCATTATATACAATTCTAGATTTCATTTCTCATTTCAGTTCTCTAAACAATTTTGCTGTTTTTTTTCCTTCAACTGTTTTTAGAAGATTTAAAATGGTCCCTTTGTGCAGTGAATTAGCATAATTGATCACAACCGCTGCTAAAATTGCAATAAAGTCATAATATACACACAATTCTACATTTGGTTTTCTCATTTCAGTTCTCTTAACAATATTGCTGGGTTTTCCCCCCCATTGTTAACAGTTCAAGTTACTTTCTTTGTGGATTCGCCTACTCAACAGCAAAAGAAATTAGTTGAAAACACTTTGAAAATGTAGTGTTTTAGCTGTATGTTTAGTGTCCAACAATTCCTGAAGGAAATATCTGGCTCTTTAGCCGCTAAATGCTCCAATATGTTCACCAGCTAGTCGCTAAGAGTATTTGTCTGCTGTGAGAGGTTTTTTTTTCAAGCTTTTGCTCTAAAAATAGCATGCCTGCTGTGGTTGAATGCAACACCATGAGAGCGGTGAGAGTCAGCCAAAACAGTAAAGTTGTGGCTGGACAGCTAAACAATGAGCTGAAAGTCACTATAAAAGTCAAGCTGAGGGGGAACTGCTTTCTGTAGGTTCATCACTATGAGCCACCCCTCACGTTGTCATTCAATATGTTATTATAATAACAATAATATGTTATTATAATAATATTAAGCCTCCATGCCAACACCATTTCAATATTTAATCCATGCAGAAATAGATGAAACGAGGTTCGACCATCGATAGCTAACGTTAGCTTAGCCCCAGTGATTGCATACAGTACTCCAGAAGTCTCTCTAGGGACTCTACATTCCATTCAACTCTCAACAAACCAGGTCATTCCTGAATAGTTGGCTCATTTGTGGCAAATGCTAGCAAGCCAGCAAAGAACAAACACTGTGTAAAGAAGGAAAGAGTTTTTTCAAAAGTTGCATTTATTCCCTTTTGTAACCATCTAGTCACACCTCCAGCTTTACTGAACCAGTCATTCCTTTAAAAGTAAAGATGAAACAGTAACTAATGTTGTTATTGTGACTATGACATTTATTATGAATGGGTATACAGTAGTACAAAACCCTACTATACTGTAGGTTGGTTACTCTGGTCAGGTGTAGACACAAG
This sequence comes from Chelidonichthys spinosus, assembly GCA_029853015.1. Lineage (NCBI taxonomy): Eukaryota > Metazoa > Chordata > Actinopteri > Perciformes > Triglidae > Chelidonichthys > Chelidonichthys spinosus. The sequence continues at coordinate 8,808,519 of CM056837.1, forward strand.
AGGCAGCAGCAACACTAACACAAAACTAGATCAGGGGATCTCAGACTCAACAGGACAAGAAACTCCATATATACTACAACATGTACTACATATTTCCCTCCAACGGATGTGTTTCAGAATGGTTGTCGTTTATAGTGCTATTTTAATGACAGGAAAAGCACAACAGTCTTAAACCCAGTCATAATACAAAAGACTTCAGTGAACTTGTTGGGCCTGCCAAAGCAGTTCACCAGTGGCACGATTTAAAGTAATTAAAGATTGGAAACATTTAATGACCATTCATGAAAGCACTAAATATCTCAAATCCACCTTAGACTGCAGTTCCAGCTATCACACAATCAGCACGGCTCGCCGTTTTGCGTAGCAGCAATAATGAGTTCAAATCTGACTCATAAAACCTCCATTGTTTCAAGGTGCTTGGGCTGCTCCATGTGGGGTTAAGGAGTACGTGCAGAGTGTTTCGTCCCGCGTGGACTGTCGTCTGTCTGCCAGAAGTAATAACACAAGTGATTATGTCTCATTACGCTAACCTAGACCCTTGTCTACTTTCTTCCCATTGTCCTTGAGTGGCTTGGCACCCAATTACTACGTTTGTTTTGGGGAGGGGGAATGCCAGAAATGCCCCTTAATCTTTTTTAAAAACCACAGCTTCTCTGTAGCCTCATGTGCGAGTGACAGCGAGGAAGTGCCAGAATGTAAAGGAATTTGTAAGGCAGAAGGAGACGTCAGTCACAAAAGTTAAACACAACAACCTCATTTTGCATGGAAAAAAAATACATTAGGGGATTATAACGTGCTCTATTTGAAGGCCAGTTTGGAATCAAAACATCATGTTTAAAACATTGTTTCAAATCACTAAAATGGTAATTAAGCTGCATAATCGCCATTCAAATTCAACATTGTACTTCATTCAATTGCAGTCAAGAAGTACAACACAGGCTTTTGGAAGGTGGAAGGTGTTGATAAAAAAAACTGTTTATACCATCAAGCCCAGGAATAAGGCATCCAATAGCGGTGGCGGCACGAAAACGTATCACGTTCACGCCTGAAGATCGATGCTGCTCTGCGTGGATTTAACACCTGAAGGGGATTATTGAGCTTTGCCAGTTTCATGTCGAGACGTGAAATTCACACACAGGATTAGAAGTTAATGCATATGACTGCTGCTGATGGACATAGCGGGGAAGTTTAGATGCCTTCTCCTCTCTCTGCCTCTCTCTGTCTGCGGATCTCTCTCCTGTGTCGTTACTGTTTTTGGTATTGATTGCCTGCTGCCTCTTAAATTATGCATTCTGCAGCTCGGTTTGGAGGGCTCCCAGGTGGGTTTGTCAAAGGCAGAAGACACATGTAGTCGGGCAGTGTGGCTGGGAGCATCAGAAATCCATACAGGTCACAATCATGTCACCCCATCAGTTTTAATCAGCCAAAGCTGAATACAAGCTGGTGACAGGGCTTAGAGGTATAGGGGATGTGCCTCTGCCTCGGCTGTTCCCCCGACGCACAGGATCTGGTTCAATACTGCTGGATGCCACTGACAGAGACTCATTATCATCTATGTGTGGCTTGCGGCTGGGCTGGATGATGAGACGTATACTGGTCTGGGCCTGTTCGACAGTGTGTTCCCATGCCACAGTGAAACTTGGTTGGCTTGATTGCTTTATCAGTGTTCATCACATTCTGCGGGTTTTACACTTGGTGGCATGACGCATTGTGGTACGGCACAGCAAGATTGTTTAAAAGTTAACACCGGTTTCTCAAAACAGGTTTGAATAGATTGTTTATAAAAAAAAAAAACGTTTATCTGGACAATTCAGAAACTGCACCCTTTAGGGTGTATTGCAATCATAGACTGTATATGAGAAGAGGACAAAGTCATTGTGACGTCAACCATTGGTTTGTGGACAAGGATTTTGGAGCCTCAATAGCAGCAATCTTGGATTTTTGCAACCAGTGAACAGAAGGGATGCTATTTGGGCTAGGAGGGGTGACGGGTGGATCTGACGAACATGAGCGGCATGTAAGTAGCTAATTATATTGCTTTTGTGGTGGTAACCCTGTCCTAAAGCATGCTATTTTGTCTATTTAAATCTAAATGGACAATAATTTACTAAATAAATGCCCTTCTGTATTGAAGAAGATTTGAAACTAGATATTGAGACATACATTCATGATTACATTGCTTACTGAGATAATGAATCAAGAGAGAAGTAGGATCAGTTGCCCCCTGATGGCCAGTACAGAGAATGCAAGTTAGAGGCACTTGGCTTCACTTTTAGGAACTGGAGGTTGACATCTGTCAAAACTAAAGGCCTAAATTTGTTTTATACTTTTAAATTAGCTAATTATGAGCTAAAATGAGTGACATTTCGTCATCATCATGATGAATGTACTTGATTTAGTCTGACTTAGTCTCCCACCGACTAACTCACGGCCGCAGCTCTGCACTGCGCTCATAAGGCAGTTACAGCTGATAATGCCGTCACGACTCACGGCGTTGTCGCGGGAGCATAGCCCCTTCCCTCTGGTAAACACTGTTATGTCACAAATATTTCATGGCAAAATTTCAGAGCAATTCATCTTGTAGCTGCTGAGATATTTCAGCCTGAATCAAAGTGGTGGACGGCTCGGCAAAGCCAGTGTGGCAAATAAAAAAATACCTCACCCAATTTTATTTTCAAAGATAAATACAAAAAATATGTCGGAACACTACAATTTGATGAACATTTGAAATGTTTTATTTTCTGGTTAATTGTTCTCACTGCTTGAACAAAACCCCTGCATACAAACCCCATGATCAACGTGTACAAATTGCATTGTAATCAATGGATGGACAGCGTATCATGTTGCGGTTATGTCTCGCTGTGTGAATCTTCCCACGGAAGGGCGAGTCTCCAAAGGAGCCCAGTGTTCCTTTGATGAAAACAGTCACGGAGCTCGGAGTGTTGCGAACTTATAGAAGTGAAAACACAAGAGGGTCAAAAGAGCAAATCCGGCCTTCTGTTCTCGCTGCCTTTATTGTGAGGTTTGCACAAGGCACGGTGTGATTTCCGTAACACTGCCAATGAAAAGAGGCTTGATTTTCACAGGCCAGTTGACCTGCTAAGAGCAGGTGTGTCTCAGATACAGTTTCAGACTTTTCCCCCCCTCCTTCCAGTACACTTCCCAGCTGACGATACTGCTGCCTGATCCAAGTCCTTATCTGCATTTAAATAAAGGCTAATCAAGAGTTCAGCTGTATTTCCTTATTTTTCATCTCTTCTCAAACAACCTCACCATCTTTTAAAGAAATAGATACGGGAAAATCACCTGGAATCCAACATCAATCACTCAGGTAGACCAGCTTGGCTTTTTCCACTCTGACTTAACTGTTTCCGTTGAGTATGTAACAAAATATATGAACAGAGTGATCAGCAAAAAGCTTTCTCGTGTTTTCCCCCTTGGGCTTGGAGGGGAAATACCCGGTTTCTTCCTGTAAAGGGATATCAGGTGAGAAAATAACAATTTCAAGTGTTTTGTAAAGCAAAATGAGGGTCTGTTTTCAGGCCTAAAGGATTATTGTTCATACAGAAAGGGACAAACACACATGTGTATTTTATCACGCCTCGTCCCAATGCAGGAAGAGAATGAGCGCTCCTGCTGTGAAGGCAGCATGTGGCAGTTTAAGTGGATTGCTGGTTACATCCCATCACTTCGTCATCATTTCCTGCCTGTTGTGACACTTTATGTAAGCAGAAACAAGCCTGGGAAGGAGCCAGAGACACAACATCCTCTGCCACGGGTGTGGATCCCTTCTGACCCTGCATACTAAGAGCTCAAAATAAACCTGCACACGAGCAAAGGAAAACTGAAATGTTTGTTCAGACTCTTATCTCGAGCTGTACATTTCCTTTGGGGTTGTGCAACGTGTGCTGGATGGTTTATGTTTGGGCCTGTAGGATGCATTATGGAGCCTTCGGGAGGATGTGCACATCTCACTTCCCTCTGCAGACTCCCGAGACGGGTCTACCGATACGGTACAAACACACTGTTACTTTAACCTGATATGCAGTTTGTAAAATAGTGGCTCAGAAACTCACTCTTTTGTACTATGAAAAGCTACACTGCAAACTATTGCTCATCTTGACAAGTCATTTAATCTGGTGCAGCCGCCAATTAAAACTAAAACCTGGCAAAAACACTCATTTGATTTATTTCCCATGCAAATGAAACTATTTCAAGGCTTTAAATAAGACATGTCTTTTTCCAGAAAGTCCGATTTCAAGCAGATGAAATTAACGTGCTCTGGAAAATACATTTGTAAGCAGGAATATGATCATTACTATGCTCTGACACAGCAGACTAAGAACTTTTATGGAAAATAGGATGCATAATGACATAATATGCTTACATATATTATATGTTCTACATCCGCATTCAACTATTTTTCAAAGCATATTAGTTTGGTTTGATTTTTTAAAGCTTTTTCTTATCTCCTGCAGATATTCATACATTCATTGAAACAAGGTGCCTAACGCACAGTTCTAAGTTGTGATTTTGGCTCATAAGGAAGGTGAATCTGTCCAGCAGTGTCAGTGCAGCCAGCCAACAGCCAATCACAAATATTTCATTCTTTAAATGTTTTATTTAAGTTTTATTTGTATAAAATCCTTCATATTTTCAATGTGAAATAAACAATTAAATACTCTTATAATATATGAAATTTAAAAAAAAGAGGATTATGTAAATTACACAAGGTAATAGTTGAGTCTGTGTGTGGATTATTTTAGGATGGAAATGTTCTGAGGAATACGCAATATTGTGAGTCAGTAAGTACATGAGTATATGTCACTTTACATACAGACGTCACAAATAGGCTACATACAACTCAAGTAACAGTGTGTGAACTCTTTGAAGTGATGAGACCAGAAATAATTTGAGATATTTGTGGTCCATATGATTATTTTGCAGGCCACAGGCTGCCTTACGGCACTGGTAAACTGGATAGTAACCGCTAACATCTGTCATATAAAAAAATTATCCTCAAATCATTAAAATGTCTGACAGTATTGAACTTTATCACTCTGTGTGCAGCGGTTACTTTTCATCTAGGATCTTTTGGACCAATTTAAAGTTACCGTTTAATTAACTGTTTAATTAACTTAATAGCCTTACATATTAAGTTTCCCAATATGGGTCAAAAGTGAAGGATTTTATTTTATCTCCAACTTGATGCAAAATGTCACTTTTAACAGTTTGATAAATGCAGCACCAGGTCCTTAATGACTTAAGCAGACATGCCGGTGTATGTGCACACACATGCATTTCCACAAAGAGACGCAGCCATGGGACAATAACCTGTGGAGCTGCTCTGTGTCTCCGTCCCCGCCTACCCACGTCTCACATGACTGCCATGACCTCATTCCACCTGAGCAGAGCTCCCCGCCGCCTCCAGAGAGCCTCCAGGCCGGAGAGGAGTGGTGCCAACCATAATCTTCCACGCCAATAACCCCGTCTCCTGTGCCCATTGTCATCACGTCACCTCCTCAACCAAACACACCAAGCTCAGGCTGGTTTGTGTTCCTGAAAAAAAAAAACTAAAACCTACATGAATAGGGGTTGTATGGAATTCCATTTCAGAGTATTTTCATGAGAAGGTTTGTTTGTTCAAAATTAGAAAAAATTTACTTTAAAATGTAGTGATCCATAAATCCCCAATTCTTCTAAGCTATTACATGAAATAGGTTGAAAGGTTTGCAACTTGGGCTGGGCGCAATTTTAAAAATTACAATACCAATACAGAAAGCTTTGTGCGTGTCCCACTGGCTAGCTAGTTGCTACTACACTGAACAGATTCATACAGCAGTTACTGCTGATTTCACCATCCCTCGACCCCGTAGAAACAAAAACTCTTACCCTCCAGTTCCTCCCACAGATAAAAAAAACTGCTAGCTTGGTGTCACTGCTGCAGTTGTTAGCACTGTTAGCTGGTAGCCACGGGCTCATTGTGCAGGCAGGCAATCCCACCTCTGTCGGTTGTATATATAAAAATTATTGTCAAGATCTGGACACAAAAAGGATCGATTGCAGGTATTGTTTGACTGAAGAAGTTTAGATAGTACTTGGTACTGGGTTATTTGGGTCAGATAAAAAGATATCAAACCAAACCAGCCCGAGTTACAACACAACACTTTGGAAAGAGGTAGGTGTCACTTATATTTACAACAATAACTGAAAATTTAGTCAACAGAATAAACTAAGGCTAGCTTGCTAGTATCACCTAAGTTTGAAGCATTGAAACAGGTACTTTGAGATACAGTCGATACCTCAGACCTGACACTTGCTCAAAATGCAGTTTAATTATAATGTATACTGGGAACCTGAAATTCCAAAAAGTCATACGTTTTAAACATACAACCTAGAGCAGTTTGATAATAGGTTGTGGTTACAAAGACGTTGGGAAGGACTTGACACACATATTTAGTAATAACTGGTGCAAATCTATCCGGTAACATGCAATAATAGTGAGGTACTGTTGTCTAGCCATTGAATAGTTCTAGTTCTGCAAATATCCAAGTGTTTTTTTTTTCCCACAATAATACGAGCAAAGTCCAGGGATTACATCAATGTCAGGAATAAATCTCTTGAACGGCTGTTAAATAGTTTGGTCACAGTAATAAGTGGGACTGTTTGCTTTGGCAGGCTGGAAAAATACGCAGAAAGTTTGTTTTTTATAATATTCATGTCATTGTGACAGGTAAATACAACCAGATTCGCCTCACCCCAATTACTCTTTATTGAACAGTAAAAATGGTTTAACGGCTGTACAAGAAAAGAAAGTTCTGTGAGCTTAACTTGAGCATTGCCAGTTAATGTTTTCAAAGTAAACATTTCCAGTTCGTGACAGCGGTCACGTCATTGTTAGCTCTGAGCAGAAATCAACCATGAATTACACAAAGACATGTCAAATTGACGATTCATAAACATTTACAGACAGGGCCACAACAGTATGGTTGGAGAGACTTGGAACATGGCCATTCTCCTGTCCACATCATGTTTCAGGTAGTGAGTAATCCTCTTGTCTCACCACTTCTCGATCTGGTTTTGCGGCTCCAGTGAAATCACCCTTTCTTGGCAAGTCTACCTGCTGTAGAACAAGCCTCTCTCCTATTACAAAAGGCTGGTCTTAATAAGCATCCAGGCTATAACAGCGCTGTATTCAATTTCCTCAGATCTAGAAAACCGCTGTAAAAGTAGCTGAAATTTACTGCTTTGCCCCCTCAGGTTTTCTTAAAGGGAGATTCCCTTGTGTTGGTTCTTTTACTCCTGCCAGAAATATTGCTTTGCACTCTTCATTAGGCCTGTGGGAGAAATATGGAAATTTTACAGTAAGACGTTTAGAAGCAGTGTAATTGGAGTTGGGCCAGGGTGAGACGCCCCCGCCTCCACCATGTCCTGCAGCATCATAGGCCCCCGAGCCACCTTCAAATCTGCATGATGTACACACAAGCTCTTTTAATTGGACCAGGCTTTAGTGGAAACTAAAAGAAGAAAGAAAAAAAAACTCCACGTGCTAAAAATGCATGTGCTATTGTACAGTTCAGGCATGTCCCAAAGGTGTCATAGTAAATTGTATTTTCTATGGCATTTCAAAAAAATGTGTCTACCGTTAACACTTTCAGTGGTGGTTAAAAGTCTCACCTCAACGTCCATTTAGAAGCTCTTAGACGTGTTCCTTTGCCAGAGTTAGATGAGAAGATCAGTAGAACTTTAACATCTGTCCATTCAATAAGAAGCCACAACCAGCAGCAAGTTAAGTTAGCAAGACTGGTTACGGCGTTGGAGGCGGGACCCCGTTCATTCCTATAAGGTTGCTCAGTGGCGCATGAAGCCTAAATGTTTCAACTGCTTTTCAGGCCTGCTTTTGAGCAAGTGAACTGGTGTTTCCTTTAACTCCGCCTCGACTCGCCCACATGAACAGCAGTTCATTAGGTCTCATAAAATAACTCCGGATTCGGCTATTATTACATTTTATAACTTTTAGTACCTAATGATTTAAATCAGGGCTATTTGGGAAGGCATACTGGGAAGTTGATTTGTCGCAAAAAAAGAAAAAAGTAAAAAATAGAGACATGTGTTTCACTGAGTTTTGAGGTCACAACAGCGACTTGTTGGCCTTCTGCATTCATGGCTTATCGCGATAAAGACAAATGACGTGAAGCTGAGAATGCAGGAGCTGAGTGCCCTTCCGGCTGCCTGTCATGATTCATGCTATCACAGATCGTGATGCAATACCCTGCAAAGTGAACTAGTGCAGTGGATCATTACAGCGGTAGATTACAATAGAGTACAGACTGATGACTCTTGGCCTGCAGGATTCTGTCCATGTGAGTTTGGATCTACAGAAACCAGTCTGACATTGAAAGCATTTAACCCTACAGCTGTACTCTACAGCTTTCAGTCAGAGACAACTAAGTGAAAGAATAATCCTGCCAAACCAATTAGCCACAGCAAAGGTGGAATGAACGCGTGCACGTTAAGATAACATCACAACAGTATGCTGACTGACGGTGTAGCTGTAAGCGGTTTAGGCCGTGGAAGCCGGAACATTAGATGAGTGTGATTACAGTCCGACAGTCAAGCAAATATTCCTCAGGTGAGTGTTGGGACAGAAATGATGTTGAGATAGTATCTCTGAGTTCTGCTCTCACATGACACATTACGATTAATCATCATTAATTACGTCGAGAACTGCATTACAGATGATGATGATGATGTCCGATATAAACTCACATGAAAACGTATGAAACTGATCAGGAATGAACATTTTGATTTTTATAAAGCAAATACAACCTGCTGTGAGTGGCCAAACATAAACATAAATGTTACATAAAATCATTTCATCATGCGGATATTGTTGTAGAACCCAGGTTGGTGCCAATTATCTCCTGTGCAGGCCTAACTTCACTGTTTGGAAGCTGATCCAAACCAGAATGGATTCATTTTGGATGGATTTGTACAGAGCAGATGATTGCTGTGTGGAACAAGATCAACAGACCCCGTAGCAGGCTGAAGTTTCTCTAAAGCTTAGTAAAGACTGCTATATGCCATTCATGCTTACTTAGCTTGCAATCCCAAAGCAGTGTTGGCACCACACAGTGAAATTTAACTCGTCCAATGAGCGTATCTGTATCTCCAGAGAAAGGTTTGTTTAACTGAAGCACGTCTCTTTTTCAGGGTTTTGACAAACAATTACTGAAGCATTATGGATGTAAGTGAAGAAGTTACATTCAGATAGTTTGCAGATATGGATTAGGTAGTGAGATCATGTATTCTGACTTATACTTCCAAATAAGTTAACATAATACAAAATAAGGTCACATCTGTAACAGTGCACACATTTCAGATCGCCAGCCCATTCTCACTCCCTGATAATAAAACCACGGGGACTTAAAGCAAAAAGAAGCACCATTCGTCTTTTTAACTGCCTCTGTAAAGCATTCAAACCACAGGACTAAATTGGAATGGATGAATAGATTTCAGAGCTACTTTTTTCAACCAGCTGAACTTTTGCTGGTGGACGAGATGTTGGAGCCAAGCGAGGGCCACCTTCCATCATGGATCCATCGTTAAAGAAACCCCTCGCCACCAATCACACACATACAAGCAAGCACTCAGGCAGGATGTTGGCTCCCTTTCTTCCTCGCAGCATGGGCGAACGACCGACCTGTGTCTTTTTAACAGTCTGCATGACAGCCTCCCGCCCAGGGAGCTGTTAGTCCAGCAAGTGACTTTTCTTTCCGGTTGTTTACGGGAATAATGGCACACGGAGGCCAATACTCCACAGTGACCGGGGCCTGTTATTCCTAGCAACCGCCTGAGCTGCTCCGGACATTAGTCAGAGTTTTGGATGCTTGTGAAGCATCGAGCTTTTAGGAATTAAATGCATATTTAAAAGGTGTTATTCCCTCAATGCCACTGGATTTCTAATGAGCCATGTCTCAAGGCCATGATTAAAAGAAACAAACCTATTGATTGGCTGTAACAATATCTGTTTTTGACTCTTCACTTGCGAAAGCATTTTTATTGCTGTCAATATGTTCTTATGCATAATGGACGCACAGAGCAATCATGTATTATCAGGCCTAGCATTTTCATTATACCTAAAAACATATTTCTTTCAGCACACCTTCTATTCTGGCTGAGTATTGACTTCCAGAAACACAGTAATTTGCAGGCTGCTGATAAAACATACAGACCCTTCATTAGCCTTTCAACAGCCCTTCAAGTCAGCTGACAAGCACAATGCCAAGTGCCTAACATTATAATTTATTAATGCATGTTGTCTCAAGAGAGCAAGTGCTACTGACAATAAGAATCAGCCTTTTTAAAATTGAACAAAAGTCTGTCTCTTGTGTGGCCTTGGATGGTTGTTGGAAGTATTTTAGGAAACATATGTCATATGAAACATAGTAATGCAGCAGAATCTGTTCTCCTCGTCTCCAGTACGTTTTGGGAGAGAGCCGAGGCAGAGGAGAGGTAAGACCTGTCAGTTCCTGCCTTTGTGCACATAACTGTAGATAAGAACTGTAATAAAAACCACTAAAACACTAATAATGATGATTCTTTAAATTTCTCATTTCATTGGATTAATCCAAAAAATTAAAAAAATATACAGATTTAATTACAAATCAATGAATGGCAAAATAGCTGCATTTATTTCACAATTATTAACACAAAACTGAGAGAAATCCAAATTTAATCTCAAACTTGATTTGATTAATTTCCTGTATGAATACCTGTCTCATATAATAGTAGCATAAGTCAATCAGCTCCAGTAGGATTTGGACCTGTAGCTGAGCATGTGAATATGTCACAACTAGGGGTGGGAAGAGGATTTAATAGCAGATTGTGATTTTATATATATATATATATATATATACATGAATATATCATCATGAGTGACTTGAAAAAGCAGTCTAGCTCACTATCATGGTAGAAAAGTGAAAATAGAGCCTGATTTAAAAAACAAAAATACATTAAAAAAATATATATGTGTATTCTTTTCTTATGCAGGGATATGTACAATCATTATATAAGGTGCTTCAATTGTTTGTCTATAAAAAGGATGCTCACTAAAAAAGACATGCATAATCTGTTTGTTTTAACAAATATCTAACATATTTACAAAATATAAAGTGATTCCACTAACCCTGGGATCATCATAACATGACATTTTCATAGTCACAAGAGTTCAGGAAAGTACAGCGAGTTTTAAAAGAAGCCATGAACTCAATCCATCATACTTCAGTCTTCAGCACTGATAAGCAGTGTATGTACATTTATCATCATTGTGTCTGTAGCATTTGTACTTTAAAATTCCTCCACGGTGATTTGAGTCACAGTGTAACTTGAGCCATGTGTTTTATTCTGTATTTGCTTGCGTGGAGCTGAGTGAAGGACTTCAGTGGCGAGGCTGTCTTGGCGGTAAGCTCTGGAGAGAAGGGTTTACAATTGATTTACAGTCTGTTTGACCCCATTAGGCCCATGCACACCTTTGTATCCACAGCTCTGGGGAATGTGTGTGTGTGTGTGTGTTTCAGAGTGTATATGTGTGTTTATGTATTGCAGAAAGATGGAAAGATTGAAAGAAAGAGAGCAGGGGGGAGGTGGGGTGTGGTGGGGGATGATACAGGAGGCTTCCAAGGCCACTGCAGAGCAAGGTTCTGAGCGTTGCATCAGGCCCATGTTTATTTCATAAACATTCTCCCCAGCTGTCAGTCTGGGAGACATAGTATACGCTCCATCCCCCACCCCCTCCCCCCCCTCAGCTACCCACCGGTGTAAATAAGCAGCAACACACCTGCAAAACCGGTGCCCTCACATGAAATGGGAACGGCTGCTTAATAATAAACAGCTACTTCAAGTTGAAGCTGGGGCAGAGGAATTTGGTATCAAATGCAGACACCAGAGATTCTTGTTGAAGTGCTTTTTTTTTAAAAAGTAGCTATAGAATCCTAATTTCCCATATTTGACATGCAGCCAAAGATGTGTTATTAGAGCCAAAGAGGTCAGCGCTCATGTCCGTATGAAAGGTCAAAGAGGCACATTAGCCTTAATATAACAGCTAAACATCAATCAACAGGGCTATACTTCACTCTGCTCTCCTTGGTATCTAGTGATGAGAGACGTATGACTGGGGCGGATATAGAGGTCTAAAAGCCCCCCCGTCCCCTGGGTCCCACCGCCCTCTGCACTCATGTGGAAAAACTCCAAAAAACAAATGCTTGGATCTTCGCCCCGAGGCCATAAAATCTATTGACTGCACATCTCCCGTATTTATTCCGAGGCGTTCATTCATACCCCCACCGCAAGTGTTATTATGACATATCTGCCGTTTGCACAGTGGCCGTGCATGTGTGTGTAACTTAGACTGGGCTGGTTCCCCACACTGCCTGCTGGTCTTATGTAAATAGAGCTGTCAGCCACTTGTTATGGCCGTGCTGGGAGTCATCAGGAGGCCCTGGCAGCCACTGGGTCCCTGGCCTCCATGTGATTCATAGCTGGTCGGGGGGGGGGGGGGGGGGGGGGAGAGACAGTGGAGGAGAGAGAGGGGAAATGGAGCAGAGGAAGGTGGGAGGGAAGTAAAACATTGTGTTGGTGAGCGTGCGAGGGAGGGCAGGATGGAGCGGTGAAGGATGATGGAGCGAGGAGACATTTTTGGGTGGATTGGCAGTTTGTAAGGAGACAAGTGCTGCAGAGGAGTTTTGGTACGTCGAGCTCAAGATGAACTCAATGAGTTTGGGTTTCTCTGGCAGTCTCCCCTCCTCTTCCACTCAGTCACTGTCACTCCAATCATCATGGCGGTTTATCCTTCCTGCACTATTGGCCTCATTATTTTCTCTTCCTGCATCTCTCCCTTCCCTTGCCTCTCCCTCCCCCTTACTCACCACATTGATTGGCATGAACCAATTTCTAAAACTTTAATTTCGACTAAACCCCAAGGAGCACATTGCCTCCAACTATTCTTATGTTTGACTCAAACTTGTAGTGCAGCGAGGACTCATAATGATACAGAGGAATGGAAGCCATGGAGGTATTTGAATATTATAAACATTAGCTGGAGGTGAATTTGGTCTCCGTTGCTGAACATCCCCTTAATTGCTCCATAGCTGAATTTTTACTTTCTGGGGCCTAAATTATGAACTACTAGACCCAGCAAATTAATAAATAATGAACTTCTGGATTAAAATAATTGAGTATCAGGAATTCTATACCGGCAGTATCCCCTGGCAGCCGTGGTATTGTTGTTAACTTCCATCAATTTGCTGGTTAAAACACGCTTACTGAGTATTATTATGTATGACCACACATGGTTTTCACAGGAACTGTAGGGTTCAGGTATCGACACTGCTGCATATTATACTACCAGTCCTGTCTCCTACAAAATATTTTATATATTACTAATGTGCTTTGCCAAATAGCTTTTGGAGGAAATATAATTGCTTCCTTGATTATGTTTACAGGCAACATTTTTTACTCCAAGAAAAGTGAAATCTTACACAGAAGTCATAGAAAGGACATTGAGTTAAAGAGTCGGCTGTTTGTTCGTCCTCCATCATGTCATTAATGCTACTAAACACTCAGTTCAACCAGTTCCAAGCAATATTTTCATATCAACAAATATCACAAATATAACACTGTATGCTACCTGTTCTACATCTTACATATGTAAGTAGTTTGGTGAACATAATGGATGAATTAGAATGGACAAATGTTTCCCTCAGGAGTTGGTGGAGACCAAAACAGAGCGTCTGAACCATGAGTCCAAATGTTGCTCTGCATCTTTTGGATATGCAACTATTTGAGTTAGCAACTTTAGAATTAGGGCAAAAAACAACAACAACTAAATCAATGAAAGCAGCTTTAAAGTAAGGGAAAGATTGTGGTTTGTAGGTTTGAACAGCGTAAAACATTTCCTTTTATGTTGATACTAATTCAGAGGGTGTTATTTGTAGGTACAAGGTTACTTAACCTTAATTATACCTGTGTGAAAAGACTAATGCTCTTCGTTAATAATATGTAATTATTTAGATATGACAATATAATTGTTAATATTCTCAATAGAAGAAAAGCATGGGTGGTTTTTTTACTCCTCTAATCAATGTTTTATATAATTGATGAACATGTATGTGACAGGGCTCTACCTTAGCTCCAGGGCATTTTAGCATTTTTCAGCTGATTGTTTTGGTATGAAAACTATGAATTCAGTGTCAGCGTTCTCATCAGCCTCAGGTTTTCAGCAGCAGCAGTTTTCAGTGACAAAGCTCAACCAAACAGCGGCTACTCAAGTGGAGCTTTTTAGCAGCTAAAGAGGCAGATATTTGCCTCAGGTGGTGGTGAAGTGATATGTTAAAACTTTCAGCCCAGCAACCAGCGATTCCAGATATGTTCACACAGTTTTCTGACAAACAGAGTTGCACAGAAGACAACAACCGCTGATGTATCTAGCCGATATACTCGTCTAATTATCCAACCCTAGCAGGGATGAAAACAAGCGCTAAAAAGAGACTGAATATTGGACTATAATGCCAATGTTACTCTGAGAAAAATAAGCAACTTTTTGCTTTACTTTTCGGGTCTTTAAATGTTGAGGAACAATATTTCAAAAAGCAGAAGAAAATATCACCATCATTGAAATACCATCAACTATAGAACATTCCTTCGTTCATTATGAGTTTTGTTTACTTTTCCAGCTGCTAATCAGGATACGCATAATTACAGTGAGATTGTTGAATAAGACCTTCTATTCAAGCTTCAAGCACGCGAAAAATGCATGTGTGCCTTGACCTTGACTCATTATCATTTTCATACAACGGCTCTGATGGCTATCAGCGTTTCAATTATATCTTTGTGAATATTCAATTTGGCATGATGGTCAAAACAACCTCCTTTATCTCCCTCAGATTGAATTAAGTCTCCAAACCAGCTCAGAAACTCCAGTGTTACTGATTATTCCCCATGATGATAAAATAAAACTTCATGCCATAGTGTGTGTGTGTGTGTGTGTGTGTGGGTGTAGATACCAGACACCGCTCAAATTGATTCTTCTGCCAATTGATTCATCTCATGCTGAAATGAAGACAGTGATAATCTCTGTCTCTCCAATTGAGTTTTTTTTTTGATGGGTGTGCGACTGAGCGCCGAAATGCAACACACGCTGCTCATTGATTGGACTACGGAGAGCACATGCAAAGGAGTTCAAAGAGCGATGACTGTGCCGAAGAAGGAGAGGGTTTATCTGGCGCGCGTTGAAGTGTTGTTGGGCTGATAAACTGCATCAGATGCTCCGTTGTCACCCCACCTCTGTGGGGGCTCCGATTCATTCTGCAAGCTGAGAAATAAGCGTGAAGATGTGGCCTTGAAGAAGTTTGCTGACACGATAAAAACAAGGCCTTGGGGGGAAATTCACAACATTAATAATCACATTAGAATATGAGTGGTACATGTCAGCAAAGTCTCTGGAGATCGCAGCTGTTTTTTAAGGTGTATTTATTTGTTTCCCCCCTCTTTCTCTTTGGGAGACTCACCACCTTGACTATTTCCACTGTCTCCTTCAGATCAGCCTTATACAGTAGCGGAATAAATTTGGATTAATTGCAGCCCCGGTGCCAGCAAGCTCCGCTCCGCTCAGCTCAGCTCAGCTCGGCGACTGCTGGGATGTGAGCAGAGAAATCATCTGCCACCTCTTCCCTGCACTGTATATCCCTTGTCATTGCGCCGCAGAAGTCTTGCCCGCTAAAACAGAGGTAATTAAATCTCCCCGCTCTCATTAAAAATACAGCTGTCTTCCACCGAGCACTACGGCACCACTAAGCAAATGTAAATTTTCATTTCATGGTGCTGAGAGAGAGGGAGGCTGTTCTCCGGCAGCCAGCGCGGCCCTGCCAGCGCTGTGCAGAATAACTGCTCCCTTTAAATAACTGTCCTTTTGTTTCCTGTGGAATTACATAGGGAAATGGCCCGTGTGTTATATAATTTGCGGATTAGGTGCAGTCATGGGTCTCTCTGTTACTGTTGGGAGCAGTGTGGGTATTCAGGTGTCCTTTTTTGGAGGGGGAGGGTTATGGTAGGATTCGGAGATGTTAACTGATTTTTAATTGGCTTTTCCTATTAAAAAACTCAGATGCTCCGCGGAGATTAACGCTGTGAAACTTCTGTGAGGTTAACCACTAGTTGACATGCCGTGCACATTTCCTCTCCATTAAGAAGAAGAATGGTTTTGCTGATTTATAAAGATTGGACTAAATTAAATACTGTACGCCCTGCGGAAGTGTGCTGCACTGAGTGAGCAAGGGAGGAAGTCAGGCACTTGGATTGACTGAACTTTAATGATGAATACTCTTTATGAGTTCCCATACAGCTGGTTTAGATAGAATACTAAGCATAAGGCACTTAGACCGTAGGACACAGAATTAATCCTGCAAACAAGATAATTCCTTCGATGTTAGATGACATATTGGCCATCACATTGATAGATGCTCAGAAAGTCAGTGAGAGCAATATATCACCATTGCATTCTCTCATATTGATTATATTGGAAATACCTTGGAGGAAATAACAATACTGATTTTTTTTTTTTTTATTATTTGCCAGTCCAAATAAACCATAACCCAAAGGTCATTATGCATATACCCCCATGTTCAAATGCACAGCAGAAATAAACATGTTAATGGTTTTGCTCTCTATAGTTGTGCCTGTTAAACAACTGTGAAAGGGGATGAATTTACACAACTCAAACTTTCAAATTCGAGTCACTGAACTCTCTGCCATTGATAGAGAAACATACCCTTGTGGCGGCCTTTATCACACTGTAACCATTTATGTCCGTGAAACTCAACCGTGACTCTTTTTATACACCAATCTGAGGATCTGGCAAAAAACAAGGTGGTGTTTGCATTATGATGATTCACGCCAATGCACAACTTGAGCTGATAAGATTTCATTACACTGGATTTGTAACATTACCTGTACGATTTCATCTGACGAATACCTTGATTAGGGAAGTCTGAGCTCTGAAACATGTGATTTGCCCACCAATTAAACTAAATGTGTCCTAGATTTCTAATCTTTCTTTATGTTTAAAATACGTGTTTTAAAGGCATCTGCATATTGTGAACATAACAGAGCAGAGAACGCATTAACGGTGTAATATTTGATAATGACAAGCAATATTTATCTACATTCCTTATTTACACAAGCTCTAAGAGCAGTCAGAGAGGCAGGAGTAGAATTTGTTAGCAGCTACGAAAAGTTCGGAGCTACTAATATTTGCATGAATGCTGAAACATGTAAATTCCTCTCTGCAAACAGTTTATACACAAATTTGTTGTGCTCACATTTAATGAAAGACCCTATTTCACTAAAGGTTATCCAAGTTTTACAGGATCATACATCATAAATTTGTCTCATAATATAGGCTTGATCATGATGCTGTCTCAGAAAACGCTCACAGATCATTTTGAAGATTTTGTGGTTTAGGTAGGTGGACCAAAATCATATTTCTATGAGCTTTACAGAAACATGTTTTTAAAAACATTTTAATGAGATACTGTGCCTGTTTTTTTTATTTTTTTAGTATTATGTCTGACGAGACGTGGATAAGAAAATTCACTGCTTCACTGTCAAAAAAAAACCACCTCCAAGTCTGAAATGCATCATGGAGAGTGTGTGAATGTATTTACTTGGCCCCAGGTAGATTTAAGAGCCCATGAAAAAAATGGAGTGAAAAAAACACTACGGCGCAGGAAAACATTTCACAAAAAAAAGTGAATGACAGTTATGCAAAGGCAAGGAGTACAGTCAGAACCTTTTCCCACGAGTGCTACGGTTCATAAGGGAATACGATTATTACTGCATGAAGCCACTATGGTCAAATAAGGAGATTTCATTGCTGATCGCTGGCATTGAGTCAGAAACAGGAGATGCTGAGAGTTGCAGAGCTCTTGCGGTACATTTTGGATTTCATTTTCACTTTCATGGCAGGGGCATGGGGTCTGAAGATGTGCCTACCCCTTCTGTCAATCACCCAGGCAAACACACCGAAGCAGATCTATAATTCAACTACAGGGGAGCTCATACAATTCATAGGGGCCGGTGTTTTCTTCTCTCTTTTTTTCCAGTGTTGGACCCTGTATTTACTCTTTAATTCCACAGCCAACGCTTGCACTGACATCTTGACCACCCAGCTCAACCCTCTCTTAGAGCAGCATAGGTTGCAGCACCAGCGTGCCAAAATTCAATTATCTCACTGACTTATAGAGGGAGGAAAAAAAGAAAAGACAGATGTGTGGAAGTGTTCATTCAGCTGTCCTCAATTTGTCTCTGTTTTCCATTTGTTTCAAAAGAACACGAAGGCGTTCCAAAAAAACGTCATGTCCTTCAACAGATTTCCCCACTTCATGTCAGCGGGCTCCCGTGATAAATCGTCCCGTGTTCATGGTGGTGCCCTGGTGTTGAATGCGCTAAAAGACACTTTAAGTGTGTTGCAGACGGTGTGAACAAAGTCAAACATAAAGGAGGAGCAGCAGAAGATAATGTGTGGATTCGTCAAAGTGCAACAGCAGACACTTTCTCAGGTGATTCATAGAGCGTCAGCATTTCTAAGGTGCAATGCAAAACAGGAAATGAAGTAGAACATTATGTCAGCGGTTTATAGGTGTCAGCATTTGGATAAATATCAATTGAAATTGGGGAGTATTAACTGGAGGCCAAGTTTTCTCTCATCTGTTTTCCCCCAGACTGCTCTTTTTTTTTCCCCTTCTGAGAGAATGAAGAGTTTTTTCCTGCTTGGGTTTCATCAGGGTAGTGCTGGTTAGGTGAGACACAACACCATGGCCACACACTTTGCTTTCTAAACAGCACTGCAGAGCATATGACATGGAGAGCTCCAAGCTAAATTATAGGGATATGTTCCCAAGTACCTACCACAGACAAGTTATTTTAAGGCCCATAACCAATGTTCTAATGTCATTGTACTCAACCATAACACCAAAACAGCCGCCCGCCAGGACTCGCTGCAAATCGCTGCCTCAGATGATGACTTAGACTGAACAGGCACACTACAGACCTCTGAGCGCCTTTCTTTCCAATACAGTTGCCTAAAACATGGCAGCTTTGTATGACGCATTATGCTATAAATAAGAAGTTGACGTAGTCATAGTGACGTCACCCATTGGTTTCTGGACTGTGGTTTTGAAACCCACAAGCCCGGCATTTTGGCCATCTTTGATTTTGGCTGTCACCACCTTGGAATTTTCGTAACCAGTGAGGGGAAGTGACCATATTTGGACTGTGGAGGAGCGACGGGTGGATCTGACGAACACAAGCAGCAACTTTACTGTATCTGGATCCATCTTGCTTCTGGTTTGAAGCTTCATAATTCAAGGTCAACTTTACAGCTAAGTGTTAAAGTCATTAAGCATACACAGCATTATGGTGTATTGACTCTAAATGGACCATCGTTTACTCAATGAACATCATCAGACTTGAAACTAGGGATTGGGACACAAACGTTTACGATGTTTAATGAGATAATAAATCAAGTCAGAAGTAGGGTCGTTTTCTCATAGACTTCCATGTAACCAGAGGATTCGCCCCCTGATGGCCAGTAGAGACAATGCAAGTTTAAGGCTCTTCAGCCTTGACTTCAGTTTTCAGAACTGAAGGTTGCCGCCTGGTCCAACCACTGTGTGTACTTCTTTTGGACACTGGCCAGGTATAATATCACCTATTTGTAAAATGTCTACGTCATTAAATGTGTTATTACAAAGTGCACAAAAAGGGTACTTTAAAACTAATGTGGATGATAGGTGCTACCTAGTAAAATGACTTGGTAGTTTACAAGACTATATTGCTCTTCCTTCTTCTCGATCCAGCTACAACAGGGATGAGACTTTAGTGATGCAGCGTCATCTGTGTTTACAAGAGGTGGAGCCATTCAGAGTTGACTGTACTAGTGTGTGACCAAGTATTCATGCAGCTAACGCTAGCCAGACAGAAAGTCTGCAGCTA
The DNA here is from genome assembly GCA_029853015.1 of Chelidonichthys spinosus. Taxonomy (NCBI): domain Eukaryota; kingdom Metazoa; phylum Chordata; class Actinopteri; order Perciformes; family Triglidae; genus Chelidonichthys; species Chelidonichthys spinosus. The sequence continues at coordinate 8,828,568 of CM056837.1, forward strand.
TCAGGCTGGTGTCAACAGACAAACAGCAAAGGCAGATTAATTAGTTTGCTGACTTTTCTGCTTTGTCTGTGCTGAATAATTATTAAACCGGATATCAGCTCTACTGAACTGAAGCATCTGGTGCTGACAATCCACAACAGTGTAGGATAACCAGGATTTTTTTTAATTAAAAGCATAATAGTGACGTTTTAATCACATTAAGAATAGATTAAATGTGTGACTCGTCAAACTTGGATTTGAATTTCTTGCTGTTATACTTTAAATTGTTCAGACTACATTTGCATGACATAAAAAAATCACATTTAAACTTCATGTTTTGTTTCTCTTATTTTTCAATACGTTTACCAATCTGTCATCGACCAAACCTGTGGAGCGTCAATTGCCAATTAAGTGGTTAACATTGTTAACCACTGCACCACCATGCTTCATACCATAGACAGAGGGAAGAGGAAAATCTGAACTGGGGCACTCACAGCACCATCCAATCTTCGTGCTAATCAAAGGGGTTGAAGTCCTGTACTGAACAAGCAGGAGGGTCCCATGCAGGTACGTACAAGCGTATTCATTATGCATTTCATCACATCTGAGAGCAGCTTTGTCAGATGTGGGTCTAGGAGGCTTTTTTGTGGATGTGTGGTTAGCTGCCATACATAAAGATCTGGAACATAAGCAGCAAGTTTCTGTATGTCTTGCATATTGGTTGCTGTGGAGCCCTTATTTTTACATGACATGCGCAGTTGACCTTCAATTACCATTGTGAGGGCATGATGATATCTAGGCATCATATGCTCCACTGAGGTTCTGGCGAATCGCGTGAGCATCAGCGTTTGATGATGGCGCACTTTGATTAATCAGCGGAGACTAGCGGGGAGACTCCCCAGCAAGAAAGAGTATCCAGGGAGGCATCTTGAAAGGCAAGTGGTTTCACTTCAATGCCCCCCGACTTCCGTCGAAAAAGAAGGCAGGAAAGGGACAATCAGCACTTTATCTCCCTTTCAGACCTGGCTTCCGCTTGGAGAAGAGAAACGCAGGTGCCAGGTGTTCAGAAAGCCAGAGCGATATGGACGTGACGCTCTGGAGCTGACCCCGTTGAACTCTGTCTTTATGAAAAACCTTGGAAAGTCTCCTTTATGATCACAGCGCTCAGAGAGAGGCGATGGGGGTGAGTTCTTTGAAGACCCCGTCAGTCTGCTGCCGTCGGAAGCTCGCAGGTACATTTTCATAATAACTTCCTCATTCAAAAAGCAGACCATATTGAGGGGTTGTCGCCACAAATTGTTTAGCTGAGGTAAGCACTTAACTTCAGTCAACTCTTTCTTTTGTGCACATGCTCCATAAAGTACACAAATTTTACATTATAAATGAAAACTGTCATGTTCTTTTTTTTTCTCTCTCTCTCACATGCAAAATGCCACGACTCCAGGCAATACATCACTTTTTTAAAACGGTGGACGTTTTCAACACGTGAATGCAGAGTTTGGATTTCTACCCATTTTTTTCATTCCTGTGCAGTTTCAAAGAAAAACAGCCCAGTGTTTGAACAAGCGAAAACAAGCGGCTGTACTTTGGCAAACCAAGTAATCTCAGAACGTATTTATCCAAACAAAGCCTGGTCCAATACCATCCCACTGTGGCTTCCCAATGGTTTCTGCATCATCCACCTCGAGCCCTACAATAACACTGGGAGCCTTGGGGCTATTTTCAGATTTCCCAGATTTCCTTGCAGGGATACAACACTTAGTGGTTGAGAACAGTCTTTCTCGCTCAGCTGTGTTTGTTTGTGCAGGTAACATCTGCACTGAGTTTGGTGTATGATCGCTAAGATTAGATACGGAACAAACTGTAAATTTGTAGTTTTTACCACTGCAGATTTCTGTTTGTGGACAAAAGAAAAACTATACCAAATTGTGCAAGAGGCAGTTGATGAGTGACTGCTGACATGTGAGCAGAAGATATGATGTTTTATGCTTTTCATGTCTTTCTATATGACCCTATCTTATGTCCGCTACTGTAGATTGATATTTGGAGATACAATTGTAATATGTTCCATAAAAATAACTTCTTTGAGAGTCATAACTGTATTACTTGGATAGCCGTCATGCATTATTTATGGTTTTAGATTTAGATTTACTGTATATATAATCCTGAGCAGTGAAATGCCATGTGTTAATTTGACAGTATGTAACAATTACACAAATGTGCTAATTTTAGACAGTATTGTTGACAATTTAAAAAATAATTTCATCAGGTAAAATAACATTATCCAGCTAGTGAGCCAAACTAAGGCCATGTTGGTGTTGTACATTGAGCAAGAAAAGAATGTGTAATTCATGACACAATTCAAACAGGATCAAAAAATATGAATCTCTCGCTGTTTTGGGGGAATAAGGTCCCATTTTAAAAGTAGTTTGCTCATCGTTTGCAGACAGTGCTAACAAACCATGACTTTGCACTTTATGTAGTTACTTTGGCATCCTTTTTATACGTTTATGCAATTAAATCATAACAAAGTAGTTAATTTAGTAAACCAGCCGATGTATGTCTCGCTATCCTCAGTGAATACAGCTTTATCTCTATTAGTGAGCTTTAGGCTTGAGCTTCATATTTAGCGTAGAGATGAGCTGTTGATCTTTTCAATGAAGAACTGCAAGACAAAGTAAACATATTTGCCAAAATGTCGAAGTATCCCTTTAACATTTATTTAAAACTCAACCATAGATTGTTTTTCGTATTCCTCCTCTTCCTCATATTTATTTAATGAGGAAAGTGGAAATAAGTATCCATTACATGTCCAAGTTCCATATAATTAATAAATAACTCATTTTACAGTCCCAACCTTGCACTATTCTATCTGGGGAATCTGTCTGGTTATTTTAGCACATTTTATTATTCTGTGTGAAGGTTTCATCAATTGTTTTATAACCAAAATCCCCAAAACAATTAGTCCACTGTGAGTGGTTCAGTTGTCCATTAAGCCAGTAAATAGTCTAATGCAAAAAAAAAAAAAAAAAAAAAACAGCCAGAGTGTAATGAATAGATGAAAAAAAAACTTCACTCCAATTTTTTTCTGATATTTCTGTCTGCACTTCTGAACAAATCTCCATTAAAAGCAAAGAGAAAGTTCTGTAGTCACTTTCAGCTCGACTGTCACACTTTTTGCTCATGTTGGCAGCAGCTTCAGCCAAAGCTGCAGTGTTGTGGGCTCATATCGGGTTGCCATGCTAGGATGGAGTAAGAATACACACATCACTGATAGCTGTAAGTGACAAAAAATCGCCTTGTGCAAAACAGACAAAAACAGATTATGCGAGCAAAAGCTGATTTCACGCACTAAGCTTTCATCTCGCACTTAAATTAATCAAACATTATTCATCACGCTTTAATTAAAATCAGATTTTGTTTCTTTGATATCCATTTTATGTTGTTGCTTAAAATACTGTATTATTCTTGAGAAGTCTAATACAATCACCTGCCGAAGCTTGAAGACTGCTGTTCGTCCCATTCTCTGTCCTGTATTGTGTATCGAACCCCTCACACAACCTGAAATGAGAGCTTGTAGCTCTGTCAAGGCGTCATCACCCAGGTGTGCCAACAAAAGCTCCGGCAGATCCAACCAGTGACCCCTGGGAAGGGTCATGTAAGACTCCAATCTAAATTCCTGTCCGACAAAACCCTTAAAAAGCTGCCTGAAAAGGCCTGTCCATCCACAATGCAGCACCCCGAAAAGGCTATTCAGCCGACGAGGCTTCAATTGAGACATTTGGAATGTGTCCTTTTCCTTTTGGAGAAAAAGGTGTTGCTCTGGGTTAAAGTTTCTACATTAACTGTGGTTTATAACTACTGTAGGTAGCTAACTGGCTTCGCTAACTGGCTTTGCATGGCACAACCGCCGAGGCCTCAGTGCAGGGCTGCCAGAGAAAGCCCTGAGGAGGGGTATTATTCTGGCCTACATTCTGGCTCAGAGGTGCCCACAGCCTGTCCCTCACAATTATTCAAAGTGTGACTGTGTGGTAGGGTTTGGTATCAGTGAAATGCAGACTCCCTTCTTGTTGCCCTTGTCCCTCTCACATCCACCCAGCCGCTCTCTCACTCTCTCTGTCTCTCTCCCTCTCCCTCTGTTTCTTTTGCCTTCAGCAGTTTCACCACATGCAGAACGGAGGAGCTAGCCAGAAGGTGTTTCAAGGGCTTGAGCCCTTTCAGCCTTTGACAACCATGGCTGTGCAAATGCAGAGCTGTGACCTTGGCAACAGCTCTTATCCCGCTCCATTTCAACCCACAGGAGGGGGGATGTTGTTCCTGATCTACACTCCCGCTAAGTGCGTGCTCGCCTCACACGCACTTTTAATACCTCTAATGAAAGCTTAAAATTCTAAGGAGGTATAAAGTTAACGACATCCCAAAAGACATCATTGTTGAGGGAAGTAAAAGAAAATGAGGGATGAAAGAGTGATTGTGAGCTGAGCCATGGGTTTTAGACAGGATTCTTACCTAAAATGTGAAGCCCGTCATACATTTCTGTGGACCACGACTGTCAAATCTAATGTCATGTTCAATCGTGTTGTGCTGGATTTAAAAATGCATTAATACAACTCTGACTCCCCTCTAATCACAGATCTTTGTTGTGAATGGTTGTATGATGAGTAACGTGAAGCTGGTCGAAGAGGGAAACAAATAGTGAACAAAAAAAAAAATCCAGAGCTGACAGTGTCTCTCTGTTACCCCGGTAGAATTGAGTTGCACTGGCACAAGCAGACAAGACTCTCCCTCCCTCACTCTATTGACTCTGTGGATAATCTTGACTCCCCAGAAAAATCTGTAAGCAGCTGGCCACAAACCTTGCTTGAGTGCACATGCATACAATATCTTCCTCCAGCCCCGGGGCTCCCCCTCTCTCTTTTTTTCTCTTCTTCTTCTTCAGTTCTCCAGTGAGTTCCTGAGCCAACATGCCTTGAAAAAAAAAAGAGGCAGGATTTGTTGGTAGGGACTGCGAGCCAGTGCCAAAATCAACACCGTCCCTCTCCTCGGGGGAGACCTGCAGCAAATTGGACTGCTGAGCTGAGTTTGTGCCTCTCGGACCTGCGCGAGGCTGCCGGCTTCCACCGCTGGGCCCCGCAGCAAACCAGAGAGGCTTGTGTCCATTTTTGTTTAAAAAAATAACAGCAAACCCACAAGTAAAGTGGTGTAGAAAATTGTACACAGTTCAAATGGATTGATTTCCTGTGTAAACAGGTAGGGTCATTAGAGACTTGGTTTTGATTTGTGACCATGCTACAGCTGTATTAGTGGTTTCCTTCACTCCGGCCCACAGGTATGGCAGCCAAATAGCAAGGGTGCCTACGTCTCTAAACGCTAAAATAATAAATTAAAGTATTGATTCCTCGCTACAGCACTGGCAGGCAATGAATTGTAGCTTTGGTTTGGACTAGAAATACAAATTAGCCCCGAATGAGAAGGCAGAGCAGGGCGGAGTACACTGTCAATTTTCATTGGGTTTTCTACTAGATATATATCAGAGGAGGTGGCGGGCAAGCGGGTTCAAGCTTGTATAGCTTCAGCACACCCTTTGTATCGTTGCACCTCCTCACATCAAACCCAACCGGACAGCTGCAGATGACACCATGTTTGAAGAGTTTGACGTTTGATGGAGGATGTGTTTGATGCTGGAGGAATAAAAAGTAACACCTTTTCAATCTGGGGTGCTGCTGTTTGAAGTGTCAGGGCAGTGCAGGGAAGCCCAGGTATGTTCTGATCAACTGCTATTGATTTAAATACATATAGTGTTCAGATAAAGCAGGTGCATGATGACATCTCTATATATTTTGAAAACAGTTGTCGACACTACGATTGCAAATTTCAAATGTGATTCTACAAAACTCCACTAGTTTTTGTTGAACTTGGCCTCCAATTAACTGTCTTAATTGAACAACAACATTTTAGGGTGCAGTTATTTATTGTTGCTTTGCCAGTTAAGTTTTCAATTCCTGGCAGATGTGTGGGTGGTGGCAGATTTACAACTTGACATGTGATTTCAGAGAGAAGGCTTCGATTATAGCCAGCCAAAGTCAATATTGCTCACTGAAATGACAATTCTTACAGCTTAAGCTAACTAGCTAGCTAACACAGGTAAGCTAACGTTAGCTCCATGAGTTGGAAAAACCGCTCAGATTTTTGTGTACTAAAATTGTACTTATTGTCTTTAAATGTGATGTCACCCTAAAGAATGAGGCTCAAGCTACACATCCTCAGCATTCTCTCCAGACCTAGAAGAACAACCCAGAAAACCCACAGTCAATCTGCTAGTGTTAAAGGATTTTTTTAAACGTAACCATTAAAGCCACAAACTATGCAACTGATATGCCTGTTGCCTTTGGAAGTGTGGTTATTTCTGTAGGTGAGTCCGACATGATTGCATAATTTGTTTACTCCCCACAATTTATATTGTTCCTTACCGTGGAAGAGCTAAGAAAATACCTTCCAAACTCTTTACACCACTCACTCATGTTCACTACGTCACATATGTGCATTGCTTCAACATGTGGACAAATCTGAGGCTTAACAGGCCTGCTGTGCCAAGTTACAGTTGCTAAGGTATGACAAGGAAAATCAGTGTGTGGGAGGGGCTTAGAAAATAGTCAATTAACTAATTAAATAATTAAAGTAATTCATGTGTCACATTTGTTAGATGCAAGATGCGAAACTGTGCTTTATGGTTTGGATATCGACATTGAAAATTCACAAAAATTCACAATAATGTCTCTTGTCAGTTGATATTGCTAGAAGAAATTCGCGCACTTTTAACAAAAGTAACTGGAGGAAATTCTTAAGTCACACTAGGAGTCTGAAATTCACAGACACCTTAACCTTTCGCTCTCTTGTTCCCTGTCACGCGAGAGCAGAGAGACAGATGAAATCAACTTCAGACTTTCTGGTTGAATGTAAACAGTCAGCAAAGAGAAATATGTTCATACCTAAAATGCAATTTCCCAAGTTGATTTAACCACCTTTCTCTATCCACTGCAATGGAGCGTGTGAGATGAACAGATGTCACGTCTTCAGGTCCCAGCGAGATTACAGACAGCTTTGTCTCAGCATGCAGAGACTGTTGTTAACTCTGACGTTACTTTGCTGTGCTTGCCACAGGATGTGCTTTCCGTGGTCTACTGAAGGGGAACAGGAAAAAGAACCTAATAATTTCAAACAACTGACTCTCTCAAATAAATATTAATTTAAAGGTGCTGCAGCAATTTTGGGGAATTACTTGCATTGTTACGCATCTAGAATATAAACTATTTAAAAAACGACAGCTAGAGTCTGATTTGAATACATAATGATTTTACAACATTATTTTGAATTTTCCTCCTAGAATATATTTGATGAAACAGGTCCACCCAGTCCCTTCAACCAAATGACATCTGAAATGTCAACAAGCCTACAGTCGTATCCGGATGCTGTTTACTTAGTAACATTCCTTCACATGAAACACTTAACATTTGTCAGTAGTGCAATCAGAGGAAATGTCTTGTGAAGGGGCATGCAGGGAGCAATGTGTGTGAATTTAGTATACACAAACAGGCATGCATTATCTGGAGAGTGATGGGTTGTCAATAAAATAAGTCGGTCACCGCGGGGTTGCTGCTGAACCCTGAGCAACCACGACCTTCCTGCAACTCCATCTGAGAGCGACAGGTCTGTGTTGAGTCTCCTCAAGGCCTGCTATGCATGCTGCACCAACCAGTAAAAACTTTCCTCAGTACTGACAGTGCAAGAACCACTCGTAAGAACTGATTCCTTCATATGAGTGATTTAGGAGAACTCAACAGTTCAACTGTTATGAACAGTTCAAACTGAAAAAATGAATTATTTGACCTTCTCCCTTACACGACATGAACAGCTCTCGTTAATTTCCACCGTTATTTGGCTTTCACTGCTGATTCAATTAAAATGATAGATCCTTTATGGAGCTCCCAAAGCAGGACTTCAAGGTATACGGGCAGACATTACATGGTATGATTGGGGCTTAAATAATGCAATCCTCATGGTCAAACTTTAATTTCCGCATCAGTAGCATTCATCTAGTTTACATTGGTCATCTACAAACAATTATTCAGTTTCCTGAATCTGATGTCTCGTATGAGACACATTGCAAATTGATGCATCACTTGCTAATCTCTCTCATTGTTTTATTTTTACGCAAACTTTTATTTTTGTCGTGGGCAGAATCAACATTAAGGAAGTGTATATTTGGTATTTCCCACAAAGTCAAACTCATTATTCACAAAACTTGATTTCATATTTTTCCTGGAAATCTAAATAATTTGCACTCCTTGTTGTAAAAGTGCTATAAAAAGGAAATTATTAGTCTAATTTGAACTCGGAATGAATGTATGTTTGACCCAGTTACAAAAAAAGGCCATATGATGCATTATTAGTTGCTGTCAGTTAATGTTAGCTTCCTGCAGGTGAAATGTGATCTGGATGGAGGGGGACTGTCGGCTCCGTCAGACCAGGGCGGCTGCTTATCTCCCATCCTGAAGCTTCCTGAATATCACCTCTGAGTGCATTCCTCTTCCTTATGCAAGACATTCCATCATTTCCACTGGAGAAATCTTCTTCGAAATGTAGGATCGCCTGTAAACTATAGGAGCTGGTGTAGCTAATGCCTCTCCAGGCTTGTTATACACAGCGGTACCTTTCTCCGAGTCAAATGCAGCATATTTGCTCTTTTACATAATACACCGTAATACATTCTGCCTTCTTTCAATCTGTGGTCACCTGTTTTCTGGAGAACACATTGTGTTTGGAGGCAGATTTTTTTTTTCCTACATCCTGACTCTCCTCTGCTCTCTCCCCTTCTTCTCGGAGTGCTTCAAAGAGCAGGTATCCACAACCCCCTGGGGCTCAGTGATTGAAAGCTCAGAAGGAAGGACCGAGTGCCAAAGTCTTATAAAGAATGCAACAGAGAATACATATATTATTCAGATTACATTCTAATGCCGCTGGTCTGTCGACACAAACATGATCCAAAAATAACTTATTTAAGGGTTTCACAGGTGATGTTGAGCAAGTCGTGGGGAGGGGTGAAAAAAAAGACTCTTGAATCAAACCAAAAAATTAAATTCATTAGGGGAGATGAAAATCTGAGGGGGTAATCTGGCAGAGGCCTGGCTTCTTCTCTTTGACCAAAGATGCCATGACGTACTTCTAACAAGTTCACCTTGTTACGGCAGGAGAGAAAAATCCACCCTCCTCCATTTTAATGGTTTTCATCTCTATAGATTAGGCGTGACCACTTGAGATATTCCCGAAGTCTTGGCGTAGAAAACTTGCACGATTTGCCCTCCACTGGGAGGCTTCCAGATGTCAGAGCACCAAGCGATTAGCATGGCCCCAACATTAAGAGGAGGGGAAAACTCAGACACAAACATATTAATAAACCCATGCAAGCCTCGGGCCACCCTGCTGCTGCTGGTGCTGCTATTGCAATCCGCTCTTCGCGTGGCTGTAAAAATCGGTTTCCTCTGCCTCTCTGCCATCCCAGTGACCGTCCCTCCACATAATCATCTCATATCGAAATGCCTCTCCAGCTAGAGGGACTCCCACAGTGCCACAGGACACACTGAAGCGGTGGCTTGGTGACACGGCAGGAAAAGAAAAAACCCTTTGGGCAAAATAGTATAAGTAGTAGAATATATTTACTGTGTATCTAATGATGAGGAAGGGCAAAGCTCACAGATGTTTTCTCCAGTTCTGTGTCGAGTGCTGAGTCAAAGTAAATAACATACCTCAGATACTCCCACCCTTGAAACGTCTGCATAATTATATCTAAAATTTGTTTGCAGAGGTATCATTTACCCCCATTTCCGCGGAGGACTGGGGGGTTGCAGCTGCACAAAATGAATTTGTCATCAGGTTTAAAGCTTTTTTGGCAGGCTATCCCGAAGCCAGCCAGGGTCCTTGAAGTAGGAAAGGCTTTCCCACTGCTCGGCTCCTCTGCATCCCAGCAGGTCCGAGGATTAAATTTACGGCTGCCGTCAAAGCCTCTGACAGGCCTTAAAGGGGGAGCAGCGCTTCTCCAGCTCCCCCAGATATCATTCCCAGAGGACTGGCAGATGAGGCCTTTTCATTGGCAGTCGCTGAGCAAGTGGTGCCCCAGTGAGCTGGCATAATGTGACTCCGGGCTTAGGCGCCATGCATGCCACTACTCACTATGTCTCTCTGCATCTCGCCTTTTCTTTCTCCCCCAGCCGTGTCATCCACGCATGCCGCCACCCTCATGCTTATTCTGCTTGGTTTGTCTACTCCCATCAGTCTCTGCCTCCTTGTATCTGTATCTCACTCCGCCACTCCTCCTTTTGCCTCACACTTGTTCAGGCTAAAAAGGCAACAAGAGCCACGAGTTCCTTTACTTGGACACAGACATTCAGGATTAATCCCAGATGAGCAGTTTTATTCTTAGACGTTGTATGCATGGAACAATGTTTTGACTCAGAAAATGTGAAAATGTAGGCACAAACTGCCATCTCCTGTGTTTGTTTGACCTGCACTGTGTTCGCTCTTTATTGTACGTTTCTCTGACCGTCTATTAGTGATGCGGGTGGGTTTACATTGGAGGTGGTTTAAAGTCTAGTGCATTGCATACAAACTCTAAAGGCTGCCACTGTGCATCGATATCTGACGCACATTCATGCACTGAATGTTTCAGTTTCCACAACACCAAGAGAGGGATACGTCACCTCAATCTCAGGGGTTTATTTTCCCAGTTAAACTTAATTCATATGAGATCAGTAACATAAGCCTATAAATGTAATTCATTAAACACAAACCAGGAACTCAGTATTTGGAGATATTTAGCTTGTGCAAAATAAGGTGTCAGATTCAGCTGTAAATGCAATGTGTGCAAGATACACAAGTCATCAACTTAATCAGAAGTATTGGACAGAACTCTCTATTGGCAGATACCCAATAGATATGGATGGATATTGAATCAAATACAATTTTGTCCATCCCTACTAATGGTGGAAATACTGTTGTACAAAACCTCTAGGTGGCTGCTTCCCTTGGCAGCAGTGGACTGACGTTTGAGGGCCGGCATTGCTGGAAGACTTCTCCTGACTGAAGCAGGTCATAGCCCTCTATATCTCACCAACACTGATACCAGATGTTTATCCCATTTTCAAAAAAGCCCACGTAACATTGATTATGGACCACTTGACGGCATCTTTCTTTCTTTTTGTGATGAGTCAAAGTTGAGGGTAACCTCACAGTAACATAGGGAGTGCTCATATCAAAGATGGAGCAAAGCAACATCGAACAGTGCTGGCTCACAGCCGGATAGCTGTCTGCTGCTGTACACTCTCACGGCAGAAAAATAGTCAAAACAAATACCAAGAATATGGACTGATTTCAACAAAAATGGATCTCTATTTCAGTTCACTTTCAACAAATACGACCAGGTTTATTTTCAACCGTCGGCGTTTGCTGTATGTACACAACTAGAGCTGCTGGAAAGACATGAGGTCAAACGCTGACCTTCGGTTCATGACATTTTTTCCTTGCTCTTAGTTAATCAAGGTGAGCCCCACAGCATCTCTCAGCCATACTTCTTAGCCCTATTGATCTTCCCTGGTCTCCTTCCCCAGCGCTGCCTCAACTACGTATGACCACAAGGATTTCTATGAACTGCTGCGAGACTGCTTGTCCAGTTCTCCTTCAGATGTGGCGCTTGGGCCAAGGAAACAAACCTTGGGAAAGTGTTTGTGGGAGGGTTAATGAATTTAGATCAGTGTTTACCGCAAACACAGCCTCGCTATCCGTAGCAGCGGCCTTGAAGTCGCAGGCCCGAGGTTAGAGTTGGGTCGTCTCCGGGACAATGTAGCTGATTAGGATGGCAAACACTAGACGCCGTAAACAGTGTCTCGCAGCCAGAGACTGGCTAAATGCTAAGCCACGGTCCACAATAACAAAGTCATGAGGCAACAGAGGAAGGCAGAGCGGTGAAGGCACATTTAAACCCATGTGGTTTATTTAGCTATTGAGTTAGAATTAATTCAACATTAGTGCTGTGCTAGGGAGTTTGATGTAGAGCAGTAGACAACTCAAAACAGGCTCTTAAGAGAAGCGGAGTGCTGAAGAATAGTCAACTCACGTGATACATGGTAACTGGTTGGTATTAACTGATGTTAGCACTCATCATATTTTGTTAGATATTGGATTTTTTTTTTTTTTTCAGCATACATTGTTAAATAGGTGCACGATATAACCAGGGATGAGATCTATTTCATTTCAGCTCAACTTTAAAGTCAAATCAGAACTTTTCCCCCTCATGTTTTGCCCTGAGCTGGGTTAAAAGAGATTGGTACGGTATGTCTTTGCAGTTCAAATTGCAAAAGAATGAACAGAGATTAAGGTTTCAGATGCAGTCTGAATGGTAAAAATTCAATCAGCCACTGTGGTGATATCAGCCTCTGTGTCTAAAGTCAAGAAAACTGTCCTTCTGGCTAATCTGAGGGTGCAGGTTTCAAAGAGTTTAACATCAGTAGGTAATAAGCTTTAGGTTGGTGATTTCAACGTAACAGACTGAGGGAAAAAACATTGCTGAGAACAGGAGATGAATGAATTTCAATGGTTTCCTTTATGTGTCATGTTAAGAGGATAGTTAAGGGGCGGCTGTGGCTCAAAAGTAGAGCGAGTTAAGGCGAGTCCACACCGGACCGACTGCCCGATTCGCGACGGTAAATGACGTCGGGCTACTTAACATGGCCGACTCGAACAACGACATGGGCGGTTCACAGCTACGGAACTACAGCCGACGCCATACGTTCCGCGCTTGCGCGAGATGTAATGTCTCCAAAACAACAGGCGGCGCTAATCTGTATTGTGGGCCAAAAAACACGAAAACCGGAAGTAGGCGGTCCTCTCTAGACCACTTCTTCGATTCCACTGGTTATCTGGTATGTTTACTATCGTCACTTCCGGGCTTCACTGATTCGCTAGTCAAGCTGCTAGCCTCCACCAATCAGAATGGTAAAAGAGTGACCGACTCGCATGGCAGATTACACATTTGAATCGGCTGAAATGAACACCGACGTGGGCCGATTCGAGCGACCACACCAAGCAGACTCATGTCACGGACGCCGACTCTGTCAAAGACGCAGATTTTCGGTCCGGTGTGGACTCGCCTTTATCCTCCAATCAGACGATTGGCGGTTTGAATCCTGGCTCCTCCAGTCTGCATGCCAAAGTGTCCTTGGGCAAGATACTGAACCCCCAAATTGCCCCGGATGCTAGGCCATCGGTGTGTGTTTGAATGAGTTAGATCCTGATGTGTAGGCGGCTCCTCTGTCATTAGTGTATGAATGTGTGTGTGAACGGCTAGAAGTGACTAAATGTAGTGTAAAGTGAGTAGCTAGTTAGCTAGAAAAGTGCTATATAAATGCAGGTCATATAACTTGGGATATAGATACCCAAGAGTGGAAATAGAAAGTTCAATAAATAAATAATAAAAAATGTTGCCAAAGCAGACACGTGAGACACATTCATGGTCACACTCGTCATCACTATGTAGACTCACGGGCACAGTGAAGATGCACATCTACGTGTTGAATATTTCGATATGTCTTAACATGATTTTAATTAATTTAATCCCTCGAGCCAACTTTCAAAATAAGGCATTGGTTTGTATTCTTTACTCCAGGGTATGGAGGGTATATTAGTAAGCCATTTTGGGGGGGAACATAGACCTAAAATATTCTGTTACGGTAACGGTAATTTTATCTTGTTTGGGGGGCAGATTTAAGTGGCAGAAGTAATAGTCACAGCATTACAAAATATGCAAATGTGTACAAATATATCGACATCTACTCTGTATTTACATGGCTAATAATTAAAAAAGGATCAAATTACTTTAAAAGGTGTATACAGGACATACAAATGTGGTTAAAGGAGATCTTCCTTCCAGAAACGTTTACCATGACATGGAAATGGTTTCTCCCAGGACACAGACGCATTGATGCAGGATAGTGACTGACGGCTGGATACCGTGAACTCAGCCAGTTATTCAAAACACATTGAAGTGTGCAAGTCATCTGAGGGGCAAAAGCCATTGCTGAAAGCTCACATTTCACAGCTGGGAGCCCAGAAGGGATATTAGACAGTGTCCTGGCTATGAGGGAGTTTTTTTTTTAATGTATCAGTTTATAAAGACAACCAAAGGTGATGAATCATAATTGCACGCATGACTGTTTTGGGACCAAAACGCACTCTCAGATTTCCCTCGAAGAGACGTACTTGTCATGCACCGGCATGTCCCTGTTGGAACAGATTCACCGCACATTTACACTGGGATAAATAGCATTTCCTGGGGAATAAGCCAACACTTATTGGAGATGCAAGTTTGAGCAGGGATGGCAATTTATGCCCATCATGCAACACTAATTTATAATGACACCCCTGGAAACGTCGCTTTCGTTTCATTTGCAATGCTAACTTGCCTCCAGACCACGCTAACATGGCTCAACAGTCGGATACGGAGGGGGCTAATTGCGCAGAGGTGGCCAGTGGCAACATGAGAGCCTATAATTGGGAGGACACGCTCAGTGTGTGTGAAGACCCATTTGCATATCACTTCCACTGTCTCTGTGAGGTGATGGAACATTATTAGCTGGAACACTCGTAGTGTCCACGGTCTGTACTGCATTTTTTTTCTGCCTGCCTGTCCCCACCACTTGATGAAACTCTCCTTTGTACGCTTTGCATGCTAAAAAACTTGCATTGATTAAACAATTGTGTCCGTCCATAAAAGCAGGAGAATAAACAGATCATAGTAATGATGCAGGGCTGATTTGCATTAAACGTTTTCACCATAACGTCTTTTCATACAAGGTCTTGGTGGTTTTCTGGGGGGAAAAAAGCAAGAATCTTGTGGATTAAGAGTAACTACATCCTGAATTCTGCTGGAACGCTGCCTCTGAGCATGTTTTAAAAAACAAAGATGGGTCTGTGGCCTCGGCCCGCATCACACAGATTTTGCTTTTACTGCTTGATTTATTATCTCATTAAATATTGTAAATATGAGTTTATGTCTCTATTGCATCCACTTCCTACATAGTCTGTGGTGAGTAGGCTACCCTTGTTTTAGTGTGCCAACACTAGTAGCACCTTTGCCTAACCATAGACCCAAATTGTCCCTTTTATACACTGTTCCACTAGTCTTGCCTATTTTGGCACAGTTAGGGAGGACATGAACTTTCAACTCCAAACTAATACTAGTTACATGAGCAGATAATGCATTTTTTCTCAGCAATACAATCAATACACCTTTGTGTAAAATGTGTCAACAAGAACTGTTCTTATGCACATCACACACGTAATCCTCTAGTTTTGAGTTTGCCTTTAACACTGATCGCATGTTGCACCGTGGAGGCCAAAAGGAGCAGCCTCATTACTCGGCTTTTAAAGCAGAGGACTAACTTTCCCCTCTCTCGTTGAGCACTCTCCTTTTTGACCTTATGGGGCTTGTTAGGGGGGACAATACACCTAGGAGCAGCAGAGTTGTCCAAGCCTGCTCTCTGCAGAACAATGAGCCTGTTGTGCTTTCCTCAGTAGTGAGGAGAAGTCCTGGGAGACCGGAGAGGCAGCTGTGGTGGGATCCCGGGACAAGGGATCGGACTCAAGGAGGAGGAGTCCAGCAGAGGGTTTTTTTTTTTTTTTCGGGGAGGGGTGTGAGGTTATGGAGTGTAGAGGGCTTGTGTGTTGTGGGAACCCCCGATCTCCCCGCTCAACCCCCCCTCCAATCTTTTCTGACTCCAGAAAAGGCCAATGCGACAGAACTGCCATTTGCAATGCAGATCATGTCCAGGAGGAAGGAAAAAAGAAGCCGGGAATCAATGGTCCTGTATCAATCTGCTGACTGCTAATGTCCTCCACATTCTGATTCTTGACCCCTTCCCTGCCATCCCCCAGACAAACCACCATTGTCCCCCAGGGCCCCACCTTTCTCCTCTCACTCTATTGCGTAGCCAAAGATGCCACATTAGGCGAGGAAAATCCACAACTCGAGGTTTCTTTGAAGAGAGACACAGTAACTGTCATTTAGAAATGTGTTTAGCAGGTTCGGGGACACCGCATAATGGGGCTGAAAAGAGAAAAGAGTGAGACGGGGGAGGGTGGAAAAGTAGGGGGGACCAGTCAGTGTTTGGCGAAGGCAACATTTAACCCTTGTGGTCATTGTCATAATATCCCAATTTGTGTCAGTGATCTGGTTAGAGCGATACGGTAAATCAGGAAGAGAAAGGCAGAGACAGCGCTCTGCGACAAAAGGGAGGACGTTTGAAATCCCCGTCTCAACCTACCTGAGCAGTACTGGCCGGAGAAACTACCTCATCATTTTTACATGAAGCTTGTAATGAACTAACGGCTTCGTCAACCTGTTAGATAAACACACCAATTAGCAAATTTGAACATGCTCTCTCGCTTTCATCTCCGCCTCACGATAACATCTCAAAAAGATGTTCCTTTTGATGGAACACCTCAGAAATAGTAGTTTGAGTGTTCCTCTCATTATCATTGGCGTGATATATTTCAACTTGCAGTTTATGACGTATCATTCGAGCATGATACGCAAGTGTAAGTATAGTAAGTATAGATGCCAACGAAATGAAGCGCACGGTCACTCTCGATCTCGTTCTGGCCAAACAGATTAAAAACCATACAATTAGCAAAACCTGCAACGCTTATGTAAAGCATCCCAGCTCTTTCTGAGCCATTAGTGATTTGGTTTGAAGTGGCAAACTGCAATTGCTTCCCAGCCCTTGACCTGGGGGAGGGGGGGGCAAGGGAACAGAGGGGGACCAGTGGGGGAGGAAATTGGCCGAGTTGTGATTATGAAGCCAAAAGTTCAGCGTGTGCAGGGCAGTCAGGTTTCAGACTATTCATTATGCTGCGAGATTGAGGTGGAGGGTCCTCCTATGGCAACCACATGTGGATGCATTGACCCCTAAACCCTCTCAGGGACTGACTGAAGACTTAAAATCATATTATCGCCCCAAATTAATGAGAGAACCAGGAGCATTGTTGTGGTTCTGTTACTATTACTACTACTTACTATTACTTTTTATTCATCAGTAAAGGTTACATGGCATCATTCTAAAGACACAGACTCATTTATATTCTCATTGTGTTCACATTGTGGACAAAAACAAGAGCAGAAAGTTGGTTTTGTGCATTTCAAGGGCATGCTCCACTCATCATGAGGGCTTTTTTGTATCTACTTTAACACATCCTGTCCACCCCCACACTGCATATGCATGATTTCTGACCAGGCAAACGCTATACAGTGGATTAGCTACAACTGAATGGTGTGATTTGGGAGCCAGTCTGTCAGTTCTCCCTGTCCACGCGTAGACTGCTCAGTCCTGTTGCCTGCTGTGTATTTATGAGCAGGTCCAGGCCCAGCGTTTTTAATCATTCATGAAACTTCGAGCCACAAATGAGTCAACATCATACTGGATCCTTATCCCAACCCCCCAAAAATAAATCCAATTTTCTCTGAGATTATAAAATGAAAATAGATGGGAGGAATAAGAAAATCACTGAGCAACACCAGGGGATTCATGGAAGCCAAGTCATTGTGTCTCGTTTTGTCTGGATTCATTACTCTGCATTTAAAAACAAATGAGGATGGCTAATGATTGGGATGCCCATGTTATCTGCTACGTCTGATAATTCAACCTCCAATTATTAATCTATTCAGCTTGACCTGGTGCTTTCTCCCCTCGTGATAACCCATCAAATAACATAACCCATTACATGCAGAGCTGGGTTTCTGCAATCTCTTCCCTGCTGCTCCAATGACACTATAGTTCCCAAACTCTGTTCTCATTAATAAGTGAAAATAAATTATGGGAGGGAGGCCAAATAAATTGAAATGTTCCTAAGAGGTCAGTGGCAGTACTCTAGACTGGGCAAACATCGCCATTGTAAATCAGCGAGTTGAAAAGTTCAAATTAAAAATGTTGACATATTTACCACTGCATGGACCCAAAGCAGTCAGATATTAATAGTGGAAGGGAGAAAATAACTTGATTAACAGGAAGTAATGTGGTCGTTTTATAAACTAATGTGCTTGACCTCAGTGCAAGCGTCTGGAACCATGTTTGGAAATGTTCTTAGGAAAGAGAGAAAAGACAAAACGGGTCACTGCTGGAAACGTTTTTGTTAAATGGAGGTTTATCTCCCTGCTGGATATTTTACCACAAACAAATCAGCATTTTATTGTTTATATGTGCATTTGTGCATATGTGCATGAGTGAGTGAGTGAGTGAGTGAGTGAGTGAGTGAGTGAGTGAGTGAGTGAGTATATGGCAGGGTCAGCTAAGCTCTCTCCAGTCAGTTTGGACAGTGTGAAGATCATAATCCCATAAACCCATACAAATAGCCCTCTATTACGACACCAGCAAACACTTAGCAAATCAGTGTCCTGATTGACAGCTCATGTCTGTGTTTGGAGGGGAATCATACCTCTCTTTCCCCGAGTCATGATGGAGAAGCTAACCTTGTTGCTATTTGATTTATTCCGGTTCAGTTTTCCGACAAACAACTAAAGTGATGGGAATTTAAGTCGTTTTGCAGATATTTGATCATAAACCAAAGTATTGGAAATAATAAAAGTTTGACCTGATGATGGTGGCTAATACAAACTCAGGGGATAATAAAGTTCTTGCAGTACATCTGGTGCAATAATTTGAGACAATGAATCAGGTGGATATTGGTAGGTTTTCACTGAGAACAATCTTTACCAACAAGTGGTAGACTGAAGGAGGAATGACATCACCAACCTGCTTTGCATAATAAGAAATACCAAACACAAGCTTCTAGATATCTCGTATAGTAGGGGTGTATCATTGTCATTGGTTGTAAATGAACAAACTACACATCATGTCCCTCAGGAAGATTCACTGCATTTTTTTCACCCATCTTGGCTGTAATTATTTGCTCAAGAAAATCATTAAAATCCTTCAGCAACAGTCAGGTATTTGGGGTGAGCCTTGTTGTACTTGGCAGCATCAGAGTTCCAGTGGCATCGTACTCACCTGCAGAAAGTATGTGTGTGTGTGTGTGTGTGTGTGTGTCTGCCAGTGGCGTTTTGTGCATGAGCGTGGACATTCACAAGTGTGCGTGCACGTGGACGCGTGAGTCCCTGCTTGTGTGCGACGTAATCACAAGCAAATTCTTCAGCCTTGTTTCCGCCACTTGATGACAAGATTTGACAAATGTTGAGGCACAGCTGCACACAGAAGTGCTGCAGCTCTGTTTGGAAATATTTGCGGTGCAGCAGTGCCAGCATCCAGGGATTAGGGCCCAAGGAAGGCTGCATTACTCCAGAGACGGAACATCTGTGTTTCTGGAGGGCAATCCGCGAGATACCCAACGGTCTTGGAAGAGGAATGAGGTCCAGGGCTAGGCATTTCAAAAAGGTTAGCCAATTTGCCTTTAACCAAATGGAGCCACGGTCTGCACTGTGTATTCACCAAACATCGGGGTGATTGGTAGTGCAAACAGATCCCACCGACTAAAATAGAACAGAGTAGAATAGGTACGAGGAGGATAAAAACACAGCATGTAAATTAGCCTGAAACCTGACCTAATAGGGTTGTGTAGCGCTGACAAAGATGGATGAGCGGCACTAAATTCCTGTACATTGAAGCTTTGGGAAACCCCGATGGTTAAAAGCCCCCCCCTGACAAAATACACAAGTATGAAGCCAGAACAAAAGCTGGATGAAATCTTACATTTAGAAAAGTCTCCATTTACATTTCAAGAGTTGCCTGAAATGAGCGTGCACGACAGCATGAAAACATCAGTTCAGTGCAAATGCCTTGATCTTATGGGACAAGGAGCGCCCAACAGGAGAAAAGATGGATTGGGGACTCAGAGGGTCACCACTGTTTGTGTGTTTGCTTTTGGTGTTTGCAGAGAAGGCCTCTCTTTTTTTTTTTTACGATGCCATCTGCGCCATAGCAAGAAAGGCCTGCATTGTCCGTACGTGCGAGCCCCTTGTGAATGATCACTGTGTTGAGGCGTTAATGACAATACCATTTGAACTTCCCACACTGCTTTTCTTTCATGGTTTAAAGTTCTACTCCGTGTGCCAAGGAAAACAAGAGCGTAATGGACATTTTCTGGCTGAGCAATTATGTGAAACGAGACTGCCCTCGTGTTTTGTTTGTGATGGTTTGTGGCGGAGCAAAAAACGCTAGCCGGCCTCGAGGAAAGAGCAAAAGTTCAGTGGACTGGACGGCGGATTTAGCTGGACATTGACATTCACATACTGTATTGTATTTTTAGACATTGACAATGACATTGCTCGTGTTACAAAACTAGAGACTCAACTTACTGTTCAATTGTCTATGCAATAACCTTTGCTTCCATTCATCACAAACTTGAGGTGACATTGAATGTGGAACTATTTGAGCTCAGAGATATTTCTCCTGGGTGAATTAAAACAGAGTTTCAGTCAACTTTTACCTCTGCAATTAAAGAATATCTTCTTTTTTACGACCGCAGAAAGTAGGATTTCCCATTTTACAATGTCTTCAGGACATGCTATAATCCATATAGCATTTTCTGGCAGAGGAACAATCAACACAGACTGTTAGACCCCGGTATGGATCATTATTCTCACAGAGATTGATTTACAGTACAGGATGCCAGCCAATCTCCTGGGTGCAAGAGCCAACTAGCCCTACTGTCATTTATTCTACAGCTTTATGAAGCACCGACTGTGGCGCACTGCACTGGAAACATTAAGACACCGACCAACAAGGCGAGGGTGAAGAAGCACAGAGAGAAAACTTTGTCATTCAGAGGTCAAGCACGTCTCATCAACAGCTGACGTCTCACCGTGTAAACTTTTCCACATTGAAAGTCATCCTGCAGCTGCACACTCTCCGCCTGCGTGCAATTTCGAGCACTCCCAAATCTGCTTGCTCTGCATCCAGCCACTCACACAATAACTGTCATTCCCACTGGTTAATCACATCCATTTGTGTTGCCGTGGCTGTGTAGTTGTTGTTGTTGTTGTTTTGCCGTTTCTGAGCATGCCCAGAGGATGTGTTCTCTTGAGCAGCTACGGAGAGAGGGGTCTTTCTTTTTCTGCAGGCTTGATGCAGGCAGCTCATTAGCCGCCTCTCTCCTCATCCCTAAACAGCTTGGTTTGCATATTGAAGCAAATGGAAAGTGAAGGTGTTCGAGGCAGGAAAGGGATGATGGGATTCCGACTTACCTCCTGATTGGCATTTTTCTGCCAGGGCCTCGTGGTTGTAGATGGGGGAGAATAACAAGTCTTCCCCACCAGAAAAAAAGACATTTGTGTCTACAATGCTTAGGCCCAGGATTCAACTAAAAACACACTTGCCACACTCTCTGCCGCGGTTGAAATGCTGTATGGATATCTTAACTGCATTTATACACAACTTTCTCTCAGTTAAATCAGCAAGCAAGCTGTGCTTTTTTGGCATAATTTACCAACATATTGTTGAAATGTAGTTAGCAAAGTGTTATGGAATTCTAGTGAGGCTAATGAGATGGTGATGTAAGTTGCAGGCCAAAGAAAATACAAAAAGGTGGGTATGCTGTAAACGATCAGCTGATGCTTCCCGGTAAAAACAAGAAAAGGTATGAGTTAAGGTCTGTGCCACGTTATATAAAGTCTGAAGTGATTGTATGAAGGAACACAGGATTAAGGGCAGCATCGGTAGATGATGAACAAGGGCTGGAAACGGTTTATAGTAGGATGAAACTCCTAAAACACGGTGAAAGCATGACCCCAATATGCAAAATCCTGACCTTTGACCTTTGGAAAGGCATATATATAAAAACATCAACTCACTAAAGTCATCAATAACATGTATTTTTAATTAATCAAGATGCTAATTGCTCCTCCACACTTTTATTATGGATGTTATACAAAGTAAACAGTAAAATAAGGAAACAGCAACACTAACTGTAGGAAATGTTATGTTTCCATGTTTTAGAAGGAAAGAACCAATTATACATGCTTTGAATATTCTATTACTTCTGCTTTATTTCTTCATTTGTATTCAGTGAACTCCATGGGCCAAGGTTAACTTAAGTACACTTCTACGAAATTAGCTCTAATAAATCTATCCACACGTTCAACATTATACTGCGAAAAAATGTTTAATGTCAAATCCAAGGTGTAGTTTTCACTTCACCTTCAACCACTTCACTTTCAGATCCTCAAAAAAAAAAAAAAAAAAAAAAAAAAAAATATATATATATATATATATATATATATATATATATATATATATATATATATATATATATATATATATATCTTTTACTCACTTTCAGGGCTTCTGAGCGGCTCATTGACGATTTCATGAAGTCAGGGTGGAGTTGAGGGGGCAGCAGTAAATTAACATGAGGCTCCATCGCAGCCAGAAAATGGAGTATGGTATGGCTTTCTGACTGAGCGGAAATGAGCTGCGAGGATCTCCTCGGCCGGCCTTTAGTCGAGATGGAATTCCAGGCCTGGAAAAAGTCATAACTCCAGAATGACTGAATGTATGGATCCTTTAGAGCCCCGGCAGACCTTTCCAAAATAAACACACTCACTGTGGCGGCTTTGTCCAATTTTTCGGGGGTTCTCAAAGACCAACGTCCTGTGTAAATTACGCTCCATGTTAAAAAGGTTTTTTTTTCTACCCACAGTGAACATGAGAATGTTGATTTTACATTAAAGTCCTCTCTACCTGTGTGAGCACAATGTTGACTGGGTTTTGATTTAAATCAATATTTGGATTATGAACGAGGCTGACCAATGGTCACTAAAAGGGGTTTTCTCGTGTGAAAAACGTCGGCAGTTTCCCTCTTTTCACACAGCAGGAGTTTAGCACCCGACACATGACGGGGCAACAACAATAGATACCACAAAATGCAAAAACTCATACTGTAACATGGCAGCAGTTTGGTCATGATATTCCCTTATTTTAAGTTCCAAATAATATGTTTATTAACACTTGTCTGTCCATGAAATCAGTACTTTCTCATTTCTGATTCCTTTATCCTCGGCGCCTCAAATCAGCGCTTTAAGAAAAAGCACTTTTGAAGTTAATCATGCAAGAGGGTTGTCAAAGATGTGTTGCAGCAAGACCCCAGGCGACACCAGAAACATCTTTTAATCTGCACTGGGGACGTGTAAACAATCATTAAGACGGTGGGAACGCTATTCATGCTTTTCAGCTGCCTGATAGATGCAGCACGCCTTGCCAATGTCTACACAAGCAAGCACACCAGTGCAAAGCCAACACTTTCAAGAAAAAAAAAAATCGGGAGCTCGTGTGAAGAACTTTGTGCGCACCTTTTGCGATTGACACGCATACACACAACACAACACACACATCTATTCAGGCTGTGTGCAAAGTGAAGGGATCCACTCAGGCTGACGATAATGTAGTTTTTCTTCTCCCGAGTCTCTATGGCAGATGTGCTAGCGCTGTAAAAGCGGAAGGGGATGCATTGGGGGCTTGTTAATTAGCAGAGTGTTTTGAAAGGCCTCGCGTCCCGCCTTGGCTGGCAGGTTGGCAGCACCTGATTAGTAGGGAATAGCGAAGCGCTGAGACGACGCTCTAGTTCCCCAAAATAAAGAGAGGGAAAACTCTCTCTCTCTCTCTATGTCTCTCTCTCTTTCTCTCTCTCTCATACTCGCACACATACACACTCAAGGGGCCCATATGCTGGCCTCATTTTTTCCTCGTCTTCACCTGACAAATTGCATTCACGCTGTAAAAATCCCAGACGCTGAAGAGAGAATACATGTGTCTAAAGCATCTCTTTGAACTGGGAATGCTAAGAAGATCATTAGACATACAACATTGTTTTCAGACGTGAAACATGTTCCGCGGAGAAGGCTGCAAATTACCTCATACGGTGATGATGATGACGATGATGATATAAGCAGATGTAAAGTTTACAAAAAGTTTCATGAGTTGTCAGTGGGGTTGATAGGAAATGTAGTTTGATGTTTTGGTTGTTTTCTGACACGCAGTGACCTCTATTCCCGCACTTCTCACACATGCATTATTTCCTGAACGACTTGTCTTTGCATAAGCCTTTGAAACAGCCGTATGCATATCAGTAGACAGCCAAACTGGCAGGTTGCACTCGTGGTGCTCACAGAAGTGGGTGAACCCTTCAATCTCCGCATTTGAATGACAGCGTTTCAACTAAGGCTGAAATTACATAGTTCTGCAGAAGGCCCACATTAACGTCTCTGCGGATCCACGCAGAGAAAGGATGGAGCGGGTAATCATAAGCTGCAGAGGCTCAGAGGGAAGTCCGTGCGCACACATCACAAATCTCAACAAACAGGCTGATTGGTTGATCCAATTTCCTGTCCGGAGGAGCGGGTTCAAAACAGGAAACAAAAATTATGTTCACGTTCCACACAAGTAGAAAGGAAACAAAGGGAACATCTCCTAACAATCCGTACATTTACGCAGGCTGGCTTGTACCAGACCGAGGAAGAACACTACGTTTGACTGTTCCTGTGTTTGGCAGATGGGAAACGCGGTGCGGTGGAGTAGTAGTGGGGTCCTCGCGCAGACATTATAAAAAGGTCCCAGAGGGGTCTATGATTTCAGGATATTTGTGTTTGCGGGCAATGTTGTTATCCGCCTGTTGCCCTCAGTGTCAGGACCACCATGGGAAGTCCTCCCCCCATGGGAATACCACCGACCAGGGCCCAACTGCAGAAGCTCATTTCATGATTCCATTTCTTCAGGTCAAACAGGGCAGAGTGATTTAAACCTTTGTGGATTATTTGCATTCTAGATCTGCATCTCTCTTGGTCTGACATTAGAATCTTGGGATAGTGCTGGGCAAATTCAAATCCTTTCTAATCCTTTCTAAAAAACTCGCTTCATTAGATTTGATTTTGAACCTTTCACCCTGCAGAGTAGCCTGGAGAAGTTGTGGCTGCAGCTGACACTGACCTTTCTGCTCAGACAGAACCAGAAAAGAAGGTAGATATATTGAGGCCATGCAGGCAGCTGTAACTAAAAGAATCAGCATTTTCTTAGTCAGGCTTGACGTCCTGGACAGGAAGCATAATCTGGAAGAAGGGCCACCCGGTCACTGTGAAGCCAGCCAGATGGGGACACCAGATCTGGGGTGGTACAGGTTACCAGGACCTCCCTTTTTACTGGTCTGGGGTCCAACTAATGGACATCTGTCACAGTCCCACAACAGCAGACCCAGCCACTGTCAGAGTTGTTATGAAATATGTATGAAACAAGGATGTTTAGCAGCGGCGGGCCCAGTGCTAATCAATGATTCGATCCACTGGCGCCCAACGCGGAATACATTTATTATACATTATCTTTTCATGCAGTCAATTTTATGCATTCTGATTCCACCTCCAGCCGTACTGCATTGAAATGAGGCAAAGCTGAAATTGTGTTTAAAATTTAAAGTGGTCCCATTGCCCCGAGCTACATGCCCTCTCACTGTCATGCACTGGAGATAGTTGGAAAGTGAGACATTTTCTTCTCTCGCACTGCTCGTCCTCCGAGCCTCTGCTGAAACAATTGCCAGTTTTCCTTAAAAAACAGCAGCGGGCATATTTGTAGCACAAAGTAACGTCAATTAAGCTCTTCCTTCTAATTATGCTAGCAGAAAAAAAAGGTGTCCTGCGTGGTGAGTCGGAGCTAAGTGACCTGAACAGGAGTTAGCAGTGGCAGCCAAGGGCAAAGCTGGCTAATGTAAACCAAATCCTGTACCTGGGGAGCACAGCCTATTCAGGCTAATCCGCTAGCCTGGAGGCTGCTGCTTTAATAGGGGCACTGTGGGCCTAGTCATTGTCCTCTCTACTCAAGGAGCCCAATGCAACATGTTAGCCCCACTCCTGCCTGAATATTTATCTGAGGCATGTGGGAGGAGGGGTAGCAGCTGAGAGGGAGGAGAAAAGAAGTGAGATTTGTGCTTTTCTGACTGTTATTTGAAAGTGCCAAAAGTTGATACTATTTTTAAAGACAATAACTCACAGCCCACAAAAAGAAACAAAGTGTATTTCACATGCGAGCTTGTAAAAAAAAAAAGGGAAAAAAAGCCCTAGATGCTTTGACTCGAGGTTAGCGCTGACAACAATGCAAAAAAGGAAACAGAATATAAATAGACTGAAGGGAATGAAGATCTGGTGGATTGTCGTGGTTGTATTATCAAACGCACCTTTCTCTGCAGGCCTGTCATTTGGCACCAGCCACCGGGGGAGCAATAGCAGCTGTCAGCCGCAGCCCTTTGCATATCCATCCTCCCAATACATCTCATTGGATTCAATTCATTTTACCTGAGGCATTTTTGTCAGTCCTCTCAAATTCTTCCATTATGCGGTGTGTGTGCGCTTTAGTGTGTGTATATATGAGTTATGTGCACATACCTACAGTATACGTTTTTATCTGCTGTCCTTGTGTGTGTATGTGTAGGGCTGCGTTCATGTGTGTGTGAGTGCAAAGCAAAAAAAAAAAGGAGTATTTACACACATATTTACCCTGCTGCCATGGGAGCCTGGAGTACGCCAGGGGCTGCTGGGGTTACACAGCAGGGGAGGAAGCCTGTGAAGGGCTGCCTCAGTAAACCCACTGATTATCTGTACCATTAATTCACACCTTCTTGACCTTGCTGCTCAATCTATACTCCAGTACCCATCTCAAGTGGTGCTGCAGGAGGAGACCGGGCTCATTCATCATAATCCAGGGCTGACACGGGCCACAGAACCGATCCTGGTTTTCTCCTTTCCTGTCCTCATCTCTTGTTTTACGCCACTTGCCTTGTGGACGTGGGCACCAGAACATTGATGTACCAAAAATGGCAGTTTTGCTCTGGTTTGTATTTTTTTTTTTTTTGCAGACTACTTTTGGGGGAGTGTGTGTGTGTGCGTGTGTGTGTGTGTGTGTGTGTGTGGGGGGGGGGGGGGGGGGGCAGTAATCACTCTAAATGTAAATTAAGATTTGCTAAATGTAAGCGATGTTCCGTTCCGTGTCCTTTGTGGAGGTAAAAACTCCCCGGGAACCATGCGTCCGTCCGCTGCTATGGCTGGAACGTAGGGGTCAGATTCATAATTAACCCCTTACACTTTTTAAGGGAAGTGACGGCTAGAGAGGGGACGTCAGCTCCTAATGTACTTTATTGGAGGCGGATGATTTTTCTTATTACTTTATTTCTCTCCCGAGCTAAAAGTGACTGAAACTGCATCCAAATTCCCCACAACTACTTTCTCTCGTCTTAATCTCTTCAAAACGCATTTCCCTTCGCCGCGATACAGCCACGGTGCGTTTCAAGTGTGTGACCACTATTAGCGAGTGCCGGCTCCTGTCTCAACGTTTTGCTTCAGTTGTTACCGTTCATCAGCATCAGAGCTATGTCACCCTTTCATGGCTCAGTTTTGGTGGAGGGCGGGAGGAGGGGGGTGCAGGAGTCTGGTACGGGCAGCGTCGAGCTGGGTTCAGAGGTTAATTGTCAGTATTTTGGTTTGTTACTCCACGTGTAGCTTCCATCCACTTTGATTCCCCCCCTCACGTTCTGACTGCCATGGAAAAGGCTTTGCACTGATCGCATTTGGCGCTCATTAACAGTTGTAATCTGAGGGAGGCTGATGCTGTATCGACATTGGTGTGTGTGTGTGTGTGTGTGTGTCACTCACCGCTGCAACCCCCCCTCACTCCTCTTTCCCCTCCATTCTGCAGCTTCGTGCCCCGCTGTGGTGGACGGCGGACAGGCAGGCTGGCAGGCTGGTGGGCGGGCGAGGCCGGGAGCTCTCGGCGGGTGATGAAAATGCATTCTGCGGGCTTAATTGAAGGTAGAGCTGTCATGCTCCACGCAGACAGCCACATGTAATTATTCCAGTCTGCCAGGCTTCAGTTTGCCTGTCAGCTACCTGCCTGCTGCTGCTGCTAGAGGGTGTATAGAGACAGAAAGCAAGGAAGGGGTGGATAAGGGGATGGATAGAGAAAAAAGGAGAGAAAAAAAAGTGTGTCTGCGTGTGTGTGCGTGTTCGGCCTGGCTGGGGAGTTTCACTGGAGGGGTGCATAAAAAGCAGTGATCTTCCAATTTGTCTCTGCTGCTCGTCCTTATTCTCTCCCTCTATCTTTAACTCTCTTTCTACCTACTTTTCTCTTGTGCCGGCACCCTCCAGTCAATCTTCTCTCTCTCTCTCTTTTTCTGTCTCCATATTTCCTCCTTCAGGAAGAGACACAGAGGGGGAAGAGAGAGAAAAAAACGTAGAGGAAGAGTGAGCGACAGTAAATGTAGGCCCTCCACAGATAGCCCAGGCCGCTAAACATAGCCTGTTTGGTTCAACATCGACTTCAATTTGGGGAACCTCAGAGTATTTTGTTCCTCCATGTGGCAATTAGGATGTCAAATCAAACTTGGGAAGGCAAACAGCAGAGCAAGCCTCCTCGCTGCTATTTCCAGACACCACGTCTCTGTCTCAAGCACGCACACACACACAAAAACCTCCTTCTCACACACACACACACACACACACACACACAGCCATCCAGATCTCCTAAGGATTACACAAACTCTGGAGCTGCTCAGAGAGCTTCTTTCACTCACACACACACACACACACGCACACACACACACAGTGTTATGGAAATGATCACATCCCCAAACAATGCCCAGTTCCTGACCCAGCAGTCCAAGGAGCCATAAATCGGGGCGTTTCAGCGGAGGCCTGACCCTTGACCCTTCCAACACCAGGCCTGTCCTTACTGTCAGTCAGGCCTTTATCTCCCACTGACCTCTAAACATTAGCCAGACAACAACGGGGCAAAGTCAGAGCCCTCATCCCCAATCACACGGCTTTTTTCCCCCTCTCCCCCCAGCATTTCACACCATGACATCAGTGTGTGCTCCCTGCTCCACGACGAATTGCTCCCATTCAACTTCGGTACAACTTATTGTGTTAAGCGGGTTCGTCTTGATTTGGTCCGAAATGTAACACACCTAACAGTACATCATGATCCGCTCTGTGGTTCTGATGTCAGATTACAATATATTTTACATAACTCAGTTTTGTTTTGCTGGATCTCAGCTCAGCTTTCAATGCAGTAGGTGCCATGATCCTCCCAGACAGGCTACAGTGGCTTGATCTGGTTCTGCCGCTTAGTTAGTTTATTATGTATTTATCAAATGTGCTGTGATGATATAATCAAACCAATGGTACTCCCAACTTGTCAAATACCGTCGTTTGGTGAGTCCCCCTCGGCGTCTGATAGCGACGCATGGAGGCGTCCTTTAGAGTCTTTATGGGACACGTCAGGCTTAGACTAACTCCAACGTAAACCCATCCATGTCGTTATAAAACAGTCAGAGCAGGTGACCCAGTATAAAGACAGTCAGCTAGAGTAGGTGAGAGGGGAGGATGGACGGTTCAAATAAACACAGGATTTTCACACAGGAGACTTCTGTTATTGTCCCGTGTGCAAAAACACAGACTGTATATAAGAAGTGACGTCACCCACGGTGACTATGGTTTTGAAGTTTCAAGTTTGGCATTTTGGCCGTCTACCATAATTTACTGAATGAACATCATGCTGGATTGGAGAAGAGTTGAAACTAGAGATTGAGACCATAAACTCATGTTTACAATGTTTACTGAGATAATAAATAAAGTGATAAGTAGGGTCATTTAATTAAAGACTTCCATGCAATCAGACTTCTATTTGCAACCAGAGGAGCGCCCCCTGATGGCCATTAGAGAGAGTGCAGGTTGCTGCCGGGGAAAAAATGACTTTTACCGTAGTTTTCTTGTAACGTAACTTCTGAAGTTACGCACCAAATCATTTATTAACTAACGAAATGTACTGTAGTTATTTTATGCAACAAATGTTATTTTAATGAAGTCTAACATGTACTTTTGTTGCGGAATTAAAACCTAAAAACTAGGTAAACCTACATTTACGGTTTAATTTAAAAAAATACTGTATGCTTGTAACAAGTAGAAAAATGTAAAATGTCTTGTGAACACAGTAATTATTCTGAAGACACTGTATGTAACCTAAATAAGATCAGCGGTTACAGATAATTGATGGATGGATACAACCGAATCTCTACACACGTGATCCCCCCCTCCCCCCAGGTTGTTGTAGTTGCAACACTTCTATGATGAAAATGTTTTTTTTTATCTTCTTGGTTAGTCATTACTGTTTTTCCTAAAACATCCTGGCTTCCACAACAGCTTGGCTGAAAGCCATCTAATGCAATGAATGTGGAAGAATCCCTGACTCGCCCACACAATTCATCAAATTTAATCAAAATCTCTGACATCTCCTGTCTGGCAAACACCTCCCTAAATTCCATAATATTCCAGAAATTCCAGGACCAGTGGGAAAACTACATACAAGATAAATATTTAAGCCCTGGAGGTATTGTCGATTCAACTCGGCACAGAACAAGACACACACCCCTCTGGTTCACAGGGGCTTTCAAAAGCACAACCACATGAAGGCACTGTCTGCTTTATTCCACTGTCTGTTTTCTTTTCTCATCTTTTCCCTTTTTACCATCAAGCACTGTGAATTATAATTGCTCTGGTCTCATTCAAATGCATTTTAATGACAGACAAATAGGGTAAATGACAGCTTTTGAAAACACAGTGCACATCTTCCTGCGTGCGCACGTGATCGCATGAATTGTGTTGGTCCTGAGCTGACATGGGGCAGCGTGCGCTAAACAAGATTAAAAAAAAAAAAAAGAGTTTTCCAAGAAGCTCGCCGAACAGAACGTGGACCCTGCTGTTTGTCTGCAGGGGAGGCTGTCCGAAGGTTGGAGACGCTCAGGAATTTGGGGCTGAGCGGGGCAGGGCCACCGGGGGACATGGAACTCACTCTGGGTCACTGCCTCTGAGGTCACTCCCCCCCTGTTCCTCCCCGTTGTGTTCCCATTCAACCTACAATATGCCATGAGCAGCAATATTCCGCAACATCGTAAACGAGTCCGTGCTGCTGAACAAGTCATTTAATCTGGTATTGAGCAGGGATGTCTTATTTTATGTGAACATCCAACCAAGGCCATTAACTGTCATTCTTTAGGTTCTTACTTGAGAGAGCTTGTTTCAAGCCTTCTACACATTGAAAATAAAACTGCATTAGGATCAAGTCTCGGTCGTAGAATCATCATTGTCAAACTATTTAAAAAGAAATCAATGACTTAAAATAGTATCTTCCAAGTTAATGACACCAATTTGTAGGACAAAATGGCTGTTTTTTCTAGCCGTCATACATTATGTTGCATTATGTTCAGTCTTAATGGATGTGGACAATGTTTTCTCAACAGTTCTTTGTTATTACATATTCTCCGATATGCATTTCATGAAGTCCTTTATGCCATGGAACAAAGGTACATGTGAGTGACTAGATGAACTACATCGCAGTCATTGTTCTGGGTTATGGCTCGTCGTTAGGTAATGAAAACACTATAAAGTGTACTTCATTGGCTTGGTGGTTCATGTCAACTCTTGTTCAAAGTGTTGAGTGATAATTGGCCACTATTTAAATAATATGAGTCTGTTCCAAAGCAGTCAAAACCAAACCTCCAGAAACTAAAATAAAATAAAAACCCACACCCTCACAACAAACTGCCACTCTGTCTCCCACTGCAGAGGAGTGACTGGTTGCTGTTGGTGCCTCAGTCTGATTTAAACTGGAGCGTACCATTTACTCAGGTAAGCACAGGGGTGACCTTAAATGTCAAGTGTTAAAGCACAACACGGTAAAATACAACTACTCATATGCAAACTACTGGTATTGGTGGCATCTGAGGGAGGTACGAGTACAGAAACCTCTACACATGCCTGGACAAACTTTGATAGAATATCATCTACTAAATGACAGGTTTACCCTTTCTCAAAACACTTGGCAGCTTCCACTCAATGCCTGCAGGATGCAATGAGGCACAGCTGTGTTCATTGTCCCTAAACAAGCAGATGGCTCACCTGGGTTTATGATACCACCTCAACAGCACGTGGCCAGAAACACCACCACCCAGCAGATACAAATTACATAGAAATTATTCATTATGACACACAACTGAAAAATGTGTTTTGTTTAAGATACATTAGTAGTAATTTAACAGAAAAATCACACTGGTCTTAAAATAAATGATTCTAGCATGTTATGTAAAACTAAATGCTTATGGGAACCGTTGTTTATGTAAATGAATCAGCTGGCATTAGAAAACTGTAATGAATCAACACATGGCAAACAATCTGCAGCAGAATTTAGTGTTTGCAGTATTGTCTTTCAAGCATGTGGTATGATATCAAATTTCACTTGAGAGCATTGATGTGAAATGCCAGTACAATAAGTTATCTCGAATGCATTATCTTGGGTTGGGATTTAAGGTCAACAACATAAACATTTGGCTCAAAAATAAAATACTGTAGTCCTTATCGGGGTGCCTTTCGTCATTACACCCCTAGCCTCTCTCCCACGTCACTCCCACCCTCACCTGCCTGTCTGCCCCCACCTCACTCACTCACCTCCCTCCCTCACCTGGCTCACCTCGCTCCTTTCTCCCTCTCTAACTTTAAACCTGGTTCTGTATCTGCCGTCACACAACACAACGGTAGATTTTTCATGTGAAAAGTTTAACGATGTCCGCGGTCGGTCCGTGTGTCTGTCTCACGTACAATCTAGGTACGCTACTTTATTCTCTCTCATACACGCACACGCAAACACACACGCGCGCACGCGCACACACACACACACACACACGCACGCACACACACACACACACACACCAGTTTACCGTTTTAACCGCCAGCTGCTGCGGGTGGGGGCACGGGGAACGGGGAGAGAGGCAGAGGACAGGAGAGAGCGGGCCAACGCTGTGGGTTCGGCAGACTCGTTATTCTCCGCTACTCTATCATGATTGGTTGAAACTGCACAGCTACACTGCTGCATCGTGTTGTCAGACTTTGCACGTGCACATTTCTAACAGCACTCACAGATGTCTGCAGCTTTTTGAGTAGTTTAATGAGGCGGAGCGTACCAGCGTATTTTGATGTCAAATTGCGTACCTGCTACGCAAAATGCGTACAGGTTGGCAGGTCTGAATGAGGCACAGCTGTGTTCATTGTCCCTAAACAAGCAGATGGCTCACCTGGGTTTAATATCCCTCAACGAGCACGTGGCCAGAAACACCACAAGCAGATACAAATTACATAGAAATACAAATATGACACACAACTGAAAAAATGTGTTTTGTTTAAGATACATTAGTAGTAATTTAACAGAAAAATCACACTGGCTTAAAATAAATGATTCAGCATGTTATTAAAACTAAATCTTATGGGAACCGTTGTTTATGTAAATGAATCAGCTGGCATTAGAAAACTGTAATGAATCAACACATGGCAAACAATCTGCAGCAGAATTTGGTGTTTGGTATTTTCCTTTCAAGAATGTGGTATTGAACAAATTTCACTTGAGAAGCATTGATGTGAAATGGAAATAAGTTTCTCGAATGCATTTCTTGGGTTGGGATTTAGGTTAGGGTCGCACATAAACAACTGGCCTCTCTCTCCACCTCCCTTCTTTTCCCTGAGTGAGTACGGGGCGGTTGCCGTTGCAGGATATTAGCCGCCTCCGTGCAGCCTCCTCCCAACGTGATGACAAGCTCCAGAGGAACCCTTCACACAGCTGGAAGCTCGGGGGCCCCCGGTCTTCAGAGGCGTGCGTCCGGCCCCTCGACACAAACCACGCCAATGTACAGTTTTGTCTCTTTGCTCCTCTCCCTCCCATCCCCTCCCTCTTCCCCTCCTTATCTGCTTGTTTTCCTCTCCCTTCTCGCTCTGCTGGTTTTTAGTTTTTTCCCCTCTGCTTCACTTCTGACACGCCCTCTCTCTCTCAAAGTCTTTAACAGTTCATTTGAAGTCTGTTTTCACAGCAGGGCAAACAGTTAATTTATGGAAGGGAAAATAGAGCAGAAATTTGATATGTGCAATGCACTCTTCGTCAGCAATGGCATGCTGTGTAACTACTTGGACATTAAACGATGCATCATATTCTGATCAGGAAAGGTATTATATGATAATGGACAAACATGCAGCTGGTATGATTGCTTATATGTGATTGATTGGATGTGTTAGCCATGCTATGGTTCTAAGGATGGAAGTGTCAGTCAGTTGGTCCAATCTGAAATACCTCAACAACAAATGAATGGATTGCCATGAAATGCCATCCACATATTCACATTCTGCACTACATGAAGCCTTCTGACGTTGATGAGCTCGTCTTTTCCTCTTGCTCCACCATCAAGTCAATAGTTTTGTTTAGTAAAATAACTTCTACCAGATGGATTGTCACAACATTTTGTAAATATGTGCACAAAACACTTGCTAGTTGATGCAATTACTTAAATTTCGCAGTGCTTGCTTACGCTAGCAGGAAATGGTGAACTGGGTAAACATTAATCCTGCTAAACATAAGCATGTTAGCTGCTGCCATTAGCCTTTAGTTCAAAACACAGCTGTGCCTAAATCCAGCCTCCCAGGGCTGCTAGCTATAAAACAGGAGTGTTATTAATTCAAGTAACAGCAGTCCCAAAATACTTCTATTAATATTTCAGTAATACAATCTAGTGCAAAAAAGCCACGGAGCACCTCTAAAATGGACCAATGGTCTTGGTTCTGAACTCCAGAGGCTTCACAAGCACCGTGTTTATTGCAGGCCTGTCGTAATGCATTGCATTAGAAAAGGTGTTCCTGTTCTTAAGTCCAACCGACGTTGACAAGTGTTGATTACAGTGACCGTTCACTGACAGAGCTGATGAAGCTATTAAATATCTCAAATAAACTCCGACTTACAAAAACACAAGCTCACACCGGAGAAAGTTTCACGTATCAGCTTCACCGTTCTTGACTTCCCTCTGCCAACTTATTTTTCAATTTAATGAAATGGGAAACATTAGTCCGGTCCTGAATCCCTTTTAATCAGGTCAAGTTAGAGGTGTTGAAGCCGAGGGGTCTATAAGCAGAACAAAAGTCACTTCTTCCCTGTGAATAAGCTGCAAATCTGGGCCAGCCACCGCTGAGACCCACCATGGCCCTCGGGCTCACTTAAGGAAGGCCTGTAAAAACCATGACTGATTTACATCTCCACCGCCTGGGCTTCCGCAGAGCAGCGCCGCCCCCCGTCCCTCTGCGAGTGCTTCAGAGGACTGTGGAGGGGTTTGCTTGTGAGGGCGCAAGAACCACCGAGGGGGAGAGAGAGAGCCAGAGAGGGCAAGAGAGAATAGGAATGTAGAAAAGAAAGACGGAGAAGGGAGAAAGAGTGGGGGCGTACGAGGGGGGGAGAGGTCACAAGGGCAGTGCAGGGCGCTCCCAATCAGCACTGTGTAAACAGGCCTCCTCCTGGAGTGGACAGGTTGCAGGGGGGAGTCCTCCACGGGCCACTGGGGCTGTCAGCAGAGCAGATAACTGATGGCAGGAATGTGGCATTTGTTCTTAAAAAAAAAGAGGGAGAGCGGGAGGAAGAGAGGGAGGGAGGGAAGGGGGAGGAGTTCAACTAGTGGCAGAAAGCGGGGCCGCCAATTAACATCTACTTGATGCATTCATAGAGCCGGGCCTCTGGCTCTTTAAGCCCCGCAGCTGCATTTATGCTGGCAGGCAGCTCGCTGCTTCCCTGGCCCTGTCCGCTCACACAGAGATCCCCTTAACGACACAACGGCCCCGGGTCCACGGCTGTACAGTACCAACATTGTCAGACGCTTCAGTCATTACTCTGTAGACTGCTGGTCGTCTGGTGAGCTGGGGCTGAACATTCGGAATTCAACTTTCCAGTTTTTATATCCTCAAAAATGACAATAAAAACTAGGACTATTTGGTCAGGCTCTACCTGTTACTGCCAAATCTTTTTGGTCTCATATTACAGCATATCACCACACATCTCTGTCAGTTTCCTAACCACCGCCTCCCTGACCGCCTGCGTCTTCTCAATGTTCATAAAGACTGTGGTAAGGAAGACTGACATTAATGTAAGAGTTAAGCCACGCCGATGGGATTAATGTGATCCACAAGTCAAGTCCTGTCTGCAGCCTCTGCGTGTGTCCTGTCTGCCTCGAGACGGGCGTTCGTCGCCATCTGATCCCAAAACAGTTATTAGCCTGTCCTCCCATCTGGAGCGTATAGAATCGGGATCTCAGTCCGCTGACCTCGCGTCTGCACTCCCAAAAGAGGCAGAGCTCTCCCTCAGTGCCCTCAATCTGCAAATGGAGCCATGATCCCCGTCTTTGACCCTCCCTCTACCACCACCCGTCGCGGTGGCCTTTGAGGCCAAGTGAGGTGTAAACAAATCCAATATACGCTGCATTGTGTGGCACCCCAAGGGTCCCAATGAAGTTACTCTGGAGGTACAAATCACTTCGGGTCACGGTTTGCTTGCTTTTTCTTGCTCTATTTCCCCGAGGCTCGCTGTTCCCCACGCCGAGAACCCGGCCCAGCCACCCACCGCTGCCATCATACAGGTTTATTTATATTTGGACGTCTTAGATTGATTGAATGGGCCCCTTTCTGGGTTTGTACCTCCACCGGTCTGCTTAGTGTTCAAGCTGGAGACCACCATGCAGAGAGGGAAGGGTCCACACATTCACTATCTTAAATCCCAATGCCATCTGACTACACAGAATGAGGATGCTGCTCTTTAAGCTTTGCCATATATCAGCGTTATCATCGGTACAGGAAGACGTTGTGACGCAGCATCATGCATTCATTGGGCTCACCCTGCTTTTAAGTGCTGAATTTTCTTATGAATGCACTACAGAGAAATTGTCAACCCATAGCCCATTCAGGAAAAGTGGCTTTAAGTAATGGTATTTTACGTTTTATAGCATGAGTGGCTTGTTTGGAAGACAGAGAAGTCCAACTATAAGTACTTTCTTATAATCTAATGAATTAATATTCTAATGAAAAAAGAAGTCACACACTTTTGTACTGCCAAATTAGCTTTCGAAATGTCATACTAAATGTAAAATGGCAAGGAGTGCATCAGCATTTCCACCTAGCTATTGTTCTTTCAATTTGTCAAACAAAAATCAGAAATGAAGTCGTTTTATATCCACCTGCACATATCCATCAAGTGATTTTTGCAAATATGCCAGATTTCTGGCTATTGCTTCACTTTTCAAGGCCGAGCAAGTGAGCACAATGTTGCGTAAATAAGAGTTTGCAAACAGTGCTGAGGGTCAGCAGTGCAGAGGACAACTATCCATTTCCTGCAGGCAACGACCAGGTCACGGCGGGTTGAGCCTCAGGGCGTGGCCCGCTGCCTCTCAGCACGTTACCTACAGTATGAGAGAAGTGCAAAGGAATTTGAGACGACCCAGCGCCGTATTGTGAAAAATAACTACTGCTGGAGTGGACAGCAAGGATTCAGTTCACTGGTGTTTCTGGTCTCTGGTTATCCAGCCTCTAACGTTTCATGTGAGGCCACCGGTTGAACATATAATACACAGACGCTATTGGAAGTAATCTGCCTTAGCATAGAAGGAGTGACATAGGCAGTTTCAGTATCACTGGATGCCAACAATAGCTCCTTTGTGTCGAGTTGTGTCACTATGAGCTGCTGTCTAAAACACGGGAGTGTCTTGGAGGAGTCTTCCCTCCACTAAGGACCTCTTAAGGGGGCACAGTTCAGCGGAGCAGCAGCAGGTCTAGAGATACATGCATCTGCCTCCGTCTCAACATGCAAATGAGAGATTGTCTTCCGGGCCAGTGAGTCAATTCACATCCTATTATGTGGTTTAGATGTAAAATGGCAGTTGGTCCAGATGCATATCACTGAAGTTCACATTTTAGGTAATTGGATGTGACACGTCTGCGAGGGTGGTGACGACCAAACAAACGCAGGCAGCAATGCGGTCTGACTTGTCAGCATGGGCTGACGCCGCTCAGTCAAGTTGCAGCCCGTGAATATTCTCCTTTAAAGACATGTTTTATGGTTTTAAGACTCACCTGTTCAGACTTCACCTTGACTCTACATAGCATGACCCACTAGCACCCTCCCTCGACACCCCCCCCCCCCCCCAAAAAAAAACAAAAAAAAAAACAACAAAAAAAAAAAAACCTTACCTATAGCACTCTGATCTTAGCACTGTTGCTCTTGAAGTACTACTTTACTCAGATGAGGGCCTAACACTATTTTTAGCTCTTACTTTATCGGCAATGATACGTCGTGGTTTCTTTGTTTCCTTCTTTTGACAAATGTACTTATTGTAAGTCGCTTTGGACAAAAGCGTCTGCTAAATGACCTAAATGTAAATGTAAATGTAAATGTTTACATCAGCGGTTCACAACTCAACATTACCCCCTGAAGCCGGGTATTCTGAAGAAGGTTTACTGCCTCATGGACCCAGCCTGCCATGTTCCAAACATGTTATTTAACACTATTAGTTATACGGAAGCAGATAATCCTGTTTTCAGGACACTTGTTGCAGAAACTGGATGATTCAAGGATCCATTACTTTAGCTATCTATTTCTACCATTTACCCATTACTTTTAGCCAAGTAGATAGATAGATAGATAGATAGATAGATAGATAGATAGATAGATAGATAGATAGATAGATAGATAGATAGATCATTATTGAGATTAATATATCAAGCTTTTGCCCTCAACTCACGGTTGAACTGATTGGTTGTATCCCCAACATTTTACATGCTTTACTTTAATGGATCTGGAGCATCAGATTTTAGGCCTCGCCATCAAGTAAGGGAGTTAGAGGAGATTTTAATTAAGTTAGTCTTGCGAGATGTAATTAAGCTTTATGTAGCTTCTCTCTCCCAACCCAGCTGGGCGATCGTAGGCTAGGTGGGTCTGCGCAGCATGTCCTTGGGCTAGCGGGCTCGCTGGTGCAATTACAGTGCTGTCTCCCAGCATCAGGTATTTTAAATATAATGGGGTTTGGCCTGGTTTCTCTTTGCCCCAGTTAAAGTTCCCTTTTCGCTCTGCCTAATTAGACAAAAACAGCTCCCTCCTGTAAGTCTTATCAGCCTAACTGCTCAGGTTTCACCGCGGCTCTCATCGGACAGACGCAGCATGTACATCCACGGTACCGTATAGCTGCTCCACGTAGACGGGGGAAGACAGCGCAACACCTGCACCCTTTATTGCTGATCAAAGTTGCACATTCATATTTGAACACGGAGGGACCATATCCCGCTTTGACAACGGGGACCTCTCCGCACCGACACATGCAGCTCTGTTCATTATCTATGGAGGAATGTCAGGATTCAGATCTGGGAAATGGCATTTGCCGTATGCTGTCACACGCTCCGGCACACTCCACAAACCAATTAAACCAAATTGACAGGATTGTTCAAACCAGTCTGATTTGTCAAATCCCCCCCCCCCCCCCCCCCCCATACAAACACACACACACACACACACACACTCTGCATGATATTATTTTACAAGCAAACTTACATTGTTTGGATAATTCCCAAAGTGTTTGCTTTTCGAGTGTAAACCATTAATATTAACTAAGGCAGGAGAGGCTGTATTTGTCGGAGCTTTGCTGCTGTTTTGTTCACTATCACTAAAACACAGAACAGAGAAGGAGTCTGTAATAATTCAGTTTTTTTTATGTCAAACTCTGTGTTACTGTAACGGCATCGTTCCCATTTCTATCGTCTCAGCATGATGTAATTGAAGCACATTTCCAAACATGACATGAATACGTTACACGTGAGACATTTAGCACCCAGACATTCACTCACGGATGACTGAATCAAATGCATCCATGGGGACATGCATTTTTAATAGCGTGTCAGTGCTCATTGGTTTTTCATACAGTTTACAGACCCACTGGGGTGTGAATTAACTTTCCAAATTAAACTTGCTTTCTTGGTGTTTTGGCTGAGGATATTTAAGTATGCTGTTGGATCTCCATGCTGACAGGGCCTGAAGAGATTATTTTTCCGAGAGTGCAACCTCAGGGTGAGATGTTTATTGAAAATTCAATGAAAAAGACCCGTGCTTATAGAGTCAAAACAGCCTCCAACACATTACGAATTAAGTAGACCCTGATATGATTCCACTGTGCATGGGGTTTCATAAAACATGTATCCATATACAGCAAGACAATTATTTTGACAAAACAATGGTAGGGATTCTTACAGGATTTAAAACCTCTTTTAAATGTCAAAAAACGTCAAAGATGTCTCCCCAGGCAAAGCTAATATATACAAAGGTGTACTACCTCCTGACCTTTCATAATATTTAGAGTTTTCGGAGAAATGTAATAACTCTCAAGCAATATTTCAAAGCAAGTCAACTTTTCCAGAGTCCCACCAGACAAATCCCCGAGCATCTCCACATGAAGTAACATCAGCTTCTGCCTCACAGACGCTAGATTTCAGCTGCGGTCAGCTCAGTTTTCCACCACACTTCAGTCTGCAGCAGCTAATAAGACTATTTCAGCCTTCTACCTGCAACTGATGGCTGAGATGCACTCCTCAATAATGCATTAGACAGGCAGGCTAGCACCCCTGGGTCCCCCATCCCCCCCCAACCTGATCCCCCTCTCTCTTTCTCCCGACTGCACGTACTGTACAGCGGAATACAGTGATGATGCTGCCTCTGCAGCCTGACTCAAAGGTGAGTAAGGCCTATTGATTT
Source organism: Chelidonichthys spinosus (assembly GCA_029853015.1). Lineage (NCBI taxonomy): Eukaryota > Metazoa > Chordata > Actinopteri > Perciformes > Triglidae > Chelidonichthys > Chelidonichthys spinosus. The sequence goes on from CM056837.1 coordinate 8,869,271, forward strand.
GTGGACAGAAAGCACCACTTCTCATCTTCTCCAGGTCGGGCTGCAAAATGGATTGGAGTGAAGAGGATGGTGGGGGTGGTGCTGGTGGGGGTAATGCACAACAAAAACCAGAGGGAGTAGAGAGGGAGGAGAAAGGGCTGCAAGGGTGTTGGGAGGGGGGCCAAGGAGCCACAGAGAGAGAAACAAACTAGAAAAACAACAGAGGCACCGGTGCTTTGTTACTCTTTCAGCTGTGGTGACATCACTGTGCATTTTCCCGGAGGACGGAACAGAGAGAGGAGGGTGGAGAGGAGGAGGCAAGAAAAACAGTAAAGTTGAGGCGAGGAGAGAAGTGGCTGTTGCTCTAAGAAGCTACTTTCGTGGTCTTCTCAACCTCCTGGGCATTCTGCAACAGAGAGAGTTTTTAACCCGTGATGTCGGTGATATTGTGCCATCGGAGGCCAGGAGTGCTGCAGAGTTTTATTTCAGATGAACTGCTTTGGCTCATTCGACACGTCCTCAACTACGGAGAGCTCGGTGCGCCGCAATTCAAGTAAACACGTGCAAATACATTATGAACATGCAGATACAGTCGAATGCAGATACAGAAATGCACTTGGCTGACATTTATGTGTATTATAGTTTCAACTTTCTGCATGTGTCATTAAGATAATGATTAATAATTGTCCCATCCATCCATCGTCTGCCGCTTATCCTGTATTCAGGGTCGCGGGTGAGCCGATCCCAGCTGACATTGGGTGAAGGCAGGGTACATCTGTACAGGTAACCAGTCTATCTTATATTATTATCCCTATTTGGTGTATATGTTATGCTGGAGTAAATATCTATTAGTTATACATACACACACACTAAGGACCGTTTTGAGTGAGCCTTGAAACAACTCATGTGCTCGGGTGAATAAAATCAGTTTTTTGTATCCCCTGGAAACTTTATTTTAAAACTCCTGTTTTTTTTCCCCCCTCTGCAACTTGTATGTCCTTGTGCTGTCTGCTTTTCCACTATCGGTTGCAATTTCTTAACGTGTAAATGTATCATCAAATTGCAAAGAAGTTCCTTTAATCCGTGTCCATTCATACGTTTCTTCCGTGGTTAAAGTGCATGGAACCGTTTTGTATGTGTCATGTTCTAAAATCTGTTAATTCCTCATGTCAGTCCGGTTTAACATAAAATTTACATATTCTCCTTTTGTAAAATTGTCTGATAAACAGCCATGCCAGTAAAGTGAACCAGAGCGGAGCCGAGATGAAGAGCATTGTCTCCTCATTTGTCTCTGTCCACCGGTGGCTCCCTAAGTGGACTCGCCATTGATAACCACACAATGCTTCCCTTCCCGCGCAACAAAGGCTCCCTCAACCAGATGGCAAATTAGTGCCAATTGTCCAAAAACAATGTGGACGGCTGATGACAGACGCTCAGGGCGCACGGTGGAGACAGCGGCAGACCGTTGTTTGGACAGAAGATTTTTTTTTTTTTTTTTTCATTCAGACTTCTTCCAGCGCTGCACTCCCACACCGAGTGAGCGAGGGGCGACTGGGAATCATTATTCAGTTCTCCAGGGGCCCGGCCGTTTAACACACATCCGCCAAGTTCAATCTACTCCAGTAGACACACGGACTTGTGATTTCTCTTTCAGCGTGTTAGTGGGAAACAGATGAGGTGCTGCTGATACGCGCGCTCTGGCACAGTTTTGACAGCAAGCATTTTTTTTTTTTTTTTTGCGTATAATCTGTCCACGCCTCGGGTCATTAAAGTAGCACCGACTTCGGAGCGCTACATTATTAGTCTGACAGTTGAAGGTATTAGTTAGCGCTTCGCTTCATTTTATCACAGCGTTTCACCAGTGGAGAGAGGTTTCTGTTGTTGATTTCTATTGGAAGGGTTTGGGGATTTTTCCTCATCGTCCTGCTCCATGCATACTTACGGCACTTCACTGGCATGAAACAATACGTGATGTTTCAGGCCTTTTCTAGAGGTCTCCTCAGTTTTAACGACTCAGTGGAGTTAGTGACACATTGCTGACACACCGGACCATTCCCACATTTGTGAGGAAAAAAAACTGGCAGAAGTAGATTTCGATGATGAATTGCACCACTTGCTCAGTGGCGTCTGGCTTTAAGAAAATATAACCAGTCAGTTACTAATGACCTGTAGAAGTTTCCATGGTCTTTTCCCCCCCTAGAAAACTCAAATGTAAAAATGTATGCGTTTGGGTTGGTCAGTTGTTACAATGGCACAAGGAGAGTGGGATGAGGTAGTGGTGTTTCAGGATTATATTTAGAGGAGGAAAAAAAAAAACAGGAGTTCTGCTGGAAACCGCAAAATGAAGAGGCCACAGCTTCTGTTCAAACAAGCATAACAAACCGAGACTTTTTTTAGCCTCGCTGGTGAGCAATCCAGAGGACACGCGCTTCTGAGCGGACAGCTGCGGTATTTACCAGAACCACAATCTATTACCATTAGATAATAAATCAAAAATAAAAGACAATGCCAAGAATAACAGCCATGAAATAGAAAAATATCACCCATTACAACATAGGTCGCTTTGAGAGTATGCAATTATTATTTTTTTTTTTATTTTATATGGCGTGCCGTTCGTGTACCAGAACCAGAGAGAGGAAACCTTTTCAAAGCAAAACAGGAGAAATTGGGCAATCAGGCAAGGCTGATCATAGAGGACTCATGGAGTTGATTCTTATTTTTTCCATGAGATATTCTTTGATCTTGGCGCCGTACATTTATACATGTTTTTCTTTGCATTGATTCATCATCCGCTAAATATTATATTGTACATGTGCTGCTGTGGTGGAACAGTTATTTCATGTCCTGAGGGTCAACCACTGCGGAGTGTGTGTGCTTTTACTGCATTCACTGGATGCCAGCACCGTTGCTTGAATAAGAAAACGGCCCTTTATTCTACCTTGGGAGTGTTCATGGACTCGAAGATGACTCCAGAGGTGTGGACTGAGGTCACATGACTTAAACATGACTTAGATCCAAGTCGCACATTTAATGACTTTAGACTCAACAAAAGATACACGTTGTTTGAACTAATTGGAAAGCATCCAATCACGTTGCAGGAGAGAACCACGGAGGTTGATGATACCAAACTACATAAAAACCACAAAACAAATTGCATATGCAAAACATGCGGGTCAAAAATTATAGACAGAGACTGAGATGGGATTACATTTGGTGAAGAGCGCACTATGACTTCTTTAGGACGCAGAGTTTATGGCAATCCCTCAAATACATGGTTGGACTATAATGGAAAAGCCAGAGAGAAAGTCACAATCAAAGTCATTAGGGTTAATATTCTGGGAACCATGAATGGAGATACAAGTTTTACCTACTAGAGGTGAAGTTCATAGGATTACAAAGACCTTGAATGTCTGTGGCAAACTTGAAAGCTATCCTACATTTCTGTCTGACCCCGAATGTTAACCTAATACAGTGCTAAAGCGCCTCACCAAAGTTATTAGGAATCATCCTCTGAGGACCATGAATGTCTACACAAAATTTCATATCAATCCATCGAAAAGTTGCAGTCTTTGTGAGCATGGCTAAAAAATAAAAAGATGTGAAAGATCTTTGATGTAATTTAGGCTCGTTGCTTATTCTTCCCTGAGACTTTATAAAGCTACTATTCTATGAACTTTAAAACACCACCAGGGAACGTTTACCATGTTTTCTGATAGTGGAGGGGAACGCACCCTTCAGAGGAAAACATCGACCGTGTCTTCTCATTGCCCAATCTGAGAAACTGAAAAATATCAATTCACCCCCGCTTTCATGTGAATGTGAGAAATGCCCCAATTAAACACACACACACGCCGTAAATCAAAACACCTGTTAGTGACGAAGCAAGATTTTTCAAAGACGCTCTGAACTTCTTTGAACATCTCCCCTCTTCACTCCGTCTCCTCCTCTCCAGGACATTGATTTACAGCCTGCGACTTCATATAAAACTTGATGAATAGTGGGGGTTGTGGGTACAGGGAGATGGAGTGCGTCCTGTCTGCGTCAACAGTGGAAAAAAAAAAGCAAACCTCCAGGGTGACGGAGGAGGCGACATGTTCAGGCATGTTGACTTAAAAGCAGGTACAAGGAGCCCCTCAGCACGTCCTGGCGCTCCAGTTCCTGCCATTTGTTCTCCGTCTCTGGGATAAAAACCCGGCTGAAAGCACAGGATGCCGGATGTAGACAGCTCCCCTCGTTTTGGACACGCTGTCTGCAATTATCGTCTGAGGTCTTGCTGGGAGAACCTGTGAAGATATCCCTGCTTCCCCTTTATTTCCTCTATCCGTTTCTTCAACGTTACCTCTCAGGTGATTTCACCTCTTGAGAAAATTCGAGCAGTCATACGAGACTCCAAACCGACTCCGGCTTCATCTTTTTTTTTTTTTTTTTGTCTGTCATTTTGCCTCGAATCATCATTTGGAGATCTACCCCACAATTAAGTCATTTTCCAGGAATTTGGCTCCGCGGTCTTGAAACGCAAGACGGAGCCGGTCTGTTTGGGCCGTGCAAAGCCAGAGCTGGAGTGTATTTACTCTCCTCTTCCTCCAAAGTGTCATTTGTCATGTTCTTGGCAGACAAATGCAGCTCCGGAGGAGACAAGTGAAGGCCTCCTCCATACAAAAAAAAAAGAAAAAGAAACCTGCACCATCATCACCAGCCGGAGCAGCGGCAGTGTAAATAAACAGCTCACCTGTCCCAACACTTCCATTATACGAAGCAAGGCTAATTCCCCGCTGGAAGCGACGGCGATCGGTTTACCAACAGCATCAGCGCTCCCCTGTCATCCCGCCTGACATCTGCAATGATAACAGAGTTAATGCTAAAGCCTCACTGCCTCATCTTCCCCTGCTCTCTTTGCACTCAGATTAATTTCAGCTCCGGCTTGACAGACAGACGCACCGTCGTAACCTGCCCCGCTATACGAGGTTACTGAGTCACGGCTGGCATTAGGAATGTGCGTGCGGCCTGCATGTGTGCATGCATACATGCGTGCGTCTCCTCCACATCGCCTGCCAAAGCCACTTCCTTAAACATGTCAGACATAATCCTGCCATTGCTGGAGGGGAAATAGTCGAGACCGGCAGGCAAGCGAGCCGGAGAGAGCGCGGAGAGATGATAAATAGTCCAGGTTATATGTCCAGGTGTGGCTGTCTCCACCACACACCTGTACCAAAGGCATATTTAGAAATACGCAGAAAGATCCTGTGCAAGCCCAGCGTGTCTGTAAGCATTTATGGAGGAAGCTGTATTTTTAAAAACACAAAGCCACAGTAGCAGCGCATAGTGGATGTGGTTTTGAGGTGCTCCTGTGTTTTGGCAGAGTTTCTCTGTAAGTGGAAAAACACAGATGTCAACAAGTCTTTTCGGGAATGTTGCACCTCATTGCTTTTTCTCAATAACGTTGGTAGCAATTGCAAAACCAGACACACCATGTGTGTTGAGCTTGGAGAGCGTGTGGGTCTTATTTCGGTAGTTTTGGACTTAATTTCTATTGGTTCTGATACAATTAGACTCGTCAAAGTATTAGCTGTGATCTGGTAAGAGTTACATCTCACAACAAAGTCCAAAGAGACAAGAGGCGTGAGCTGCGTGGAAACAAGCCACTGAATTATCAAAAAATACTTTATTTAGAGGCCAAGCTGAAAGTGCACCTGTAATAATCCATTATTATCGGAAAACTGTGTTGAGACCAAAAATCTTTATACCTCATAACATTAAGTCCCTTCCCAGGCCTTGTTAATACATGTAATTATGATTTCCTTCAGCTTTCATGCAAATGAAAATTAGATTTGATCTTTTTTCTGCATGGACAGCTCAAAACAATACATGACTCTCTAATATATAACTTTGATGAACACCTGTGAATGCAGTATGAAAAAGCCATTTTTCTTACTCTAAACCACAAATATGCATGTCTAGACAAATATGACATTATATGAATCAGATATGTTCATGTAGCAAGAGTCCAGGCATCATTTTTAACAGGAAGGTCCACATTACTTAAAAATAAAGTCTTTGAATGCCTTTACTCATCTGTGGGAATTCAGAACTGCTATCCAAGGTGGCAAACTTGATAGAAATGGTGCACATGGAAAGAACATGAATGTATTTGTCACTGTGCGTGTGCATCAGTCTTCCCAGCAACTGCATGGGAGGAAAGATTGTCCCACCCGAACAAGTCGGAGGCCCCGATAGAGGAGGGGAACCGACAGGCTGGCAGGAAGAGATACAAGATACAGATACAGAAGTCGGCCTCTCCATCCCATCTGTCATTGTCACCGACCTGCCGTCTCCTCCGCCTCAGATTGTCTTGGCACCCTCTGCCTTCCTCTGTTTGTGTGAGCAAGGATTTCTTGGCTGACACGCATTCACCAAATCTAAACTAAAGAGCACATGCAGTAATACGTCTTGGTTGCTTTTGGAGCACGGGGAGGCACATGGGAAATTCTCGGGGTGCCACATTACCGAAGGTGACATTACGGAGCAGAGAATAAACCGGAATGACAAGTGATGCATGACTTTGGTGAATGTTGAGCTTCCTCTATCCCTCGCTCACTTTGCACATGCAGGATTGTGCAAATTTACAAACAAATCCAAGCAGAGATGTGAGGCAAAGACACAGCTTGAGTTGGAAGGGACAGGTGCATGGTAGTGTTCTGAAAACGACAGGAAGTCAAGGGAGTTTATTAATAATAATAAGATAAGTGACAAAATCCATCAATGTCAATATGATTATAACACGCAAAAATGATTTCAGGACCTGCAAAGCTTGCAAATAATTTATAATTTGCAATAAAAAAATATATATCTATATAACCAAACCAAATGAGAGATATGCATGAGTGATTCTGGTGTCGTTGGAAATGAGACATTTCGCTGTAACGGTTTGACTGTTGCATTAGTTTCTATACTGTTTTCCTCTCGACTGGTCCAAGTTTTGAGTTTTCTCCCTCTTGAAAAAAAACGGAGGAAAGTCTTCCAGCTCTTTTACCGTGCAGCTGTAGTCCAACATTAACAAAGCCTTCCGAAGCATATATCACCCTGCCATGGAATTCAATCTTTCCCAGAGGTTCAAAAAACAAACCGTGTTCCCCCAACCAAGGCTGGAAGTAGCATCTGTCAATAAAGTAGAAATGAAGGGCTTGATTATACAGCTGGCTGGCCGGGAGCCATCTCTCCAAAGACAGGAGAGGAGAAAGAGTGAAAGAAAAGGAGAAGAAGAAAAGTAAGAATTTGGTTGTTTTACTTCGGCCGGGCCATTCCTCGCCCATATGCAGCAGCTGTAAACGCACCAGTCAAAACAAATCTGGGATGCCAAGGGCTATTCTGCTTTCTGCACACACCCCGGCTCCACCTATGCACACAAACACAAACCTGTGCGGTATTTTCTTCGCTCCCGTGAATGCGCTGCATGGTGAGACATCTCCTCTCCATAATAGTCGTAGTTGGACAATGCGTGAGGCCTGTGGCGGAGTCTAACCTTGCTGGCACGGGGAGCGTTCATCCACTCGTGCACTGCAGATTGAACTTTCTCGTGTGGATCCGAACACAAACAATCCGTTCGTGAACGGTCATGTTTGGTTTCAGAGCCGATGGATACAGCAGAAGGCTGTGGAATTCCAACCTAAAGGAAAGCGACCTGTCTTCTGTGTGTAGAAGCCACTTCGGGTCAGTAGCACACTTCAGACCTGCCTCGTGACGAAGACTGAGACGGCAAAACGGCAACTAGATGATGCAGAAAGCAGAGCCCAGCTGTAAAAATGACTGCAAATACATAAATACGCACAAACAGCATTAGAGGAGACAAGACAGGTACGGTTTTATGCTGAAGTGGCTCTTTTTTGTCTCTCATGGGTGCCACTTGAAGACAGACCAAGTAGGCCCTTCAAAGGCTGTGTGTGTGTGTGTGTGTGTGTGTGTGTGTGAGAGAGAGAGAGAGATCCACAGCTCCTCACCCAGTGGAGTCAACTGTGCAAGCTGCATGAAGCGCTCCAATATCCCACCTAGCAAAATAAACCAGACGATTAAAAGACAACATGCAGGCCCAGTCCCACTCAGGACCTGCACCTAAAGTTTTCCACTCCCCCCACCCACCCTCACCCTCCTCCACCCCCACCAACCTTCTTTCTCCCTCCTTCTCTCCCCTCCTATCCAGCTCCTTTCTTCTTTTTCACATGCTTTTACAGTGAGGTACGCTGAAAGCTCTCTTTGTTGCCACGGTCTGTGGCGTTTCAATGGTACCAAACAAGCGCCCAAGTGCACCGAGCCCCCAAGACGGCCACTGAATAGAATTCTTCCCCTGACTTCTCCCTGGCCGAGCGACAATGAGTGGGACCACTCCTTTCTAGTCAAGCCTGCACTAATGGCAAAGACAATATTTGCAGGAATGAGGGGGATTTAATTTGCATTCAGGCTGTCTCCATTTCTTTTCACAGGACTTGGGCCTGCTCAGTTCAACTGTGCCGCAGCCTCTGAAAGTACGCATTCTGCCGATTTCCCTTTGATTTTTTTTTTTACACCCCTCCACCACCGCCAAACCCCCAACCCTGTCTTTTTTTGGTGGGGGTTGTTGGTTTCGCTAATTCAAAACAGAAAAATAAGAGTTGGGGGGTAGTAGGAAAGGAACAGGTGTGGATCAGAAGGAAGAGGACTGGGTGGTTTCGGGGATATTTTGTGAAAGAGATTTGAACACTTTGACTGCTGTGACTTGTTTTCTCAAATATTATACCCTTCCTTGTTTTGTGCACAGTCCCACTAATTGCATTGGTTTCCAGATTATCCTCAGGTGCAATACAACTGTATCAGAGTCCTCATGATCTTGAAGGGTCCACATGAAAGTGTCGAGTCCAAGTGTGTAGACATAACAGCCGCCAGGATTAACTATTAAAGCTTTTTATCTAAAACTGATATTCCAAAAGCTATTGTTACAGGTTCAAAATTAGCTCCGGGTAAAAAAAATAATTCCTCGGTCGGCACCCGATTAAATAAAGTAATTAGCAGAGTCGGGGTTTTTTTTTTTAAAAGGGACGGTGCTTTAGATTACAAAAGAAAATACAACAGGCGAAAAACAGCCCGTAATGCTGACTGACAGCAGAGAGAGTGGCAAGATGTCGTAAAACACCAAACTGTGTTTTTCCTCCAGGCTTATTGAAGTCCTTTAAAGCAGGTTCCACACACACACATACATATGAAGCTACACACACAGTGCTAATTATCACGGCTGGGTTTTCACCCATTTGATGCTGGAAATGAAAATGTTCCTGAGGATTGTTACCATAGAAATCACCTCACTAAATGCCCATCGCATCAATTGATGCCGCATAACTGACTTTTTTGTTTTCTTGGCCGCGAGAGGCTCAGCGCAGCAACAAAAGGACGGCGTCAATTTGGGTATTAAAATGAAGAAAAAAGTAAAGCCTGGAATGCAGCCGTGAGCCGTCCGTCTACCGACAGACAGACGGATCGTTTGCATACTTAAAGATGACAGTGAAATCTATATTTGAGCTGCCGCGCTAAGAAGCAGTGATCTGCCGTGTGTTTACTTTGAGACCAACAAGTGAGCTGGGCGTCCAAGCCAAGAATACACTCACTTTCACCTGCATCCATGGATTTTCATATGAGCACCACAAATCTACTGACTTCTTCTAGTTTGAGGTTTTTGGGGAATGCTCTTATTCACATTCTTGCTGAGAGTTGAGATTATACCTGTCTGTAAAATATGGCAGCAGCAGTTAGCTTAGCATGAAGACAGGAAACAGCTATCCTGTCCACATAAAACAAGACAAAGAGAGGCTGTATTTAACTACGGTGGTGCTTTGAGCTAAATGCTAACGTCGGCATGCTAACATGCTCAAAATAACAAAGGGGCCAAGAAATAGTTCCTTACACACAACTTATTGTTTTTACACATTGTTTTTTGTCTAAATTAAAACACAGGCTATAATGTGTTCATTTGTGAGATTTGAGGTGTTACACGCTAGCTGTTCCCCCCATGTTTCCAGTATTTATGCTAAGCTAACAGTCTCCTGGCTGCAGCTTCGTATTCAACAAACAACCTTCTCATCTAACTCTTGGCAAAAACAAAGGAAACAGGTGTATTTCCCCAAATGCCAAACTCTTCCTATTAACATGAGCTCTATCCACGGTGAGGGGAATGTAGGAACATTTTAAAGCGAGACTCTGCCACCCGACTGTCAGATGTGGGGTTTTGTTTACACAATCTCTTACAAGGCGATCTTACTTTGACTCTAATTTGTCCTCTGAGGTTGGAACACTGACATCGATCCTGCCTTTAAAGCAGAAACTGCACAACGCCGTTGTTTTAAAGGCGTCTTTCAGCAGGAAAAATAGATGTAGCCTCTGTCGAGAGGTTTGTGCCTCTGGGAACCTGAGATGGTAAACAGACGTTTGACAGGGCTGTTCGCACACACACCGCAATAAAGCAGTTTGTGTTCGCGTATTCTCTTTGAGATGTCTAAGCAGGCCTCGACGTGGGGAGCTTTTGCATTTTTGCCTGAAATGTGTGTTTTAGTCATAAATATTCAATTGACAAAATGAATAATATTAGGGGCTGATACAGAAAATAGGATGGGATTCGGTCCTGTGGATGACCTCTCCAAAATAATTAATGACACTATTTCATTATTGAATAGCTCTTATATGTATTGTTTTTTTTTTAATTCAGGTTTTGTTTCATTTAGCTTTTCATTATGTCGCCTATGAGTCACCTGATCCCTGGGGGAAAAGACACTGATTGGCTCGTTTCTTGCTTCACCCAGCAAATAAGAGATGCTTCCTCTCTGACTCCACCATTTACTCCTAATCATTATTCCTCACCAAATTGCCATGAGTGAACCTTGATCAAAACCTCTCAAAGATGGAAACGAAAGGTAGAGAATAGTGAGCAAAATTTGGAGTCAACGAGCAGCGATGCACACAGCAAGCACCAAACTCCACAAAAAAAGTACTTTCAGCCCAAATCCAGCTCTTTTCTACATTCTGGTCTGCAGGGTCAGCAGAGGCATTTCTGCTGTCAAATCAAATCTGGTTGTCAGAATGTTGTGACACACACACACACACAACACACACACACTACTCGTCTTCACATAATAATGAAACATAAAGCATGTACATCATACAATAAAAACAAGGAGAGGTTGAGAGGGAGCCAGAGAGTGGGATGGGGGAGCTGGAAAGAGTGAGTGGTGGGGGGATTGACACGGGTTGAGTGAGAGCAAGTTTTGAAATGTGCATTGGTGTGTATGAGAGAGAGGATGGGGGAGAGGTTCACTCATATTGAATGAGCGCCTCGCTAGCTGTTTTTTTTTTTTTTCCCGAGCCAGGTCTCAGATTGAGGGGGACCAAGCTCCACCACAATTTTTTCGCCCGCGGTCATATTGACTCCAGCCAGGCTGTTGGGTCTGATATGACTGCAGGCTATGTGTGGGCCTGGCTGCCTTGCTGCTTGGCTGGTTTCTCCGTGGACAGAATAGGAGGGGGTTAGAGAAACCCTGCGAGTGTGTTTAGTTTTCCACAGGGCAAATACTCGCGCTCCCATCTACCAAATTAACGAGATGAAGTGCCGACGATAACGATTCTGACAGCTTGTCTGTCTGCTATCTGCCTTGCCAAAGTGAGAAGAGCCGAGTGTTTCTGTACGGCAGGAATTCCAATGAGCCCAGTCCGAGGACTGTTTGCATTGGTAATTGCATTCCCAGAAGCCATTTTAATGAATTTAAATTGCTAAAAACTCTATTTGGGTTCCACTAATCATGATGACTTGATGTGCTGGCCGGGCACCGGCTCGTTTTACTCGTACATCCGTGACATTTAGAACCCCAAAAATAACGAGTTTACCTAAAAACAGGAGTAAGCAATATTAAAAAAAAGGTCATAGTAAAACACTTTCACATTCCTATCGTCCCCTTATATCATTCTGTAGGTGCTTGCCACAGGTGGATTACTGCTGTGTTAAAGCTATACTTAGAGAATGACAGGTGTCCACCCTCAGTGTTGTAACATTCTGCAAGAACTCACTACAACAGCTCTTTTGATTCATGATTCTGCTCTGAGAATGTACTTGACGCTTTACAGCTTCCCGTCAATTCAGATTTGGAGGTGAATTATGATGACACTTCTTTAAACAGCATATTCCTGCAGAGATCCTGTGTCTGCCTTTCTCTTCTCTCACGTCTTCCTCCTCTTTTCTCCACACCGCGGGTCTCTTCAAAGGCCACGTGTTCCTGATTTTCAACCTCGAGCTTTAGTTTCACTGATTTGACTCCAACATACACACACAACCGCGCACACACACACACACACACACACGCCCTGGCCACGATGGACAAATGTAAAGCGAGATGTTTAGAATTGCAAATGGTGCGTTAGGTATATCAAAGGGATCCTGTGTTTACTTGCATCACGTTCCAAACCCAGCCAGTGGCCAATCAGATAGGGGAATACCCCCACTCATTTGCTTCTTGATCTCACACACCCATATATACACATCGGATTCCCCCCAAAGAGGAAACATTAGCGGGCTCAAACGTATTTCCCTTGGTACCTGATGCTCTCCTCATACAGAAGAGACACTTTTATCTGCTTTTGTTCCTGCTGCATATGGATTGGTGGGAACTCTCAGTGTGCCTTTATGATCCCAGTTGTTTCAGAGAGCATCATCAAAGTGAAGATATGTCAATAAATAAAAACACTCCACCCTCTCTGCTGGGGTGAAAGTATTTGCTTCAGTTTATTGACGAATTTGTGATCAGGACAGGCACAAATATTAGGGTTTCATGTATTATATTTGATTGCAGATCCACTATGAATGTGCATATGGGTAGATTTAAATCACAGTTCTCTAAGTTATTTATTTTATACAGAATGTACATTCTTTAATTTCTTGTTTTCTTTGGGGTGTTTGTTGGGATGTTCGCATCATTCCTTTGATATTTTTTACTTACTCATATTTAATTCATAATAGAAGTCACTTAAGTTGGAAGCAGTATGACAAAACAATCTCATGGCATTGTCCATTTAATAGCCAAGCTTTCTATCAGGACCTTTCTGACGTTTGCCTGGTTGTCATGGAAATGTATATCCATTTATTTTTGTCCATGGTGAGCAAAACATTTAGATTAAAAAGATGCATGAATTCTGAGAAAGATGTAAAAGGCTGTTAAATGGACGTTGTGATTAAGATTCATTTGTCGACTGTTGTTCGAGGTCAAGAATTAACTTTCAATCTCAATTTGTAAGCTAAACTGTTGAAAAAATGATCAGTAAAAGATGAATTTGAACATCTGTGTACATTTATTTGAAAAAATGGTGTAAGGAATAATACTGATACGATTGAAAGCTCCAGACTAGCTACTAAATTGACAAATGTCTCGTAAAAGACATCTTATGTTTGTATATCACACTCAATTGATTTACTAAGACAACATATCAATAATGAATGTCCAAACTTTACATCAGGTGATGGATAAAATTCTTAAAACAGTAACAACTGATACAGTGTGTATCACTCTGGAAGAATAACACTCACGTCTAAAGCTGAAAGGATTTCTCCAGTGTGTTGTGTTTTAAATCAGCTCAAACAATGTAAGGGTATAAAGGGTTGGATACAACATGATTAACAGCTGCATGAGGCAATCCAACAGATCATAATCATACCACAAGTTCAACGCCATGGCGTTTACTGAAACCATGTCAGAGGAGTTGATTTCAGCTCATTTAACTTTGAATTTGAGTATTTGTCATTTTAAAAGCAGCACAGAGCTTTAAGAGCCGTGCATTAAAGAAACATAATGTTTGTTCGCCACATTTAAGCCTTGGCACGGTGTATTATTATTAGCAATTTGTTATTTTTCTAAACGTATACTATAAAAAAGCTTCATTGGGAGCGACAGAATGTTTCTGCAGCGCTTAGCTGTTAACAGTTCAAAGTGGTTCACATAAACGCACGCAGCCGAGCGCACATCATTATGTTGCTGTAGGAGAGGCAAACTAGGAGATTGTTAAAAACCATTCGCTTGTGAAGAGAATTCTGGGATAACTTTAGCTTATGTGTTGATAATAATGTTAAACGATGCAGTCGTCATGGATGCACGACGCAGCTTTAAAGCTCTTGAAGAGAAACTGAAACGCCGAAGCTCCGCTTGTTATTTTTTAAGACAAGAGTTTAACACCTATGACGTGAAGCTCTTTCTTTTATAGGTTGTGTTTCTAAAGTATCGACCAAGAGGCCACCAGCGACCATTGTGTGTGATTGAGTGAGGGTTTGCTGGGGTGGTCTCGGCCCTGAGACAACAGCTCTATACCCGGGACATTGTCCCGCTCTTTGTGTGAAGGCTTCGCTGAATTAGCCTCTGCCACCTCTCACAGCCCCCTCTGCTCCGCCACATCACCATGAATAGATTCCCATTGTTGCGCCGCATAATGTAACAATTTCATTATTACGAGATTGCAGAAGCTGGACTCGCGACCCAGACCTCGGCAAGGCGGCGGCGGCGTTCACGCAGGGAGGAAGAAGGCATCCAGGGGTGCGAGGAATGCAGCGGTGGCCAAAGTCAGCGCAGGTTATCTCTGAAGGCTGTTCTATCAGCCTCCAATTAGACCTAATTGGGTTGCGAGTCACCCCTTCAATTAGCTCGGCTAATAAGGTTTCCTGCTGTCAGACGACTGTGTGCAAAATAATGACTAAATACTGTATTTGAGGTGTGAGACTCTGTTGTTTCACACTCGGGAGAGCTCGACGAAAATGCCAATTAAGCGGAAGTCTGGGCATCAGAGTCAACAGGAGAGAAAGAAAGAAAAGAGGGAAGCAACATGACACAACTAGACAAAGACACAACTAAAGGAAAAGGAATGTTATATTTGCCTTCCTGAGATTGAATATTTAACGAAGCGCTTGGTTAAAAGGTAACACAATGCTCAGGCATTGACGTTCTATTAATTTTTAACCAGCTGAGGGGGATATTCAGTGTGGTGTTCTCTGGAATTGGTTTTGCATATAGAATTGGGATGCAACATGAAAGTAAGGAATTTAAAAATTAATCAAACGTCCAAATGGACACGCTGCACCGTTCAACGAATGTGTGTGTTACAACGGTTACATTACAGCATTTATTAACCAGCAGAGGTAGTGGTTGTTTTGTTATTGTGTGTGTGTGTGTGTGTGTGTGTGTGTGTGTGTGTGACCTCAGCGACCAATGAACCAGAAGATATTCCGGTGACCTCGAGTGTGACACGGTGCCTCCCTGGCTTGCTGTTTTGTTTTTGTGTTCGGACGTGGTGGAGGGAAATGCCTCAAGCAGATGCAATGAGATACCTCGGGACGCGGTCACAGGAAGCAGCAGCTGACGAGTAGGAAACACAAAGACGATTCAACCGAGGAACAGAAAGCCTCACCATGTTAGAAAAAAATCAATATACATCTAAATGTATTGCATATCTTTCAGCACGCTTCTGCGGTAATTGTGTGAAACTTCCCCTCCACTTCCTCTCAGGTTGGGTGCAGCAGTGATCCTGAGAAGGAGAAAATAATCCTGCTTGTTGTATGTGGACAGCCTTACTGTATGAGGTGCAGGAGCCCTGCAGCCCCGCGAGGACGCACCATGCAGCACAGCCTTTTTCAATCAAATCAAATCTCCACGCACCCTGGCAGGAAACTTTGGCATTCACCACCGAGGGAGAGATGTCTTATCCTGATAATTACACTGGGATATAGAGATTGCGTTGCCAGAGGGCTGAAATACTCCCATTGCTAAAACTCCTCGGCGCTGCAGCGGGCTCAATGAGCCTGGCAAGGCAGCTACAGCCAGACTGTGTTTGATCTTCGTAAAATGGGAGAAAATCAAGCACATCCATGAAGTGCTGAAATCCTATTCAAGCTTTCATCGCTGGAGAACATGCGAGCTGTACGAACATGTGTACAGACCAGTGCATGAGAAGAGGCTGCTTTAATTGAAGAGAAGCCTAATGTAAAACTACCGAGAACGAAGGAGATTATTGGCTTCTGTAAATGGGAAGAAATTGCTGATCAACTATTTCCACAACGTTGGGAAAAAAACTTTAATTGGGAGGCTAGAATACCTGATATTACGTTTGGACTCTGGAGGTGTTGTGCAGAATTTCTCGCTGTGTTAATTGAGCAGTTCTCCATGTGATCTGTTCACGCTGGGCAGCAGCATTAGCAAGACAACACGTCATGTCTGCGGTGTCAAATGAAGCACTTCGTTAACACTCCTGCTAATCATGTGTTTGCACTGGCAGTCAAACAATCACCCAGGAGTGATAAAGTGCTTTTCCCAGAGTTAAGACAATTATTCAAATCAACTTAGCTTGATCTTGTCATTTCAAAAAAGCAGGGGAGAACTCCACCTCTTTTACACGCCAAAGTACAGGTCTTGGGCAGTATTCATGTACAATGATTGGCAACAATTTTGATATGAAATGCCATTTTTCAATGTTGTTGGTTATCTTAATGTTTAATTGGATCATGCATAGCAACATTTATTTAAATAGATTTTCTCCCATAATCAGGATATTATAATTATATATGAGAGCCCTATAAAGAATCCTTATGAAAACATCCGAGTTGAAATCACGCTGACGATGCTAACATGCTGATGTATGGCAGGTATTCTGTTGTTCACCAGCTTACCTTGTTAGCATGCTAACATTTGCTAATTAGCGCTTAACTGCTACACAAGCACAGCTGTAAGAGATGTCATTAGTATTGCAGGTATTTGGTCATAAAGCAAAGAAATACATTTGACCTGATGGAAAACTTCACCAATCTTTATGACAATCGATCCAGTAGTGGTGGAAATATCTCAGACTGCACCAAAGTGGTGGACCGACCGACGCTGGCATTCCTTCAAGTGTTCAAAAATGTAGTTTAAACCCTTAAATTGTGAGCATGCAGCTGTGTGGTGCAGCCAGTCAGATAAAACATGCATCCATGTATATTAGCCAGAGGCATCTGGATGTTTTCCTGACTTTTATGTTGGAGCGTGGAGGTGTAGACAGCTTGGATGTCAAAATCTGGCAAAATGCTTTTTAAATGTGCATCATGCTCTGGTCTCATGTAGCAGATGAATGAAAATAAAGTGTTGGATAAGCATGAGCTCATTTTTTTTGTTATATTGTATGTGTATTATTCAGTGCTGACTTAGATGGGATACTGAATGTGAGATATTATGTCTACGGTTTAGCGTTTCATGAGACGGCAGCATCTGTTTGCCACCCAGGCCAGTGTTCACCCGTGAAGCGGCTGCCTAATGAGGCGCGGAGGCCAGGTTGTAGGTTATGGGAACCTGGGCCGTGGTCAGACCCTGGAACTGTGGACAAACAGGAGGACGCATACAACAGGTGAGATCTGATACTGGCCCCATTCATTCCCGAAAGACGAGGAGAGAAGACACTAAAGAGGCATGGAAACTTGACAAACTTTGACCCTGATGTCACTTCCTCCTTACTTAAAGGTTCAAATTACCCTTACTTCCGATGTAAACCCCCAGTAGCTAAACCGCTTCGGAATGATCTAACCCCAAACCATTATTTCCTACTGTGTATCTGCTGGTTTCCTGAGACGGAGACTTGCTATTTCCCCTCCTGTCATGCCTCACTTTCGCGCATAAACACCCAAGAGGAGGGAAAGAAAATATTACAGCTTAAAAGCAGTTAATATCTCCATTCACTTAAGCAAAGACTACATCTTCTGTCAGTTTATACTCCGGAGTGCAGCTCTGCCTGCTCTGGATCCCTGCCTCGGTGTCAGATTAGGAGCGAGCTGTTCATGAATATACAGCTGGTTACCCTCATTCCGTAACATTAGTCCCTGTTTGGCTTAGAGCCAGTACAGTAGGGGTAAATAGAGCGGATACAGACAGGCCTTGCAGATGCTAATGTACTTAGCGTTAGCGGTAAACAAAATGAGATTACTGGGGAGGGAAGGCAAACTCTGAATTTGATTTACTCAGGCTTAGCGTAAACAGCTTGTCAAACTCCTGCTCTGCTGCTATGAAAAGGCTGCAGAATGTGTATTTGACTAACAAGCACAGTAAGTGTTTCTTGCTATTCATAAAATTACCGAGGCGATTGTCACTGTAATTGGAAGTGACTGAAAAGAGGAAAATGTAGGCCCATCTCCACAATATATTGTTTACTTCTTTTTTTTTTTTTTTCCTCCTTCAAGTTGTTGTTGTTGCGTTTTGAGTGATAGAGGATTACGAGTTAGGGATCAATCCGTTCACTTATTATAATAATGGAATGGGAATCTGCATATTGCTAAATGAAAAGAGATAAACAAGTTTAGCGCATAGGAACATACAGTGGGGAGAGATCACCTAAATGTTAGTTGGCGTGTCCACGTGTCTCCGCAACATTAACATAATCCACAGTATAATCCAGAGGCCGCCTCTCCATAACGAAGCAGATAACGAGTGCAAGACACCACTCCTTATGGGAATAAAACTCAGCTAAATGAGATGGAACCAGGCGTAGTCCTCTTATTATGTGATAAATAGGATTTTCCAAGTTTGAAAATTTCTGGCAATTTTTTCCCCACACTTTCCCACTTGCTTCTGTTCTGATGACTACAGCAATCATATTATTTCTCCATTCTCGCCGTGAGGAGAAAGTTTTCAGTTTCTCCCCACAAAAAAAAAAGGCAGGCTAATTGCATGTCAATAATTCAATACTT
Organism: Chelidonichthys spinosus; assembly: GCA_029853015.1. NCBI lineage: Eukaryota > Metazoa > Chordata > Actinopteri > Perciformes > Triglidae > Chelidonichthys > Chelidonichthys spinosus. The sequence goes on from CM056837.1 coordinate 8,887,998, forward strand.
AATTTTAATGACCAGGAGAGTTCATTTATTCTCCGTCTAGGCTGGCTGACGATGTGATTTATCGGGATGAAAGATAAAGCTTGCAGAGGGGAGAGGGGGAGAGAGGGAGAAGGGAAAAGGCAAGGGGATAGATAATGTTAGGATCGTCTATTCTCTTCCTTCCTCCATCCTTCCCAGATGGAAGAAAGGTCTCGCAGACTCCTGAGTCGGCAGTTTGGAGGAGCGTGTGGGCTGCCGGGGCACATACCGAACAGGAGGAGGAGGAAGTGGAGGTGGAGGAGGGACGGCGGGGGAGACGGTGTCTCTGGATGCCCTTGACGTCTCTGAGAGCAGCCAGTGAGGATCTTCTCGCATTTGAGCACTTTATATGGACGCTAACTGGCTACTTATGGTTTCACAAACATCCCAGACAGCTCAACACAACGGTTTAGGAAAAAAACATTGAAAGTTTTGAAATCCACTGTTGACTTTGCAAAATCCCAAACAGGATGCAACCAATTGTTTGCACTAAAAGCTAAAGGTATTCCAGGCAATTTCTTTTAGGAATTGAGCCGTAAAGCCCCCCCTACAAGGTTTCTTCCCCAACCGGATTGGAAGAAGATGAAGGCATCACAGACCACTCCTTACAATAGGAGCACTTCCTCCAGGCCTAATGGCCTCTGAGCCACAGCTTTTGTCCCCTGATTAGGCAGTCTATTCAGGGCTCAGTCCTCTAATTGCGTAGCCTGTTTAGCTACCCAGCATTACAGTAAGAATTCATGAGACACAATTACTGCACCCAGGAAATCTCCCATCCAATCCGATCTGCAGAAGGACTTCGCTGAATAAAACCTCCTTGAGTCTAGAATTCAACCTACCGTCAAAAAAAAAAAAAAAAAAAAGTGGAGCAAGGTTTTCTCTCCCCTCGCAAGAGGAGGAAAAAAATAAATGTATTTATTCGAAGCTATCTCATAATTAGGCCCTAGAGTGAATGAGTGAGTGAGGGAGAGCAGGGGAGGAGACGGGAGAAAGAGGGGAGAGGGGTGGGGGGAGGGAGAGAGAGAGCGGCATTCAATAGCAAAAAGGCCCACAGATACAAAAGGCAGAAGAATGACAGGCACAAGAGTGAAACCTGCTCAGAGAAATGAGGAGGAGGGAGACGGGGAAGATGGATGAGGGGGGGGTGGAGAGTCGGATTCAAACCTACAGTTTAGCTACAGATAACATTTCATCACTGTGGCTTTGTGGCAAGACTGAAATGTGGAAGCAGCCTGAGGTGAGCAGCCCACTCTATGCTAATGGTCCACAGTGACACTTTAAAGAACCTTTGAGATGGGACAGTGGTCTCTGGAGTCCCATCCACGTGGCAGCTGAGTGTTATTGCTCCGAGCCAACAGAGGACCTTTCTAGAGCCCTCTTACAATTCATACACTCTGACACAAACACACAGATTTCTCAATGCGTGGATTGAAGTTACAGATTTTAGTCCTTGTGGTTTACTGTTCATTAAGGAGACACTCTGGACAGGCTGCCAGTCCATCACACAGACAGACAGATGCACATTTACACTGATGTTCACACATCTGGCAGCTTGAAGATCTAAAACCGGTTTGCACAACATTAAGACAACGTGGACAAGATGTGACTTTGTGCTATTTGTTTTTTAGGAATGGTGATATTTTGCTGGAAACTATGTTCAATTCACTTTTTATTGCATAATTCCATTACCACTCTCATATCCGTACGCCAAATATAAAGCGATTAGCTTAGCTTGGCATAAAGACTGGAAACAGCTAGCCTGGCTCTGCGTAAAGGGAAACAAATATGGAGTTCATGATGGTTCAGATAAATATTGTACAATCTTGCCCAAAAACCTTTTGGACATTTTTTCTTAATTTGCCCACACAGGTAAATGTGTCCTTTTGACCTATCCAACCCAGTTCTGGAGGCTTGAGCCAAGAGCATTCCCTATACCTGACAGTCATGTCTTAGGGTGCAGGGAAACCAGAAAATCCAGTAAAAGGCACCCAAATACAGGGAGGACCTGCTAACGGAAGACCCACTAAGCTGTGAGACAGCAATGCTATCAGCTCCTTAAATAAGACTCCGTCTGCTGAAGCTACTCAGCCCTTAGACAAGACGGCCAGTTAGGGAGATAGGAGATATGGTTAAAAGGTTGACTTTCCGGCTGCAATTCACGTGGACGTCTCCGTCACTCATCAACATTCCGTCTGCAGCACTTGCTGAAGAGTTACCAATCAAAAACAAAGCATATTGATTCCTAGCAGAGAGTCCTAATACATTTTGGAGCAAGTGTGGGGAGAGAGCGTTTCAAGTCCTCTTATGTGTATTGTAAGTTCTGAATTTGCCCAAGATTAGCGTCCATAAAGAGGATTACTGCTTTTCTATAGAATATTTTCAACACTGGTGTAGTCATGTCAGGGAAGTTCAGCGGGGCTCTCGGAGCATTGTGTTTACTCACCTGCCTGTCTGTTTTCCCTTTTCTTTCACTGATTCAAACAACTCACACACCTCACCCACCCTGAGCACTCACCGTGGCCGAGTCTGGTGGCGTTCTCAGTACTGTTAGCCTCAGTGTTATCTGCACCGGGAGCCTGTCTGTCTCAGGCCTGCTCAGAGCGGTTTACCTGAATGGCCTTTGTGTCCCAGTGACCCCCCTTAGAGCAGGTCGCAGCCCGAAGCCATTCCACCCTGGGTCTGACCCTCCTCGGGTTTCCCCGCTCTCAGAAAAATAGAAAAAAAAGAAGAGAAGGAAGGAGGGGAAGAGTGACAGAGAGATGTAAAAAGAGAGGTCAGAGGCTCAGGTGAGCTTAGCGTGTAGCCTGTCAATCAGACATCATACGGCGTAGCTCAGGGGAGGCTCTCCCTTCCACTGCGCTGCCCCCTCTCCTCAACCTCTCGTGCTCCTTTCACCTTTATACATATTTCAAGGTGCATTCAAAAGTACTCAGAGTTCTACTTTTCTCGCATAGTGCTTTTGTAATGTTCAGATATTTTGACAGAGGGAATCTAGTGCAGTTTTCACACAGTAATTACATCCAGAGTTGGACCTGAAATGTGACCCAAAACTTCCCGCACCACAGATCTTACTTGATAATGCTAATGTCAGAGCATGCTGCGTTGACTTTGGCAATGGGTGTATGTCAAATATGAAACAACAAAACGACAGCCAGAAGAGACAGAGATTAACAAAACGTGTTAGCTAAAATAGCAGGACATGCTAACTCGCAGGTCCAACAACCCAAGCTGTGAGGCAACGATGTTACAAGTGAGAATGTGGTCACAACTCGTGTTTATTCTCCCTGATTTTGCAATTAGTTTAGCAGCCTACTAAGCACACATGCATTGTCTGGAGATGCCAATCTTAATGGTGTCATTGGCTGATAAAGACGTTCTCAGTCTACATGGGGGGGGAGATAGCATCACCAGCTGCAGAGGCGAAGCATCATTACGCTGTGCCTTACCTGCCTGATGCAATCAGTGAAAATAAAACAAAGTGCCCTCAAAGGAGCTCAGTGAAGCCTGCTAACCTCATTACAGCAACACGGTGATTTCAATTGATCCAATTACGGTTTGCTGGAGTGGAGGGCCCCGTAATGTTAGAGGTGGAAGAGAGTGTTGGGGAGTACGCTTTAATCTCACCGCGTTGTTGCACATCGCACAGTTAGATCGGGATCGGATGGAAAGGTGCAGCCGTTAAAACCCGACAGAAATACAATATTCACTGTGTGGATGCATTTCCTGCGGTGAGAGGTAATCAAGATGCTATTGTTCTGAGTTACAGAAGGAAAGGACGTACAGGACAAAGGTAATCATGCGGTGGCATTCATACAGCCAAGTTGAACGAATGACTCGACCAAGATAATCTTTCATTTTACCTTGGGGGACGACCAGCCTTAGACCGGTGGCTCCAATAAGCCCTGTGGAGTGAATACATTACAAATAACATAAGCACGCAGGTGTCCACAATCATTATTTTCACATGGCACATTAAAGTTAAAGATGCTCATTATCAATTCATATTCATTATTCAGCTGCAAACCACATGGCTGTCAGTGTTGTGTGAAGGGGGTGGGTGAGGCTCGACAAGATACGAGGCGTTGGAGTCCGTGGAGAAATGCGGGGGTGGGTGGGCAGGAAGCATGTAACAGATAAGGTCATCAGTGTCCCACTATCTGGGCTCGGGGAGTTTTCCCTCACACACACACCCTAGAGTACACCTGTACACCTGGACCTGCTCCCCTGTGGTCTATATGTCGCTGTTATGAATAAGAATTTGTCCTGAATGAGTTGCCTGGTTGAATCAAATGAAGATATAAATCCAGTGTGAAGGCTCGGCTACTACTGCAAATAATGCCTGTTTTCCATAAATAAACATGCCTTAATCAGACTGCTAATGAGCCGTATAGGATGCCCAGGGTAACTCACTGGGGGCGTCGCTCAGCCTCTGATGTGCACAGTGAGAGCAATCGGGGGTTTGATCGGAGCCCGCCAAGAATGAGACGCAAACTCCACAAGGTCGTTTGTGTTTTACACATCTGCTACCTCTCTGCTTCTCTGTCTCTCACCCTCTGGATATGGTTTCCCACTTCCCTACCACGTCGCTTTCTGCCTCTCGCTCTCTCCCTCCTTCTGTCTGGCGGTCATCCTTGCCCTCGCCATCTGTTTCACAGTACGCCACACACAGAGACGGTGGGAGGTAAGAGGGAGACGGTGTTAAAGAGAGGATAAGTGAGGAAGGGAAACATGAAGGATATACAGTACATGATTCCGCAGACATTTCTAAAATCTCTCGGGTCATGTCCTAGAGCTGCTTTCATGGAAATCTATCACAGACAGACTTCTGATAGACATCTACATTTGTCTGTAGCGTGAGGATGTGTAATTCTTGACACTTTTGGATGATTTAGAACTCATTTTCCATTTATTGTGGACAAATTAATGAATATTTTTGGTAAATATGCTTTTTCCATCATGCCGAGAGTAAGATGACTACAAGACAGAAGCCTGTCAGCTTAGCTTAGCATCAAGACTAAGCAGAGGGAAATAGATAGTCTGGCCCTGTTCGGAAAACCAAAAGTAAGGCTGCCTTAACTGTACTTTCTTACACATTTTGAATTAAACCAGCACCTGTTATCCAAGTCATAAGATTAGTTATTGCAGCAAACTGCATAGGGAACTCCTTCAAGCTGCCTGTTCATGTTCACACAAAACTAAATGCTCCCAAACATCAAGTATGTAGTTCTGCTTATAGCGCCCACTTAGATAGCGCAGTAGATTGGTATGCTACCACTTGTAGTGTAGAGGCTGCAGGAACGGTCCCGGCAGGAATGGTGGCCTTTGCATATTGGCGGACGTACAAGATATAACTTTCAATTAAATGTAGCCGTTGATTTAGCATACCAAGCTTGCTACAGAATTATAGCTAAAAAAAAGGAAGAAAAAAGATTGGCAACAGTTTTGAGTGGACCCAGGTTAAAAAAATACTCCAGTTTCCCTAAAATTAGAAACAGCAGTAAGAAAGTAATAGTGATGAAATGGTAAGCCTATTTAAAAACATTTTACCAAATCCGACAGGACGCTACGAAATGCTTAACAACTCTGTTTTAATCATAGCTCCTTTTGAATCAAAGATAGAGATGCCACTCAGTATTACACTAGCGCTTGCACTAGACTAGGACAAAAATCTCCCAACAGAAACCTGCAGATTAAAGTTAAATAAAGCATGCCAATGCAGTATTACTAGTGAAAGAACTGAACAGACTTCCCAAGAGTCCTAGCTGACAGTGCAAGATCTCAACAAGGGATTTTTAGCTGATAGCAATTGACATTAAGAGCCATTAGGTTAAAGGAGCAGAGGTAGAGGATGTATTCAAAGGCTGCATGAATAGTAATGAGGTGAGTTCATTAGCAGGACTCGCTTCCCCTTCCCTCCCTGTAGAAACGAATGCAGACACCTTTGCGACCCCTTTGCAGTCTGGTCCGAACTGGCTCTGAAGCAGCCAGGCCGACGCCAGTATCCCACCGCTGCGCGCTACAATAACCACAGGCAGCGGAGCATGAAAATGAAATCACCACTTTCAGGATCCAAAGACAAGTGTTCCACCCCATGTGTTGGAACCAGATGGCAAGTCTACCTGCTCAAGTGCCGCCCATGTGTCGCTCCGTGCTCGTAGGCTTCGTCTCCGGTTACACGTAGGGGTTAACAAAATTTGCTCCAGCTATTATATGGGATAGTGTGTGTGTGTGTGTGTGTGTTTGTGTGTGTGTGTGTTTCCTGAGTGGGAGAAATCTCTGTGGGCTCACTTACTTTTCTGGACGGAGAGAACAAGTCGCATGCTGTTTTACAAGAGGGGAGATAAATCTGACGGGAGTGTCAAGTAGCAGGCGTCATAGCAGCCAAAAGCAAACCTCTGCTGGCTGGCCAGGTTCTTGTGGCATCAGATGGCTGAAAAGTCCAAACAATCGCACAATAACAGGCACACACACGCTTAACTTGGCTCAGGGACGGCAGCCAACAACAGTCAGTTCGTTGGCTGCAGGAGAACGCTACGGATTCTCCTCACCGAGCCAATGTTGTTTTTTAATTAGTTCTGTAAGTGAAGAGTGGATCTGCTTTTGTCAAGATGTTCACCGTAACTCATCCTACAGATGTTTTTGTTATGTGCGTATGTAACAGGTTCATATTGCTGCCTAGCAACTTATATTTAGTTTCAGTGTTTATATTAAAAGACGTTTATAACTTAATATATTCTCACAGGATTTTTTCTGCACTCAGCATGATTTTTCTACCCATTCTCACGGCAGATTCGGACATAGTCACAAAATTGAAAACTAGTGATTCGTATATGTGAAAATTTTTTTTGTGCTCAGCTTGTAACGGTGCCAATGGAAAGTTAATTAAGAGCCTTTTTCATGGTTGACACATTGATTTAACATATCCACTTGACTATGCAACAGCCAAAGCTAGTGACGTAGTATTCAATATTGAGAAAGAACACTGATGGTGGGTGGGGAGGTAGATGGATCAAACTACCACAGGATCATAAGACCGCTGTTCAAGATGTCCCAAAGCGCTTTCCTGAACCCAACGTTTTGCTGCTTTATGTCGTCCTCACTGATTCCTTTGAAAGTCTTGCCTTGGACTGTGTTGGGTATTTGCATGGACAGCAAGGTTTAATGCACCTAAGAGTTGGTTCACACAAAAGATGTCCTCCGTTAAGAGGTATCCATCCATCTCTGAGATTTCTACTGCCATTAAATACAATGAAAGTAAAGGGAAGTTAGGGTACGACTTTAAAACCATTCCATTTGGTAATTGTTACCCTTAATTTAAAGATCAACTATTTACTTAAAGAGCAAGTTTCTAATCAGACTGACTTGATGGTGACTCATCCAGCTATTAACATCTTCTTCCTAAATCCTTGCCCACTCCCTTCTCACCAGCACCTTTATACCATTTCACCACCAAAATAAGTGCATATATGCAGTTTTTATTTTAAACAATCCAAAACCCACTAAAACTGTTATATAATGAAGCATTTGATAACCATCAGTGAGGAAAATTTTCTGACAGGAGTCGGTTGTTTTGTTATTAAATAATAATACATTCATTAATTGTATGGTTTTACTGTTGTTTTACTGTTTACGGTGGCCTGAACTTCAATATACTGTGCAAAAATAAAATAGCAACAGTTGTACTGGCTGCTGGAATTTATTTAAGCTGAAAGCAACTTTTGCTGCCAAGGAAATGTCATTTTTTGAGTCTTCGACTTGGCTTCGCCGAGGCTACGTGAGTCTTTAAAGAAAACCAATCATATTGAACACAGACAAACTAAAACGTTTACTGTTGATAGATTATTTTATTTCAGTTAAACTGAAGCTTTCACAACAAAACAATAATACCAAACCGATGTTATAAATGCAGTCAATACAGTATTATTCAAACAGTCCAACTTGATTCCCTGCCCTATTTTCCTATTGTTCTTCCCCTCACAGCCTCCTTGTATTCAGACAAATCAAGGCTGGAACTAAGAATGCAAAAAAGTTCAAATATCTCCAAAATAGGCAACGGCATCTCTCCGAGGATTGAATGCCAACGCAATGATCTCCAACATTCACTGAACCCCCCATCGCGTTGTGTGCCAGCTGTTTGGAGCCAGAGGAGTAGAGCTTAGGGGTCGAGGGAATCTCCACGCTTCAGTCGAGTGATGTCATGTCCCCCACCAATCAATGGTGAATGTTTACTTCTCTAAAGTAGTTAACTATTCCTATATGGACATCCCCCATTATATTCCCAGTTAGCAGGAGGATGACCGGATGGAGCAACAGAGGGCATAACCGGTCTGTGCTTAAGATCAAACCTAGGGCAAATATAAATATTTAGATAAGTAAATATTCAGATACTTCCCATTTTGTCAGTCATGCGTGTTGGCTCGGCCTTCTCGGTACTTTCCACCAGCCCTTCTGTGTTTCCGTATACTCAATACGTCCATTTTCATAAGGTGTGTGAGTAAAGACAATACATTACAAACACTTCTTAATCAGCATTTAGTTCAACTTTATCAAACTTTACTTGATTCTATTCATTGAGGTTTCCTGAATGGAGCATCGATGTCCGTTTGTTGGTTCTCTTTGACACCATCTCCTCAAAGCTCATTTTCATGAGCAAAGAAAAGTCATGTTTTCAGCTTTGGACAATGCATGTTTCCAGTTTAAGTTTTAGAAGAAGGATAATTATTTGAACACTTAATACGTTGGTGTTTTTTCTGAAGAAAAAAAAAAACAATGGTCACTTACAAAATGTTAATCTAAATTATGATATAAATAAATCATCTATATATCTATAGACCACTAGCAAATTATTTATTAACCATTTCCAAAGCTACTAGATTATCGTTTATACACCTGTCTTATTTGAAAAAAAAAGTGTTTAGTTTAGTGTTCACAGCAAAAAATAATTACAAAAAACATCTGCAGGACATCTCTTCTCCCTTTTGTCTCACTCAGTGTGAAGCATCACAGACTGGTAGGCTGTTAACATGAGTGCAATCTGTGCAGGTTGCATGGTAAGTCCTATGACCTCTGGGGGGTGAAGTGAATTTTCTCATGCAGCTAACTCTTGCTATCATTAACTCTGCCTTGTGCTGCTTCAAGACAAGACTTGATTGTCTCACTTGGTTTATGGTTCTTACTCTACATGCAAACACACACACAAGTCCTCCCCGGTCTCACAGGGAGGGACAGTGGCTGTAAGGAAGGATTTACAGGGCCCGCCTGTCCTCCCAGCAGTAGGCTGATTGGAGGGGCTGGCTGTGTTTGTTAAGGTAATGGGCCCTAGGTGAGCTAATTCACAGGGTACACGCTCCACGCTCTGTCACCTCAGGAGAAGCGCGCTGGAAAGGGAGGTTGCCGGCGGGGGCTGGGACTATAGGTGGTGGAGGGGGGTGAGGTTTCCAGCTCTCCCCAAAATCCCCTCAGCCTTGCTCCGTCTCCTCCAGCTCCACCTGAAAGTGATTACCAGGCCAGCCGAGAGCAAACAAGCCCCATATGGAGTGTCTATAGTGGGGCTGAGGCCGGAGCCTGGGGAGCCCTCCTCCACCTCTTTGGAGAGGAGAGGCCTGAGCAAACACAGCTAATGAAGTCTTAACAAGCAGCCCCGGGTTAGCGCGAGCCCGCTAAATGCCACCGAGGCTCTTGGAATTGTGTCCAGCAGATTGGCTAAATCTCCTCGAAGCTTTCCTTTACAAGATAAAGTTGCATTAGCATATCTCTGTCTCGCCATCTCTGAGGTAAGTCCAGGATCTGGCCGGCAGTCACACTTGATGGGCTTCCTTTTCTTCAGTGGGAGCACTTGATTCCGACGGACAGAATGGGGCTTTAAATCTAACACATTAACTTGGGATCCCGATGCGTTTCTGGATTTTGTTCACTGGTCACACGGTGTTTCTGCAGGGCTCTGGTCTGGTCTCTGGTCTACTCTCTGGTCTGGGGAGACAGTTTCTCACAGTGTGGATGAGTGGATTCCCTCAAAGTAAACCATTATCTCTGTACAGAGCAGACTCGACGCCCTCTCTTGGCCTCGTCTAGCCTCCCTTCATCGATCTCCCACACTGTGACCGCCACCTTACCCTCACTCCCTCCTTATTATGTGTCCTTCTTTTCACTCATCCCAAACACCAGGGTTTATTATTGAGGAAAACATCACACCATCCGTCGCGAGCGCAAACTCACTCAACTCCACGGCACCGGCTAGCCGAACTTTGTTTCCTAATCAAAAGCAAACAGCCATTAACGGAGCTTATCTCACACCGGCGAGTCACTTAATCAATCCGTGTTCTCCCGATGCTCAGCTCGCCGAGGGTTATTTCATTCGTTCTGTGGGTCGAGGCTGCCTCACATGATAAAGACCTGGCTGCAATCCATACACAATACCAGCAAACTCAAACACCAGCTCTCCCCGGCCTCTGCACATAATGTTGCAATATGCTTGGATGGGAAACTGGGAAGAAGATGCTTTTTTTGAACACTGCTTGCACTGTAAGACCACACACTCGCCTCCTAGCACCCTAGCTTTGCACGAGTGTGTGTGTGTGTGTGTGTGTGTGTGTTCGCAGTAGAGGACAAAATGCCTATTCAAAAACACATCACTCATGTTGGTGAGATGAATATCGAGTTTCGAACAGATGCGCCGATCACATGGTTGACTTCTCGTGCTTCGTTGCAAGCAGAAGCTGCGTGATTTTGATCCCTTGAACCGTCTTATGAAGATAATAAAGATTCTCACAACATGAAAAAAATTTAAAATTGTGCATCTTTTATGTGTGTGTTTTATGTTTGAAGAAAAACTACTTTTTAATATAGATGAGTGTGTGCAATGTGTTAGTGACTCAATCATTTGTTAATAATTATTAGAATGATTATATGTGCTATATAAAGTCCAAAAGTTAGAAGTGTTGCTCGTGTATAAAACCATTTTAGTATGTGTGTAACTATATTAAAGGTACATTAAATAAATATTCAGGGGAGGAAGCAGTATTCACATAATTTAAAAAGAACCAATATCACAAATAAATGAGTAAGTATGAACGTGTACTTAAAATACCAAAAGTAAAAGTGCACGTTATGCAGCAGAATGTCCCCTGAGTTACATTCTTCTTATGTATTCTAAGATTTTCATTCATTAATATGTAAGCCAGAATATGTGTCATGGAGTTTAATTTAGCAGCCGGTGGAGGTGAACTAAAGTTCACCAATCTGAAGTTTTTAAGGTGTTGCAGTGCATCATGGTTGTATGTAGCATTTAATCAGCAAGCAACTGCAGCTGTTGGGGGGAAAAAAGTACAATATGTCCCTCTGAAATATAGTGGAGTAGAATTATAAAGTACTAGACAGTAGAGAGATGAATGTAAAGTACTTAAAGACTGCATTAAGTACTTGAGCAAATGTACTTGTACACTTCATACATCCATAAAGTCCACACAGGAGATAAGAATGCCATGAAGTGTGTGTCCAGACGTTATCAAACCATATCAGACATAAAAAAAAAAAAAAAAAACTACAATAACATCACTGTCAAACCGGGTCCCCAGACGCTCAGTGTAAGCATGTTATGGCTGATATGAGCCAGTGTGTCAGTGCGCCGCGCTGCTCGCTCTTTGCCTCGCGCAATTACGCCTCCCGCGGAGCTCTATGCAAGCGTTAAACGAAACATTAGCACCTCATTTAAAAAATAAAACAGCTTTTCACAAGGACAGACAGCTCCCTGGGTAGTCTTATCATGCGCAAATTAGCCAATTTACCAAACCTCTCTCTCTCTCCTCCTCTCTCTCTCTCTCTCTCTCTCTCTCTCTCTCTCTCTCTCACACACACACACACACACACACACACACACACACACACACACAAGAGAGAGAAACAAGCATCCTCGTTGCCATTGTTGTGACACTAAAGACCGGGAGTGTTAAAGGAAGTTACAAGGCGCTGAACACAAAGTTCAGTCAGCCCGCGAGCTTATGGAAATAGTAGGTTATTAAGAGCGCCGCCGTCTGCTTCATACGTCTTTATAATTACTTTTTTTTTATGGCGAGAGCGTTTGAAATGACGGTGGAGCTGTTTGAAATCGGTTTGTGGTAATTCATTACGGGGTTATTATCGGTGATTTCAGAGCAGCCGTCGCGTCTGGACTCGACATAGTTTCATAAACGCACTGCCTATAATATGCCTTTCTTTTTGTTGTTAAGATTGGGTTATTTTTTTTAAAAGAAAACGCCGATTTCGTCTCCACGTGCGGCTGTTTGATGTGTGGTCGTCATCGCGAGCTGGAGGCGGAATGATGCTCGGTTTCTAAGCATCAGCATCAGCATCAGCATCCCGCAGACGGACACCGGCACAGCGAGTGTGATCATAAGCGACGTGACAAAACATCTTTAGGTGGAAATACATGATTGACAGCTGGAAAGCACCGCCCTCGCGACTCTGTGATTGGAGGAGCGGGCAAAGGGGGTGTGGTCTGCCCGACTCTCATATATATTGGCACCTCTTCGTCTCCGAGCCGTTGATTTGTATGGGAACCGGGACTAAGGTGGGACGAGCCGACTGAATGTAGTCGCTGTGTTTTGGGGGAAACAACGAAGGCCCACGTTCTCCCGTTTGCAGCGATCGGACAGCAGCAGCGCACAGTTGTTGTTTTTATCCTCACACACTGTCCGAGGAGAAGGAAAGCAGTTTCCAGAAGAAGGTGGATTCTCCTCTCAGCCATCTTGACTGCTCGCCGCCCTGAAGGCTCCTTTCTCTCCTCCTCCTCCTCCTCCTCCTCAGCTGAAAGTAAACACGGCTTGCACATTGCTTGCAACTCCGTGCAAGACCCCGAGAGGAGCGCGATGGGCTCGCCGCGCAACATCTAAGCGGACCAGAGGCAAAAGCAGACTGGCTGTGTGTCGCTGGTGGTACCAGAGCAGAAGAGGGGGGACACGACGCGCCGGAGGGATGGACCTGTTTGGGATTTACCTGCTCCTCTCGCTCGCTCTCCTGCCCCGATCCAGCTGCACCACGGCCAAGGAGATCACCTGCCAGGAGATAGCCGTGCCCCTGTGCAAGGGGATCGGCTACAACTACACCTACATGCCCAACCAGTTCAACCACGACACGCAGGACGAGGCTGGACTGGAGGTGCACCAGTTCTGGCCCCTGGTGGAGATCCAGTGTTCCCCGGACTTGAAGTTCTTCCTGTGCAGCATGTACACGCCGATCTGCCTGGAGGACTATAAGAAACCTCTCCCGCCGTGCCGGAGCGTGTGTGAGAGAGCCCGGGCCGGCTGCGCGCCCCTCATGAGGCAGTACGGCTTCCCCTGGCCGGACAGGATGAAGTGTGACCTGCTGCCGGTGCAGGGCAACCCGGACACCCTGTGCATGGACTACAACAGAACCGACTCCACCACGGTGTCCCCGGTCCTCTCCAAACCCACCAACCATCCCGCCAAGGGTTACAATCCGCCTAAAAATAAGCCGAGCCGACCCGGCGCGCCTGGGAAATACAAGCCGCCCGCAGCCCCGTGTGAGCCGGGGTGCAAGTGTTTGGAGCCTATGGTACCGGTGAACACGGACCGCCACCCGCTTTACAACCGGGTCAAGACGGGTCAGATCCCCAACTGCGCCATGCCGTGCCACAACCCCTACTTTACGCACGACGAGAGAGCGTTCACCGCCTTTTGGATAGGACTCTGGTCCGTGTTGTGCTTCGTGTCAACTTTCGCCACCGTCGCCACGTTCCTCATCGACATGGAGCGCTTCAAGTATCCGGAGAGACCCATCATCTTCCTCTCCGCCTGCTACATGTTCGTGTCCGTCGGCTACATCGTCCGGCTCATCGCCGGCCACGAGAAGGTGGCGTGCAACCGGGAGTTCGACCTGGAGCACATCCACTACGAGACCACCGGGCCGGCGCTCTGCACCGTGGTCTTCCTCCTCATCTACTTTTTCGGCATGGCCAGCTCCATCTGGTGGGTCATCCTGTCCCTGACCTGGTTCCTGGCGGCCGGGATGAAGTGGGGCAACGAGGCGATCGCCAGTTACTCCCAGTACTTCCACCTGGCCGCCTGGCTCATCCCCAGCATGAAGTCCATCGCGGTGCTGGCGCTGAGCTCCGTGGACGGGGACTCCGTGGCCGGCATCTGCTACGTGGGGAACCAGAACCTGGACAACCTGCGGGGCTTCGTCCTGGCCCCCTTGGTGATTTATTTATTCATAGGCACTATGTTCCTCCTGGCAGGATTTGTGTCCCTGTTCAGGATCCGCAGCGTCATCAAGCAAGGGGGCACCAAAACGGACAAGCTGGAGAAGCTGATGATCCGCATCGGCATCTTCACGGTGCTCTACACGGTGCCGGCCACCATCATAGTCGCATGCTACTTTTACGAGCAGCACAACAGGCAGAGTTGGGAGATCACGCACAACTGCTCCAACTGCTTGTTGGAGAGGGACCGCAGGAGTCCGGACTACGCCGTGTTCATGTTGAAGTACTTTATGTGCCTTCTGGTGGGCATCACGTCGGGGGTGTGGATCTGGTCTGGGAAAACTTTGGACTCGTGGAGGACTTTTTGCACCAGGTGCTGCTGGGGCAGTAAAGGCACCAGCGGCTCCATGTACAGCGACGTGAGCACCGGACTGACGTGGAGGTCAGGCACGGCCAGCTCCGTGTCTTGCCCCAAGCAGATGCCATTGTCCCAGGTTTGAATGGGAGAAAAAAAAGCAGCTTATGAGGACTGCTAATTGTTTGGGAGATAACCCATCACTCCCTGTCTTAAGCAATTTGCATAGTAATGAACTGCTGCTGAGGTGTCCCCCCCTCCTCCCCTCCTCCCTCATTCTCCCAAACATCCACACCTCTGAGGGGAGAGCTGGTTGAAACAATGTGCCCGGCATTCACACAGGTTAAAGCCTCCCTGTTTATATGCATTCGACCTTGTTGGAGACAGTGAGACAGGTTTGTTCCTAACTAGCTTCACACAAAGCATTTCTTTTTGGAGGGGGTGGTGGGGTTATTGCCATTTTTTTTATCTACACAGTGCCAGATAACATTGTATGATTCAATCACATCAAAGATGGTTTAAATTAAGCCTTAATAGTGCCCAAGTATTTTACGGGTCGTTCATTTTGTAATTTCAAAAAAAAAAATGTATTTATATTAAAAAAAGAAGTTCTGTAAAAACATGTACATTTGTGTATAAAAAGAAAAACTTTATAAGCTATTGTAAATTTGTACAAAGTGTAGATGTCTCTTTTTTGTGACAAAGCAAATATGACCTTTATTTTGACAATAAAACATTTGATAAATCTCAAACTTCTGTGTAACTTTTGCAGTGTTTTCTCAGTGCAGAGGAGGCCGTTGGTTCTGTTGTTGTCGGGATCTTTTTTTCTTTTCGAGCCTGTGCAGGCACATTTTGTGGTTCCTTGTGGTCACCGTGTTGAGGATGGCAGCAGCAATAGCAGCTTTTGAGAGTCCCCGGCTAAAAAGGAAGCCCTTTTAACCATCAGAGACCGGTAATTAGAGGCAGGGGTTGAGTTGGAGCATCTCCATAATTGTTGAAGTCCTCTTCACATGCCTGCCGAAGCCCGCTTTCTTAATTTAGTAAAAGAGGGAGTGGGTGAATGTGGGGTATAAATGCAGGGAACGGACCCTTTTCATCTGCAGAAACTTTGATCTTTCTTTTTTTAACAGCCGAGAATAAAGGTGGTGTGTATTAGGAGTGTCTGTCTGATGTGCCAAGGTTCCCCCTAAACGTCCCCATTTGGATGCTTTGATGGACGTCCCACAATTGAAAGAGCATTTTGGAGCCCCTCGCTTTTTTTTTCTGGGTTTGTCAGAGCTGAAACCTGCCAGAGCCCCTGCGTCTTGTGTTTGGGTGGTTTTTTTTTTTCCCCCACCAGAGCCTGAATTGAAACATCTTCTCCCCTCGGCTCAAGCTGTGTCAGCGAGTGCAGGGGCCTTGACATGAATGATATTGAAATAGCAATGAAAGCCCCACAGGTGGTCTGTTCACATGATCTCACATCTTAGGGCCCCCTAATCGAGGCGTTTTTTCGCGACAAATGTATCTGGTTTGGTCCCAATTAAGCCAATGTGCTGGCATAAGATGATACACTGTAACCCAGCGTAGAAATGCCTTTGATTTGCAGGTCAGTGTTGGCGGTGGCCTTTGTAGTGACCGCTTTGTTCCTGCTTTATTCCTTTACGCTCAGAATGTAGATGCGAACCCCCAAAAAGCTCCTTTTGACTGTTTGTTGGGAGAGTAAATCAGCCACATAAATCCTGCACCGCTGCTTTCAGCGAAGACACCGGGCAGGAAAGATGGAAGTCATAACAAAGATTTACTCTTCTTAAGATCAAAAGAGCGGCTTCTTTTGCTTCCATGTAGCTCATCAGAAACTTCAGGGTAGTCAGAGTGCGGAAAGAAAAAAGTTAGTCAAGCTCCAGTTTGGGAGTTTAAATCTTCATTTAACAGAAATGCAAACATTGCACCGCTCTCTGTTTGGTGAAGATCAAGCGTATACGTTTCTGGTACATTTTGCTTTCTCTGTTGCAGCTTGTTCTTCTGGTGTTTACCTCAAAAACCTCAGTGAGTGTGTGCAGCTCCAGCTCTCACTGGCAGCCTCTCAGTGGTGGCATTAATGTGCAGCCCCACCTAGTGGCAGAAGCAGAACTGCACACCTTCCACAGGCCTCCTCATTTGTTCGTTTTAAAGAGAGCTACTTTATATAGTTCCCATTAAACACAGTTAGGTGGGACAGAGGTTGAGCTGTGAAATGCAACAGTTCTGATGCGTTTTTAAGCTACAAACATGTCACATATGGAAACACGTCATTTTAGATCTGACATGGGTCGATTTAATTGTTCAGTCAATCTTCAAAAAGATAATCTGCAATTGTTTTGGTAATCAATTAATCGTTTCAGCCATTTTTCAAGCAGAAATAGAGCACAAAGTGCCAAATATTCACACCCAAGACATTTCAATGTCTCCGCATTGAGAAAGTGTTGCTTTTATTTGTTGTATTACGATAAAGAAATCTAATAATTTAGCATTTTTTAACTGTTCGTCATTCACATAAAAAAAATAGTATAAGGCCTCTGTAAATGAGTATCACTTAAAGTCCCAAATGTAGTAAATGTATCATTTATATCATCATCATACCAGTAATGGAAATATTACATCCCACTTCACTAAAAGCTTCTCAAAGCGACCTTCTTTTAATGACAATATTAAGACACAAAGGTCAAAGTTTAGGACTCACTCTTCAGACCATTTATGAGACGTTTTAAAAATCTATAATAGCTAAACACGTGACCTCGACCCATCATCCCCCAATCCAACTACCTGGCTCCACAAACCAAATGTCCAGGCCCCTCAAGCAGCCTGCCCTGGCTCCACCGTTATACCCACACATTGTAATTAACAAGTAACAGCCTGTTTCCTCACGGAGCCGAGTCAGAGCAGTTAACAGGAGAAAGTATGAGAGTGCCATTAAAGGGACCTTCGCACAGTCCGAGGCCTCCGGGACGGCTGGGCATTAACTGGTTTATTTTTACTGGGAAGTGCTTTGTGGACATGCCACTTATCTGAATTTGTCAGGGCTTGTTCACCACTGCTGTGGCCTATTATAAACATATAGGTGGGGCTGCGCTGGTGCAGAGATGTGACCGAGACAAACAAACCTTCCACCAAATAAATCCACCAGCGCTGTGCATGAATCCGAGAGGCCATCTTCCATGCAGCTGATTGAATTGTCTTCTTTCCCCATCGCTCGCCGTATACAGATGTTAACGCCTCATTTGTGGGGGTCAGGAGGAGCGTTCTGATGGTTGCCCATCAAATATTAAAGGCAGCGTTTGATGGGAGGCAGACACAGAGGAGGGTAGAGGGATGATAGGCAGGTCATGCCTTTTAATAGTATTGATCTTCATGATACATCTGGGAGAAGGTTGTTTTTTTTATGCACAAGGAGACGGTGCAGCTGTGGGCCGCATCGTGTAATCTGCATTAGGACTCTTCAAAGCGCCGACACGAGAGATTACATTGGGTTTCATGAAAATGCCAGTTGCTATCATTGCTCTGCATTTTCCAGATGACATCATTGGAAGAGGAACAATAGCACCAAAGTTTCCATGAGTGTATTCTTCCATGCGTCAAGCAGAATGAGTGACCTCGGCTTTCTGTGACCCCTTCAGTTTCACGTCGAAGCTCCTGACCTTCGGGCTCAGGCACATTATATTCCCAGCTGGCCATTTGAGACGGCAGATGTTGGAAAATAAAGGGGTTCGGCGCTCGGGCCTCGTGGTTATTATAGTTTCTAAGGGACGTGGACGTCATCAAGGCTTTTGGTTCAAGAGTGAATGTCTGTGATGGCGTTTTTTAAGCAATAAACGGCTTCACTTCAGCACTATGGCATAAGTGGCCGGCTCCCCGTTGGCACGGCAACAATGCCGCTGTGGTTTAGTAGTCCTTACAGTGCACCCCTGCTGCCTCTTCCAAACCAAGGACCCCCCACCGCCACACACACACACACACACACACACACACACGGCGGCAGAACACTGTGTTCCCTCAGTCCTTCAGTGACTGACTGACATGTACACAAAAGGAACACGTCTTTCATCTGAAGCGCCGAGTGTTTTGCCAGATTCACTCCGGGTACGTACATTAGGGAGGGGGATCTTAAACCAACAAACGTGCCCGCATTCATCATCAAAAGTGGGTGTGATGTCACGGTTCTGATGATAAATAGAAAGCAGCAGAACCTTCAGACAGTAAGCAAGAAGAATTTTAAAAAGGGGGAATCCTACTTCTATGTACAAACTTGAACTCACAAATAACCTTTTTGCATTTTAAATAGTATTTATTGAAAACGGTAGTTCTTTGTTGTGTCAGTAGGTCAAATTACTATATATACTGCATTTTTACATTTTATACACATATTAAAAATATGCTGAAAGTCACATAATAATAATAGTAATATGGTGATTGAGGACACATCTATTACGAGGCTGTAAAGTGGTAGCATGTAACGGTCACAGGCCCGAACTGTGCATCAAACTCTCTGCATGGTTTAATTATGTTCAGCCAATCAACATTGATTTCAAATATACATTTCATCTTCAGTATAACCCCATACTGTATACATCCCTCCACATTTAGCTGCCTGTTCCCTTCTCCTCTTGTTCAGAAATAAAACTTTATTAAACGCAATAGCAAATTCTGTCCACATGAGGGAGCCATTAACTAGATATCCTCTTACAGCTGCAAATTGACAACATATATATATTTTTTTTGCATCTTCTTCTGTGTGACTGGTGGTTGTCTACTGTGTGGCCCTGAGCTGGACCCTCATGCAGTAAGGTTGAGGAGACAGAGTGATCCCGAAGACAGGGGTGTAGTCCGGCGGTCCTGCATCCTCAGGCCAGATGAACTTGAACTTCCTCAGCAGAGTCACCATGATGAGGAAGAGCTCCATGCGGGCCAGACCCTCTCCGAGACACACACGAGGACCTGAGACGTTTCCAGTCAGTGAGCCGCGTACATGTCTTACAGTAGAAGATGACAGGTGGTCTGTCTTACCTGCAGAGAACGGCATGAAGGCCTCTGACTTAACGAACTCTCCCTGGTCATTCAGGAAGTTTTCTGGGTTGAATTCATGAGGGAACTTCCACTGTTCCTCCTCGTTCAGCACCGAGTTCAGGTTTTGAATGATCAGTGTTCCCTGAGGAGAAATGTTTTTAATCACTTCCTTTATAGACAAGTTAGTGATATGTGGGATTCTTTACAAACAGGGACAATCCATTTCTATTGTGAATGTGATCAATTACTACTAGATCTTTACATTTTTCTCATTTTATTTTCTTCTTTTCTTTAATTATTTGTTTTCATATTCTCTTTTATATTCCATTTTTTTTAAATCGCCTTGATGACAAAAACAGTATAAAATAACCATCATAATTTCCTAGAACCAAAAGATGGTGTCTTCAAATGTCTCTTAATGTCAAACAAGCAGTCAAAAAACCCCAAATATTCTGTTTACAATGACATGAAACACAGAAAAGCAGCAAATCCTCACGTTGGATGGACATTTAAAAATCACTTTGCTTTCAGTTTTGTTTGCGACTACATATCAGCAATCAAAAGGCATCGCCAGGAAACCCTCATCAGTCTTACCCGAGGTAAGAAATATCCCATGAGCCTCGTGTCACTTGTTGTACAGTGGTAGACACTGAGTGGGACAGTGTTGGCCAACCTTTGGACTTCATGGATCACAGCCTGGAGGAGAAATATCACAAAACACATACGCTTGTCTAGTACACTGCCAAACATGCTACTCAGACATGTGTCTGCAAATTACATATCAAAACAAATCAAAACAAGGTGTGTGACAATGTACCTGCATGTAAGGCATGTTGTGTCTGTCCTCATAACTGGCATGATCCTTCTTTTCCAACACTTGGTCTATTTCCTGCTGACATCGCTCTGATGGAGGCAATAAAAACACACAGAACAATAAACCACAGTTTTTAAATATCAAAGATAGAGGCTGGAATGACTGAAAGCCGTATGGACCTTGTATATGTGGGTAGGTGAGGAGGTAGAGGAAGCCGGTGAGCAGGGTGTTGGATGTTGTGTCAGTCCCAGCAAAGTGAAGATCCAGAACAAACATCACGAGGCAATCCTCACAGAATGACGAGCCATTATCGCCTCTCTGGAAGGAGAAGAAGAAGAATCTTTCTGGAGCTCTTGTTTAAAATGAATGTATTGTGACGTGACACACACCTTATCCAGTTCCTCCAGGTAGCAGTCAAGAAAGTCTCGGGGTTCACCAGAGACCCTGGTGCCTTTGTGCTCGGTGATCAGACGAGTTATGAGTTTCTTACAGGTCTGAGAAATGAGAAAGAAGACTTTGGTGACTCCCCCAAAAAAAGACAGTGTAGTTAGTATTGTGAAAATAAATAGAGGGGGTAATAAATATGTGCCCACCTCAATGTTCCTAAAACCCTTTCTGAAGGGCAGTGGCAGGTTACGGATCATCGGGACAAAGTCATACAGCTGGAAGAAAAGATCAACTTTTGTGAAGGTGCATTCAGTTTAACAGTGCAAAGGAAAGTGTTTAACATTTGAACATTCACTACGTCTGTTTGTTTGGCTTTTTAAACTTTTTTTACACTGCAAGAAAGTATCAGAGTTACCTCATTTAGATCTTTTCTGAGAGATTTCTGAGCTGAAGTATTGTGACTCACCATAGCCCAGGGTCCGTTCGCTATCTTGGAGTTTTCTTTAAAGCACCCAACAACCACTTTAATGAAATCGTCGTCGTAGTCGTACCGCGTACCAAACAGAACCTTGCAGATGATGTTGGACGCCGCGTTATGAAACATGAGTTGAGGACTCATCGTCGTGCCTGTGACAGTTGTCAACGATGACAACACAGCAGGGTCAGTTCATGCTGACACCGTATAAAAGGTCACATGGAGTGCACCCACACATACCAATGCTCCTTTCCAGCGTTTCCACAGTGTATTGTATCTCCCCTAGAATCCTCTGCTCCATGGACTGCTTCCCCAGACCGAAATTCCTCAAGGTCATCAGAGCGAAGCGACGATGCTCCTTCCAGCTGGGGCCGTAGTCTGCCAGAACCATTCCTGTTTTGCAGGGGGGGGGGGGATAGGGACACACGATGCCTTGGTAGATTATATTCATGTCTTTTTGTCTTTTCTGAACAGCAGCCTCAAATTTCAATCACAAGATGCTAAATGCTAATATGGAGTAAAAAACAGCCAAGTCCAGTTACACAACAGTATCCGTCTAAAGCAAACAGGCTACATTGTCTCACTTATAAGACTTACTCTGCTCCTTTTCGCGTGCATACTTTTATCTCAGGTTCCTACTAGAACATGTTAACATGCTTTAAATCTCAAAACACTATTTATTTTTCCCATCCTGTGCAGCTGCAGCTCTTGAACTCTGTAACACTCTGTATGACCTCCTGCCCCTCCCTCCTCCCCAAAAAGCCCTCCCGTCTGCTGTGATTTGTCAGCTAGCCCACTCGTTGTGATTGTCTTAGTATGTCAGAAATGTCCCGCCTGTAACCATAACCAGATTAGAGTTGTTGAGGAATCACTTGTTCTTCCTTTGGAATATAATTGGTTCTAATTTACGTTGACACAACAGAAAACAGCCTCTCCTCTACATGAAGACTTGCTCAGCTCCACTCTCACTAGCTTTGTTTGAGGGCGGGACAAACTACTGGTTGGGGAGATATTATGCAAATTTCTTACTTGATGACATCACCAATTTACATTTGCATTAGTTCAGGAGCAGAGTTTCTGGGCAGGAGAGTAACTCCCTTTTGATACTTTTTACATGAACAAAATAAACTGTAATACATAGATATAATACACTAAAAGGGAAGGGAAGAAGCAGAAAAGCATAATCCTCTGTAAGTGATATTAAACATACTCTGTCCTACCGTTCTTAGTGAGGTCACTGACAAAAATGTCTTGGGGTCGCCCAGCAAAATCAGCACCTTTGGTCACCATGGCCTCCTTCATGGCCTCCACCCCACTGAGGACTACAGCTGGTTTGTGTCCAATGAAGAGGCTGTAGACGTTTCCGTAGCGCTTCCTCAGCTAGGGAAGTGAAATAGAGCTGCTTTTAAATGACACCCATGGATATGAGTGCTACTAAGTGTATTCACATGGTTAATCTATTTCACTATTCAACAGAGAACGGCCAGATTTTGTTTACAGTCAATCAACAGTCATATGAAAAAATCAAGGGAGCTTTACTAAAAATAAACCACATATCCAACGCTGCTTTCACACGTGTTTGACTGTGCAAACAATCTTAGCTGGATTAGTAACTAGCATTTTAGTCAGCCACAGAGCTACTTACACACTTTGTACTCCGTGTCTGCACGGCTTCAAGGTATGAATGTGTGGATGAGGATCAGCAGAATAACTACGATAAGCAACATACCCTCTCTAAGTCCTTGATGGGGTTGTCCAGGCTGAGGTTCAGCAGGTTCCCCAGGATCGGTAACGGAGGAGGCCCTGGAGGAAAGTTTTTGGGTCTCTGACATTTGAGGCAGAGAATTAAGAGGAAACTGCAGATCCATAGTAGGATGAGAGAAATAAACATAGTGGAATGGATTCAGCTGATGTGAAGAGGCGAGCTGTGTGACTGGCTTGAAAGGAGCCCTGCCTCTTCCTCCTGCTGCTTCAATGTAAATGAGATCTTAACAGTTGTGATATGTGCAAAGACACAGCATAGAGCAAGTTGTCAGGCAGCGCGATCAGCAGCATGGGGCACACCTGGCAGCATTCCATTATAACATGCAGCAACCTGCACACAGCCAGCATTTCACTGTTATCATGATTACTCTTTGCTGACCCCAGCAAAGAGTGCTGCTACTAAACGGGGCAGTAAGAAGGAAAAACACAAATAATCCACATTCTTGCCTGCCTTCCCAGACAAGCACTCAAATAAATCTTAAACTGTGCTTATACTTATATGAATGTCTTAGGTGGTTAGTGTTTAAGGATTCAAGGACTTAGTTAAGATTATGGGCAAAGATTGGGGTTAAATATTGAAAAGGTTAACAGTGACTCCAAACACAAGAGGGAACACAGAGGGCCCATGGCTCATTATTGCCTGGAGCCCTTTAGCAGTCTGACCAGTGTGTCTGCAAACAGCTTTTATCACCCTAAAAGCTCTCCTGCATGCTGGGGCTTATCGGTCACTGTACTTCATCCGAGTGTACGGCCTCTCGAGCTCACACATTTACAGGATATTATTAATCAGCATGGCCTGACATGAACAAAAGGAAAGAACCGCTGCTTAACAGAGCAAATTAAAGGAGCTTTTAGTGGCATCTAATGTAGAGGTTGCAAACTGCATGCAGAGAACTACAGTTGCCTTCAGGTAATGTAAAACTATGGTAGACATGGTGAAGAGTACGTGTTCTCTACATAGATATAGATGGTTCATTGTGAGGTAACAACAACACAATGATTCTTATATTATGTTTATTTCCATGTCAATATAGCTCCCTAAACCCTACACACTGCTCCTTTAACTGACACTAGCTTCTTCTTTTCAGTAGGGCCACTTCAATAATGTCCATGGGACAAAACAACAAAAAATGTGACTTTAACAGAATTCTCTAAGAGACCAAAAAGCTTTAGGAAGATACAAATATCAATCAAATCTATCATCACAACGAGAGAGTGCTGGGTTTAATATACGGCAGCATTTCACAGTTTGCGTCACCAGAGGGCAGCATGACTGCAGCACAATGGATGTGCTCAAAAGAGCAGTTACAATAAAGTGCTTGGAAATACGACACCACACATAGAAACATTAGAGATCAAACAAACTATCAAAGAATGTTCCCGTCATGAAGAAGCAATCTTTACATATGAGGTTTCAAACTAGAAACATTTTATTGGAATAGGACCTGAAATAACAGTGAGGCACTGTTGGTTTTAAATTAAAAAATAAATGGCAATATATAAAAAGGAATTCAATGTGCTCAATATGTGTATATTTGTATATATAACAACAAAAAAAGCAGTAAACACAAGTGTAACTGAGTCCACTGGGTGCTAGCTGGAGGTGGGGCACCCTGCTGTGGTCTCATGAAAACCTCCCTGTGGTCACCTTGATGACGGTCGGGGAGCAGCCCTCGCTAGATAGGTGAGACATGGCGCTGGGGAGCTTTTGTTGTCACCTTCAAAGGGACCAAAAGAGGAAGGAAGATCAAGAGCTATCCGTTTACACAGAGACCCGCCCCTCAGCCATAGAGCTGCAGGTGTAGCTGGGATGATTTACCGCGGGAGTCTCCTCACCATCATCTGTATTGAGTCACCCAGACATTTCAAGAGAAACATTTCAGCCAAGAAACAAGTTAATTAAACATTACAGAAGCCCCACTATTCACAGTATACTGTCTGTGACTGACGGGTGTCTCAGCAGGAGCCACATTAATCAGAGCTTTGGTCAAGGTGAAACCAAAGCCACCACAGCAGATATCCTGAAGGGCAACAGGCAACACTGCTCCTTTGCAGAGATCCGCCGTGACTCTATTTCTAGTGGCCGTGTATGTTAAGGCTTGTATTCCTCCTAAGCTTCGCAAGGCCCTGAAATAGAGTGACAAGCTGTCTCCATAAATACAGAGCCCCTATGGGGGGACATAATTGCTTTGTGAGCCAATGTCGGCTTTAGGGTCCTTCATGACGTCCTTCACTCATGACAGAGGAATCCTATTCCATTGTATGAGTCCGATAACACTGTCTTAGCAAGATTATTGTCTTCCATTTTGGCTTGACCCCCTTATTCCAAAAGGTCACCCAAGCACCATCCTGGAGGCTACCCATGTCCTTTAACCTCAGTGACCCTAACACAAAAGAGCTGGTGGTATCATATAGAGTTCGGGGTGGGGTTGTAAGTGCGGGGCAG
Source organism: Chelidonichthys spinosus (assembly GCA_029853015.1). NCBI lineage: Eukaryota > Metazoa > Chordata > Actinopteri > Perciformes > Triglidae > Chelidonichthys > Chelidonichthys spinosus. The sequence continues at coordinate 8,913,494 of CM056837.1, forward strand.
GTCAAGGCTCGTCTTTGTTTATGGACAGTGTGGGGGTAAAAGACAACAAGGGTAGAAACAGGTGCGCTGCTCTATTTTAGATTGTCCTCAAGGTTGAGGTTTGCTCAAGGCTAGAGGGTCCTGTCATTCTCCACTTGTTTTGTTGAGAGAGAGTTCAGGACTTCTTGTCGCCTCGCATCGCTCAGCGTGCGCTCCTCGGAGGCGACGAGATCTGAAGGCGTGATGAAATCACAGCCATGATGATTATGCCTCGTGAGCCTAAAGGTGTCTCATTGGTGATTCTCCTCACACGGCATCCATAAAATGGAGGTGGAGAACATGGCAGGATGTCAGCTCAAACATTTGTTGCCACTGTGTAGGCCTCGGGTTATCTCGGTCTGTTTTGCATATTGCTCCCAAACCTATTTGTCCCATCCTTCAAAAATAACCTGGAAATAAAGCAATCCAGCTCTCACACCCACTCTGATCTTTTCTCTTGCCCGTCATCATTAGTCTGCAGCTCTGCGCCGCTACCCAGCTCGACCAGCGTATACGGTCCCACTCTTCTGGTACAAATTGCCGTTGCTGTGGAAACGTCCCCGAAGGGCCCTGCTGGCTTCCCGGGGGATGACCCGCTGTCCCGTCTGGGAGGAGGTGGCGGTTTGAGTCGGCTGCGTTTGCTAACACGGATGGATCTGGGGGTCCCTATGGGCTCTGGGGGGCAGAGAGCCACCTCGCTGCCGTTCCTCTCCGGGGCTTCATCTTGGGAAACAGAGTAGCCGTTGTTCCCGTTGGTGTTGCAGCCTGGATGTCCTGGAGTGTGTGTAAGAGAGCAGGGTGGTTCCTGACCTAGAGCGAGCGCTCCGACTCCACAAGAGCCCTTGCTTCCTCGCCTCTTCCGGAAACTCCCTGTGTGGCCAGCCTCTGCTTCTAGATCCTGCTGAGTCAGGGAGGCGTTTGGTTCTACTCCTCTGGATGCTCCCCTGCTGAAAGGAAGCACTGCTCTTCCTCATAAATCTTCTCCGCCATCATCCTTCTCCTGCACTTCTGCCTCACAGAGTGCTTGATGGCGCAGATGAAATCCAACACGTTTAGGAGAAGGGACAGTGCGGCCACGCCGAGCATGAGGTTGAGCATCACCGTCTTCTCAGTGGGCCTGGAGATGTAGCAGTCCACCTGGGTAGTGCACGGTGGATGCTGGCACAGGAACCTCCTGGGGATGTAGAAACCAAACAGATAGTAGTGAGCGGCCCCGAACCCTGCCTCCAGCAACGTCCTGAACAACAGATGGAGGATGTAGGCTCCCGTGAAGAACCGGGCCCGCCCGCGCTCAGCCACCAGAGGCATCTTGTTTGCAGACGTCTTGCTGAACAGCGAGGCTCTGGCGTGCCCCGAGGAGTTCAGGTCAACGGTGAGGCCATTCGAGACCTTGTGGACCACGTAGATGATGAAGATGATGTAGGGGAGACACAAGGTGAGGAGCTGCACCAGCCAGAAGCGGAAGAGAGAGATGGGAGAAAATAGATCATAGCAGACGTTGGCACAGCCGGGCTGAATGGTGTTGCATACGAATCGCTCCTGCTCGTCCTGGTACAGAGGGTAACCAGCAAAGAGGAGGATCAGGACACGGAGGAAGATCATCACCATGAACCACACCTTCCCTGAAAAATAACCACATTGCGATGAGAATGTGCTGATTTGACAAAATATCGAGTATGAAGGCAAATCTTGCAAATAAGTCCCGGATGCAGAAATTAGCAAAGAAATTGCCTGTTTGACATTTCTGTAGTAAAGCCAACATATTGTATTGCACACAAACAGAATACAGAACCCAGTGAATGTGTCAGTGTAGTCAACTCACCCATAAAAGTGATGTTGTGATTGACAGAGATAAAGATGACCTCGGAGGCACTTGAACCCGCCATGCTTGCTGTGTTCAAGGCCCTCCAAAATCTTCTAGTTCCAGGCCACTTCTCCCCTTCCCTCCCTACCAAGGGGCACAGTGGCTTCCAGTAGCACAATAACCTCCAGGTTGACGGACACACAATCCCCTCAGCAGTCTGACTCGCTCTCTCTTTCTCCTAGAGGGAATATGTGCCAGCTTCCCGGGGAGTAAAGTCCAACATGATCCATTTGAGTCCCCCAAATCTCCGAAGACCTACGTCAATACTCTTACCTCCTCCTCTGTCCTCTGCAGACAACAGTCTGTCCTCAGACAACAGAAGACGGGAGCGAGCCCCATTGTGGTTCTATTCTTAACACACTTCCAAAGGCACGTCGCCGTCCTGGCATTGCAGAGATATTTTGGTGCCGCCGGTCGTCCTTACAGGAGGGAAACAAGCCTCCGCGTTTACTCACTCTAAATTGCGGTATTAAGTGCTCAAGCAAAATGTCAAACGTGTGCAAACATTCTGCTCAATAAGCAGTTACTGCTGCATCTTCCAGTGATGAATCAACATAGCATGTAGATATGCAGCTGCCATGAAATGTCGGTAGGTTGCAAACTGTATTTTCCTACAGTGGATGCCAGTTTATGACTGCTACTACCTACTGTATAGTCCTTTAATATAGGTATGAAATAAAACTATTTAATTATTAATCTGAAATTGAGTTCATATATCATAAAGGAACCAAATTTACACTGTCCATATTTTTTTATGAAATACGATTAAGTCTAAACTTAAAATAAGCATCAATAAATGTTAGTCACATGGCAGATCTCAGGCAAAAAGGTAAAGGTCTCTGGTGGGTCACATGGCTGAAGACGGTTGGCCTGGCCCATAATCACAATGGTCATTAGCACATTCATGGCTCTTCCAGACTGCCCATATTCAACCAATGACAAAGCTATGATTGGGAAAATATATAAGGACTCTGAAATAAACAGTTTGTAAAATTTAACTTTCAGCTTGATAAGACAAGTTACACCTGCAGTTCATTTACATGTAGCACTGTATTGCTGACATGGCATATAAAGAGTGGCAGATGTTGTGCAGCATTGGGAAAGTTTGAAAAAGGTGATGAACACGAGAGTTTTATTCCCTAACTAATGACAGGCTATCGGTTAAAAACAAAACAAAGTAAAAAAAAATCCTAAGTAAAACCTCAAAATGTAACCCACATCCAATCCTCCCTCCATCTAAAGAGTGGCTGCCACTTTTGCATCCTCAGCCTCATTTAAACTGGAACATACCACCTGCTCTGTGAGCTCAGGGTGGGCTAAACAGGTGCAACCATTCCAAAAATACACAATAACCAATACATGGCTAATTTAGGATACTTAGTCACAGTGATAGCAGCATGTAAAGTTGGCTTTAAGCACACAGACGCTCACACATAAGCACACCAACTTTATGACAGCAAACATTGTGGAGGCTTAAACCCGTCCCTCGGCTACTTGGAAGTGCCCAGTTTATGCTAGGCTAATGAGCACACCTGGTTTCAATGCTACTGATTGAGCAGACGACCTGCAACAACACAAAGACGTTTTATATTCCCAGTAATTATGATCCCAATGTGAAGCTTTCTCCGAAAAGATTCTCCGAATCATTATCATATACATGATTTTTGTTCTTGCATATTGGCTCTCCTTCAACATACTTAATGTAATTTTTATAATAGTTTGTCTCTGGTGATGATTGTGGTGATTCTGGAGATTTTATCAGATGAAAGGTGCATTCAACTAAAACAAATGTAAAAGTAGTTGCATATGAGCTTTGTTTATTATCAGGGAGGAATATATAATATAATAATATCTGCCTTTCGGCTCACAGATTCCCGTGAATTAGAGCGTGAATGCCCTTCATGGCTGTCTTTGAGGCCATATTGGTAATATCAACAAAAATTGCCACTGCATGAATACTAACTATCCGTTTCCAGTCCCCACCTATGCAGCAGCTGCTACTTGGCTGATTTCCCGCCTCACTCATTACCTGATCAGCCATCTGATCCCACAGCTGTTGCCCATTTCCCTATTAGCAGTGTGTTGGGCCTAAAAAGCCCATCTCTTATCAATGCACAGGTGTGACAACAAACATCCCAACACAATTTCAGAAGAATTTCATAAGCCAACAAACTGCACCACGGCACATGAAAATAGTGATGTGATTAAACATGATGATGCAGAAGGAGAAACCGATGGTCCCTTTCACAATGTTCTATTCATGAAGTTCTGTCAAATTCATGATCAAATTCACAAAAGGATATAAGAAAAGAAGTAAGATGTGGGGACCAACACAGTCCCTCAAATAATAGAATAGTCAGCGCTGCTATCACACTCATGGCGATCAATAAAATAACTTGCAGGACAACAGGGAAGATTAATGTATAGTTGGCAGGTTTTCAGGAAACAGCAGTGTGTTTTTAGTCACAGCTGATATATCAGGCTGCTTTGTTAATGGGTAAGCAGTTTTTCAAAATGTACATTCATTTTTCACACTAAAAGAGAGAGAAAAAATGGAGCTTTTGTAATTTATAGGTCGCAAATGGCTGCACTTGTCTGGCCCACCTGAGATGAAATTGGGCTGTATGTGGCCCATTAACTTAAAAAAAAAAAAAAAACTCTGACGTAAATCACCTGGTAAATGGTTGAGTGTGAGAGGCTGCGGAGACTTGAAATGACATGAATACAAATGGGGCAGCACTTGACATATCATGCTACTTTGATAGTTTTTGTTTTATATTTAGGTTTTATGTGCTTATGTTTTACTACCAAGATTGATTGTCAAGTAACTACTTTTTGTCAAAAACAGCTTCAATAAGCAACATCTTAAATCCTTAATGTTAATGTTTCTGGGTAGCTGTAATATGAACACTCATGATTTGTGGGTATTTCCCTCAGGCAAAGACAGAAAATGGGCATAAAATGCTCAAAATGCGTGAAAGTCCTCAAGCAAAGGGACAACCCTAACACCATAATGGACTTTGCAGAAACGCCTTAAAGTCTGTTTTTTAAGGCATGCGAAAGAAGAAAAATGAACAAGAAGGGTATTTACAGACGTATGATATCATAGGACAAATCATTAAAATATCTGATCAATTTTACTCACTTCAAATATTCTAGCATCTTGCATGTTTAACATCTCTTACCTTAATCTAATTTCTAAGTTTACAGCACCTCTTCACAGCGTTCAAATTGACTTGTATAGCAATTACCAGAGCAGCGATTGAAATGCAAATGAAGGCTAGCACAGAGGTTTAAATGTGTCCCTCAGTGACAATATGACAGTGTAATCTCCATAATAACGCTTGCTCTAAGCCATTTAAATGATTCTTTCTGACAGAGGAATCCTTCCCCAGTCACGTCAGTTGTACAATAGATTACATATTGAAATAGCAGCGTGGAAAGCCCTTGTGAATGATGGGTTCTAGCAGGTCTGTTCATCGGACCGATGATCCTTTAGATACAACAAGAGACAGACGCTGGGTTTATTGCAAGGGTTTAAAGTTTATTTCTTGCACAGGTTTTACTAAACATTGCTTCAGAAGAGAAGAATTGAGAGCATGTTCTTTAAATCATAGTTGAAAACAAAGAGAAAAAGAGAGAACAGAGAGGGAGATCTGAGTTTGGCAAAGGAATGGAATGACTGACTCACCGAGAAGAAAATAATCCACTGACAAGAACAACAACGGTAACAACAGAATACAGCACCACATGTTGAAAATATCAATCACTGAAAGAAAGAAAGAAAAAAGCTACAGCAGTCGACGGATGTTAGCGCGGGGAATCGTCATGATCAAAGCTGAATGTGTGAAAATTAGAAAATATTCATCAAAGAGAGGAAGAAAAAAAATCAAGAGGAAAAGTAAAACTCTATGCAGAGGTAGAGTTCAGTGCACAAGGCTATGACACAGATGGAGAAACCAGCCGACAGGACGCCACAGGCCCAGGTCTTTGCTTGGAGTAGATCCTTCACCTCAGGACTCATCCTTGACCACATGGCATCAACCCTTACTTACTTCTAGGTGGAGACCACAGCGGTCCAGGCTCTACGCACACACACAATAAATAGGATATACAATCGTTGAATACCTCTAACAGCCACTCCAGTAACATTACTTTCCTAAAGACACATTTTGCACTTTATTTTTCCACTCATCCAAAGCACCATGCAAAAGTCCCAACCCACCTACTTTTGTTTTTTTTAATTTATTCATACTTCATGTGCAAGCTGGGTCAGAGCAACACGTTTGACAGGATGGTCCTTCATTTCTCCACGACTTTGGTTCGGTTCTGTCCCTTCTCACGCCTGCTGCTCACGGCTAGACGTCTCCCTGTCTGAGTCTCCGGTAGCTCAACCAACAACTGAACCCAAATCACAGACGTGGAAGTTTCCAATGAAATGCACAGTAAGCCCGAGGCTTGATGACGGGTGCACAACGGTGTCACGTTTGAATTTGGACCTTCGTCTGACCTTTTTGTGTTATGAAGAAAAATGCATTAAATAAACTATCTTTGTGCCCAGGGTTATATTGTGATATTATACGTTTTCTGTCCACGTAGTGAAGGTAAATGTGAGTCCAGTTGATCAGAAGGCAAACAACCACTGTTATCAAGTTTATGGAATGAAAGCATGACTTCACACTTTTATCAACCCATTCAGGTATCAATAATTAAACCAATGAAACCCAATGATTTCATAGGTTTACCCTCCCATACATCACTGTACATTTTCCTATTTCTGATTCAAGAATAGAGCAAATCAAGTGATTTTGTTTCATGAAAAAAAACATCCGTTTTGAGCAAATGCAAGAAAACTGAAGCACCAAAACTGACGAAACATTGGACAAAGTTATAAGAAAGTCAAATTTATAATTGAATACATCAATAAATAATAGTTTTTATCTAAATGAAAAAATATATATGCAAAGCTTTAGTTTTAACTTCTAAAACTTAATTTATTATCTTTCACCATTATTTTAAAGAGGCAATTCAATTTCAACTTATTTCTCCATCTCCTTAATTTTCCAATTGTTTTGTCAGGGTAGGGGGGGGGGGGGGGGGGGGGAAACACATGTGCAGACCCAGGGGTGTCTTTAAGTTATCCCAAAAGGATAACCACAAAATCGGAATAGCGATAGGGAGGAAAGCTGAAAAAAAAAAAAATTGTCCAGGAGACCCAGAAAAGACAACACTAAAAGACAAAGGCAGCCTGGGAGACCTCTGATAAATAAAAGGGCTGGAGGATCAACAAACTCTCCAGAACCACTAGTATTCACTGGGAAACAGACAATGACAAGAGATCCACACAAAGACCACTGACAACAGGGAGAACCTCTCACTACCTCTGATGGTGAGATAATGAGTCAGCACAGAGCACTGGAGACTCAGGGTCTATGAAGGCTCCCCACACCTGAGCTTAATCAAGCCAATCAGTGCCACACACACCTGGCTGTAGTGAGGTGATTCACTCACCACTCTCCCTGAGCCAAAAGATTACCAGCCCTCACATGTATGGCCTTGGCCCACATTTAATGTATTCATGTACATCTACTGGTTCTACATTTGGGCATGTGACTGCTGCAGGGTGTGCGTGTGCATGTTTAAGATCAGTGCGACAATTGAAACAACTCCCAGTACTGCAAAATAAAAAGCATTTTCTCCATCGACCACTGTTATCAAAGACACGTCTCTAAAACTTTAAATTTAAAATGTTGTGAGGAAAAGGAAAGGTTGCTTCAGGAAAATAGGGAATAGATAAATGATTTAAAGTGTGCCAAGACCAAAAAATTAAATGAGCTACAGTAGTGAAAGATAAAGGAGAGAAAAATAAATTAACTTCAACTGACTGAAGTGAAAACGGAAAAAAAAAAAAACGTGTTCTGCTTTTTTACCAAAGGATGGAGGCTGAAGGAACACTTTAAATCTTTATAGCTCTTTTTATACTCAGTTGAAATGATTTAATTAAAAACACTATTTATTGATGTATTCAGTTACTGCATTATTCTACTTCCTGACTACTACATTTTGTTACAGGGCTCCAAAAGAAACAAGCATCGTGGCAATACTTTCACAGAATGGGGATAAAAAAAAAATCTTTAAAAAATGACAACAAATAACAAAATAAGCCTGAATTGTCTCGTATGATTTATATACCATATACAGTATGTAACACATAAAAACGTGGCATTTTCTGCAGTGTGAAAACATCGTAACAAGAAAACACAAAAACTCTTAAGTGGTGTCTCCCATTTAAATCGTAATACTTTTACCTTTACTTGATTTGTCAAAGGAACATCCAACATATTTACCATGCCCCTCATGTACGGTAAAAACTGATCCAATATAAGAATTTGTTTTTTTGTTTTTACAGTACGACCCCAGTCTACGGATTTTGCACACCGGCGCTGTATTTACACTGTACAGAGACAAATTAGCAAAACGTATACAATCTATCATTTGTGTTGTGAGTAGCAGTGTTTGAATCGTCACTCAATGCTTTTTCTGTCATTTGGGTCCTCAACGGAACAACACAAAACAACCCTGAAAAATCATGCATTTGGTGGCTCCTAAATGTCACTATTCCATTTGTGCTGTTTTCTTTGTAAGCTGGAAGAACCATACAAAATGTTACAGAAAAAGAAAATACTTCAGTTATTTGTTCTATTCCAGTAGAAAGGGGGAGAAGTGTTTAACTAGCTTATTACAGGCACCACAGGTCCGGACAATGGCAGTGAATTAAGTACAAGACAAGCTCTACAGTATGTCTCACGTCTGGATCCAGTGAGTCTCCTCCCGAGTATGCACGCTCCATCAACAACAAAGCAATGCAGCAATATTGCTTTAAGTGAATAGGTGTGTCTGGATGTTGGCTGGATGGCCTTGGCTGTGAAAGCACACGCTGATTCCTCCGGTCCTGTCGGAGCGCCCCTGAGCTAAACACTGACTCGCTTTAGCAATGTTAGCTCTCGGAATGAGAACTGCGGTTAAATGGCTAGAATGTGAAAGAATACGATGATATGTAGTCAAGGTGACAGTGGAAAAGTACATGTCTTTCCTTTTGTGTACGCTTGGATCGGCTAGCAGAGGTTTCTGGGGATGCAAAAGAACAGTGAAACTAATAGAGGAATTGAGCATTTCAAAATTCTTAAATGTGCCTGTTGGAGAAAAAAAAAAAAAAAAACATCTCATGCTTCAGCTAAGAAAGTGACTGAACCAGAAGATTAAAAATGAAAGGAATGTACACGGCCTCCGTCAATCAAGGGTACAAGCGAGTGGAGCCTCAGAGGGAATTAGGGAGCGCTGTTGTTGCTGTCGCCCGTTTCTTTTTTTCCCGCCTTAAGCTTTTCCCAACTTCACACAGTCTCTCATATATATTGCCAGCTGTATTTCTGTTTGGCCTCTTCTTCTGCAGTCGAGGTCTTCATCCCAACAACTTTCACTCGCACGCTTCAGTTTGGTTGAGCTCGGCTCTGTTTGGATCAGTGCAGGCAGCCAGTGGAGCTTCTCTTATGTACAACCAGAGAGGGTGCAATCACACTCGTGAAAGTGCGAGAGAATGTGTGTGTGTGCGTGTGTATGTGTGTGTGTACTGATCCACAGGACTGCTGCCCACCTGGTTTGCCTGAAATACAGTACAGCATGTCTGACAGTATGTCTATATCTCCGTGCTGCAGTCGGCCAGTGTTAGGAAATGATGGCGGGACACCACCGCACCACCGTCAGGTTGTCTGCGCTGACTGACCGCTTCTTTGCGTGCTTCCTCAAGTCCTTGTATATGTTGTCACACAACCGTGAGATGGCCTGAAAAACGGAAATAATAAGAGAGAGAGAGAGAGAGAGAGATGGTGAGGTGGAAGGGTCACTCACTCATTTATTTTGGTTTTGTAAAATGAGATCAATTGCTTGAAACATTCCTGATGGTTTTTCATGAGCATTTCAAAAAGAGATTTAACCAGATTTTTAAAAGAAAAAGAAAATGTCTTTAGTTGTCTTTTTTTCCAGACTGTGTGGACCAAAACAACCGGAACACACTAATTTAAAATATATATGTATTATTGTCATAATTAGCATCCATCTACACGTCCATAGTCCAACGGGCGTAACGTATCTACCTCACTCTCTTGTTCATTTTGTTGCACCTGTCAGAGGGGGACACCGTAGCCTGTTATCATTGTCATCGGCCCATCAAGTTTTGTAACTGTGGAGCTTCTTTAGCACGTTACTCCAACAACAAAAGCAAATAAATGCACCTTTCCCACAGCAGGCATTTTGACTTGTCATAGCAGGAAACGCCCCGATGGACTCATGACATTAACAAATCCCTCCGATCCATTAAGTACCAGCCCGGCGCCATGCCAAACTAAATGGAATGCAGTCATTAATACTGTTATTAATTACACCTGTGCTTATCCTGTGGCGATATGCCAAAATGTCTGCTGTGCAAAGGCAATTTATCACCAGGGGTGCTTTAAAAGTGTACTGCAGCAAGGCAGAGGGCTAGAGAGGGAGAGGCATATGTTGAGGCAGGGAAGCTAATTACACAGCAACACAGTCGCACATCCTGTCCTTCACCCGGCTGATGATCTACAGGCTGTGATTTGTGTGCACGTGCGTCTCATTGAGGCACTTAAAAACACTAATTAGCCGGATGGCCTCCCGTTCATTGTATTCCACATCCTCGGGCCACAATAAAAGGCATTCAGATTTCTCAGATTCATTATTTTCTGCACAACCCGAAATCAAAATGCGTTTCCAGTTTCTTGCATGTGTTCCACTCACCTCTAGTTTCTGGGCCTTCTCCCTGCTGAGGGGTTCCAGAGGGAAGCTGAGGTTGTTGGCCTCGGCCAGGGAGCGCAGGTCGAAGTAATACTTGGCGTAGACGCTGGATGGCACGTTGATGTTGAACTGCAGCAGCTCCAGAAACTGACGCTCCAGCTCGTTCCTTATGTCAGGGAGAGAATGAGCGAGAGGATCAGATATATAACTAGTAACCAGAGCTAGCAGAGATCGAAATTAAGTTGAAATTCAATTGTCTGTAAGGAAATAAATACTTTAATTATGACCAGAAGAGGAGGGACTAGAGAGAGGTTAATGCATCACCTCACACAGACGGCGGGTGTTATTTTCACATGTGCACATACACCAAGTAAATCCCCAGTACACCCACCAAACATAAGCCTTTCCTCATACTGAAGAGGAGTGATATTTGAGCAAAGGGATGTGAGCATTATGTGTAAGAAAGAATATGAATCCCACATCCTGAAAATGCCATTGTCATTGCATTGCCTCACGCTGCACAGCTCTGTGAATCCTTCTGCAGCACGCTGACAGACGCTTTCATCTATTTATCTTCAGACACGGCCGATTCCTTCTGCATTGTAACCTGCGTAAGAAGCACTATCCATATCTTCTTCCTAGCCTTTGTTCCCCACCCACACACATTTACAGGCATGCAGCAACACACGAGCTAAATTTAGACTCTACTGTAGCCCAACTGCCTAATAACGCTGCCTCTTTTTTATCTCGCCGTGGCACCCATTCAGCTATTCTCATCCGTTTCTTTTTGTGTTTCTCCACTCATGACGATTCTTCCCAGACTCCCCTACAGCTATTTCATGCCAATCTTGTGCCTGTTGGGCGTGAAAAGAGGGATTCAGTCGGCTGTGTTGCCGAGTGTGGATTCAAAGAGACTAAAATTGATCTTCCGAGGAAATCTCCGGTCAAGCACTGAGACAACGTCTGGTAAATCGCCGTATGGGAGCGCAGCAGAACCACGTGCTGGGCTCCTCTCACACGACTCGAGACCAGAGAGTCACAAACAGGTGGATTGAGTCATTGCTCCGTAAAATCTGAGCCCAAGGACAAGAATATAGAGCCTCTGGTGCAGAGGAGTGTGCACGTAGCAGAGGTCAGAGGTGGCAGCAGTGGCAACATGTCTACGGCATCGTGTTCCCCCTCAGAATAATCCGGCCAAGATTCCTGTGGATTTAAGGCAGATGTGGTTTACAGGACAGCGTGATGGAAGATGCTTCTCCCCTGTTTTACACACGGAATGTTAATTTAATTTCTAATCGAGGATGACATCCATTAAAAGCCATGCGTCTAATAAACCAGCCTGGTTTAAGCTTGGTGACATGACAGCATGAGGATTTACTCCATTTCTAAAAGAAAGAGTAACTGATATAAGCTGACAGCACCACAACCAGTGCACGGTTTTACAGGCCCATATGCAGGGCGTGAATACTTTAGGCAGGGTTGTATTTAACTGGGCCAACCGACTGTATCGCTGCTTTTTTTGGGGCCAAGCCAAGAGCCAGGACAGGGTGTCAGACAAGCTGGGCAGAGGTCGCCCTAAGCATGTCCAGATAGCCATACATGTGACTCTGGGCATCTCTTGAACCCCGGCTGACCTCACAAACAGACTATTCTCAGCATGGAAACAGGTACAGCAGTTACAGTGGCTGTGGGTCAACAGCACGTTTGAAGGAAAGCTGAAACAATTAGTTGATTCATCTTATAGTCTATAGAGACTATGACAAAATATTCACTGGTTGCAGTTTTGCTCTCAACAAATTATGCAATGGAAATGAAAAATTGGCTATCAAGGCTGTGTATGTGTATGTAGACGTAATAAAACGCATCTCCTGCCACCTTCATAACACCAAAACTGAAATCTCTTTAACACATTTCATGCTAAAGTCTTACTGTTATGCAACCAGAAATTAAACTGCTTAACAATGAGACACTTCAGACACACAGTATTGTCAACGAGGCTATGTTAGTAACGGCTGGCAGCTGGTAACATTGAGACTAACTATGTAGGCCTTTCAGTTGTGTGTGCATTGCATTTCTGTGCACGTATTGTGACTACCTTCATATCGATAAAATGCAATATTCTGGGTGTGTATGCAGCAACTCACATGTCCTCCACAGTGATATCCTTGAGAATTTGGCAGTAGTCGACGTTCCAGACCGCCTGGTCGTCCCACACCTTAGACGCCAGAAGGATGGCTCCGAGCACGATACGCTTCCAGTTGGCAGGACAAATGTCGATCTCAGCGTAGGTCAGGAGCCTCTCCAAATACACCTTGGACAAAGAGATGTAAATATGTAAATATTCAGATTGTTCACCTCTTTGAACACATGATGAACACATAACAGAGGCTTGTATTAACCCTTATGTCATTAGCATGTACTGACCGTGTTTAATTAGCCTTTGCCCTCTGAGTGTCTACATCTACGTGCAGGGTTAGTTTGCTGCTGTACTGTTCTGCAGTCTCCTGCCTACTGCTCCACCAGGTAAAAACCACAATAACAAAATGTCAGAAGCTGATGGAATCCAGCTTCCCTGGAGCTTGCTCATTAAAATATCCGTGTGGATCCACACACTCATCATCGCTCTGCCTCTCTCCCCAGCTCCATTCCCGTCTCTTCTTTGCAAGCCAGAGTTCCCACAGTCGACAGATCACAAAGCATACTGAGCCTGCAGGCACCTGTTCCTTACATGTTGGGATACTTGTACAATACAGACGCTGATTCTTCTGGTTCCATTGATCATCGTTTTGTTAGAAAGCTGTTGTCAGGTGGCTGCAGTGATCTGTTGCATGGAAACGACTAAATGTCTAGCTTGCTAATGGAAGCTATAATATAACAGTTTTCTCATGAAAGCTCACGGATCCCCCTCTACACACTTCCAAATAATACAATACATGTCTTCCTTTGTGAAGTTGAGTATTATTACACTGTAATAGTATACTATTCTGATATTTATTGCTCATTTTTTGAACGTTTAGTAATTTTAATAAATATTTGACTTCAGTATACTTCTGTCTACGACATTATTTCCATTTTTTGTGTTTGTAGTACTTATGGCAGAACTTAAATGTTCAGAACGTCATTTAGTAAGTTAGTTGCTAAAGTTTGCATCAGATATGACTTAATACAAGCATGAATTTAATTTGTGTAACAGAATGTTCCCCCAGCTGAGTAGGGACTACATTATTTCCAGAAATAAAATGGACTGCAAGCTCAACAGAATCCAGACCAGTTACAGATTTAAAATCTGTGCTCTCAGATGACAAGTTTGACACACACACAAAAAAAATGGGTCTGCAGAGATGCTGTATTTTTTATGGCAGTGTGAAATATACGGTGCTTTCAAGTTATTGTAATGCTGTCTGGATGTGCACTGTGGCAGCAGAATTGTCAGTATTATGCGACTCAAACACCCCAACAGAATTCTGGAAGACTGTCGGCCATCTGTCAGATGGTGAGTATTCCCCTCTAATTACTGGACATAAAATAGCACCTTGTGGTTTGGGCAAATAGAGAGGCAAAGAGAGAGGTTGAGAAAAAGAAAATATACTTTCATCCTATTTTGCAGCCTGGTTTGACTTGCCCACTAGCAATGCACAGGTGGCTAATTGGACAAGTCATGCTGGGCTGGTCCTTGTGCCTGCGGGCAGTGCTAACCTATCTGTGTTGTTGCCCAGAGCCTGCTAACAGACACCGCATATACACTCATCTGACGACGGACCGCAAACATTGGAGAAAGCCTGCATGAAATGAGAGCCACACCACATGCTGAGTGATATGAATGCAACAGCAAAACAAAGAATGCAGAGCCAATGTGAAACCGCACTAAACACAAATTATTTCTTTCTTTGGGCGGATGTAATGGATGAGGTTTTTGGTACAAAACAGAGATACTGGTTTCCATGCAACTCAAAACCTAACTAACTCAGGAACAGGGTCATTTCTGAAACAGAGGATGTCCTAACTGGCCTAAATGCTGTAATAAGAAAATAGCATACTGTTTTCATATTCAAGTTACTTTTAGGGTTTTGTGTTCTGTTGTATTTGAAAATAACCCTGCTCTGCCTCACGTCACATCTATTATTCATAACACTGGGCAGCCAAAGCATGAAGCACTTGAGTTAAAGTGTATGGTTCACTCAGTAAAAGGGAGGGATTGATTTGACCACTTTACTAGTTCCTTAGTTAAGAAAGGGTCGATTAAAAGGCAGCAGTAATTGAACATATCAGTCTCATGTGGGAGTTTGCAAGTATACTTAAAAGTTTCTGTGCAACGATATGAAAATGTCATGATTATCCTGGCCAAAATAATTGCAATTCACAATATTATTATATTATTATATTTGTCAAAATATGCTGAAAACTCTTGAAATGGCACAAAAACATACCAGTATCAGTTAAGCGAGCCTGACAGCTTTCAAGTCACAACAATATTTATGATTACCCCGAAAAAATTCACCATGATCAACTTATTGTGAGTTTTTTTTAACGCTGATCTCAGATCAAATCTTATACAGTCCCATCCCAAGACCTTTGACCCCTGGAAATGGCTTCGGGAATGAAACAGAAGAAGAGTCTCTGTCATCTCCATCGCTTAGAGAAACCTTCCCTTTCCTCTCCGATGATGTGATGACTGGGAAAGGAAGGCTAAAGTTAGCCGTATCAGCTAAGCTAACCGCAGAACCACCAGCCAGCAGCCCTATTCAATTACTGACAGCATGCCAGACTTTACTCTGGGGGGTGGAAGAAGCAGGCCA
Organism: Chelidonichthys spinosus; assembly: GCA_029853015.1. Classification (NCBI taxonomy): domain Eukaryota; kingdom Metazoa; phylum Chordata; class Actinopteri; order Perciformes; family Triglidae; genus Chelidonichthys; species Chelidonichthys spinosus. Next base: position 8,928,986 of record CM056837.1, read on the forward strand.
TTTGTCAGTGTGTGTGTGTGTGTGTGTGTGTGTCATTTAGTTAAGTCTGACACATCTTTGCTGGAGTACGCCTGCACATGGATAAAGACAGACACAGATACTGTCCATCAGTGTGGTCGCCTTCCCATCACTGGCTGGACACAAGGGACCACCCATACATGCCGTTCACACATTTGTGCATCTGTCAGGAAGCAGAGCAACTCAATACCAGGCCATCAGGCCAGCCATATTAACCCTGCACTTTACAGTCTTTGGGGACACACGTGTCGGCCAGAGCGGCAAAGTGTGGAAAGAGATGTTTCTGGGCAGATGAGTGGGGAGACACAGAGTTCATTTCCAACCTAACGTGGCTGGAAAAAGTTGGGAATCACGGCCAAAGTACAAAATATATTCATGCTTTTTTTTTCAAATACATATATTATTGCTATGCTCTTTTTACTGGAGAGAGAACATATTTCCTCAGTTTGAGCTACACTCTATTTTCTTCCAGTGTCTTTTAGAAAAAGTTTTAAGGTTTAAAGTTGTTAATGGTTTGGGAGCAAACATTGCAGACTTTGTCATTTTATAATCTTCCACAAGCTCTCACATCTTCAACTACTCCTTTTTAAATACACGCAATAAAGGGCACTATCACGGGCAGCGCAGCCTTTTTTTAAACTATGCACCAAAATATTGGAATACCATACCAAGAGCTATAACAGTCGATTTAAATTGAGTTACTAATTAACATTCTTCTTTTTTTCTACTAATTCTCAAATGTGTATTATTCTTAATGTTTTTTTTTTAATTTCACTTAAATATTTTATTTTTTACTTACTTTTTTACATCTTAAATGTATAAATGTATTGTCTATTTGCCCTTGTTTGAATGTGTTGTCATTGTTTATTGCACTTTGAGCTTATTATTATTATTATTATTATTATAAATAAGAAGTACAGAAAACAGCACAAGTAAATTAAGCTTGTTCCGTAATTATTCAAGAGAAGATATGTTTTCTGTTTACTTGTATAATTAGATAACTCGTAAATAACCTAGTCTAATATACTAAAGAAATATTTGATGATGAACCACCAATAACATATGCTAAAGAGAGAAAGAGAGGGGAATAACATGTTAACATTTTTAAGACAGCTGGGCAGTCGAGGATGTCATAAGTCATGGGGAGAGAACCTGCTGTACAGTAAAACGCCAATTATATCCTTACTACACTCATAGATCAAACCCATGTCGTCACAAATCTAATTATCTGCTCTCTCCTGTGAGTATTAGTTAACATTTTTGGGATGAAATCTCTAGAGGGACACATCAAGCATTTCATAGGTTTAAGGGGGAAAAAATGTGGTCCAGCAATAAACAAGAAAAAAGGAAGGCAATAGACAGGAGACAGCACATGAGACTGGAGAGGGCAAAAAGAGAACCAGGAAGCAACACTCCCTCCTGGTGTCAGCACTGAAATGACACTTACCAAGGTGACAATGGCACACTCAGCGGTGAGCTGGGCGGCGCTGAACAGCGTCCTGACGAAGCGGTAGATCTGCTTCTGCTCAGGATCGTGTTTTTCATAATCAGGAGGAATTTCAGTCTTCTAGAACATGAGAGAGCAAATCAAAAGAAAATGAAAGATTCACTCTGTTCAAAAATGGAAAGCTGCAAGTTGAGACTTTTGCTTAGAGACGAGTATTCATTTTGAGTGCTTTGTAGCTTTCCCATAAGGCAAAGTGGTTATCTACAGTTTCAGACTGAATCCCTGAGATTGTTAAGCAAACAAAGAATGAATATATATAGCCTGTGTGATACGTCTTCCTGATGAGTCCTGGCAGCTCTACAAATGTAATGCATCTTCAGTTAAGGCCTTACCGAAAGCGGGTGCAGTTTCTCATCGAATATGTCTAACAACATTCTTCCGTCGACATCCCTGGAATGACAAACAGATATGAGCGTATGATAGTAACATAAACCAGATTGTATGAGGCTCATTTTATTTCAAATATGACCTCTGGGATGTTAGATTGCCTGTTCAATAAGCCATTTATGGGCATTCATCTGACTTCAAACAGCTGCACGTCATGGGATTCCTCCCGGTGATCGTGAGTAGAGACAAAGAAAAGGATTTCTCTACAACCTAGAATGCCAGTTCACTCGGCTTCATGTGGAGACTGAATGTCACAATATGGAAAGAGTTTGACATCTCCACATTAGCTTTGTGGGCCAAGGTTTATCTCTGATGGTGATATTTGATGCAGCCTACAGCCTCAGAGAATTGAAAGGACTAACAAATGATGAAAACACTTATCATACCTGTTCTTTATGTGGTAGTATATTGCGAGGGCTACACTGTGAAGACAAGAAGCAAAACAAGACATTTTAGACTTAAACAGGATAAGAGGTCAATGTGCCAAAACACGTATCGTCATTGTGGACAGAGATTGAACATTATGAGTTCTTCATGTGCGGTATGAACGGTTATGTCGTTACCATTTGATGGTGTATTTGAGGTTGGGCTGACTGACAGTGCTGTCATCAAGGAATATGGTGGAACATGAGCTGTACTTCCGTCTCACCGGGCCTGGATGATGCTGGAGTTCACACACGCACAGAAAAACAGACAGACACGTGCACATCAATCTCTATTTCAGTCATACTCGCACCAGCCAAGAGGCCGGCTAACAGCTATGTAAAGTAGGGCACCTGGAAGCCCACAAACTAATTCTGTCAGTCTCACATGGTTGCATGCAGGAATGGCATTTATGGTGGAGTGCATCTTAAGAGGAGCCCTGAAATCCATTTCAGTGATGAACTTTGAACTCTGCTTGCTCCTGATGTTTTGAAAACATATTGAAAATCATGAGCGTGTTCTAGTCCTGCTCAATGTGTAAAGCGTCCTGAGATGACACTATTAAATTTCCTTTAATAGGCTCATTTACTCCCATTGATGATTTGTTTCACAAAAAACACAATGACTTATCATAAACAGCTTCATAAATTGCTGAACTTGGGGCTGAGGGAGTGATGGACAAAGATGAACTACACCATGATGTGATGAACGTGTTGCTACTACATTTTTACTACATCTAAATAATGACTTTTGAAAGATTATTCTTTGGGCCTGTGTTGCCTATGACAGGAATGACAGGAGGGGGGTTACATGCTCTACTGGGTGAGCCCCTAAAGTTACATCTTTCTCAGCTCATAACACACATGTCACTACGACAAAGAGTGCATGGTTTGAAGAATGAGGGACAATGATAAAAGGGAAGGCTTATTTTAAGGGTCATTTTGAAGAATTTACCTTGTTCTCCGAAATGTGTGTGAACTTGCAAAAAATACAGGACAGTAAAATCACCTTTTGCACCATTATAACATTAACAGTTGTATTACACCACCAACTAATTGACAGTTGATCCATCCGCTTCATGATCTGAAGCCTGTGTGTAAGATACACTGCTGCCCTTTTTACACAATGTCCTTCATCTTACTTACATGGTTGATGTAAAGGCTCTTCCGTTTTTCTCGAACTGAAAAGGAAGATGAGACAACAGGTGTCAGGCAGCAACACACACACAAGCTCAGTCTGAGTGCAGTGCACAACCCTCACAGACAGGGAGCAGCATCTGTCCAGGGGAAATTACTTGCCCTGTCATTATATTTTGAGAAAATATTAGACCAGCAGCTTTTTTTTCCTTCTAATTATTCTCCACGACATTAAACAAAGCATGGAAAACCGCTTATCTAATATGAGAAAAGCCTGTTAATGGCTTTTCTCTCCTGCTACATTGGAAATTGTGTTTTAATGTGCAGGAATGAGTGAGGGCTAATTATTTAATTCATTCATCATTTTGGCCGACATGAGTCCATGTTAAATGAAGCATGGTGATGGCTTCTTTCAGGTGCAGATTGCTATTTGAGCTACTCTGTTTTTCAATTCTTTCTGCTCATACAGATGCTAATTCTGCTTAATGGCCGTGGTGATTTGTTAGTTTTACAGCGCTCATTGCACCGAGTGCACGCCATGACACGCACGCACACACACACACACACACCACACACCTAGCTGTGTGTCTTTATGTTCGCTCTGATGTCGGAGAACACACAAAGGGGAAAAAGATAGGTGGCAAAGCAAACTCGAGCAGATGCAGAGCGAAGCATCATTCAGTGACGTATTGAGCTGTCTGGCGCCGCTCAACCCGGCACCGTCTGTCTCTCACCTCTCCGACACACAGAAACACATAGAAACACACACACACACACACACACACACACACACACATACACACACACTCTAATGCACATGTTTTTCCCCCCCTCTGGGCAGACATGACTGTGTGCTCCTTTCTAGCCCAAAGCAGCAGGCTCTTACATCATAGTTAGGGCCGTATTTTGGTGAAAGAAATAATCACCATCGCAGTGATTTCTGAATTGATTTCTGAGAAAGAAAAATCTCATCATTCTTTTTCTACAAATCTATAGCGACACATTTAATATTCTTCCAAACAAGGTGCAGTTATGCTCATGTCAAATCACAGTTTCATACCCCCGGTTGAATCCTAACTAATCTGAAGAGATTTCTTAAGTGCTGCTTTTAGCTTATAGCTCATATTAGTAGTCAAAACACACACACACCACACACACACACACAGAACGATATCGGCAGCTCAGCAGTGAAGGCACGTCACCCGCCAACAGAAAAAATACAGATCAAGTTCACGAATACAAGAAAGCTTGAGACCACATGTAAACCCAGCTCAAAGCACAGAATAAGCACAGTGCTACCCGCCGACAGAGACCAGACGCATACGTGCTTACCTTTCTTGTTGGGCACAGCAACTGCAAAAACACAAAGTCCAAGTTGTCTGTGTCCTGTATTGGAATTTATTTCTGTACATTTTGTTTGGAAAACGGGCCAGCTGACATTCACGCAATAGCTTGATAAGACTAATAAAAGATCAAACAATGTATCAGCCTTCGGGCTACAAACCGGCGTTTCTGCAGTGTGTGTGGAAAGGAACGATATCAAGCCTCTTATCATCAAAGTAAAGAGATTGTTGCTAAAACCGGATCTTCATCGCACTTCAGTTGATTAAGATGCATTACTGTCAGTGTGAAGGGTCCAGGCTGCTACAGGATCAGTCTCTTTGTGTGAAAGATGATAAAAAACAGTGTGCCGGAGAAAATCTGAGGCAAATACAGCTACAATAACATCTCCACAGAAGGCTGTATAGCTCTGCATCCAAAATCCCTGCATCAATCAAGCCTGCGGGCGGCATAAGCCATCGTTTGAAACATAAAGATACTTTGGAAATTATCTTTACAGGCTGTGTTCACCGCTTAATGTGCAATCTGTCACATATATGTATGACTACGCTGCTCTTTGAAATACTTCTCTTAACAGGGTTTTTGACGATCAATGGCAATTGATAAAAACATAAGAGTCAACATGAAAAGTCAAAGAGGCCTTGAGGGAGTTGGGGAAAGATGCAATAAACTGTTGAGAAACATAATAAAAGAAATACACTGAAAGTGTATGATGGATCAATAATGTGTGTGTTCGAGAGACGATTACTGTTGGCTTCACCATTCACATTGAAAGCTTTGTAGTGGATTGGTACTTGTTGCTTAATCAAGGTATTGGATGAAGCCTGCATCATTTCATAGTGCTTCAAGCTACAGTCTTCAGACTGTGTAGAATGATCCTTCAGCCATCGGAGGGCCAACTTAACCAACTAAAAGTAAAGGTCATCAGAAAGTCTTTCCAAAAAGCTGTGGATGACACAACTAGAAAGAATCCTCCATACCAGAGTTTCCAGGGTCAAAAAAGGCCACCACAATAACACAGAACACAACATCACCTTGCCTCGACAACAGTCCCTATATGTCTTTTCAGCCCCAGCTTACTGACGGAGTCTCAAATGTAGGTTTGGGAGAAATACAAGGTGCTCATAATGCTCACCATCAGTCTGTGACTTGCTGAGGAAGATGGTGCTGGCCCGGGGATGATCTGAAGGGTTGTACTCCATGGGCAGATCTAAAACAAAATGTGGGAAAGAAAACATTAGTCTTAAAGGCCACATTCAAATTAGGCATTTGATTTGAAGAGTTAACTGAGTTGTACTGCATTTCAGAAAACTTCAACAACCACGGTACACTTGGATTCACACTCCTGGCATGAAATAAAATTCTGTTTTTTGCATAGTAGCTGGGCTAATACTGCAAATGTCTTTTGTGTTTAGGAATAGCAAGCAATGAACAACTCAAAGAGTGTGGACTGAAACTTTCATTCTGAGGGTAAATGTGTGCGATCAACTTGAGGGGTTAACCACCTTGATTGCAATGAACTGAACCGAATGGAAAAACAATCTGTCAGCTGACAGCGCTGTGTAAACGGCGGTTTGTAAATCGATGCGCGAAGCAAACAGACCAGAAAGGTATAGATTTGTTTTAGATCAGTGTCTGTACACACATACCACCAAGGAACAACCATCAGATTACACAGGAGCTGGCAATAGAAACCACGATATATCACAAGGAATGGGTCTTTGAGCATTGGATGAGCTGGTGAACTCCGACAGCAGCTTTGTACAACATCTATTCTCAGAGTCTGACACTGACTCCTGCAGGTGTTTGCAAGTCTTTTCAGACCTTTGGAATCAAGTACAAATGCATCATAAGACTCATGTCCAAATAATTGAGTCAAACATTAAAACAAAACTGGTTAAAGGGAAGCTTTACAACAACATTCAAGACTGACATTCTGTATTAGCTTGCATTGAGAATATACATTGAAACTTTTTTTTTTTCATTATTTGAAACATAATACATTCATAAATTATAAATGAAACTCCATTGACTATGATTTTTCCATGTCTTGTAAAAGCTACTTGTTTCTTCACATTAGTTTGACCAGATTTGATCAGATTTGACCAGAGATTAAATCGTGCCGGAGTGACAAATCACCATTACTTTATATAGTTGATTCTGATTTTTACATTTTAGAATTAGAATTACATTCTAATTCTACCATGTTGGATGTTACCTGATGGAAGAATGTGATTGCCTCTAGTAAACTGGTTTTTAACAAAGTAAAAGTGTGTTCTAGAGCTCCACAAACCTCATTATTGATTAATTCTATTGGGTATTTTTACATTAGTTGATTAAAATCACCATCTTCCCTTGTTGTGTGTGCCAAACCAGAACCAGAAACCGACACAGTTGCCTGGCAGACAGCTGCTATTTAAAACCACTGAATATATGTATACATACCAACTTTGTGTCCCAGTTCTTTGCCCCGATTAAATCCCACAGGCAGACACATGAGGTTTGATTGTCAAATTATAAGCATAAAAATTGTGGCTGGTGAAATAACGAATCACTGTTTGAACAGCAGATTGCTATTATTTATTTCTCCACGGTTGCTTGAATTTCATAGTGGCCTGGTGAGGGGATTAAATATCCTGAACAGCCTTAGATAAAACATTTGTTGACATAAGGTTAAGATGATTATAATATTACGGTCTAGGTTAATCATTTACTAACACTGTCATACTAACTCTTAAAATCTCAACACAGACATGAAAGCCAAACTTAACTTAAACACACACACACACACACACACACACACACACACACACATACACACACACACACACTCTAGGATGAGGTCAGAGGAACAGGAAGGGTCAGAAGGAAGGGACCAACACCCAGAAAAGTAATAGAGAGAAAGAGAAACAGATGTCAAGAGGAGAAGAGTGACATGCTGATAATGAGAGAGAAAAGCGCGAAAAGGACATGAAAGCCAAAGAGGAAGTGACAGATATGAAACATGATCGACAGAGAGAGACAAGACAGCAGGGGCGGCGAGAAGAGAAAACATGAGAGAAATGTTTTGGGGTGTTTTTTTCAATAGAGATGGGAGGAGGGAGTCAAGAGGGATATGATGAAAAAGGAAAATAGAGAGAGAGATAAGAGCAAAGGTGAGGATACATTTGGGAGAATGAGAGGATGTGAAGAAGAAAAAGGTAACCCATATTCAGTATAAAGCCTTGTGCAAATGAGCATGCTTAGTTTATTCTTGATCTTCCGTTAAAAACACTATGTAATGATGACGACTATGGGATGTTATGAATATTTCATGACACGATTATGCTGGCCAAAATAATTGGGATTCACAATAATATCCCAATAATCATTGAAATATGCTAACAACTCTTAAAATGTCACTTAAACATGCTGGTATCGCCTTACATTTTCTGATGAAATACATTTTGTATTGCATCATAGATAATAAACCTTTTATTCAAGAAGATCGTTTTTTTATTAAACAACCAGAAATCTACATACATACATAAAGGATAAATGCATAAAAAATATATTTATATACTGCATTTTTTTAAATCAGGCTCTATTTTTCACTTCTACTTCACAGTGACTTAGACAGCTTTTTCCAAGTCACTTGTGATGATATTTACGATTATCCAGATAAAGGAAATTCACCAACTTATGTGGCAGTGTTTTATTTCTCAACCCTTCATAAAAATGTGATATTGTCCCATCCCTAATGACCACAGAGTGTACCTCAGATCACACAGCATCTTTCAGTACACTGCAGTGTACACATACAAGCCGTTGCTATTGTGTCCAACTCTTTTGAACTACTCTTTTTATCTTTGAGAGCCACTTGAAGAGCCTCAAAGGAGCCACACACACACACACACACACACACACACACACACACACACACACACACACACACACACACACACACACACACACACACACACACACACACACACACACACACACACACACACACACACACGGCCATGATGTAGGAGGAAGTGGCACACGGTGCTGAATTAAACATAGGTGTGTGGGAAGAAGCAAACAGCAGTGAAGGAGGACTGACAGTGGATTAATGATGCTACATGCACTGCTCAACTGATAGTGACATATGCAGTACACTCACTAAAGCCATCTACAACACATCAGACACGATTCACATGAAAGCTGACGTTTTGCTCCGTGTGATAATGATAGGATTCTACTTCAAAATTGCACATAAATAATTTAGACTCGCAGAGTAAAACTGCTTTTCTCAACTCCTGGTGATGTCACATCTTTAACACAGGAAGCTGACTGGCCACAGAGCCAGGGAGTGTCTCTCTACACGACTGGTGTCAGTGACCTTCAGCGTGGTTCCACTCTCCCCGGTTTTCTCCAACCTGGGGGAGACGAAAGCACCCAACTTCCTGCGTTTCAGGAAGCGGAGGGGAAATTAAGTAGGGGGTGACGGTTACACATTGTCAGGGAGGCAGGCTGAACAAAGAGTGGAGGGAATAGGTTATTGTTTGGATCTAAGCCAGATGTGTTCAGAAAGCCTGCAGAAAACAAGAGCGCAACGAAAGAAAGATGGCAGACGAAGCCAAAAGAAGACAGACGCTAAAGCAGCCCTTCTTCCCATCGCTCTCCTGATATATGAATGCACTTCTGTGTGTTTCCCTCATGGAAGCTAGAGGCACATTCCAGTGCTTCATTCAAAGAATTGAAGCATTGTCTTCTCAGCGACAGTAAAACTACACAATCATACATAATAAACAGAGGTTAAGGTTGGGCAGTATTATGAAAAATACCATGTGACAATATAGGTTAAAAGTAAATCTGTCTTCTCCAGATAATCAATATTAAAGATTTCTTCAACCACACGATATAACTGATTAAATTCATTTTTCCTCCTCCGTAAAATGAGTGTTAGCAGCTTCACTTGGCTGCGCACACTGCTTTCATCATAGAGATCCATTTATTCCACTCTGGCAGCATCGTATATTTACTTTGTACATTTACAGAAATATGTTTTTTAACTTCAGTACTATTGAATAAATGTCATCCCTACCTCTTTACTCAGATTCAGGAACAAGAGGGGGGGTTATAGTCATTGGTATCAGTGTAGGACCTGGAATATGTTACAATTTTCTTCCTATTCTTGTCTTCAATCTAACCAAATTCATATGACCCCCCTCCTCCATGTCCTCCACTGGCTCCCTGTAGCAATCTGCATCCAATTCAAGACGATGACACTGGCCTTCAGGGCCATCAATGGAACGGCACCTGTCTACCTTCAAACACTGGTCAAACCTCATGCCCCGAAGCGAGCACTTTGCTCCTCTACTTCAGCTGGCCGGCTGGTACCACCATCACTGAAATCAAACAAATACCGAACAGCAAAGTCCAGACTCTTCTCTGTTCTGGCGCCTCACCGCACCCACCTGCAGGACAAGAGGAGAGTGATGCCCTTCATACCTCCGTTACATAGTGAACAGGGATATCTGTATTAATGTGGTTAGCCGTTGGCCCTCTGCCTGCCTGTCTGTCTGTCATGAGGGCAGCTTCGGGTTACAACATCAGCGCAGACGGGAAAGCCCTTTTTGGCTGCTCTGCTGAGATGCCAGCCTGGGGGGATCCAGATGGTACAGCACCGCACGGCTGTCAACAACATGCTATCAAACAATACGCCCACACGGACAAGACACAGAGGAGTAAAGGAGTGTTTGAGAAAAGAGCACACGCTGTAGCTGCAGACTAAAAATAGATGTTAACAGGAACACCAGTCAAGGGGAACTATGTTTGTAACTTTAACTTGAGCTGTTTTGTTGCCGTTTGAATTGATGGGATCTAGTTCCACCACAGATTGATGAGTTGGGATCTTAAAAGCATTTAACTTAAACTGTCTCGGACTCAGTAGTATCTTACCTAATTACTTTTCTTAAGGTGTCAGTGTAATCTAAGGTTTGTGAACGCAAAGCAAAGTAGTATTTAAAAAAGCAGCATTTAAATAAAAGTAGGGCTGCTGTAAAACACAGTTGTTTAATTAACAATTTAAGTTGTTGCTTCATTCGACTACTGTTTCCCTCTCTCTGGCTCTTTCACACAGCACCGGCGTTAAACAACCTCCAGAGTGCAGTTTCCATACAATACTCAGTGGCACTTGCACCACATGATACTGCGAGTTGGCCCTGATATCACTCCTGTAATACTCTGTGTGTGTTGTAACTTGAGAAAGAAGGAATGTATCAAGAGAAGAGAGGACACAAGTAAACTCAGAGGTTAAGTCAGTTAAAGCCTCAACACACAGAAAATGTCTGACGTGCGAGTTTTGAAGTACACCTATTGTTTTAAATGGCCGAACACGCACCAAAAGGTTTATGATGCGTGTCAGGCTACTTTGACCTTGTTTTAAATGTGCAGCCTTAATGAGGACACAGTTACCAAAGCTGTTTCTGCGACCACTGGACCTGTTAGGAGAGCGCTGAATAAAAGGTAGAAAAAAGGTGAGACTTTTCCCTTGAGGATGATATTTTATGAAAAAAATACATGATTCATTCATAGTATGAATTGATAATCCTGCTACTGTCGCTTTAGTTAAAATGCTAAAAATGCTAAAAACTTTGCCAGCGGTAGGTCACATCACTATTTAATGAACATGAGAAAAAGGGACAAATAAACCAAAACGGAACGGAGTAGTGTGTTTCTGTACTGCAGTTTTTGAATTATGTATTAAGGGAAAGCAAACTGCAGCAACAAAAACAATTATTTGGGCTGATGATCTACAACTTAATATAAAAAATTAAAATCAATTGAATTGAAGCATTGTGCATCAACTGACCATGCTTGAGCACCAAGCATCAATGACGCAAACAGACTCTGCCTCCACTTGCCCTGTGGTGCTGTGACTGTATTGTGTCATATGACACAAGTGCTCAAGTGATAAAAACAATGCATTAGGACAGAAATGTAGTGAAATTCATGGCAGCTAGCAGACAGTGTCTGTAGCTTGACTCCGTAACACCACTGTGTCTGCAGGGAGGCATCAACTGACGTGCAAGCCAATGAAGCATTCTCACCTTGGATAACAAACCACTTTGCAGAGAGCACAGAGGAGGTATGGTCTCCTTGCACCTCTGTGAAAGAATGGTATCTGTGTTGTGGCGTTCACCACTGTATAACTTAATGATACAGCTGCTGTTTTCATTTGAACAGTGTGCGATAAGAAGGAGCGCGCTAAAGTTAACGCTGCTGCACTGATAAGACTAATAACACCTTAATAGCAATCAGAAATCTGCTCACATTCTAGTGATGACAGGAAGGAAAGGTTTTCTGTATGAAGGAAAGGAAGAAACTATCAATTTTACACACATTAAATATTCTGGATTAATGTGCTGAACTTGACTAAATGAATGTTTCTTAAATGTAAAAGAGAGACGGGGGTTGACAATTATACGAGAGAGAAATGAATGGGAAACCAACTGAATGAACGACTAATGCATAATGACTCACCCTCCTTTTAGCTCTCTCCACATTCACACAACAATGGAACAAACCCCCAGCAGCATCAGCATCAGCATCAGCACAGCTTTTCCTAACAGCTGAATCCCCCCCCAAGCTCATACCACTGATTGACAACATCTGCCAAACTCAGCGGCGTGTTGCAGACTCATCAAAGCAGAGAAGAGCTGAGCTTTTATCAAAGAAAAGCCAACAGGGACAAGACGATGGAGGGGAATAGTTCTCCTGAAAACTTACTCTCTTTGTGATGAGTTCAGCAGATCGTAACCACATAAGTGTGCTTCCTGCGTGTGTGTTCGTAGTTTCAGTCAATTCCCCTGGTACCAAGCAGAAGTCATAACATTTTGTTTCCATCACTGCAGTATGCCTGAAGATGAGACGTGTGTGTAGGTTACAAGCAGCAGTCGATAGTAAGTCCAAGCCACAAGCCTGATACTAAGTGTAGGAAGTGTTGCTGTGCCACTCAAATGAACCGATATGAACATTTCATATCACATATTAACCTGGGCAAAATAATTGGGACATGAGGAAATCCCTTTACATTTTTTTAAGAAACAAAATGTGTCCCAGATAGACACACAAAGTATTTCAGTGCACATCCTTTTAAGTGAACAATACAAATAATCTTAAATAAGATATGATTCAAGGTCTCTCGAAATAAAGGATAAATACATTAAAAATATATTTCTGGATCCTGTATTTTTTTTTAATCAGGCACTATTTTATCATTTATCTCTCCATGAAGAGCTAAACCGCTTTTTCAAGTCACTTATGCTACAATATTTATGATTATCCCCAGAATGGAAAATTCACCATGATCGATTATTGTTTGAGTAATAAAATCCTATATCGTCCCATCTAGGCCATCCATCCAAAAATCCCCCACAAACATGCTAAAGAAAAAGTCCCAGACACACACCACACCTCCTGCCTGCCGACAGCCACATCCTGTTCTGGACTCACACAACAAAAACCTCGTGAGGAGCTACAATAGAAAGTACAGGCTTACAGCACTGTGTTGGGAGGACTACAAACCAGCATCCAACCAGCCCATGTGTACAATCCATCACAGTGTATCCAGTGTTACAGACCTGCCCTGGCAGTGTACCTGGCTATGTATACTGATGTGTCGGATGTGGAGCCCTGAGGTTGATAACTTTTACACTTGACGGGTGGCTGTAATTAGGAGACAAAGAAATTAAACCATGCAGGGCAGCGGAGAGGACTACAGGGGAGAAAAGGTTTTCCCAAAGAGAGAAAAAAGCACCCTAACTACCCATAAAAAGCCATGTTTCAGAGCAAAACATCTCTCAATACATGCTGGAGAGCTATGTTGATATACTAAGGGGCAAAGGAGGCGGCAGCGAATGATGTTGAAAAGACAGAAAGATTTCACACAAATCATTATCGACATTTCATTTAGTGAAGCTCTTATTTCCCCCCCATGCACTTAAGTATAACTAGTTGAATGTAATGGCAGACAACATCAGCTATTATACTTTCATCTGCTTGTTGAAGCTATTTATAAACACTGATGACAGTGATATTTAAAGGTACCTAACTTTAAAGTGGATACTGCTATTTTCTCTTCTCAATCTGTAGTGATTCAAACCACGTTTGGGTCACATAAGCCTTCAACGTCTGGTGTTTTCTAGAAACAAAAAGTCCTGTGTGCTTTCTTCAACTGTTTGGAACAACTGTTTTTAAAACACAGGAAAAACAAATGGCGAGTTAGCATGAGCAGAGACAAGCACAATGGGTGAGGAGACAAGTAAAATGGGAGCCACAGTCAGAAATGTCAGCATCAGAACTGCCAAGGTAGTGGTTTAAGTCATTACCCCACTTTCACGAAGGTGCATAATCATGAAGGTGCAAATCACATGTGGCTCTGATAAATAATATCCGGTTCTCTTGCAATATTGTATCAACTGTTGTAATTAGGGCTGCAAAGATTGTTTTTATTATCCATTTATCTGCTCATTATTTAAATATTTTTGTCTATAAAATGCATTAACAGCTGCGACATCTACAGATGTCCTGTTTTATCTGACAGTCCAACATCCAAAAGGTATTCAGTTCACCAGAGACAAAGAAAAATACATTTTCTGTCAATTGACTAATCAATTAACTGAGTAATTGATGCAGCTCTAGCTGTATTTGTTGGGGTTTCCAAGAGTCCACGAGCAGGAAGAGGACTCATTTACTCTGCACCCAGCTGAGAGCCACAAACCCACCATCCCTCTCTCTAACCCTCCCATCCCTGCATCCTCCACTCGCTGTAACTAGGCAACGCAGGCTTGAAACGATTCAGATGGTAGAGGCAGGCCCATCAAAGGAAAAGACAGGCAGACAGACAGTAGATCTCTCTCTCTCTCTCTCTCTCTCTCTCTCTCTCTCTCTCTCTCTCTCTCTCTCTCTCTCTCTCTCTCTCTCTCTCTCTCTCTCTCTCTCTCTCTCTCTCTCTCTCTCTCTCCTCTCCTTCCTTCTCTCTCTCTCTCCTTCCTTCCCTCTCTCTCTCCTTCCTTCCCTCCCTCTCTCTCTCCCTCCCTCCCTCCCTCTCTCTCTCCCTCTCCCCCTCCCTCTCTCTCTCCCTCTCCCTCTCTTTCTCTCTCTCTCACACAGAATCCACTGTATTGCCTTCTCATACAACACACACACCTTGTCCAACTATCAGAGACAGGAAGTCGTCTTTTCCAGTGGAAGGTAAATGACAATGGTGACAAATCAGACAACTGAAAACAGTTTGCTGAAGGGCGATGAGGGTGACAAATATGTAATCTGTTGTACAGACAATCAAAAAAACCAAAGAGCTGAAAGTGCTCTGCTGCACTGCTATGGGGTCAGGGACTGTGTTGACAATAACTGTTTGGTAAAACAGCATAAAAGGAATGTGTGTGCACAGAGCTGGTAGTAATGAAAAGGATGAAGATGAAGGAAAACAAGAAAACTTTGCTGTCCAGCATGTTAAGGAATGCCACAACCTTAAAACATTAACTGTACTATTAATGTCTTTTAAAGACATTTAAGCCCTCAGGATTAGAAAACATTCATGAAATACACCAACAATACAAACACATATGTCAAATAAAAGTATCCTATAAAATTAATGCTTTATTTAAACCAAAAGACACATGTTGCAGTTTTCAAAGAGGGAATGAGAGGGTCTGCAAAGGTGGCTTTGAGGTACTTCTACACTCACATGAGGGATGAGATGAGGAGACACTGCATGTATGCAACATCCACATCGTCCACTCTTGGACTCATCATGACACACTTGTTGGAAAAAGATATGCGAGGGAAGCCTGTGAATTATGCTGCTTTAATGACCATCCTGCCTACTAACCAAAGGTTAAAGTACTTTTCTCTATACCTGATTCCCTCAGTGTAAAATGAATGCATGTCATCTTATGAATGGTTCACATTTAATCTTGTCTAGGCGAGGCAAGGTCACAAGCAAGACGTGTCTCTCATGACTGAACACAAAGTTGTTACCTTTAACCTAGACATAATACAGACGTAGAGGAGAGGACAGTAGAGTGAATTGGGGTTGGTACTGCACTGTTCAGTTCATAACTTTTGTACTGCTCAAACCTTGATTCTTACAATGGCCATTGAGCATCAATAAATATTTCTGCATGAGACGTCTACCAAATCGACTTAAATAATCACATGTTCCTGGAGATTATTGGCATATATTCATGATCCACTCCGGGGGTCAGAGGAAATGTGAAGGTAAAAAAATGCAAGTTTAAACAGACATGTAATCTTTCAAAAGGCAATATGAACCCCCAAGTACCTCTCCTGCCATTGACCATCTGTCCCTGCAGAACATGATCACCCATGAGGAGGGATCCACATCGGTTATGCTATGTCTGGAAGAAAAGTCTGCATAGCCGTGCCTGCAGGCAGCACACTGGAAACGCATATGGGTTCCATGATACTGCAGGGAAATGCACATTAGCTGTGTTTCTATGCAAGTATTTCAATGCAAATCGCACTGCAAAGAAATCAAACGGGACAAATTGCCACTACCCAGCAGCTATTTCACACTACACTTCTTACTATGCTTGCTCTCACTCCCTTTCATCGTAAAAGCTATTTTTGCCCTAAAGGTTAGAAATGTGTTTGCTTGGCCAATGAAAGCTGTGATGCATCAGCCTGCCACCACCCTATGCTCCTCTTCACAGTTCCTTGTATAATCCAAACCACTGTCTCTCTTTCTCTATCTGTGAGGTTCATCCGGAGTCAAACTGTGGAAAGAGCCGAGGATGACAGGAAGACCATCTGTGCCAAGCTCTGTCATACTCCGTCTGTGTTGACATTTCCACACAACACACGCGCACACACACACGCGCGCGCACACAGACACACACACACACACACACACACACACACACAAACGTTTGCGGGCGCGCACACACACACACACACACACATACACATGCTGGCAAGAGTGCGCATAAATCAAAACAAACACAAGCATCACACCAGAATAACAATAGATTTTATCAGTGATGCGAACACACACACACACACACACACACACACACACACACACACACACACACACACACACACACACACACACACACACACACACACACACACACACACTAGACATTTGGGTAGCTGACAGATTGGCAACATTTGCATAACGTGTGTTGGGAAAGACCTCTCTGAAATTAAGAAGCAGTTTAGAAAATACATGTATTCTTACTCAAATGCTATATGACAAGAATCTGAACTAGAATATGCTAGAATTAGCAGAATTTCAATCAGACTTGTGAGTTCACATCAACCTCTATAGTTTTAGTGCACAAAATATGAAGGTACATGAAATTTGCCGCACCTTAATCACACTGAAGCAAGCCATAACAATAAACCATTATGCCCGTGCAAGCCATCTGTTGTTGACTGTATCGCTTGTCAGGTGTTGTTGGGCCATGATGGCATACCAGGTCAACTTCCAACAGCCAATCAGCATCAGGTAAATTACCTCCACACCTACTCAAAATGAACCCCGACTCCACTACAATCTGCACAAGCGACATGGCGTCACTCACCACAAACATATAGGAGAGGGCATCATGTGATTGTACAGTAATTTCCCTTACAGGAAAGTCACATGTGGATTCAAAGTGTGTATAAATATGAAATGCTTGCCATTTTAAGCGATGCACTAATAAGAACACCGTTGCCAGTGAGGATTACATCAGACAGTCGAAAACTGCTAATTTGTCCGTGTAATGATAGAATATTCCAAAATAAATGTTAGTTACTATGTCTACACTTTCTTTCTTCTCTCTCACTTGGTGAAAGCATAAGGATGTCTATTGATGTGATTCAAATAAAAAGGTTGTAGGCCTAAGTGTCGCCCTGCAGGGGGGACTCCTCTGCTAATCAATGTACCCACTGAATTGCAATTTACTGGTAAAACAAGGAGCTGCAGGGAATTTTAAAATTATGCTGCTTCATCCACACATTGCTGTGGATGAAAGCAGCAGTTGTCGGAGTGATGTAATGTCATGAGAATAGATGTGTGAATCTGTGAATTGTAGATCTGGAATAAGTGAAGCAAATTAGTTCATTTGTCTTTGAGCAAGCTTGAAATATCTAATTTCAGTCGCATTTCTTTAGACACAAGCTATTTTTTAATGGATCATTATCACCTTTAAAGTCGAGCTGAAATGAAAAAGCCTTTTTAAGCATTTTAGATCATATCCCCGGTCATAATGTGCACCTATTATATGCCTAAATATATTACAAAAAAACATCAACATCCTTCCTTTAAAACAAAATAAGACACCTGCTATCATCAGCTAGTACCAACCCATTTCAACCAATAATATCAGGACATCCATCCATCAATCAGTCTGTACTTCAGCTCTGCACAAAGCTGGAGAAGTTGCGGAGCTAATCTTTTCAACGATCACACAAGACTCTTGAAATGCAGTTTAAAACAAATATTTTTTATTTTTATAGTTTCGATAGGTTTATTAAGAATAGAAGAAGTCATAGTATTAGTGAAAAATTCAAAACTTTTGCATCAGCATTATTGTAATCCCCACAATATATTGGCCTCAGACTTGTACTTCAGTGCACCACAGGTCTTATAATACTCAATCCACCCACTACACCCACTCCCTTATCTGTTAAACACTGTTTGGTTCCACTAGAGCACTTTCAAGGATAAGTGCCTTGCTTATGGTGTTTCCAACACTGCGCACAGAAGCAGGTAATTATTCACCTGTCTGTAGTTAGAAACGCTCAGCCTCTTTCACGTGGACAGAACAGAGTGTCTACTTTAAATCCTATTGTGAAGAGCTCAGTAAGGTCAAACACGGTCACAAAGACTAACCCTGCAAACCTGATCCGTTTGCTGAATGTGGATGTCTCTGTCCTCTCTGCCCAAAGCAAAGACGGCAGCAAATTTTGCGGCACAAATTTGCCAGTAATGCAAGTAGCCTGCTGACAGCTGTGCCCAAACGATCTCTTGAGCTCCCCAACACCGCATCTAATTGCCATCAAGTTCCCCAGCGTGCATGTAGTTTGAAAGCACCACTTTGCCAAGCAAACACGCAGATTGCATTATGCAAGCTGATTTCTAATTATACCATTCAAGAGCAGTGATGGGAATCTACTCAACACACTCAACCATGGGCATTCACAGATTTCTGTTCTTTCCGTTTACAAGAGGCACACACACTCTTGGCAAGTCGGATTTTGGGGACACACTCCAAACAATTAGGTGAAGACTTGGATAACAAAGGCTATGGGCATTCCCATGCTTCACTACACAGCTGTCTAACAAAATATAAAACTTTGACTGCAAAACAAACAGAAATTAATCAATTATATTGATCTAATCCATTTTTCTATCAGGCAGCATCAACTTCTATTTACCTTTATATCATTCCACAAATAATCCACCAGATAATCTCCTATCCATCTCCAAAATCACCCCATTATCGAGTACACCCCACTTTAAGCCCTCTTTAACCACATGACCAAACCACAGATAGTGTGTAAGAAGTGTGATAGGTGTTCCAACTCAATAGCACTGAAAAGGAAAGAATTTCTGTCACACAGAGACACTTTTTCTTATTTTAATGAGAGTTTGTGACCGTAACCCACGAGGCAGTCCCCTTTCTCTTCATCAGAACAGACAGAAGACAATTACAATGTCAATTTCTCTGGAGACAGCCGCTCTATGAGTGAGCACAGGAGCAGGTAATATGTGGGCAGTAGATGCATCTTCCCACACGTAGGCTGAGTCAAGCCAAACGAGACTCCAGAATGAGATTGTCACAGGCAATTGGGATTTCATCAACACACTGTGAATCCGTTAATTTGTTTTTTAAGTAGAAACCATCCTTCTGGAATGATTTATTATTACCTTTCGGGAAATTGCTGGCTTTTGTGAGCAGAAATAAATAATTTTGTGACATATTTCTAACAGAAATGATGCCGTCTTTTGGCAGATCAGTTAACCAAGTCAATAATTGTCAAATGAATCAATAATTCAAGTAATCGTTAGTTGCAGAGTCAGAGTGATAACATGTTTGTACTTGATGCAGGTTTGACCTCACCTTGGCTCCAAGGCTTTAAATCCAGAGGTGCAGTGCATATCACTTGTTTTCCTTCTTAACATTAACTATTTAAGAGGGGAAAGTGCTAGCTCGCCTTGATTGTTTTATGCAGGCATGGGAAAATGTAAAAAATATTTTCATTATTGATTAATTTTACCTTTTTTCCATTTTTTCCATTCTTCTTTTTGAGAAAAGGGTTGAAAAACATAATTAAAAAACATTGACTTTATCTTCCACCGGCCCACAGCCACATATTTGGATTACTTGTGAAATCCGGCCAATCGACTAACACCCAAACTTACTTAATTGACTATTATATATGACAGAGAAAAGCAGCAGATCTTCTGATGCAGGGCTCCAGAGTGCGACCATTTTGCCTAGCCTACTTATATTTTATCGTGGTCTAAACCAATAAGAGACGGAGCTCGGGCGGGTCCTTGCCTCTGATTGGCTGTGGTCCTTTTCACCACTGTAAATTGTGTCAGTTCGAAAATGCGAGCGAGCTGAGCAGGTACTCTGAGCGCTTCGATTCTCTTTGAAAGTGAAGAGAGGCAGAAAGCCTCGCCCCGAGACTAATTAAAAAGCCCAAAAATATGCCTTCAGACCGGACTGGTTGAAGCAATTTCCCTGTCTGATGTACGATAAAGAAAGGGACTCAATGCACTGCATTTATTGTTCGGGAGTGCGGTCAGAATTTGTCCGGTAATAGTGCGTTTGTGGAAGAGCCAACAACATTTTGCATCGAGACGTTGAAAAAGTGCAATATGTCCAAAAAGCATACTACATGCCGTGATAAGTGTGTTAATAAAGTGGCCCCTCATCCAGCTGCATTTCAGCGTCAGGCTGTATCGATCAGGTCCGCTGAGGAATCTGAAATTATTATAAAATTAAACGTCGCATACAATATTGCAAAGGAGGAGTTGCCGTTCACTAAATTTAAGTCCGAAGTTATTCTGATGAAACAAAATGCCGACACTGAAGAACAAGACAGCTGCGGAGGTTGGAAACGCCACGTACACGTCATTCATGACTGACGGCGACACAGACGTCTCTACGAAGGAGTGCGTTATTGTCTACTGCCGCATTTTGCGTAAAGGGAGGCCGGTCAACATGTTAATTGGACATGTCGAGGTGGAGCATGGACACGCACAGTGTTTGAAGGCCCACATTACAGCATGAGACATCATGAATAGGAAATTGTATAGTAGCCTATTCCTAATATTATTATAAAAAATGAATAGCCTAAGTAAAAATATAAGTAGGCTAGGCTAAGATCACATAAACAGTTTTCCATTTGCAATCTATAGGCTAGTGACCTGTATGATCTTTTTATGCTGCCACAAAGCAAGCATTTACTGTGCTTGGGCATCAGTGTGCAGATTGGCTGGAGAAAACGGTTCCTCTGGGTGCTGATGGTGCTGCAGTTAAGCTAGGCCATAAGGGGGGTGTCATTATGTAAAAGGAGAGCGATAAAAAGGTGACTTTTTGGCGTTAAAGGCGACACGATGAAAAATGTGGGTGCACCTAAATTTTGTGCTGGTGCACCTAAAAAAAAAAAGTTAGGCGCACCAGTGCAACCAATGCAAAAAGTTAGTCTGGAGCCCTGTGATGTATCAAAA
Organism: Chelidonichthys spinosus; assembly: GCA_029853015.1. Lineage (NCBI taxonomy): Eukaryota > Metazoa > Chordata > Actinopteri > Perciformes > Triglidae > Chelidonichthys > Chelidonichthys spinosus. The sequence goes on from CM056837.1 coordinate 8,950,527, forward strand.
TTGTCCACCAATCTCTGCTTCTATGCATGTCTCATGTTACAATAAATGTGTTTTATATGTCAACTTTCTCTGAACCTGCCTTGTGTACTTACACTTTCATTTAATAAATATCTTTCATTTTCCAAAATGCCTTTGCAGCTTAAGGCATTATTAAACACCAGAAAAAAGAAAATCTTTTTAAAGATTGACCTATTAAATTCAATGCTTTTTAGGGATTGACAGAAACCCTGTGTTAACGTCTGTGTATGCATGAACTTGATGTTGATGAGAGGACAACCATGACAACATTGATGAAAAGAGCAAGTTGCACAGAATAAGTGAGACTCACACCCCAATCAACAAAAACCCAAACAGCTATTTCTGCCTCTTTGATTGATTTGCCCCAGAGTAAAACTGTACCGAGAATCTGACGTCAACTCGGAGAGACTGGCACCAAAATGTGACATTTGCTGCCCTGGTTTCAGACAGCTCATCAAACTGTAGTCAGGGGCATTTGGAAAAGAGCTGGCACTCAAAGTAGGCAGCTTCATTCTTATTTGGCTCGGCACAGTTTGATGCTTTTACATTTAAAACCTGCAAATGGGGAACATACCGAAATGCTGCTCAAGTATCCACCATCAGTTCTACTATTTAGCTAGATATGATGCTTCATGTTTAAATTATAATCCAGATCGGACTGAATACAAGAGAAATTCAGGTAAAATGACTAGATCTGGTCAGTCAATTTAGAAAGTAATCAACATATTAATTAATAAAAGAAATGAATTTGTAGCTGCCCTAGTTTACATTGCTGAAACTTGGTCAAATAAACAGGAAAAGAGACTAAATGATTTAAGGGAAATATACTCCACAAAGGTGGACAGTGACAATATGTATACGTATTCATCACTTATTTGGTCAAAATTTGTTTTTGTTTTTGTTTTGTTTTAGTTTTAAAAATGGTTGTTAGTGATTGGGTTGATCTTAGCAATTGATGCTAAGCATTTAGTGCACTGGCTACAAGTCATAAAGGGAAAATTGTGGGTTGAATGTAAATCTACATCTTTACATAGACAGCATGGCACCATAATGAGCATTTTTTTTTTCACCTCAGCAACATCCAAATAAAATCGGATCATACAACAACATCTAGGTCAACTCGTCTGGAATTCATAGTTAGGAGACTCCCCAGGCTCATCAACCAGGCATGAATAATCCATGTCCAGATTTCAATTAGCCTGCAAGCAAGACTCATCAATATGTGTGAGTGTGCCCCAGAAATATCCAACTTAAACACTGATGAGACAGAGACGAATGCTGGCCCTGGAGCCGTTGCTCATTTACAGATGTCTATGTTAAGTAAAACCCAAACAGGATGAGAGATTCATCTGTTTCATCTTCCATCTCGCCTTCCTTTCTCTTATTTGTCTTATTCTTTCTCTGTGAGACATAAGTGGCCTCGGTTTGCTTTACTTTGAGCTGCAACAATACAGCGCTCGCTGATCCAATTGAGCTAAAAATAGCTGAGCTGTTGGTTTGGAAGGTCTAGAATTTTGCAAAGCGTCCCTCTCTCTTTTTAGCGCTGCACTGATGATAAATGTAGTTATTTTTGATTATCATGTTTCCCATAAGGAGCTCAGAGTAAGTAAGAGTTGATATACTTTCACTTGTTTCCTGATTATGATCAATACATTGAGAAATGATAACCCCCATTTCTTTCTATTTACATTCAAAATGAATTCAATTACAGTGCCACTCCCCATAGCTAGATGTGTATTGTTTAAAACGGTTGAGATACAAGTGTTAAGAGATATTTCATGTTGTGTGACACCATGCTTATAACGCCTTGTCACACAACACCCTTTTACCCACAACACCCGGTTTCCAGTTTTCTATACTTTAAGAAACACACCTTTAGGTAACTACGTGTGTTATTCATATTAAATGCATTTCGACAGTAGAACCTGCTCAGTGACCAAACAAGCCACAAGTCAAACAACGAGGGCCGTTTCACAAGTGATCTCCTCCCACAGGGAATCAACTAACCTTTGTGTTGATAGCAACCGTAAAACTTAACTACCCTTAAGGCCTTTATATCTGTGGTAGTCGACACGTCTTCATCACAATTAAACGCAAGTGATGAGGCTGTTCTGGCACAGTCCACAGCATCTTTGTCCTAAGGTGCAGATGTGCTGTCCATGCTGTGAAGTACAACCTGACTGAACACTGAGAGAAAGAAGCATGAATCTCCAGCCTCTTTATCTCTGACTGGAGTGTAAGCCACGCTGAGAACCCACTGAGGGTCATTACAGAGAGCGAGCGATTGCTCAAGCAAATCAGATTACGCTGCATGATTGTGAAAGGGCCACCTGAAAGACCCTCTCATACTTGGAAGGAGGCTGCTCACTGAGCACTGTGTGGGGTTTTGTTTGAGCACAAGAGTGTGAGCATGTCGTCACCGCTGTCAGCAGTTCTCATGGATGATTTTCTTTTCCTTTTTGTAATCACATGCTCAGCGCAGCCGGGATCATCATCACACACACACACACAAACCACAAGCAGATGGAGGCAAACAAAACCCTACTTTAATGTTAAGGAAGAAGGACTTCAACGGTGATTAACATCAAACTGTTTCATGAGGAATGATCCACCAAAAGACATGCTTGAGCAACCATTTCCTCACTCTTTCATGAGACGGATATCGTCATGCATTTTCTTGCACATTTCTATATTTACTGCTCACAGATCCTCACGATTATACCAAATCTTTATATACAGCCAGGCTTTGGTGTGATGGCCAGTATGTGACTAGATCAAGCAGTATTACTCCACAGGACAGGTACAAGGGTCTTTTTACTGTGGAATGCCATTAGAGGTCGAGTGTCAAGGTCAAGGGGTCATTACTTGAAGTCTTGTGTATATTTAAACAAGACAAACACTAGAATCCGCCTTGAAACCAGTTCTTGCCCTCCCCTTCCTTCCATCATCACTCCATGCTTTGTGCTTGGATCCGTTGAACATATCGACCTCATGACCAAATTGCGATTTAAAACACAGCAGAAGCGAGACCTGCCTCACCCTGACACATGTAGCTTCTAACCAATCAAGCGTTGCAACCGGCCACCATCAGTCCAACAACCGCTGAGTGCCGATATGTTAGAGCAGTGAGTTTGCTAAGTTCCACAAGCTCTCTTGGCTTTTTTAGTCCAACCGTACACCTTCACTTTTCTCTCTTTCACCCCACTGAAACTCACTTCATTCAAACTCAACATAACAAAATAAAGCTTACCAAAATCAGATTCACTGTTCCAACTCTGGTTTGGTCAAAATATACATATTTCATCAAGTTGAAAATGTGCTGGATCTACATGCTATTTTTCCACAATGTCTGTATCATGAAAAAAAAAATAACAGAACCCAAAAGTGAAGTAAAATTAGAGCGGCAAAAATTTGTCGATTCAGAAAATGACAACTATTATTCTTTTTCAACTGACTGTTTTTGTTATTTTTGCAGCACAAAAGCCAACCAGGTGCTGGTTCCAGTTTCTCAAATGTCAGGATGAATTGCTTTTTTCTGTTTTATATTATCAGAAAGTGGATATATTTTTGTTGTCTGACTATTGTCCAGACAACGCAAAGAGTTCAGTGAACAGCCATTTGTCCCAATTTTCCAAACAAGTAATGATAACAATAATAATTTGGAAGTATTTCACTGACTCACAGTTGAGAGGCTGAAACCAGCAAATGTTCAGCATATTAGCTTGAAAAATGCCTGAAACTATTTGTTAATTGTTATTATTAACAGTTTTCACTGATTTTCTCTTAAGCAAACCAATTAACCAATCATTGCAACTCTACACCATTCTAGAAATTCCTTAATCAAGAGGTCAAGGTGAGATATTACTGTATGCTGCATGGTGGCTTTTCCATATGAATTTGGGGATTTCGCTGGCATAAAAGGGTCACACAATCATTAACACTACTGGCACTTGTACTATCAATGAGATTGCACATACAAGCAACCATATTTGAGTGTCCTTTTGTCTGGGCTCACTCCAACAAGCTGGGAACAGAACTGCACTTCTTTTTTAAATGGGAAGATTCAGGTTAAGGTGGTTGAGTCATCTGATTAGGATGCCTACTGAACGCCTCCATGTGAATCCTCCCTCGGTAGACCCAGAACAACAGAGGGAGGATAAGCTATGTCTCATATGGCCCAGGAACGCCTTGGGATCCCCAAGGAGGAGGGAGCCTAACTGGGGAGGATGTTTTGGCTATCTTGCCCACGGTGACAAGTAAGTACTGCAACCTGGATGCAGAGAAGCAGCACTGAAATTAATAAATGGACGGATGCCATCAGTTACAGTTGTAGAGGAGCGGACAGTTGAGAGCTTCAGGCTTCCTTGATTACTCACTCCAGAGAGCCCACTACTCACAGGAAGGTTGACTGGAATTTTTTTTTTGCAAGACATAATTTAGACAGAGTAACATAGCTTTTGGGGGGGATTGCCATGCCAGAGAAACTGAGCTACACTCAATGCCGAACGGCATTTTGACCTTTTTGTGTGTGTTAACTAGATACACTTTAGATCTCATTGGAAATAAATCTGGTAGAAAAAATTGTTCTACCAGAAATCCATTTCAGAACTTTATAGCTTTGTGGTTGTAAATAACAGATCAAAGCATATTTGGCCTCCAAAAACTATTGTGAATGTCTAACCAAGAAAAAGCTGTATCACAAAACTATTCCTCAGTTTGCTGGGGAATACTCTTAAACCTCCCAATGGGCCCCAATTACATCTCAAATGTACAGTGGAGTGTGACTGTGCTGGTGTTAAAGAGCGCTGAAATGTGTGTGGCTGCGTCATTTCCTATTCAGCTCCACGGAGGAAGTGAATCTACACCCAGCCATAAACTCCCGTCCATCATAATCCCATCACCTCCCACTGAAACACAAATTCACACTCGCCCTTCGCCTACAGTGCCAATCCTCCACATCCTTTCACACACAGACACATGGTGGAGATGACGCAAGCTCGGGGTCAGGACTCACACCACCAAACAACCAGGCAGCAACCTGGATGCATTCTCAGTCACGCGATGGAAGATCAGTGAAGATAATAGGTACAATAATATACTGTCCACTAATAGTGCAAATGTACGTTTGCATCCCAGTTTGGAAACTATTGCCATATGGCTGATTTCTGACATCCTGGAAGTCCACTGAAGAGGAAGCCTCCAGTGTTGTAGTTATTGGTGTAATGGGAGGGTGGCTTTGCACAGATGTTGCAAGCTCACAAAGAGTTGTGGGTTTTTGCAGGGCGATACATCCCTGTCCGCCGCTGTTTTACAACAACAACAACAATAACAACAACAACAACACTGGTGTGTTGTGTCTTATTCTGTGTAAATGTTATTGACACACGAAAGTGAAAGAGGATGTCTCTTACCGTCTAAATTCTCCCTGTCGCTGATGTGCTGGAGGTTGCAGCCCGTGTCCTCCCGGCTCAGCTCCGGCTCCGGCCGGTAGGGCTCGAGCCTGGAGTGGTTGTTCCTCCGGTGTTTGGGGCTCGACGACACGCAGCAAGAGGTTGTATTCCCCATGGCGTACGCGGGATTTGGTCGAAGTCCAAAACCCCAAACTGGATATTCAGCCTTCTCCCGGCCGAGCTGTGAATGTTCCTACGAGAGAGGAAAAAACGGGGCGGTAACGCGGACAGCCAGACCTGGTGCAAACTACAAACCCCGGTATCCGTTAGCGTTACACGCCCTTCCCCCGAATCTACAGTAGGCTACGCTCAGCCGGACGAGTGCGGTCATTTAAAAGGTTGATGAAACGCTAAGGTGTGCTAATAAAGCAGACGAGTCGCCCGACGTCCCCGTCCAAACGCTCAGGCGAGGGCAGATAGTGCCTCTATGTAACAGGCTTCGCTTCCACACTCGGCTCCCTCAAGTACTTTCCGTCCGGTTGTGTTCACAGACGCATTTTGATACACTTTATGTCGACGCGACTGCATACGGGGACATGATTCTTCAGCTAGTCGGGAGATATTTAGCTCTCAACGCTACATGGTTGCCGATGTACTGTAGACAACTGCTGCTGCTGCTGCTACATCCGCTGTTTTGTGGCATTCAGGTGCTCATCGGAAAGTCGGCTTTTCGGGTGTACTATTCATAATAAATGGCTTCACTCATTTCAATGCATCCCGTGGAGCCATAGCAGTGTTTAATTCACGAAAGCTCAAGAGAAAACAATAGTGGGGAATGTCACCACTGCCGTTTTATGTGCTACTTCTGTATTTTGTGGCATTGTTTTTCCGTTTGTTCGTTTTAACTTAGATAAGAAAGCAACGCACAGTAGCATTATCCATTGTGTTTACCTTCACGTAGTCACTCTGTATTCTGCTGTTCTCTGTTACAGTCCCCTTGACTGCATTGTGGGATAAAGGTCGTCATCTACATATGCAAGAAGAAATACCAATATTTCCCGCAGCACATGAACATATCTTCAAAAAACCTACAGCACTGTGGCTGAAATGGATAAAAAGGTTCCGGTTCAAGGGGTGGTTACAACTATGTAATAAATGGATAATTGTGGTAGTTTATCGGAGAAATAACAATTGTCTAGTCTTAAATGAAGTAAGATACATATAGAGTAGAAAGGGCACTCTCATCGGTTCAGGTGGGCTCCTGGAGTCTGTCAATTCTTTGTTGCATTCCACCAATATGTAGGCTATCTACAATCAATTGCATAACAGTCAACTAAGAATGCATAGCAAGTGGTTCTTGCTTTAACGAGTGGGTGAACGCCATTGTTATATATTATATTATATATTCCGAGGTTAACATGAATTGTCATTTCCTTCTTCCATATATCTACTTGTCAGTTAGCCTAATTATCTGATCTGGACCCGTGACTGACAAATCCACGAGGGTTTGCTTTGCCTGTGACTGAGTGATACGGTTGCTCATGCTTAACTTCTCTGTTGAAGGATTAGAGATTAGTGAAGGTTAATGTAAACAGAGGAGTAGCCTGATCCTTTGAGATGCTATCCATGTCATGCAAGACAATGTGTGCTCGTTGATGGCTCAGGCTCATCACCGATGATGCAGGATGCTTAAGAATGTATGGGAATTGATAGGTTTATTATATGATTACATGATCAGGCAATGGTGCTGTAGTGCAGCCTGCTGGTCCTGCAAATACATTACATTGAATGGGACAATAATATTCTCACGTTTCAACCTGCTTCAAGTGTTTAAGAAAAGGGTGTTATAAGGGTGACACAGGCAACCGATGGGTGTAATCCCTGTATTCAGCTACTGTGCCTTTAAAAGAGACATAGTGCTAATTTACAGGTTCATACTTGGGGTTTTTACTGAAGCATGTTTTCATCCTTTAATATACAAACAACTATATATTTTAATTTTCTCATTCAGCCTGTCTTAATATGGCATAGTGTGTTTTAGTGCATTACAGCGGAAATGCATTGTGCAACAGCACAAGTCTTGGTTTGCTTCCTGTCAGCTGATGTCATTCACATATTCAGCAACTGAAAATAATTGGGACACAATTACAGTGTTTATATTCATGTCGATTATCTATCTTCCGTATTGTGACGTATTTCAGAGTGAAGCAGGATAGGAGGCGGGACATAACATTGGGAGGAATATGATTTAATCGTTGAAAAGATTGTCTCACGCCCTTCTCTGTGTAGAGCCGAATAGTTGCGGATTGATTATGGATAGATGTCATGATATTATTGGTTGGTACTAGTTGATACAAGCATGTATCATATTTAGTTTTAGAAAATAAAGATAGAATAAATCATTGGATTTAGATTTTTTTTTTCTCCATGTATTGTGAAATATGTGTACAATATGACCAGGGATGTGATTTAGGGTTGAAATCACCTTTATATTGTATAGTTGTGACATCACAACTGTACAGAAATCCTGACGGCTCGTTTGAAGGCACAGTTTCTAGTTCTCCATGGATCGAGCATGAAGGTACTTTCACTGTAGTTATACTTAAACCTGCTTTATCATCTGTCTCAGTTTATTCCCTGTTGAGTTGTATGTGAATGACATCAGCTGACAGGAAGTGTATATATGTGCTCAAGCTGTTGCTCAGCTACGCAATTTCATTGAAACGCTATAATGTAGCGTTTCAGACAGAAGGTGATACATTCAGAAAGACAGTGTGAGAAAAATAATGTTTTTTTTAGGACATTAAAGCATGTAAGCAGCTTGAAGTATGAATCTGAAAATGAGCATAATGTGTCTCCTTTGCTTTTTTTATGACATTAATTCCATCTGCTTGCATTGAAATATTTGGGTGTAGTCTACTGCGACATAGTACACTCGGGACAGTATTTCCTTTTCCCTACCGGTGCATTCCAGTGTGGTTTTGTCACTACCAGGGTGGAAGTTGACTGTGTTTTGTTATAGACCGGACAGGAACACACAATAGGTCCAGGTTCAGTGCAAGTCTCAGATCCTCAGTTGTTTGGTTTCCATGATGTCTTCACAACATATTGCACATGGGGAGGAACAGAACAGGAACCACTGCAAGCAACATTTTGCACATCTTTCACTGAGGTGTTCCATGGAAAAGAAAACATTCCTCTGCATGTGATTTATGGAAACTGTGTTTAGACTTCCCCTTTTCCAGCAAGCACTGTGCAGCACAAACAGCGTGGCTCTTCCACAGCATGTTCTTCATCGACAAAAGGCAACAAAAGATGTGAAAGAGGAGAAATGGCATTGCTCGGTGCCGTTGGAGCCTTCAAGTTGTGTCATTACTAAAAGGACAGCACGTCAAGTCCTGAGCAGAAAAGCCAAGGTTGGGACTGGCAATGAAAGCTCAATCAAACACTCATAATGGAAATATGTTACTGTGTCTTGTATGTATTTCTTATATTAACTGTGTGGGGGGGAAAACGCAGCAAGACTAAACAACTTTATTAAAGCAAATACATAAAAAACAATGTCAATAAGAAGATGTGATCCTAACAATACAAGAGAGAAGAAATAGAGAAGAAAAAAGCTGGATTTCTACATCAAATTTCTAATCTACTACATATTTATTAGATAAATATACACTCATTCATGTTAACAAATATGTGACCTTTATTTGGTATATGCACTGGTATTCAAAACTGTAAAAAAAATACAGGGTCAATCTGCCCAAATAAATGAATGCCACAGCATACAGACGCACACCAGATCCAGGGAGGTCTTTACATTATACAAATAAATAATATTGATACATTTGGGTGTTAATTCAGTATGGTTGCATCAGTGGAATAACCTAAATACAACATAATATCAATATTTCTAAAGGAATGTAAAATGCAGTGTAGTTAACTCTAAGGGCGTTGGTGCCAGACATCGACTTCTTCCAGCTCTGCCTCCAGGCCGGTGTTGTGCCTCTCCAGTTCCTGCATATATTCCTTCATTCTCCTCTTGTATTTTCTGGCAGAATCCCCCCTAAGCTCCTCGTAATACTCACTGATAATAACCCTGACCTGAAGCACGGTTCTTGTTTTTGCTGGTGGTGGCGCACTGGCTAATTCAGAGCTAGAAACATTGACATCATCGTGTAAACACATTTTACAGCGAGGACAAGAAGTGTTTTGTGTGTGTGTCTGTCTGTATAAGCAAAACCATAGACCTCAAGACACCCCACAGAAGGAGACAAACACTGTCCGCACAATCAAAGGAATCACTCTTTATGCCGGTAGATGTCTTTTAAGGCTTTAAGCTCCTCGATTAGAGTCTTATTTTGATTTTCGAGCACAGCCACGCGGTTTTCCAGGCATCTGACGTACTCCTTCTTCTTTCGCCGACACTCCCGGGCGGCTTCCCTGGAAGCAACAACAGAGTCACTGTGAAAAAGAAGCCCCCGACATCTTGGCTTTCCTCCCAGATACAACAGAGTACGAGTCATGAATCAGTTTACGCCAAGATAAAAGTGGAGCTCACGTTACAGGAGTTACAAAAGGTTTTCTCCCATGGGTACAAACTGTTTAGATGATGATAATCGTGACTGTGTTTGTGATGGTTTCTGGATGGGACGAGAGTCAAGCGAAGGGGGAAAAACAACCAAAGAAAAAGCATCTGAGAAGATTTACTGGTCATAGTAAAATCCTCATAGGGGGACGGTCTACACAAAAAGCATGTTAAAAGCAGGATGCAGTCAGTTATTGCTCAATGGTTGGTCAGCCAACTCGCTCTTCACTCCAAACATGGGTTAAGAGATAACAGGGAGTCAGACAGGCTAAGTCAGCAGCTTAACACCTGGATGGAGGAGAATCATGCGGTGGAACGATGATAGGCTTGTAGATCTTATTATTACATGCCGTTATTGTCATACATTGTCATTTGGTATTTGCTCTGTTTTTGTGTTACGCGTTAGACACAGCAGGAAGAGCATTGGATTGGGCCTCCAAGGATTTACAGTGAACATGAACAATGGAGCCAGACTGATGTGTTAAAAGCCGAGATCCATATTATAAATAACAATATACTGGTCTATTTTACATGTTTCTCAAACGTAACATTGAACATTCTTGGTAAGGGTGAGACATATAACAGTTGGAAAACAAACGTGTGCTCTCTGTTGAAGATAACAGGAACATTGTTCTTGAACAAACAAGTCACAACATGTTAATGAACGGGTTCAGAGGTGCTGGTACTGTAGGTGCATTCCTTATTTCCAGTATTGATGATGAGCTAAGCTAATGAACGAAGAAAGATCATATTTCCTGAAATGTTGACCTACTGCTTTAAAATAGACGTCGACCAATTCCACGTTGACCCCGAGCCACCATATTCCCTGATACTAATACATCTGATAATATAGATATTGCCGATGAGTGTGAACGGTCCTCTCTACCTGTTCTTCATCAAGCGGAGCTCCCTCTTCTGTACGGTGCCTATGGCTTTCCGGGAGCTGTGAGCGCTGGCTCCTGCCATCTCCTGTGGGAGGTGGGAGCTGGTGATATGCAGCTGGCTGGCAGTCAAGTCACCTGAGTTGCCTGGGGGAGACACAATACAACATGTTTTCAGCTTCAATTCAAATGCATTGGGTCGCACCAGCTGTAATTCCATCACAAATAGTGGTGTAGTGGTCTTAGATGAGGCAGCTTTACTATTAGGTAGATGGGATGGTTACTGAGGAGGAGGTGTATACTGGTATACTACCATATTTACAATGGCTTTTTGGTTGATGGTGGATATACTGCAAACTGGCAGAAAAAGACCAGTAGCATGTGTGAGAATAAGTCCTACCAATGTTCTAAATAACTACTGGATTCAAATGATTGATTTATTAAACTGGTTTATTGCCAATCATTTTTAAATGAAGGTATTACTTTGTTTTGTTCATACACATATCAGATTATGATTGCCATAGTGTTGAGTCAGATACGTTGACCATTGTAAATGGTTGTACATTTATTTTTTAATATTTCAAAGGTTTAATTTATCATTCAACGTGTGCTGTGAAATGCATCATCGCACACAAGGCTGTTCTAAATACATCATTCAATAAAAATATGCAATTAAACGTAGAAGCGACTGAATTCAGCATTTCATTCTCGCCTCTTCTATCTCATCCAAAGGTTGTGTGACACTGAGAAAGAAACGGACATAAAGAAACAACGCCATCCTTATCTACTTCTTCTGTTCATTGTTTGCTGGGCGCCAGTAGAACTCACTGTCGCCTCATATCACCAAATACGCTGATGATTAATTCTGTGATATGCTGGAATCACAAAAAGGAACTGCATATAGTGACGCCGCGGCTGGTGACTGACGTCAGTGTACATCCCATTCCCCGGTTCACATTTACATGTCACTGCTGGGGGCCTGTTCCAGGAAAAGCAGTGACGTCAGCTACTGCTGCTATGTGCTCTGAGTGGGCAGAGTATTGAAGCATTTCACAGAGAGAGGGGGGAGAACAACAGGGAGAGAGCATGACTGAGGACACAAGCAAACCCTATGAAAATGTCTCTTATCAGAGTAATCTTGTTGACTGCTGATTTCAACGGCAGTCTGTTGCTCTTAAGAGGAGCCTATTTGTGATGTTATTTGAGGAAATGATTGAGCCTTTTAAAGCTGATTTGTGCAGAAAAATGACTGATTAACCACATGAAGTAACATTTGAAATCACCATTTTTACTTTGTTTTCAATTCCAATACTTGTAATTTATTTATTTTATTTCGAGACAGGGACAATGCATAATAAGACATTCATCTTGTACATTAAGAAGATATGCATTATGCCAGGTTATAGCAAATTGCTATTTTCCACCCGTTGTCCCTCGAGGAATAATATTTATAAAAGATATAAAACAAAGCAAAACCAAATGAACAATGATTTTTGCCCCAGTGATTGTCGGTTTTAATAACTATATTTTTAGAGATCTGAGTGTTTCAACTGAACAACAATGTAAAAACAGCCCTATTTTTAGACATGAAAGTAAAAGAGATGATAGCAAACGTACCTGTTTCGGTCTCATCCCCCGTCACAGCCATACTGTGTCTACTCCCAGGTTTTCCAAGAGATAGTGTCCCCTTCAGAGTCTACTGTGTGACTGAAATGTTCCCACAGCCTACACTCGGAGGCTATGTGTGCAATTTACAATTAGAGGCATTGACATCACCATGACATCACTGGCCTCCTGATGTCAACAGCATGGTTTGCTCACTCTCCGGCAGGGCTATGAGTCAGGGGCTCTGCTGTTTGTCTTTGGGAAGGGATTTTCTCCAGCTAGGCTGAAGCCCAACACTGAAGAATGACGCTTGTTGTGGACGGACATTCAGTCGAGGCATAAATCATATGGATGTTGTTCTCTCAAACCCTTTTTTCATGCTTAGAACTGCATTGTGAAAACTAGAATGTTGTGAATGTTCTAGAGAAATGTCATTGTACAAAATATATATATTTTTTATCTTAAAGCCAGGTTGCTCATACAAGTTATTAGGTGCATTAACATGTTTATAGACACTGTCACAACTAAACATGGTCTCTCACCTGATTCATTTCATACTGAAGCTAACGGAGGTGGCTCCCTCTGTAGGCATGACAGAGGTAAATAGAGGAGCACATTGAAAAAGGACAGAATCCTGGGGTTTTTTGGGGGGGGGGGGGGTTTCCAAGATAATTTCTCAGCCATTTGAATTAATAGATTGTTTTGGTGCGAGTTGCAGAGTGTTGGATTTATCATCTGTAACCACATCTGCATTCTCTCCAATATAATGGAAATAGATGACAATACATTTGAAAAGCTCAACCACAATGTCTCTTCCCGGTGATCATGTTTCCTCAATATAATCCAGCGACTCTGTTGTGAGCAGCTTCATGTGGGAACTATGATTGAAAGAAAATACCACAGTTCCCACATGAGTAAAAATATATATTTTAGATTTTTGGAGTGAACTGTACTATTTATTAAATAAAGGCAGACATACGACACTTTAAATTACTTGGTTACAAGAAAAAGTCCAGCATTGACAAGTAAAGGTAAGTATTAAAGGCAAATTGCCCCTGTCTATGATATTCCACTGTGTTATTATTAGTAATGTGTCATTACATTTAAATTAAAGTAAGCAGAATAATACCAGGGCTTACCAAGTGTCTGTAGGTCATCCAACTGCTTCCTGACGTACACACGGGTTCCTGGTGGAGGCTTGTTGTTTGTGTCCCGGTCATGGCATTAGTCCCATTAGGTTGGAACCAGACATGACCTCCTTGAGATAATCCAAATGGGTAAATGAAAAGCAAAGGTTACCAAGTAAATGATAATGGGGCTTTTTTGTGTGTGTGACTATGCATAACACTGGATTAATGTGACATTATTCAGCAATTGGGCTTGGGGACTATTGCCTCAGTTATAAACAATGAAAAGTTTCTCTTTTGGAAAGACATTGTCTTCATGAAGACAATGGGAGTACTCAAAACAAAGATACCAAAAGAAAGCCCATCCAGAGGACCAGTATGTATTCAAACCCTTGACCATCTAACCATTGAGCCTCATTCTGCAATTGCATTTATGGACACTATATTGCACAGTTATAAACAATGAAAAGTTTCTCTCTTTGAAAAGGCTTGTTTCATGAAGACACTGGAGTACTCACTACACAGATAGAAGAAGAAAGCCCATCCAGAGGACCAAGGCAAATATTCAAACCCTTGACCATCTAACCATTGAGCCTCATTCTGCAATTGCACTTTATGTGACACTTTTATAATAGACACAAGTCTGGTCGTCAAGTGTTACCATGCACATAATAGTAATTAACCATCGGATCCCTGTTGAAGGGTGCCTGATTGACACTGTGGTGTTTGTGCTCCGGTCATGGCCACAGACAGCAGGTTCTCTGTGTGAATCATTATAAATCAGGCAATTTAATTTCAAAATCTGTCACTATAACAATACTGTGTACAGTTTGCTATAAATAAATACACACGCCTCAATAAGAAGTGGAAAAATAATGAAATGGAAGGGGCAAACAGGTCTAAGGACTTTGAAATAAATACATCACCATTGCCATACTGTGTGCTTGAAAGACACTGTGCAGTGTCTACCAACCCCTTATAACATGGTGTGTCCATTACACCATCTCTGTTTGTATGTCAACTTTGTATTACTTTTCTGATGCAGGTGATTTGATGCCATGATTTTGAACAGAATTGCAGGGCAGACACAAAAAATTACCTTTGGCTTGAAACACATTTGAACACTGGCAAGCTAAAGACAGAAATATTTCTGTCAGGAACCACATAACCACATATTAGACCAACATTTGTCAGATGAACACAAACATAACTCCAATCTGTTGGATGTGAACGCTGGTAATGGTTTACCAACACAATAACCATAACAACTTTACAAGCCAGGAGTCTGGTGGTTCTGCTGTGTATCTCTAGTTTTTATATTATTCTGGTTTTAAATTAGTAGCAGTGATGGTGTTAGTACTATCAAGGTTGCTGCAGTACTGGTATCACAAGTGGAAGTAAAAGGATATTTTTATTTCTGTGCCTGGGGCCGATGATCACTGACTTCTCCTCTGGGATTAGAGAGAGTTGGAGTTGGGGTTTCATGGAAGGCGATGTCCAGCATATTTCCAAGAGGTTTAAACTTTTTATGTATTTACTGGTTAAATAATGTGTTATTAAACACTGCTTACTCACATTAAAGTAGCCTCTGCTGTTTGTGTGCAACCCGATAACAAAAAAACCTGCAGCTTTTGTTAATAATACACTGACAAGATATAAATTGTGTTTGTACTGTTATTTGAACTCTCAGCATCAGATATACGATATATAATACATGGTAATATCACATGCATTCTCTTTTTTAAGCTGCTATGGTGTAATAATGGCATTCATTACACAAACCAATATTTGCAAACGACTTTCATTATGTTGTTGATTTTTCAGTCCCATAACTGTGGAGGGGTTTATGTAAAATGATCATGTGGCATATAAAACTTAAACGGCTGCTTGGCGATCCGCTGTTGGTATATATACACGACGTGTATAATTTACGCTGGGGCAAAAATGTTCACCCTTTCTAATCAGGACAGAGATAAACTAGAGACTTTAAAATAGTAGATTGTGTATATAACCTACAGAATCTCCTCAGAGGTTTCCGTAGTTTTAGGCGATACCATCAAGATACCCTGGATATATGGGTGTTCGTATGGGTTTGGACCCGTATGGACTTGGCGTTATTCTCATCAGTATGCATTGTTATAGAAAACAATGTTTATAATCAAACGTTTCTCAAAGACACTTAACCATGATAAGGGAGGGAAAGCGCGACGACCAATTTACACTTGTTCATAATACACCCCCATGTAAGACAATGGTATATTCCCAGAGGTAGGGAAGACCTGTAAGTGAGACAAATCAAGCCTGTGACAGCGGAGAAACTTGAGTTTTATAACAAAAAAATACTGAACAGAGGTACGTATAATACAAAAGCCCACGCTTGACCTCAGTAACCTGTTTTGTGTAACACCAGCGCCATGTTTTGCCGTGCTGTCAGTACAAATGTGGGGACATTGCAAAAAAGATGACCATTTGCTAGCTATAGCTGAGCTATCGTTAGCTTCTTGCTAGCCGAGTAACAGCTAGCTGCAAGCCGATGCCTCAAAACTGTTGGGACCAGAGCAGGAAGAAGTAGCATGCTAGGTGGACGCTAGCTAGCCTTTTAGCTAGCCATCCTATTTTGGGATTGGCATTCCGCTAGCTAGTAACCTCAACTTGGCTGCCTTTATCATGACTCCAAGAACGCTGTTTATTTAGCAACGCTGACACTTCATTTTGAAAGATGGATATCGGCATAATGTGAATTGGATAGCAAGAAGAACGGTGCGTGATGATGTTGCAATGTTTTCACTGACGTGAACCCAACTGGTATGAATGACGATAAACAACACAGGGCCTAGTTTCTCCTACTCGCAGGTAATCTATGAATATTCTGGCACAGATGAATAAGTGTATTTATTATTATGTACAGCAGACGGGTTAAGTTTCACACCTACAGTTATTGATGTCTGATGATGAAGTTACACCAATGCATTCACTGTTGATGGACGTTAACATTATCTCCATGAACTTGAGCACAATGTTTATGTCATCTGTTGCTACTATAGTTATGCGAGCAGCTGCTTTGACACGGGCAATTTATCACGAGACTAATTTCTGTTGCTGTATATGTTCACTTTGCCCTATATCCTGATATCTGTGTAATGTAGATACTCTCAAATCCTTATAATATGGAATGTTATATTAACAAATAAACACAGTTTACTTAATATTATAATTGATTTTTATTTTGTCATTAGCTTCATAGAAATGACAAGAAGAGGATACCAGTGTATTTCCTTTGTGTTGCTCTCGCTGCTTAAGCCTGGTGCACTAAGATGTTATCCATTCACTTAAGGAACATTAAAATTGCTTTTAACATCATAAACTGCAGCATGGTAAGGTGGATGGTTACATGATAACATGGTTACTAAGAAACTGAATACAAAAGTCAAGCAATGTGTGTGTTCATTTTAAAAAATCCCTTTACTCACTTCTGTATTCCTGTTATTGTTATTTTTTTTATTTCTAACAGGCTGAAAGAGAAACTGGAAAATGTCCTTAAAGCCGCGGGTGGTGGACTTTGACGAGACATGGAACAAGCTACTAACGACAATCAAGGCTGTTGTGATGCTTGATTATGTGGAGAGAGCCACGTGGAATGATCGGTTCTCGTATCCTATGCCAACTTGCTCCATACTCAAATTAAAACTGCAACACAAGATTCCTGCTGGGTTTTACAACAGGTTTAATGGACAGGAAGTCACAAAGTACAGTTAAGCGTGTGCCGGTTTGCATAGAGCTTTATGTATTTGATAGTTAACCACAAATATGGATAATTCAGATAGATTCACTCTCAATTTTTAAAACAAATGTTTGATATGTCAAATGTTAGTGTGGAATGAGCCATTTCTTAGGGCGGAGGCTAAGCAATAAACTAATAATTTATATGTAAGAATTACAAACTAGCATAGCAAAAGCAGTATTTTGCATTTCATACGTACTACATCTTTATTAACTGTATATTAACACATTATGGAACCACGTTTGCTCTCATTTTTATCCTGAATTCTGAGACCAGTGACATTTATGCCTTGTGCGTTGCATACCCAGAGCCTTTGGGTGAGAGATTATACACAGAGACCAAGGTGTTTCTTGAGAATCATGTTCGGCAGTTGTACAAGGTAAGCAGCCACAAAAGCTCTCCAACAGCTGACGAAGAAAAATCTTGAGAGTGCATTTTATTCCTGCTTTATACTTCTCTCCATAACAAACGTCATGCTTGTGTTTGTGTTTTAGAAAGTCCTGGATTCCGAGGAGAAGGTTTTAGTGATGTACCACAGATACTGGGATGAGTACAGCAAAGGAGCTGACTACATGGACTGCTTGTACAGGTAACATCTCTGACATTTATGTACTGTACCTATTTGACATACCTATATAATATTTTATACAAGTGAGCCACTGTATCGGTTCACCATTTTTTTAGCGCTGTTTTTTCTTCTACTCCACCTTTATCTTCACACACACAAAAGACCATAATTAACAGTTAAAAATGTGCAGTGCCAGTTAATTTTTTCTATCAGACAAGAGACTTAAATGCGCAGTGGTGAAGACATGGTTGGCTAGTTTATGTTGTAAAGTCATTTATGTTGTGTTTTTTTTTTTTTTTTTTACAAATGAAGGATGTGTATGAATGTGTGTGTGTATATAAGTATTAAGCTGAAGCAGGTGTCTGTCTTTGTCAGCCCTGTTTCTTTAAAGTTGGCTCTATGTGTCAGGTTCCTTGGATACAAAGCATAGTCATTCTATCGCAAGCTTACCTAAGTTTTTGTACACTTATATTATTATTAATATTACCTTGAAAGCATAGTGCCAATGTGCATTTGATGTTTCCTGACCCACTCTAAAACAATTCTCCCTTCGAGAGCTTTCAGATCTATTTTTAAGTGTACTTCCCAACAGACTGTCTGTGCATATATATGACTTTGTAATTTATTATGTCAGCATGAGTGAGAGATAGAGGGCGGATAGGGTGGCTTTAGTGGTGACATAGTTGTGTTCGGTTCTTAATATAGAAGAGGGTCTCTTGTTATCTTCACCTGATGTCTGTGAATATACATGTGTATGTTTGCATCCTGCCAAACCCAAATTATCTTGTTGTGGAAGTTGAACTGAAGCGCCAACTGTACTTGCAGTGCCAATCAAGTGTTACTCAACACTGGCCGTTATATGAGCAGCCATTTAACACCTGATGCTGGTGTTTTATCCTCGTCAAGGATTTATTGTTTGAGCGAAATGAGACTGTGTATGATTCCTGTTCTGCTGATGTAGGCAGTCGGCACAGCTGTGAAAACTTTGCATCATTTTCGCTGGAGAATCAGCCAACATATATCAGCTTGATAAAAGTATTCAAAATATGCGTGTCAGTGTGTCTGATAGTTGTCCTGCTGCTTACGTACTCCTCACTTCCTTTGAAAAATGTTGAAACACACCAGAGATGTGGTGAGACACAATTTCAGTGTCTCCATTTCAACATCAGTTGTTGAGCAAGTGCCATCATCAGTATAAAATTAATCTTGCTCATATTGATGTTGTGTGTGTGTGTTTTGGTGCAATATAATCGTTTTCCCGTGAGATGGAAACGCGGCCTTCTTTCAACACTGGTGACTTTGTTCACCAGTCAACAAGATTTCTTTGTCTGTCTGCGGTTTGATGCTGGGCAGGTAGCGCACTGTCTGGTTTATCAGAGCTTCTTGCCAGCAACTGCTGCCTAGAGGGTGAATGCTGAATGACCAAAACATTGTGCTTAAATGCTCTGTATAGCTGCAGACTTGATATCACTCTCATTGATTTTAGTGCTACGATCCTTTCACATAAGACAAAAGTATTTGGATTCATGGTTAAAATATCAAATGTATGATTCATGCAAGATTAAGAATGGATTTTTTTCTGTTAATATTATCTGAATAATCTTAATCAGTTTGTCTGTTATTAATAAGATATTTTTAACCTGTGTTTGACGCGTTTATGATACTTATGTTGGATCTAAAAACACAAATGCAGCCACAAAGGTGGCTGAAAGGAGTATTATAGTATATCTATATTGTAATACAATTGTAATATATTGTTGTGGTGTATTGAGTCCAACTGAATAGCAATTTATAAACCTTTCAAATACAAACATTAAGAAAACGTATTATACCATGTCTCATATTCGTGCTTAATATGTTGTAAACATACATACATAGGTATTTTCAGAATGATATTAATAAAACAAAAAAACGAACATAGCTTTATGTCTGCCTCTGGCTGGCTCATGCTTTCATTGGCAAACCTGACACTCATTAGACACAGAGTGAGTGACCATTAGGGTAACCTTAAATAAGGACCTTCTCATATAGCGCCCATGAGTGAATGAACTTGTAACTGATGACCCCTGGCAGCATTAGTGTTGAGGTATAAGTGTTTCTCGTCACCCACGTTAGATATTAGATTACTACTCCTGTAAATTCCTGTTAAGACAGTTGACATTTAAAAATCTTTACCTTGTTTACACCACTTTGTGCAGGTATCTCAACACTCAGTTCATCAAGAAGAACAAACTCACAGAAGCAGACCTACAGTACGGCTACGGGGGGGTGGACATGAACGAGCCGCTCATGGAGATCGGAGAGGTAATGACTGTTTCTCGCACATTGCTCATCGACACTTCCACGCCCACTGGGGTTGTTGGATGAAAGGAAGGAGAGTACGTGCACAGATTGATTGAGAGGTTAATGGGATTCAATTTCTTGGAGTCCAGCACCCAGGTCAAGATTTCACCTTCCACTACCCAACTCACAAATCTGTTATACGCTCTTTTCACTTGTTGTTGCAGTTGGCGCTCGATATGTGGAGGAAGCTAATGATCGAGCCCCTTCAGGCTGTCCTCATCCGGATGTTGCTGAATGAAATCAAAAAGTGTGTTTTCCCCACGAGCTGAGATTATTTTCTCAAATCCTTTTTGGCTAAGTTGTATATTTCTGTACTTCTGTAAGGGTGGCGATTAAGTCTAACTATACACCAATTTGTTTGTAATTGGTATACCTGCAATGCCTGATTTCTAGTCTTTCAACCTGTTCAGTCTGAACATGTAGTTTAATTGGGCTGCCCTATTTAACCCACAGTTAACAGTGTTCCCGACATGCTAATAATGTCGTTGCTCACACAAACACCAGACGTAATGCTAGCTTACTCATGTCTTACAGTGATCGTTGTGGTGAGAACCCTAACCAGAAGGTAATCCACGGGGTCATCAACTCCTTTGTTCATGTTGAACAGTACAAGAAGAAGTTTCCACTGAAGGTGAGGCTACAACCAGTGACCCGGAGCATTACAGTTGTTTGCATTGTGTTTTTATATCAGTCCATTCAGCCATTGTAGATGCTTTTTTGTTGCGCTGCTTAATGTCTTTATTTAAAATTTGTGATTGTTGTGCATTGTGCCCCCAGATGTATGGTAGCCGTTCATATAGGCCTGTGTATGTCCATGTATACTAAATCCTATACACATCCTCTTCCTGTGTTACAGTTTTATCAGGAAATCTTCGAGGGGCCATTTCTGACAAAAACGGGAGAGTATTACAAACAGGAAGCCTCCAATCTGCTGCAAGAATCCAACTGCTCACAGTATATGGAGAAGGTAGGATAGATGGAGAGATCATCATGCAAGTGTTAACCAGGCATTAGGGCAGTTTAGTTATGACTGTGAAAGAGCAGCAACAGACACTTAGTGCAGTCCAGTCCCCTCCTGTCTGGACAGGCTCAATCCCTGTTTGTCTGACCCAGTGTATAGCTGGAAGTAGCCTTTTCTCTTGCTTTTTTTTTGTTATCCTTATATGCTGTGTGTTTGCTCGAAAGAATATGGAGACTGATAAGTATCAGCTGCCCAGTGTGTTCCATACAGTTAACAGTTGTAGGTTTTGACTGGTTTCTTACCCTTAATAATATTTAGTGGAGGCAGGGTCGGATAGTGAGGCACGTCCTATGTGCAAACACCAAGAAGGCAAAGGGGTTCCTGTTTCAAAATGTGACCATGTATTTAAAAGATGTGTTTTATATTATTATATTCTGTTATTCTAACAGTATTGTTATTTGTAGTTTTAAAATACATTTTAAAAAGTTATGTTTTATGCATAATTTTAATCCTGTAAAAACACACAAAAAAACAAAAAACAGAATATGAACAAAAAATACCTTGCCAACCAACTTATAACCAAGTAGTAGTCTGGCTGGCCCAAAGCCCAAGCATTGGGTTTGTTTCACCAAAATAACTGAATGGATCTCACGATAGTAGTTTTGTTTTCTTGCGTTTCACTACTTGCATCGTTGACTGTAAATTTCTTCCACATGTATAGAAGTTGCATTAAAAGTTATTCAAACAAGGTGGAATTAAAATCTTTGGCTTTTAGAAAGCTGCAGATACGGTGTAATTACTGATCTGTTGGACATGTATTTGACAAACAGGTTTTGGGACGGTTGAAAGATGAAGAGATGAGATGTCGGAAGTACCTGCACCCCAGCTCCTATGCCAAAGTCATCCATGAATGCCAGCAGAGGATGGTGGCAGATCATCTGCAGTTCCTGCACGGGGAGTGCCAGGGCATTATTCGGCAGGAGAAGAGAGACGGTCGGTGTGCCTGTGTTCTAATGAATGAATCATGTTTTTACTTATCTACTTGGGTACAAGATCTTCTTCCACCACTGGTATTAATCAATGATACTGGTTCAGTGGGTCTCTCCCTGCCTGCACTTTCATCATCAGTGGCGTCTTAAATCAGAACCTCTAGTATCTATCGACCCCCAGTGTTGCATTTTAAAACATTCAGCTCTGTCTCATGTTTGGGACACAGTAACGGCTAAATGGATCGCTTTGGAGGCAGGGGCAAGAATGAAAAAAAGTTTGGTTGCAGTTTGGAGCAAATTATTTTATATACACTCTGGAATTGTACACATTGAGTTGTGACATTTGGGATCAAACTGTGTGTGTTGTTTTGTCCAGACATGGCTAACATGTACACGCTGTTACGGGCCGTGGCCAGCGGGCTGCCCCACATGATCCAGGAGCTGCAGGTCCATATCCACAACGAGGGCATCCGAGGCACCAGTAACCTCTCTCAGGAAAACGTTAGTACTACATCACTCATACATGCCTGACCTTGTACACACAATATAGTGGATTCTCAAGTGGCTGTTCTTTTTTGGAAAATAGCTTTGGGGGGCTTTGAACATGAATTTCTACAATCGTGTTTTTTCTTTTCTTGATAGCTGTCAGATTTTTAAATAACTGTTATATAGGTTTTTATGATGATGCGTTTTTTTCTATTGTGGCCTTATATCTGTTGAGTGTTGTTTGCTGGATTGTTGGTGTTTTTAGAGAATAACCGTATTATTATATCACTTCCTATCACTTTAAAATAAAGAGACATTATTTTGACTGTAAAGCTGTACATTTTGTCCGTTAACTTCATCATTTAATACAACTTTGTGTCTCTCTCCTGGTTTCTCTAGATGCCAACCCTGTTTGTGGAGTCAGTGTTGGAGGTTCACAGTAAATTTGTTCAGCTCATAAACACGGTTCTAAATGGAGATCAGCATTTCATGAGTGCACTCGATAAGGTAATAAACCGGCTCAACGACATATTAATAATAGTTGCTAGATGCCAAATGTGAGGTTGCTCTTTTCCTAGTATACATTCTGTGACTGCAACACTACTGTTATACATGTGTTGAAGTATAATTGTGTACACGTGTTAATGTTTTTTTTACTATTGGACTGAATGTCTTTGTTTGATTTCTCTTTTTTCAGGCTTTGACGTCTGTGGTGAACTTCAGGGAGCCCAAGTCCATCTGTAAAGCCCCTGAGCTGGTGAGTGTACACACACACACACACACACACACACACACACACACACACACAGTATAATAGACAGTGCCTTGACCAGGTCATGTCCCTCCTGTTGTGTCTGTGCAGCTTGCGAAATATTGTGACAATCTCCTGAAAAAGTCTGCAAAGGGAATGACGGAGAATGAGGTGGAGGACAAGCTGACGAGCTTCATCACAGCGTTCAAGTACATAGACGACAAGGACATCTTTCAAAAGGTGACTTCCCCCTTACACTGGAACATAACATAACAAAACCGTTTTGTCCATTTTTAGTATCCAAATGTACATTCTGTTTTTCAAGTCATGTTTTTCTGTTTCACACAGTTTTATGCCAGAATGCTAGCAAAGCGGTTAATACATGGTTTATCATTGTCAATGGACTCCGAAGAAGCTATGATCAACAAACTAAAGGTAAAAGCAAAGCTGAACATTACAAACTAAGACTTATGATATGTCTGACACAACCGTTGTCAGTTTTTCTGCCATCTTTCTTCTTTATTACCCCTCTGTTCAAATACACTCTGCCCTCGTTCTTGTTTCTACAGCAAGCTTGTGGCTATGAGTTCACAAGCAAACTCCACAGAATGTACACAGACATGAGCGTGAGCGCCGACCTCAACAACAAGTTCAACAATTTCATCAAGACACAGGAAACGGTGGTGGACCTAGGCATCAGCTTCCAGATCTATGTATTACAGGTGAGGAGAATTCCCATGTGACCAACATTCCTCACTCAAACCAGCATCTATTGGATTACAATGTGAATTCAGTACATTTAAGTGTCTAGATCTATATACAATGTTGCGATCTAGTGAAATATGTATTCATAAACGTACTGGTTGTATAGAAAAGGAAGACAAAAAAGTCACACCCACCATACACGTTTAATGAGACGGGCTCTGTGTTTCAAGAGGCCCCTCCCACAGTCTGTCTCGGTTGACAGTCGCATGTACTGTCATGTGACTATTCTGCATGTCCACAATGCCATGTTGAAGCTTAAACAATATATCGAGCAGCCCTATAATGAGCATTGTTAGATATTTTCCCTTTAATCGTAATGCTTTGCACCTAATGCTAATTAACCCTGGCTTTACCAGACAGGTTTCCTTCTACCAACCACAGCTCTTTGTTCCCACGTTTTCACTACATTGTAATGTAATGTTTGTGGTTAATGCCATGTGTTTGCAGGCTGGAGCCTGGCCTCTCACACACGTCCCCTCCTCCACATTCGCCATCCCCCAAGAGCTAGAGAAGAGTGTGCAGATGGTGGGTTTGAGTCTTGTGGAGCACAGCTGAATTGTTGCACGTTCATACTGTACTGATTGAAGGCACACATTGCAATATAACTTATGCCTTCACCTCCTTTTCACAGTTTGAGTTGTTCTATAATCAGCACTTCAGTGGGAGAAAGTTGACCTGGCTGCACTATCTCTGCACAGGTAACACACACACACACACACACACACACACACACAGTATTTAAAGCTAGGGTCGATAATCTTCCTAAAACAGTTTCTATCTCTTTACATCCTGACAGCTATCCATATATCAAATGCTCTGATTAGGACTGCAGCGATAACCGCATCACCACAAATCTCTCCACATGCCAGTGAAAAAACATTGTAAACACACAGAGCATACACATACCATCTAGCAAGTGCATCACGCCATTGCAACCTCTTTGTCATGACCAATCAAATCAATCCAGAGCACTGACACTGAGGAGAAGCAGTTCACCAGTCTAACAGAGGAAATCTCCTCCGAAAATGTAAAGGAGGAAAAGGAGACGTGATACTTGGACACTGATACGACTGTACAGACAGTGAAATCACAAGGTATTTCCAGGAGGAAGCCATCAATCATGGAGCAGATCCACTTGATAACCAAGTGCCATTTGTACTTCAATCTAACTTAGCCAGAAAGTAAATGAGTAAATATTGCATTCAAATACATGTTTTTTAATTATGTTTATTTTTAACTCCTTTGACTCTTCAGCTCAACAATTTGAACATATTACAACAAGTAACGTAGAATGAACTAACTAGAAGGGCACTCGGAGAGCGGCTAGTATGTTAACAAAGGAGAAACTAAAGTTGAGGCTCCGCCCTGTGGTTTGGATCATATGAGCAGAGTGGAGCGGTGAGAACTTCTGCTCCAACAGAGCTGTCCGCTCCCCCACTCAAACCTGCGTCAGGCCGTCCCGCTCATTATCAGTCAGTGCTCCACTGGTCCAGATCCACCCTTCAATGGGCTCTTACTTCGCCAATGCTGCACCCTTCCACAAAGTCTAATGAACATTGGGCCAGTAGTTTTTTCGCAATCCTGAGTACACACAGACAAACGGACAAATAAACTGCACAGAAAACAACCTCAACCAGTGCAGCTAAAAATGAAACACAAGGGGGTTTGGTTGTGGTATCACCGCAAATTGCAAGGTGGTACTGTTGTAACACAGGACATTTTTATCTGATTTTAATAAAACAAAAAGTCCTGTATCTGTGGCTGTCACAAGACTGTAATGAGCTGTGCAATAATTGTATACAGCTTCAGGAAATGATTGAACGGCCTACCTGCCTGTTCACACATTACACGTAACTGGAGTCATGCATCCTGCTATTTTCTCAAGTTCAACCCTGGCTTTAAAGCTGAATCCTCTTATATTTACATGTAGAAACACATCTGTTTGATCCAGTTTATGGAAGTGTGGTGTATCCCATGTAAAAACAAAAACAGCATCACACCCAGGGGGATTAAATTATAGTCACAAAAACAGGCTAAGTCCTAATGTAGTTCAACTGCTCTGTGCTCGTCCCAAACAGGTGAGGTGAAGATGAACTACCTGTCTAAGCCCTACGTTGCCATGGTGACCACCTACCAGATGGCTGTGCTGCTGGCCTTCAACAACAGCCAGGTGGCTACCTACAAGGAGCTGCAGGACGGCACCCAGATGAACGAGAAGGAGCTACAGAAGACCATCAGGTCCCTGCTGGACGTCAAGATGCTCAACCACGACTCCCAAAAGGTCTGAGGGCCACAAGGGTGGCATGGTGTTTTGTCATTAGTAACGGGTATTGATTGGGGAGTTTGTGTTGATTTGCACCAGATGCCTTGTCAAGTCCTTGTCCATGTGAACTGCAGTGATGATTGTTTGAATACTCTGCTCACAGGAGGAGATTGAAACCGAGTCCACGTTTTCATTAAATATGAGTTTCACCAGTAAAAGGACAAAGTTCAAGATCACAACGTCAATGCAGAAAGACACGCCCCAGGTTAGACAACTGGTTATTCATCCTTCTGAGTACTTTCTCAAGCTTTTCTGTTGTTCGACAGCTGTGCTAATATCTGAATCCACCTCGTCACATATCTCTCTGATTATTAGGAGATGGAGCAGACAAGGAGCGCCGTAGACGAGGACCGCAAAATGTATTTACAAGCTGCTATAGTGAGAATCATGAAGGCCCGCAAGGTGCTCCGACACAACGCCCTCATCCAGGAGGTGGGTGGAAGTCTCTGGATACGAATCCTTATATTGATTTCTGGATAATTTGAGGGGAAACGGGGATATAGCTTGCTCTCAAACAGGCACCAAACTACTAGCGGGTAATGGGATATATTGGCAGGATGTTGAACTGTTTAATCACTATTTTCCAAACGGCCCTCTGTGCAGGTCATCAATCAATCCAAAGCCAGGTTCAACCCAAGTATCAGCATGATCAAGAAGTGCATCGAGGTGCTCATCGACAAGCAGTACATTGAGCGAAGCCAGACCTCGGCAGACGAGTACAGCTACGTGGCATAGGCTCAAGAGCCGAGCCTGGGAGCCCTTCCACACAAACACTCGCCTGTGTGACAGACCGGCAGAAGCAGGTTTAAAACGTGAAACAAATAACAAAACAGACTCATTCATCCATTTAGGTTTTGGACTGTCACTGTCTGCCATGAATCTATGCGGTGACTAAAAGCAGGACTGGTGCCTCCATCTTTGAAAACAAGGAAGATCATCGCATCACGCCAGACAGCCAGCTAACGCCACCCACAAGACCCAACCATCGTCTGATTTTTAAGCTGTTTACAACATCACCAGTGCCACGCACCCGTGCGTCAAACGACAAAAGAAGATGCCTATCGCTGTTCGAGAGGTAACATACAAGTCAACCGAAAATAAAGTTCAAAAAAAGAAACCTGGGGAAAGAATTGGTAATGACATCAATGGCCCATTGGTGGCTACACATTAAAAAAAAACATGCTTTCTTTTCTCACGTTTGCAGTTGTTGTGTGTTTATTTTTCTTTCTTTGTTAAATGTACTGAAGTTAGGAAAAATATTGTAATAAATCTGGTATACTGACTATTGTATCTACTTTCAAATGTAAAGAAAAATGAGGTGACAAACATGATCCTGCTGCTTGTCAAATAAATAAATAAAAACACTGAAAGGTTTTATGTAAACATTTGTTGACTGTATCCATATGTCGGTGTATTCTGGGGGTTGTCAAGCAATGTGTACTCTGATGCTGAACTTGTCAAAATGAGAAAAACACTGAGGCTCTGATCTGTTTGGTGAAAACGGAGCGGAGGAACAAAGCAGCACTTTGAAACTCCAAACAACAATGGCTACGTTATGCATTTGCGATGAGGCTACTGAATGCTGCAACTCACGAGGGATCTCCAGCTTTCAACATTTAAATCACATCAATCTATAAGAAACTCTGAACCCACTGGATCTGGCAGACTAGAGACCTTTGTCACAGCGTGACTTATAGTAAAGCGTTGATTGTATTAAAAAACGCCTTTCCCAACATTCAACACTGACTCAAATAATATTATATATAGGGAAGTGAATAGTGAGTTGATGAGAATACATTTGAAGTTGCTTTACATGAGCAGCCTATAGCAAAATAAAAACAATGCACATCTCATTCACTGGGCACCATTCATCGTATAATAGTTTTTATGTGTATTTTTCTAATGTTGCAAGTGGGACAAATGGAAGTTGTACGATCATAAGGACGTTGAAGCTTGATCTATGACTGACAGTGCAGCCAGCTGTGGCGCTGCTGACAGCTGTCCATGGTGCTGACGCAGGCCAAGATGAGGGAGAACACTTCACCCAGCAGGCAGAGGAAGATGAGGCGGCGTAGGTGTGTCCGGTCATCCACGAGACGTGGGTGGGAGGAAGAAAGCGACGACGATGTGTCACGTGTCGAGCATTCATCATGTTTACTTAACCAGTTTCTTAATCTAAACGGGGATATACCGACAAACAGAAAGCCTTCCCAGGGGGTTGTCATTTTATTATTCCTATTTACTGTTCAGCTGTTATTAGCGGGACCTCGTGGCGCAACGGTAGCGCGTCTGACTCCAGATCAGAAGGTTGCGTGTTCAAATCACGTCGGGGTCATACCTTTTCTCCTGCATCGATGCCGCATGGAAATGTGCACACAGACGTGGTCCAGTGCAACATGATTACATCTGATCTCATTTCACCACAATACTCCATATGTGATCCTCATAGTGTTAACAGACTGTTGTTGATTTAACTTGATAGCCTGGTTATTTTTCCAGCCTCTAATGTGTGTTGGCTTGCTTTTAACGTCAAACCAACTGTTGTTATGGGGAGAACAACCACATGCACGTTTTTCACAATGTTTTTAGTTCTAGAGTAATAGAGGCATTTCATCCATACACCAAATGGCAGTGACAGTTCAGTAACACGACTCATGTAAGAAATTCCCAACGTGAGTGTAGTTTCTTAGGCAGGTTCCCCAAAGATGTCGATGTGCAGATTGGTGATAAATGAACTCTAGAGTTTAGTTTAGTTTAGTTTGTTGGATCCCAGCAAATGCTGCCACTATTCTTCCTGGGGTCCGACACATGCATACAATTATAATAATGCATCATTATAACAAAAAATAAAATAAAAATAAAAATTAAATTAAAACATATAAAAACAAAGCAAAACAAAACAAGAAAACATCCCTTTAAATCAAAACACACTGCACAGACAGTACACTTCTTGTCGCCATGTAAATTATATAAATTATATTAATGGATTGTGTAATATCAATATTACACAATCATACTATA
This sequence comes from Chelidonichthys spinosus, assembly GCA_029853015.1. Lineage (NCBI taxonomy): Eukaryota > Metazoa > Chordata > Actinopteri > Perciformes > Triglidae > Chelidonichthys > Chelidonichthys spinosus. The sequence goes on from CM056837.1 coordinate 8,980,121, forward strand.
TATTCATATCAATATCACAATCGGAATCTATTCCGTGTTGATGTCAATATCACACAGTCAAACCAAATATCATATTAATATCAATATTACATAATCATACTGTCTATCACATCAATATCAATATCACACGATCATAATTCCATATTGTTATCAATATTCCTCAATCATACTATATACCATATTAGTATCAATATCTGATAATCTATTCCATATTAATATCAATATTCAGGCAGGCAGGTGGAAATGGAATGATCTTTAAACAGATATCTTGTGTAAATTGTTAAATCTCATGCTGATTAAAAAAAAAATTGGAAATAGTGTTACAGCTGTGTTTTTACAGAAGTTGTACCACCAAGAAATGACAGACACAATTATGCATAGGCCTACAGTGGGGAAATGGTTGATTTTAGTGGTGAACACTAAAAATGACAAATTTGACTATTTTTCCCAAGAATTAAACCATACAGAATGCATGACTCTTTGTTGTAATGGCTATGAGATTAAAAATGTGTGGTTTGAATTGGGACTCAATGGGACCCTATAGGCGAAAGAGGGTAAGTGCATTTTAAATCTGGCGCTACACAAAAACGAATAATGCATCAAAGTCAGTATTTTGGATAATCTTTGACTTATCCATGACTGATTTTAAAAAAATGCCCCAGTGACATAAAAACTAACTCATTTTTTGTGTGTTTTTTCATAAAAAATATTAGCATAATGTAATCAAACTGGGATTTAAAGGGTTACAATTCTGCTAATTATTCAATATTTGATATTTTTGATCAGGACTGAAGTTGATCAAAAGATTTAACCCAAAAAAGCATAAAAAGTATTAATCTGTACTATTTTTACAGCCCCGGGGTTGGGGCTCGCAGGCGAGCGCCTGGTGGCCGGGTCTCTGCCCACAGGACCCGGCCGGGCACAGTCTGAAGGAGCAACGTGGGCCCGCCCTCCTGTAGGCTCACCACCCACAGGAGGGTTCAGAAGGGGCGGGTGCGGTGCGATTTGGGTGGCTATTTAGGTTATTGCATTTTAAATCTTTCTATAAATGCTATACACAAAAAACAAAGAATACATCAAAGTATTGTAAATGTATGATATGTTGTGTGGATGTGATGTTTTTGTATATGTATATGTATGTATGTATGTATGTATATTCTGTGTTGTTCCTTGTGGACCCCAGGAAGACTAGCTGGGTACTAAGGTACCAGCTAATAAACAATAAACAAACAAAGTCAATATTTAAAAATAAATCAATAAAAAAACTCAATAAATGCACCGTGCTGAAGCTTCAGTTTCAGCTGCAAATGACTCTGAGTGGTCGTCTTCCTCGTAGTGTTGGTCTTCCTCGGAGTGGTCGTCTTCCTCGAACTGGTCGGCTGGGTTGACACTGGTCATGAAGGTAAAGAAACAATGTGTGTAATTATAAGCAGATTGGGAAAAATATATTTAAAAATCATTTATATTCAGAATAAGTGGAAACAATAATGAATCACATGAGACTTTGTAGACAGTAAAATCATCTCATACCTATTTTCCAGGGAAGAAGAAGGCAGCGTTCTCTGATGTTTTATTTTTCTTCATCCGTTTCAATAAAGAGGAACACTTTGATGGTGTTCCAAACCTCCTGGTCGACGTCTTGCTTAGACTCATAAGCAGCATTGACACCACTGATGAAGTAAACACAAACATTTTGTGCACATTAGCAGATTGAAAAATACTTTTCTTTTCATTTATATTGAGAATTAAGGAAAAATATGAAAAAAGAAGAGACTTCCTAGACGGTAAAATGATCTCATACCTATTGTCCGAGTCAAAAGAAAGCAGCGATAAGTAGGTTGCCTCATCTTCTTCCTCATCTTCAACGAAGACTGACACTTCATTGTCATCTTCGACGGTCTCTTCGTCCCGGTTGCCACTAGTGATAAAGAAAACACGAATGGTTATTCTACTGTATGGGCCGGTCCCCACAATGAAGGTAAGGGAGGTGAACAACATAAAAGAAACATCAGTAAAATAACAAACCGTAAAAGCATCTCTTACTCATTTCGTGTGGCACAGGAGGGCACATCAGCATTGTCCACCTTGTCTTCTACGGTAATCTGGTTGGTTTGGACGACGTCTGCCCAAGGTTGCACAGCGATCTGCACTGAAGGACCGACCTTGTTACGACCGAAGAGCCAACGCCACCACAAGACTCTGGAGGCAGAGCTCTTTCATGGGCTGGAGCCCGGCTCGTCTCCATCTTCCACACCTTCTCCAAATTTTTTGTGTTTAAAATGACTGAAACCCACGATTCATGATAAAGCAAAGAAATGCACATTTCAGAGTGGCCTTTTATTGTGGGCAGTATAAGGTACACCTGTGCACTAATCATGATGTCAGATCAGCATCTTGATGTGGCACACCTGTGAGGTGGGATGGATTGTCTCAGCAAAGCAGAAGTGCTCACTATCACACATTTAAACTGATTAGTGAACAATGTTTGATATATATATAGTATATATATATATATATATATATATATATGTATATAGTATATACAGTGCTGAACACTGAGCAACCCCCCCCCTTCCTTCACAGTCCATTCTGATGACATCACAGGATTGAGGCAGTGGCTTGGATTCCAGAATCTGACCTCAAGGGATCAAAGGCAGTGGCTTTGATCCCTGAGTCTACAGAGATCAAAGGCAGTGGCTTTGATCCCTGAGTCTACAGATTGTATAAATAGCAGGCGAGCACATCATTCAGTGTGATGTTCTTGAGATACGATCTATTACAGATACAATCTATTACAGATACGATCTATTACAGATACGGTTTCATACACGATTTACTACTGTAGGATTTCAATCGACAGCGATGCAGTCTATGTCAGAATCCAGTGTGCCCCAATCTGCTACAGCCTGTGCCATGGACGGAAGAACCCAGCAAGCAGACCAGCAAAGATCTGCTGGCGGTCCAGGGGGCCGTCCAGCACGTCAGTATGGTCACAAACCTTCTGTCACTACAGCCATGCAGAAAATCCACTGCAAGGACGGAGAGGTTCAGGGACTGAAGCAGTTTGAGGATGAATACTGGACAGAAAGGACAAACTTCTGTCACATGATTCACAAGCGCAAAGTGCGTGTGAACCATCTGGAAGGTCTTATGGAGATCCGAGAGAAGCAGTTCGGAGCTGAAATCAAGAAAAGCTACGAAACTGCACAAAAGCAGGAGTCTGAGATCTACCAGCTGAAGAGAAAGCTTCAGGTGCAGGAGGAGAAGACCGAAGCTGCAAACCTCCTCAGTCAAGAGAGATTTGACGAGATGGTTGCAAGGTACGAGGCAGAAATAAAAAAGCTCTTGCACCAAAGCAACACTGAAGACCAGGAGAAGGTGACCCTTTTGGAAGAGCGGGTCCGCCAGGGGGACACCCAAAACCTGCAACTCAGGAAAGATAAGGAGGTTCTCTCTCAGCAGCTGAATGAGACCACAAACCAGCTGCTGAGCAGAGAGACTGAACTTCTGGAGAGCAGCCAAGCGTTGCAGACACGATGCGACGCTCTAGAAGCTGAGCTTCAGAAAGAGCTGGCTGCGAAAGAACGTAGCCAGGAGACTAACGTCCAACTGATGGAAGAGAGAAAGGAACTAGTAGCCAAGTTCCAAAAGGACCTAGCCATGTCACAGCAGCGCTTGGAGACAAGCACCATTCTGCTGGAGACAAAGGTCAACCAGTATGAGGCTGAAAAGAAGGGAATGGACGACCAGCTCACAAAGGTTCTGGTAGAGAAACAAAGCCTTGTCACCCAAGTGGAAGCTTTGCAGACAGCCCAAAAGGTTCTGGATGCAAAGTTGAAAAGGGAGCTGGACAAGAACGACAACTTGGTGACAAAGCAACGAGAGGTGGAGGACAACAACAAAGATCTGGCTGAGAAGCAAAAGAGCTTGGAGAAAGACCTCCAACAGGAGTGTGCTCTCGTCAAATCGATGGAGGAAGACCTGGCCAATGAAGCATATCGCTCTCAGGCCAAAGTCAAAGAGGTCCAGGACGACAACAAGGACCTGGAGAAGCTCTGTCTGAAACTGAAGAAGAGGAAAGCAGTCTTCTCTCCCTTCACGAAGAAGATTCAGGACCCGCAGGCAGAGCTGCAAAGGATGAAGGACAAGATGCATGCGAAGGAGATGAAGAAGAAAGCCAAGCGGGAGAAGGAGGAGAAAGAGCGGGAGGTGAAGCAGAAGAAGAGGGGTATGTTCAGCCACCAGGAAAACCGGTGTGGCAGCGACAGCAAGGTGGAGGAGGCTGCCAGTTGTTCAGCGGAGGCTGGACAACAGTAACTCCCCCCTTCCCCTCTCCAGCCTTCCCACCTTCCCCTCTCCACCCTTCGCCCCTTCGACTCTCCATCCTTGCTCCCTCCCTCCTACTCTACCTCCATCACCTCCATCTACCTCACCACTCCTTCCACCCACTCCCCCCCCCCTCCCCCACATTCAGCAGCACGGTTGCTCAGTGTTCACCACTGCAGCATCACAGAGACGCCACCACCCGTCCCTCTGTGTGGAGTTTGCATATACTCCCTGTGTCTGCGTGGGTCTCCTGGTTACCAGGTTTCCCACTAAATCACAAAAATATGCACTTTAGGGTTTTCTCCTGGCGCTCAGGTTTTCCCACAATGTATACATATTTATAAAAATATATGTATGTATTAAAAAAAACACAAATGTGTGTGTGTGAGTGTGTGTGTGTGTGTGTGTGTATGTGTGTGTGTGTGAGTGTGTGTGTGTGTGTGTGTCTGACACACAGGGTGCGTGTGAAGCGTCAGTGCAGTAGTACTGTGGTAGAAGTGCTTGTAGGGAGTGCATGTTGCATGTCACTTCTACTTGCTTCCTTCTGCTTTCAGCTACGGCCACCGGCTAGCCTCCTTTGGGGGTGAAAAGAGGAGCAGAGTTTGTCTCCTCCTGCCGGTACATAGCCTCTCCACCACCAAGACTCCTACAGTGCCTCCTCGCGGCCATACACGGTTAACTGGGTACCTCACAGTCCCAGGCTAAACTGTAGGGGATCGACTGTATTGAAACCCAGATTTGTATTTATTTTTGACGCATATATTTCAATTTAAAACTTTGTGTATGATTCTTTTTAAATGTTATATAAATGATTATTTTCAAACCTTGAAAACGAATTGGGTACAAAATGTGAAGTATGTCTTCTTAACGAAGGTAACAATTGTCATGTCCGTGATTAAAAAGCCCTATCAGAATGTTCAGGGGTATTATGGGTAGGGCGGAGGAAGTGGTATTCTATTAAATTTGTGTTCGATGTGTCTGTCTGTGTGTGGTCCATATTATTTAAATTCAATTCTGCAATATCTCCTTAATTCAGAAGTAGAGTTGAAATATAACATTGGCGACGAGGATTCACTTGCGTTAGTTAGCTAGAAATTTGAGTTCAGCTAGTTAGTATGGAGAAACACGGGATTCAGCATTTTGCATGCTACACCGAGCCACCGAGCCACGCTAGGCTCCAGATGGAAGCGATGGCTAACGTCATTTGAACTGTATGCCAACAGCAAAGGGCTTATCATAGCCGAGGATTCACCTGACGCTATGAAGCAAAGGAGACGTGCACAGCTACTCCATCTTGCTGGACCAGACGTACAGGACATTTTCTCAACTCTACCCGACATGGGTGAGGTAACTCAGTACGACAAGGCGTGGATGCTTTAAATGCATACTTCGTTACCTTAGAATTCTTATTTTAATCGCATACTAATAGTCCTTTCTCTTGTACTGTACACTATCAAATGTCCTGCTGCCCCTATTGAATGTGGTTAACTTGTTATCCGGATGAAAAGACCTTTAATCTTTTCCCCTTCCTGAACCGTCTTTGAAACATCTTTATCTCACATACATTGATCAAGGCCTGATGAATGGCCCCTGTTGTGACATTGTCGAGCTGTCCCGAAAACAGTCACACCTTGTTGACATCCTGAGATCCAGAGGTGCACTTTCCCCCCTCCCTAAAAGCCCAAACTCACTACACAATACATGTTTAGTTTAACATGTTTTTATATTATATATTATTTATTCTTAATTTATTTATCTTTTTTGTTTGATTTTTATTCAGATGTATACATTTAAATATAAATGAAATCCACTGTTAAAAACACAAGTTTATTTTTAAGGTCCAAAAATCAGTAATCCTGTTAAATAACCGTGATCTCAATATTGACCAAAATATTTGTGATTATGATTTCTGCCATAATAGTGCAGACCCATGTCAAACCCCACCAGTGTTTCCGTTTCGGACCGCGTTAGCTTATGTGGGGGAAATCTTATCTTATTCAGGTCAAACCCACTATTAAGACTAAAGTGGATTATACACACGCAAAATAAAATAATGAAAAGAACGTTTTTTGATGGCTGTAGAAAGACGCACACACACTGGGAGTGAGTGAATCAGGGCTGTTACAGTGTAATGGCCGTAGGCGAGTCCACACCGGAAGAACTGCCCGACTTGCGTCGGTAAATGAAATCGGGCTACTTAATATGGCCGACTCGAACAACGACATGGGCGGTTCACACCTACGGAATTCCAGCCGACGCATACGTTCCGCGCTTGCACGAGATGTAATGTCTCCAAAACAACAGGCGGCGCTAATCTGTATTGTGGGCCAAAAAACACGAAAACCGGAAGTAGCCGAGAGAGTGTGTCGACACCTTCTTCAATTCCACTCGTTATCTGGTATGTTTACCATCGTCACTTCCGGGCTTCACTGATTCGCTAGTCAAGCTGCTAGCCTCCACCAATTAGAATGGTAAAAGAATGACCGACTCGAATGGCGGATTATACATTTGAATCGGCTGAAATGAACACCGACATGGGCCGATTTGAGCGACCACACCAAGTAGACTCATGTCACGGATGCCGACTCTCTCAAAGACGCCGATTTTCGTTCCGGTGTGGTCACACGAAGCTGGTTATCAACTCGTTAACTCAACCCAGGGTTTACCTGTCCAGCTATGAGCGCGTGCACATGAAAGAGGCGGCATTTGCAGCATTTGACCAATCACCTTCATGGATCAGTCTAAGGCAGCGGAGCAGCGTATTTCACAAATGAGGAGCGAGCCATAATCTTACAGAAATACGAAGAAGTTAAACATATAATCCAGGCAAAAGGCAACAGTTTCATCTGCCAAATGCAGGAAGGACAGCTGGTAAAAAGTCCTTACTAGTGGTGTAATATATAATATAATATGACAGCCATCATAAGGGCACTACTAGATCTGACTGATTAAATAAAACCTTAACTTCGCTGATAGCTTAGTGGTGGAGTTACCGCCCTATTATTTGCTGGGCATGTATATTGATTGATACTGTAGTTAAGTCATGTGACTAGTAACCTTGCCATACCTTAGCTTTGGCTGAATTGACGCCACTGGTGTCAGGTAGGTTTTGTCTTGTCAATTTAAAAAATAATCATGAAAATGTGGTCACACAGATATATGTATAATTACATGTTTACTAATTTGAATTGTGATATCAAATTCTACACAGGAGCACTGTGCAAGGCGATGCAGGAGGATTTGCCTGATCCTGATGTTTTGAAAGTGGCAGAAGCATATGAAGGCTTTTCACCTGACATAGCACCCCTTATTACCACCATGTTCATCAGTGCTGATCGAGTCAGCTTTGGGCAAAGTACAGGATATCTTACTAGCAGCCAGTGCCAGTCAGCCGCATCATGTTACTCCACACTGGAGCTCCTCAACCCCCACCTCTGCCCTTAGATGGCTACACATTGGAGCCCACTTGTTGTGAGCTGTTTGTGAGCAGTCTCCACCATCAACTGCATCTACAATCTCTACAGACCAACTTGGAAATTGCAAGGGGAATAGAAGTTGCAACAAGGGACCAGAGTATGTCTGTGGAGTGGCATCGGGTCAGAAATATGAGATAAACATCTTCTCACTTTAGGGAGGCTTGTCATGTTCGTGGTCAGACATCAGCAGAACATCTCGCTGAAAGACTGTTAAGGATTGTGGGCCAAACATCGGCCATGAAAAGAGGTCTGGCATTGGAGCCACAGGCAATTCAAGAGTACTGTAAAGTGAAGAACAACCGTTACTGGCCTTGTGGCTTCGTCATACACCCTGATGCCTCCTGGTTAGGATCTTCTCCTTCTCTCTTGTTTTTGACCCCACAGACAACCCACCCTTCGGCCTGTTGGAGGTAAATGTTGACATTGTTGTCAGTTATGTTGACAGCAAATACCTGAAGCTCAACAATGGCTCGACGAAGCTGAAAAAGCAACACATGTACTACTGGTAGCTCCAAGGGCAACTCCTGCTGACAAGTATGGACTGGTGTCACACCAAAACATGGCATTTCTAACTTTCACAAGATAACATTTAATAAATTGGAAGACTTATATTTGCTTATTAAAGGTTCAATTCATGTGAATGTGTATTTTTGGACATATCTTTAGAAGAAAAGAGGTTTGGGATCAAATCATTTCTGGGACCCCATGCAGTAAGTCTGCGGACCCCCTAGGGGTCACGGACCCCCTGTTCTAATCCATGACATCAGAGTACACATTCTCAGTGTACACTGGGCTCAATCTCCACAAACACAGCAATTACAGGCTAAACTTAATCCAAACAAAGGAGACTCCCGGGGAAAAGACAAGACAGGGTGTGATACATTTAGGAGCCAGCAGATGGAGCCTTTCAAGCTCTCAGAGACACCATATGGTCAGCAATGAAGCTCATTTCAACTGCTGGTTGCAGGACACGTTGAACTATTGGTCAGTGATGTGGGGATTGTATGAATTACAAATGCACATATTCAAGTAATGCAAAAAAAAGATTACAACATGGCACCTAAAGTCTTACTCCATTGTCCATGCTCAGCTGCACTACTCAACGCTTGGGTTACATTGAGAAGGTTATAATGCTTTGAGATTTTATTATAGAAGCTGGCATCAGACTGGGATGATGGCAGGAATGTGATTTATGTAATGTCAGACATGTTTCAGTGTGAGATCAACTACACATCTGAAGTGTTTTAAGCTGCAGCTCTTTAGGTTTTATTGGCATGAAGGGCCATCAGATAACTGCTGTATCTTCACGTGCAGATTCACATGGAGCCGTCTGATGAGGCTACTGTGCAAGAATTACAGACAACAATGATGAAATAAAAATGAATACAAAGACCTTCGCTCATGCAACATCTGGGTATAGTTAAGTCCCAACTAGAATGTGTTGTTGTCACATCAACAGCTGTATTAAGAGATGGTGATCAGAAGTGAACAGATAGATGTGGATGTCACATCTCAGCATTAATGCAAGGAATCTGTTTGACCCTGACGTGATTTGAACACGCAGCCTTCTGATCTGGAGTCAGACGCGCTACCGTTGCGCCACAAGGTCACACATGCTGCACCATGGGAAACTCAAAGCTGACATGAAAGTACAGCCCAACAGTTCTCTGGCAGTTTCAGCCATCGTAGCATTCATTCATTCTACTTCTCTACACATTGTTGCTGGATTGGTTAGGATCTCCTCCCGATGGTGTTGTTTTTGACCCCACAGACTACCCACCCTTCAGCCTGTTGGAGGTAAAATGCCCCAATGTCAAGAGTTATGTTGACTGCAAACACCTGAAGCTCAACAATGGCTCGATGAAGCTGAAAAAGCAACACATGTACTACTGGTAGCTCCAAGGGCAACTCCTGCTGACAAGTATGGACTGGTGTGACTTTGATATTTAATGCAGAGGAGGACATGGTCATTCAAAGGATCTACAAGGACCCAGATTTTTTCTTTGTCTGCTTCTACTTACCAACAGTTCTCCTCAAACCCATGATGTTCATCCAGTGGTCTACCTCAAATGTTTTGCAAAGAAATCATTATTTTATACATTTTTATTTGAATATAAGAAATAGTTATCCAAAGGAATGAACTTCTACCCAAATGTTGTATAAAAAGTTACTCTGCTATTACCAAAATTAAGTAAAAATCCTCTTGATATGTTTTATGACTATGATTGTAAACAATATACACATAAAGCGCTCTAATACTGATTAAACAAATTAATGCACAAACATAACTAAAATATATATGCCTGCTTGTGCATTTAGTTATCACTACAAACCTATACATGGTGCCTTATGTTACTGTTGGGAGTTTAGCTCATTTAAAAATGCAACTATTTATTTATAAAAATGTCTGATGTATTTTTGGCCCAGCCACTGTGTAAGAGACAATAAAATATCAAGCAAACGGTAAACATCAAGTAAACGTCTGATCATTTATTGAATGGTATATCACATGTTAGAAAACAGTACAATTACTACAGTGTGTCAAGGCACAAAGAAAGAATAAACCTCGCTATGCAGAAGGAGAGAGGGGGTCTGACAGAATATCTTTGTGCAGTCCAGGATTACTTGTGCGTCAGGAAATGCAGCAAATTCTGGTGGGAGGTATGCTTTGACATCTTCTAGTGGTATCCAGAGGTGTATGGAACCCAGCAGTTCATACAAGAAGTGAGTCCATGATGTTATAATCCTGCTGAAGTTGGTCCAGTGAATCGAAAAACGATTGGCTAGATCCCTCAGAGGCAGGCCCGCAGAAAGATAGGTCTGTGGTCAAAAAGGTAATTGAAAGAATTGCTGACTATATGTAATTAATCCTTCAAAACTGTTTTATTTTCCAAATAAAATCAAAACATGGCATTTCTAACTTTCACAAGATAACATTAAATAAATTGGAAGACTTATATTTGCTTATTAAAGGTTCAATTCATGTGAATGTGTATTTTTGGACATATTTTTAGAAGAAAAAAGGTTTGGGATCAAATCATTTCTGGGACCCCATGCAGTAAGTAAGTAAGATTAGTGTTCTAATCCATGACATCAGAGTACACATTCTCAGTGTACACTGGGCTCAATCCCCACAAACACAGCAATTACAGGCTAAACTTAATCCAAACAAAGGAGACTCCAGGGGAAAAGACAAGACAGGGTGTGATACATTTAGGAGCCAGCAGATGGAGCCTTTCAGCTCTCAGAGACACCGAATGGTGCAGCAATGAAGCTCATTTCAACTGCTGGTTGCAGGACACGTTGAACTATTGGTCAGTGATGTGGGGATTGTATGAATTACAAATGCACATATTCAAGTAATGCAAAAAAAAGATTACAACATGGCACCTAAAGTCTTACTCCATTGTCCATGCTCAGCTGCACTACTCAACGCTTGGGTTACATTGAGAAGGTTATAATGCTTTGAGATTTTATTATAGAAGCTGGCATCAGACTGGGATGATGGCAGGAATGTGATTTATGTAATGTCAGACATGTTTCAGTGTGAGATCAACTACACATCTGAAGTGTTTTAAGCTGCAGCTCTTTAGGTTTTATTGGCATGAAGTGCCATCAAATAACTGCTGTATCTTCATGTGCAGATTCACATGGAGCCGTCTGATGAGGCTACTGTGCAAGAATTACAGACGACAATGATGAAATAAAAATAAATACAAAGACCTTCACTCATGCAACATCTGGGTATAGTTAAGTCCCAACTAGAATGTGTTATTTTTGTTCAACTAACCAGATACTTCATGAGCTGAACTTCATCACTGTCACATCAACAGCTGTATGAAGAGATGATGATTAGAAGTGAACAGATTGATGTGGATGTCACATCTCAGCATTAATGCAAGAAATCTGTTTGACCCTGACGTGATTTGAACACGCAGCCTTCTGATCTGGAGTCAGACGCGCTACCGTTGCGCCACAAGGTCACACATGCTGCACCATGGGAAACTCAAAGCTGACATGAAAGTACAGCCCAACAGTTCTCTGGCAGTTTCAGCCATTGTAGTATTCATTCATTCTACTTCTCTACACATTGTTGCACCTTTTTGTGATTAAAATGACTATTAGATGCATGTTTCCCCCTCATCCTGCCAACAGCATACACCCTGACCCTGAGTTGTGTATCTGAGTTTTGGAGAGCAGAATTAACTTCATCAGAGGATATAGAGGTGAACCTGGACAGGAGTCCTGTCCATTATTACACATTACCATTGTATTGGCAGAAAACACAATTAAATTCGGACTTTCCAGTTTTACGTCCTTGGCTTCCCCTGTCCTGTTTTGTTTTAAAAAAAATGCCTGCCTCTTCCTTTTATTAATTTTCTCCCTGTGGTATTGAGTATTTTCCTAGGTATTGGTATCTACTTTCAAATTCTAGTATTGTGACAACCCTAGATAGGACACACATCCGTCAAAGGCCTGTGTAGCTAGATAACATAAGTGTGACACATTTACAGTCCATACATTTCTATTGTCAATTACGTTTAATCTCTTAAGTGACCGATGACGATGTCGGACGCTTGATCCGCCTGAGGAGAGAGAAGGAGCACCTCTTTTCAGGGAAGCGGTTTGCCGCTTCAGCTGGATGGGAGTGAGTCGTGTCAAATTAATGTGATGTGTATTCATGACGACACTTCATCAGTTGACTACATTGCTGTCTATAGTCATTGTTAATGTTACTGATATATTTGTTGTTTTTCAGTATACTTCTTCTTTTCATGACATTTTGTAGAGCTGTGCTGAAAGAGATGGGCCTTGCCAGCCTGGTGACTCCTGCTCAGGCGGTAAAGAAGTGAGAGAATTTAAAGAAAACGTATAAGGTTTGGATTCATTGGAATTTTCACTGTAGTCCTAGTTATTATAAGCATATATGAAAGATCAGTTACTGTATCTCTTTGAGTATTTCCTTTACTGTATTCAGCTTGTGAAATGAAAACTATATGAGTTGTGCACTGAAAGTATTTTGTGCAAATTGCAATGTGTGCAGGAGCTCAGGAAGCAACCTACTGGCAGTGGCACTGAATCAGGGGAGTCCAGTGCTGGTTCATGGAAGTGGTTCTCTCTCATGGATGAGGCAATAGGTGGTAGGCCATCTATTCAGCCTCCGTGCCTAATTGCCTCAGCCTGGGGAGAGAACCCTTCCATTGGTCAACCAGCATCCACTGATTCAGTGCCACCAGAACAAGAGAATCAGGAGGAGAACGTAGGGTCAGATGAGCCAGAGCCAGGGCCAGGTCCAGCAAAGAGGCAGAGGCGTGATGCTGTCCTGGAGCTTTTGGAGAGGGCAGAAGAGAGGGCCAGGCGTGACGAGGCCAGGGAGGACAGATTGATGAATTTATTAGAAAGAATTGTGGAGAAATTGTGAAAAAAGGAGAGAAATTTGATTGGTTGATTAATAAATGTTTTATGAAAAATGAACTGTGTCAACAATAACAATTCATAACTTAAATAACAACAATTACAATAACAAAAAACTATTTACAATGAAAGACAGGGACATACAAGCTAATCTATTTATATAAAAATGTGTCAACAATTACAACTAACATTCTTAACTAATGCTATTTACAGTGAAAGAAACCTAACGTGTGTGTGTGTGTGGGGGGGGGGGGGGGGGGGGATGGTGGGTGTTTGTGGAAATGATCAATAATCATGCTCCTGGGCTGCAGCATGCAAGGATACCCACCATCCCCCAGAATGCAGTAGCCCTCAGGTGGGTACAGTTGCTGAGTGTAGAGCGGGCTGTTTTTCAGGACCCTTGAATCATGCACTGATCCAGGGTACCCTACAAAAATATCTAAAAATAAACATCTGTGGTCACATACAGCCTGCATTTGAATTGAATAAAATAATTTGCGGTTAAAATAACACTGGGCTTCTGCACTTGGGGGCTTGATCCTCACATGGCATCCATCAACGCTGCCCACGACTCTGGAAAAAGCTGCAGAACCAGCCAGACGGGAGAAGCCAGCAACAGTTGCTTCAAGGTGATCTTGTGGTGGAAAGTAGATGACCGTGCTTTTGAGGCGCAGCACTCTCCCAGTGACCCGATGGACTATGTCGTAAACGGTGGCCCGTGGGATGGCGAACACGTGCGACGACGCGGTAAGAGGTGGCACTTGCCAGCCAAAAAAAAATACTAACACCTCCAGATCATGACCCCAGCCATGGTCAATAGGGGAGCGCAGGATGGCCGTCAGATGACCATTGGTGGGTCTGGAGAGGCGGAAATCAGGTCGTAGGTCGCTCTGGTCATCAAAGTATGGCCAAGATGGGAACTTGGCAGTTCAATGAGTAGTACCTGGATGGTTGTGCCCACTGTAAATAAAGTGTATAAACGAATCAATAAATATATTCAAACTGATAACATGTTGTCCTGCAGTGTAATGTGTGACTTAGAGCTATGTACAATATATCAAATGTCTGTTTTAATCATTTACTGTCGAGATTTTGCGATGTCTATATAGCCCCAGTAGGGGGTGTTGTCTCACGCAATTAGCCTAGCTAGCATTTTTTTCATCTATTCACTTACAATTCGATGACGTCTTGCTACTCTAGCAAGAGCTAGACGCCGTACATGTCTCTCTCTCTGGCCCTCCTCCTCCTCCTGGCTAAAAGTACAAAAGAACAAACAAGGTGAGGATTATTCTTGGATCCATAATCAGTGCTTGAATTGGAATAAAAAAGGTGCCAGTACTCTAAATCAGCAACTGCACAGCACGAGCGCTTGTGGCTCTCGTGGATACCATGTGTTTTTGCCTGGTTTACCTAGATAAACCCTATACTAGTTGCTTAGATAAACCATATACTAGTTGATCATTTTCACACACACATTTCTCTGTTAAAAAAAAAAAAAAAAAAAAAATTGTTTGTCTGAAATGGATACAATGTACAGTGAAATGGCAGCTATGTGTGGCTTTATTGTAGCTACTTGCTTTCTGCTTGCTTGTTTGCTCTGTCTCTCAACTTGCTTGCCCTAGTGAGAGAGCTAGAGAGAGAGAGAGAGAGAGAGAGAGAGAGAGAGAGAGAGAGAGAGAGAGAGGCTGTCTTGGAATAAAGATATCACAACTTCGATACTCACTCTTGAATTCCTCTGTCTAGCCCTCTCCATCCAGAGAGGGTGACCGGTTTTATTTTTCCATTTCTGCTCCCTGTACATAAATAACGGCGGAGGTAAATAACGGCCGGTCTCTAATGGAGGCGAGGGCAAGTGTCGACAGGCAGCGTTATTTCCACGCTGCGTCGCGAAGATTTTTGGCTGATGCTATATTAGGGGATTTACGGTATGCCCTGAAATGCATTCGACTGACGGCAAGTGTGGAGAGACAGTGCGCCGCAGCCTCCCGCAAGCTCTCGAAAATCTTTCAAACTGAAACTCGATCTAAAATGAAGACAGATTCATCAACTGCATAGCTTATTATAGGTATCCACAACATGATAAAAGAACTACAATATGCGTACCTAGATGCGTCATGAGGTGGCGGTACGCTGTAAGAAGTAACGGTACGCAGATGGGTAAAAATCAGAAGTCCCGGTACTGCGTACTGGTGAGTACCGGCCCAATTCAAGCACTGTCCATAATAGATCAAAATGCTTGTAAGAGTTGAATGAATGAATCCTTGGCGGGAACGTACAGCAGGATATGACACGCATTAATTATGCGTCAGGAATTACGTCATCAACGGCGCCGAAAGAAATGCGAGTAGTGTCCGAAAGCGTTTTTTCATTTTGCCGATGAGTCCACTATGTAGTGCCCTACATAACACTTCCCTATGTAGGGAATAGGGAGTGATTTCGGACACAGCCATAGACAATGAATGGGACGCGGGGAAACACCGCTGCCTGTGGACACGCACCTTCAGCCTCCCCCGTGCTGCCAGATAATTCGGTCTCGTTTGGTCCGTGCCACACCGCTCCAGCCTGCTCACGCTGAATTGTTTCTACGCAGCCGCCTGCAGCCTTTTCCTGTGGGTCTCCTTTAGTTTTGTTTGTTGTGCCTTGGTGAGACAATAAATATGCCTTTTTCTTTGAACTGCCCTTTTGACTCCTGCATGCTTTTTTGGGTCCAACTCTGAGCTCAGACCGTTACAGGGATTTTACTTTTGGACGTTATGAAGCTCTGGTGTTATTGGATATAAATAATGTCATACTAATAAAATAAGTGTTGCCTGATCTTTATCTGTGCAGAAATACCAGGTTTAAACAGAATATGACAAACTAAGTAGTCTACTAATGTTGAGTGGGGACAAAACCAACACACACACAAACTGGCCTGCTCTGTTGTCGCTTCATTTGGATCCCTGTACCGTTCAGAGTTTATGTACTTTCCTTTCTTTTTTTCTCACCTCCGGTTCATCTCACGTATTCATGTTTCAACAGGATGTGTTTCTTCTGAGAGATGTTTGATAAGTGCAAATTTATTTTCTTTTTTTAAGTCTTCAAATAACTGTCTTTGAAATCAAAATAAAGCTTTCTTTTTTAACTTATTTTTTAGAATAAACAAAACAGGGACGCAATATACAAAAGTTAAAGATATAGATAAGATAGATTAATATCAATGGTGGAAATGAAATTACAGCAACGAAATATAAACAGGAAATAACGTGTCCTACTGAAAAGTAAATAAATACAAAGGCAAAGGAGACATTAGAAGAGCGTGAAACAGATGCAATTCTTTAGCTTTTCTGTTTTTTTTTTGTCAGTGAACTTTAGTGACCCGACATAGTTGTCAAAATTGTTCATGAACAATTTGTAAGACCGAGAGTTTCCGTTCCATTTACAAGTATGAATATGATATTTACCCAGTACAAGATTGACAGTATCAGAAATGATTGTATTCAAATTGTCCACAAAGTAAATCATAGATATGTCATCCATCTTTAAAGATGGAAGCACTTAATCACGTTTCCACTCCGACTCCGAGACTTTCGACCATCAAAAATTGTTTTTGGAGCGACTCTAGACATTTTTGCATCCCTCAAAAAGCATTTCAGAGAGTTGTTTGACCACTCAGACCTACCGAATAGCTTATAAACCAAAATGCCAAAATGTTTTTTTCCCCGAGCCACTTAGTTATCACCTTTGCCGTATGGTGATGAGGTGCTCCATCATGCTGGAAAAGGCATTATTCTAACCGTTCTTGGATGGTTGGGAGAACATGAATCTTCCACTGATTAGAATAATATTAGTATGTCTGTGGTCAAAAAGGTAATTGAAAGAATTGCTGACTATATGTAATTAATCCTTCAAAACTGTTATATTTTCCTAATAAAATCAAAACATGGCATTTCTAACTTTCACAAGATAACATTTAATAAATTGGAAGACTTATATTTGCTTATTAAAGGTTCAATTCATGTGAATGTGTATTTTGGACATATTTCTAGAAGAAAAAAGGTTTGGGATCAAATCATTTCTGGGACCCCATGCAGTAAGTCTGTGGACCCCCTAGGGGTCACGGACCCCCTGTTCTAATCCATGACATCAGAGTACACATTCTCAGTGTAGACTGGGCTCAATCCCCACAAACACAGCAATTACAGGCTAAACTTAATCCAAACAAAGGAGACTCCCGGGGAAAGGACAAGACAGGGTGTGATACATTTAGGAGTACACATTCTCAGTGTACACTGGGCTCAATCCCCACAAACACAGCAATTACAGGCTAAACTTAATCCAAACAAAGGAGACTCCAGGGGAAAAGACAAGACAGGGTGTGATACATTTAGGAGCCAGCAGATGGAGCCTTTCAGCTCTCAGAGACACCGAATGGTGCAGCAATGAAGCTCATTTCAACTGCTGGTTGCAGGACACGTTGAACTATTGGTCTGTGATGTGGGGATTGAATTACAAATGCACATATTCAAGTAATGCAAAAAAAAGATTACAACATGGCACCTAAAGTCTTACTCCATTGTCCATGCTCAGCTGCACTACTCAACGCTTGGGTTACATTGAGAAGGTTATAATGCTTTGAGATTTTATTATAGAAGCTGGCATCAGACTGGGATGATGGCAGGAATGTGATTTATGTAATGTCAGACATGTTTCAGTGTGAGATCAACTACACATCTGAAGTGTTTTAAGCTGCAGCTCTTTAGGTTTTATTGGCATGAAGTGCCATCAGATAACTGCTGTATCTTCATGTGCAGATTCACATGGAGCCGTCTGATGAGGCTACTGTGCAAGAATTACAGACAACAATGATGAAATAAAAATGAATACAAAGACAAGTGACACAACTCTGGAGTCAGCCTTCTCTCAAGTTCTGCTTGAGATGATTGGTCTTGTGGTGGTTTATGCTGCAGTCCTGCAAGGTGAAAAACACAATTAAAACACTGAAAAAGCCTTAATCATCCTAAACAGTTCTGAAAATTACAGTGGGTTTATGTAGCATTAAATATATTCATCATGTCTTTTTACTCTCTCCTGTAGTTTTAGAAATAGCAGAGCAGTGGCTCAACTTGCCCTTGCTTGAATATAAAGCCTTATTTTGTTTTGTAGATTTGGCCTTGATACAATTTGAACACAAACTGGGTTCCAATCTGCATCATTTTTCTTTTTCCATTTAGTACAAACTGCTGCCGCACTTACAAAGTGCATACTGTTGAAGCTCATCAACTACGTCATCGAAACATCGCACATTGAACTTTGACCCTCTTGTTCATACATCAGCTGTGCAGAGGATTGTCAGAATAGGCAGAAAGAACACTGGCCTCCTGGTATTTTGGGCATACTGCATTTGGCCTACTATGCATTGGGTCATGCCTAATCGTTTATCTGGCACACTTTATCATATGGCGGGTGTTGGAATGCACAGTTTATCTTCTGATCTGACATCAGAAATGCTACTTAACCACTGCAAACCACAAATAAGCCACTTCTTTAAGCAAATACAGCTAAAAATGTGTGTTCATTGTAGCCGCTGTTCCGTCTTGGACCTGTCCTCGACATGCAAGTTCTTGTACCAGATGCAGGACGTGATGTGGCAGCAAGCAAGAATAGACATCTATAAGCGCGATACAAATGGGACTGTTCAGGTTAAATAATAGCTTCCCCCCTCAGCTAACAGCAAAGTCCACACGTTCACTAATAATACGTTTTCATCAACAAAAGGTTCAATAGTGGCACACAGAAAGGCGGTATTAGAAAACGCTGGCGGAGGAAGTGGGGGCGCAGTAAATCACACACATCTATTGTGATGTGTCAGGAATGACCTCCTCCACTCTCGGGACCATGTCGCAGCACGTCTGCCGTGGAAGTAACACCTCGCTGTCAGCTGACAGCTAGAGCACACACACTTTTGTCTCCGCACAGGACAAGTCTGGAAGTGTGGAGAAGAAGAATTTGGATTCGTTTAGACCTTGTTCTAAGTGGCGCAATGAAGTTAGGATGGGCCTTGATGCATATTATCATGATGGCCCCGAGAGCACGCTAGTTACAAGCTATGAAACACACACACACACATACACACACACACATAATATCACACAATATCATTATACATATCACCAAGAATCATCACTGCTTTCCTGTATTATGAAAAAGCAAAAAATACTAAAGAAAATTAGACCTAATTCTTCCCGTTTATTTATTGTTTTTATAGTTCATAAAGAATAAGCATATCATTTTGTTACCACTACGGACTGTTTTACCAAAAAGAAAAAGAAATGGTGGATTTTTTATTTAATATGAGTGCAGCTTTGAACACAAGTGTATGTTTATGATGGTAATATGATGGTTATTTTTCACTCAAGACATTGTTGGAGGGCTGGCTTTTTTTCTATGGGCCCCAGTGGTCCTCAATATCCATAAATATTTGCTGCTTTACAGAATTGTTTCATCCATTCGTGATATGGCAAAATTAAAGAGAATGTAAATCATACTGTATGTCCACATTCTGCAGGTCTGGATAATTGACTACTACTACAATTTTATGAAGTAACTAACAGGAAAGTAACTTTGTCAGTAACATCATCTATTTGAGTTTTAGAGCTAGTTGGATTTCCCTGTATGTGAACTTAACAGTGGCAGAGAAAAAAATGGCCTTCACTCTTTACTTTAAATGTAATTTGCTCACACAGACACAGGCTCTTCCTCTGCATCCCCATCATGCAGCGCTGGAAACAACAAAAGCTCCATATTTAACGTCACTACAAAAGTTCAGCAGTTGGGTAGATTCTCTTAAGTACTGCCATGTGCTGAATGCTCGATCAATCAATCCGCTGTCTTCATTTCCACTCGGCTCCTCCTCCCTCTCCCTGCATTCCTGATGTGCATTGGACAGACCATCCGGGCCCGGGACTCATCATACTAGAGCAGTATGGGCTAAATGACCTAACCTAATTTCCTGGGGCAAAAAGGGTGATGTCCTCATTGGTGTCCTCTATAACAACCATAAACTATGGTCTGACTTTTTCATCTGCATGCGTTACACAGAATCCATAATAATATGACAGACTAAAAGTCAAATAAAAACCAAATACTGTGTTGTTTTGGTGTTGCTTTTCACACATTCAGCCCATAAATGTGAACATAAGTGAGATTTAGATGTTGTGGAATACAAAGAGGAAGAAAAGTCCCAAAGGTCATCAAACTCTTGCTCTTTGATGGAGTGCTTTGGCCACCAGGGGGAGCATTATTAATGCAGAAGAGCAGCACTTGTCAAAGCAGAGTCTCTACAGTTGAAAGATTTCCGAACAGATCCGGGTCTCTGAGGACTAACTAAGTTAAAATCTACACAATGGCACGTGCTTGACCCTGACGTGATTTGAACACGCAACCTTCTGATCTGGAGTCAGACGCGCTACCGTTGCGCCACAAGGCCAGTGAGAGCTGAGGCTGCATTTAATGTACACAAAGCACTTCTGCCCTGAATAAACGATGCCTGAAGAAAGGGACGAGCCAGGTTCAGGGAGACTTGCATGCAGGAGCTCGAAACAAACTGAAGTGAGAGGGAAACAGATGTTTGCACAGTGATAATAAAGTTAGGAGAAGGGGTTGAGCACTGGTGTTCATGTTCACTCACTTGGACGACATCAGATCATAAAGAGTAAGAGCTGCAGGGAGAGAGGGAAGCTCCGCAGAAAGGTTGCAGCTTTTTATCAGTGAATTGGGTCATACCAGAGCCAGCCTCGGGCCTCTCACTTTGCACCGCGGTTCAATAATTTAGTCTTATACATAACATTAATATATGCTTCACTATCAGTGGCACAAGTGCTGGTCTCAGCAGCTCTGAGAGCACGTATGACTCTGACCTCTCATTGAAATTCAACATCTGTTTATATGTTACATGTGCTGGATCCTCCAGGCAGTCACAGACACCTGATAACCTGAGTCAGGGTATCCCAGACTCACCTATAACCCAAACCCCCAAACTCACAGATCTGCATCTCATATGGCACCTGACTCACATATGGGATGTATAGCAAGTAAGCATTCTTCAAACCATGCACCCCCCCCAACCCCCCACCTCCATGATGTCTACTGCTATTGCTTAAATTTGCTTAAACAAATGATGACAAACTAACTGTCATGCAGTCAGAGGAAAGGGCGGTATTCAAGTTGGAAATGGGTTGGGAGGGTTATGTAAGGGGCCCCTCATGTAGTTTCATCTGGCCCCATTATTGAAGTTGCACGATCAAGTGTATGTTTGCTAAAACCTTGTGAAATGCATCTCACCCTGTTTTATGTATAAAGTTTTATTGTGCACTGTCACTGTTTAAATACAGAAATACAATCACTGATTAGACTGAAAATAAACATGTTTGTTAAGGCATACTACTGCAGTCATAATGACAACTAATCAGCATGGCAATATGAAACCAACCATCTGTTTTTATAATATTCACTTTAGGGTTTGTGACTCGACTAATAAGTGTTACGCAACTTTTCTATGACAAGCAGGCAGAGCAACGTAAAGTGTCTTTTGGACGGCTTCGCCCTCAGCTCCTCCAACCTGCTGTGTGGAGCCGATTGGTCGGCGTCGGAGACATTCTTCGAGCCTGCTCCGACATGCGGACGCGCTCTCGGGCCAGTGGTGCGCTCTCACCGGGGAGGCTGCTGGTTGGGAACTTTCTGTGAGTGAGTCAACGCGGCACGCAGGCAGGACGCCACCCAGATCCCGATGCTGGGCTTCTCTCTCCCCGAGGACACAAAGACAACTTCACTTCGACGCCTCCGACAACCACCGGGGGGATTTAGTTTGTTGTTTTTTTTGTTTGTTTCACCACCTTCGCGCACCTCGGGATGATCGCTGTCGCCGCGACGCGCCTTTTTCCTCGTCGGGATTAACAGCGGCGGAGGTGAAATGAAAGTGACGGTGTGTTTCGGGAGGACCCGGGTGGTCGTCCCGTGTGGAGATGGGAATATACAAGTCCACAGTCTGATCGAACAAGCGGCCATGAGGTACAAGAAGGCGATCGCGAAGGTAAGCCCAACGAAGCGCACCGCCCTGCCCCGGCGGGGCTTCACTGACGCCGAGCTGGAGCCGCAACATGGCGCTTTTTTCACGGGCTGAAGGAGAGGGAGAGTGGGCTGAAGGGAGCCGGTGGCTGCCCCTAGAACGGGAGCTAGTGGGGGAGCCCAGGGGGAGGAGGGGAGGTGGGTGGGGGAGTGGGCAAACTTTTCATCGTTATTTCGAAGGTGATGCTCCGGAGTGATCGCTGAGTTCTTCACAAGGAATCTCCCCCCCAAAAAAGTGTAGCAAACAGACTCCTGCTCTCTCCTGTGTGCGCATGAAAACTCCTGGAAGTGTTCCTGTTCACTACTGTAGCTGTCGTTGGCAGAAAAGTGCGCCAGAGTGCACGGAGTTCGTTGATGAAGGAGGAACAAAATAAGCCCTGCTGCATGTGTGCAATCCCGCTGTTTTAAACGTCAGTAAATAATGTTTGTGCAAGCAGACAAGACGTAAAAATGACAGTTATTCCTGAGTTACACGTGCCTTTTAGCCTACTTCACTGTTGGACCCTGAATGCATCTCCTCCTGCGTGCTTTCGTGCTACTGCGGTTTATTTAAAAACAAGAAAGGAATGACTGGCCTGTGTCCTGATGGAGGAACCCTGCTTTGCACTCATTGGTCTTTGCAATTACATGCTGACAGAAAAAAAAAAAAGTTTTTTTAAGTTCATCCAAGTTTCAGCTATTCAATGACGCAATGTGTTACTGTGTGAAACGCCTGTGCCAGATTTGAATGAGGCCTGACAAGGACACTGATTGCTTTTCCCTTTGTGGGTTTCTGGTGGCTACCCTTTAAAGCCCATTACATGACTAATGAGTGAATTCAAGTTTGGTACTTGGTACTTTCCATGGCTAGTGACAGCTCTCCTCTTTGTCCGTGGGTGGTATGACCGGGTGGAGTCCGGTCAGTGCTGCAGCTGCTTCTCAAGGCTGTGGGACACCTGGATGACCACATGCCGGGTTTGCCAGGATATTTCTTTTATGTGTTTTAAAGTAGGGAGACTCACAACCTTCTTTGTTTTAGAAGAGGCATTTCCAGAGTGACTCTCACACTCTCATTCTCACCCCCCACTGGACAGATCCAGAGTGAGAGTGCCAGGGATGGGACAATATAGGATTTTATCACGGATCCTGATTTTAAAAATAAGTTGATCTTGGTGAATTTCTGTTATTGGAATAATCCTAAATATCATCACATCTAGCTCGCTGTCATGGTAGAGAAGAGAATAATAGACCCTAATTTAAAAAAAATACAGGATACAAAAGTACAATTTTTGTTTATTTATCCAGGGAGACCTTATAATTTATTATCATCTCATTTAAGAATCATCTTATTTAAGATTTTTTTGACACTTTTGAAAATTGGTGTGTTTTATGTGTGACATAAAAAAACATTTGTTTCTTAACAAAACGTAAAGTGATACCAACATGTCTTAGTGCCATTTGAAAGAGTTTTAAGTAGTTTGATGATTATCGGGATAATATTGTAAATCAGAACAATGGCTAGAATAATCGTGAACCGAAATCTTTCTAACGTCCCGTACCACGAGAGAATAGTGATGGCAGATTTGGGTTTGATCGAACAACGTTTTTCCTTCAGTACATTTTCAGAGATGCTTTACACCTGTCCCACCTTTGACTTCCTATAAAAGATGAATATTCACTGCTAGATATTATCACTGAAGGCAAACAGTGACGAAAAAGGTCAACATTAACACTTGTTCGTTGAAAGCACTTCCTCCTTAACTACACACTCCATTCACTCCTCTGTTTACCAGTGCTAGATGCTTTTCCATGGTTCAGCAGAACGGAGGCGACTGGTCCATTGATCCATGCAGTGGCACTGTAAATGAAGAAGTGTAGGCTTCCCCTCTGGGTCAACACTAACTACTGGATCCCAGGGCAGCCACGACCTTTGCCCTACAACATGGCATTGCTTTAATTTAATTCATTTTTTAAATAGGCATGTCAGAAGCAGGCAGCATATCCGAGAAGGTGAAGAAGAAGTCTGATTGCATGGAAGTCTATGAGAAATCGATCCTAATTTATTATCTCAGTAAACACTGTAAACAGGACTTTATGGTCTCAATCTCTGATTTCAAGTCTTCTTCAATACAGCATATTGTCCATTTAGAGAGATAAAGACCATAAAGGAGGTTGTGCCTCAGGGCGGGGCTACCTTGTGACTGACAGGTTGCTACCAATGCAATTAGCTACGAAGTTGACTTTAACACTTAGCTGTAAAGTTGACCTTGAATTATGAAGCTAACTTTGTTAAGATCTTCCCACCAGTAGCAAGATTGGTTCCAGATCCAGCAAGGTTGCTGCTCGGGGTGACAATCTGTTGCTTGTGTTCGTCAGATCCACTGTTGCTCCTCCATAATCCGAATGTGGTCCCTTCCTTCGCTGGTTGCAAAAAGAATAATCATGCTATGAAAATGAATTGTTGAATGCAGCCGAATGTGCACGGCCCATTTTTACTTTGTGTGGTAGTTTAGAATCGTGTTCACACTCTTGATGGACAGCAGGCCACCTTTTCAGGTGATCTGTACCCACGTCCAAACTCCAAACTCTGCAAAACTGCAAACTCTTCAACAACTACTTCAAGTCCGCCTCTTCTCTCCCGTCCTTCCTCTATACTTAAAGCTGATCTCCCTCCACCTACGCTCTGTCTGACTCTAATGTCTTTATCTACCTCTTCATTATCCATGAACCACCTTAGGGTTGCAAAGATATCTGTCACATGTATTGCCACGGTAATTATGTGATGCGTTTCATCTAGCAGCCTCTTAGCTGCCTGTAATATCACTGATTTGTGAAATTCGACTTATGGTCCTGAGCCCAATCAGACAATGTCACAAGCTGAGCCGGTGTCCCTGGTCGTCCCTGGGGAGTCTTGAGGCCTTCGCCACAGTCTGAGTGGGACCAGGAAGTATGCATCAATCCACCACTCAAGCACCATTAACCTCACAGCCAATCTGCTCCTCAGTCATGAAGGATTCATGCTTAATGGCTTTTCAAGCTTCTCATCCTGCCGCTCTGTTGCCACCTGGCCAGTCAAGTGATAACTGAGTGTTTACCACATTCCTATTCATGTAAGCAAGAGCCACGTGAAGACGTTATAGTGTGGGATTTTCCTTTTGTCACATAATGCAACACATGGACGTCATCCTCTCACATTCTGGTTACACATCTGGTACAGCGTCAGAGGCATAAACTAAAGAACACTCTCCGGATCCGTAATTTGTGGCTCGAACTCTTCGAAGAGCTGCGTCTCTCGATCCTATTTGTCTCCTCCGTTCCCACAGTCGCTCAACCTAAATGGAGGCTTAGGCCTTAAAAAGCACATAATTGGCCTTTTCTTTTTTACCCTTTCAGAATTCCACAAATTCAGGCTTGCAGGCAAGTCACAGCAAAGTCAAGTTGTTGAAATCTACCGATGTGAAATATCCAGAGGGGACAACAAGGTTAAGCAAAAAAACTCAGTTGCATATTCCTGTATCGTCCCGTCTTTGATCCTACATTACATCAGCGACATATGATGAGCATGTGTTCCAGGATGTCTGAAGACAATGATGTAATGGTAAAGCATAAGTGTCATCAATCACAGGATGAGATACTGTTAAACCAACGTAAAGTAACTCTTGCCCCTTTTGATAAAGGAAGACTGGAAGCTTATTTATTTATTTTTATTTTTTGGTTTTACAGATTTTTATTTATTTTTGCATATTTTTTTGGTATGGATTAAACAAACACAATATAATGACTTTATTAGAAGCTTTAGGGAGTTGCTTGGGGCCAGGCTCGCTTTTTGCCTTTGATTCCAGTCTTTATGATAAGCTAAGCTAAATGGATGTCGACAGAAAGTGAAAGTGTTATCAACTTTCTCATACGACTATTTTAGAGTTGCAAAACAGTAAAAGAGAAATGGGGCAGTGAATATCTTTTTTATATGTCCTAGATAAAATAATGTATAGGGCCGTTTTTAGCCGTGTGTGATAACTCGGGATAGACACTTTTCTGCTGTGGGGCTGTCGACCTGATGTCGATTTGCAGGAAAAAGGGAAAGACGGGACAACCGCCAGATCATGTAAGACATGCTGCTTTCTTGAATGTGCATCCCTCAAACGCTGCTCGACTGTTCTGGGAATCATACAAGTCTTTTAATCCTAGTTCTCAGGTGAGGAACTACGCAGCCAGTGCAGCTGCACTGAAACACAAAGAGAAAGTGGGAAGGGTTGCCCGTGCTCATTAACTCACCTCACTCAGCGGCTCTGCTTATGTAATGGAGAGGAGCTGCTGCATGTGAGCGGGAATATTACAGTAGTGGAAGGTTATTGGGGGGATTACCATGTGAGTTGACTGTACAAGGCGGAGCAGGCTGATGGGATGCGATGTGATTGATGGTAACTGAGGAAGAGTAGGTCGGTTCAACTGTGGTCAAGCGGCAGAGTTCATCTCTGCCACAGCGGGGAACAAAGCAGGGAAGGAGGAGCAGAAGTGCAGGCTGGGTAATCTCTCTTCCCTCTTGGCTCGCCTTCAGTTTTCTGTCCTCCCTGTATCTTCATCTCTCTTTACTTTCTTCTCCATTTTTGCCAGCCGACCGAGCGTTGTCCCCGCTTACGTGCGAACTCCTTCCAGGGGAATCGCTGCCTGCCGGTCTTGGACTAAAACATCACACTCCCGCTGCTCCCAAATCACGAGTTTGCCCAAGCATCCAGAAAATATGTTCACTACCCCACAACCTTTACTGTGTGCCTACTGAGATCTGAGGCAGTTATTTAGTCAAACTTTTTCCTTTTTAAAACTGGCATGTCAAACTGGGAAAGCACTCCAGGTGCTGTACGCAATGTCAAGAACTCTGCAGCAATAATAGAACATGCAGCAGTGTTCGCAGAAAACCGATTATACGGCGCAAACTAGTCTGTAATTTCCCATGGATGCTGGTAACAGCATGTTTATTGTAGTATGGTGGTGACAGTAAATGGAGGAGCAGACCAGGAGTTAAATACTAGTCTAAAAAGGAGAGGTCTTAAAATTTTAAACGACTATGGTGTAAGTATAGTTCAGCAGTGTAGAAGCGTATACAGTACAGGCTATAATAGCTGTACACTGACGTGTCTCTTTTGTTATTTTCAACTCCAGCACATGGAACTGGAATGAAACGGTGAGGTTTTTGTGAAACTATTCCCATTGTTTTGGATCAGCAGTGCAGGGCCGGTGCACGGTGAAGCACAATGATCGTAAAGAGGCAGAGAAGGCAACCGAGGTGTTTCTTAATGGGCAAATATTCAGCTGCTTGACCTCAAATTAAGCAGGAAGTGATGCTGGCTGTAGCGCAGGCCCGGCGGAGCATCAACAGGGGAGATATCAAGTGGCCGATATCTGTCTGAAACCGTTCGATTGTCTCAGACTGCAAAGGAGTTTTAACTAGGAAAGATGTGAAAGTTTCACGTCACGATTGTGAATAATTGCAATTCACAAAATCACGTTACCTAACATTTGGTCAAGAAACACATTTATATTGCATCTCAGATAGAACACATTATATGTTGATTGCATTAAAGTTTACATAAAAGATCTACATTTCCTACCCTCTCACTTCATAGATATAATTGCCCTTAAATTAAAGCTGAAAGTTAGCAATTCAACCTTGCAGTCGTTGTTTTATCTGGAATCAAGTGAAATATAGATCCAACCCCCCCCCCCAAAATACATTATTACTGCAAAACGACAAACTTTGGTCTACATTTGTGTGTGGCTTTGCATGTGGATCAACGTCGGGTAGAATGTGAGAGCACTCCCTTCCAATCTTTCTGGCCGACTGACTAAAGGACTGTCTGGCGAGCTTCCCGACTCACGTGGACGGCACCAAGGACAATGACACCACACTGAGTCCCTTATCTTTCCCAAACAGCGTCATTCTTCAGGGTCAAGCTCAGAGGACTCCCCCCCCCCCCGGCTCAGGTGTACGCAGAGGTGCTGATATATGGTATGCATAACATTGCATGCGGGCAAAGACTTGAGACTGCAGAGAGCCAAACATCAGCTTTCCCTGATCCTGAATTGAAAGTGTTGAGTTTGAATGTTGGGAGATTTCTCTCCCAGAAAAATAGCTAGCGAGCAACGCAAGCAGGCTGCATGCCTTCATGGTAACTGCCAAAGTCTGAGCATGCAGAAGCCATGCCAAGCCATTGTGTGACCGGTTTTGATCTGTTGGTGTATTCAGGGTCGGTTTCTTGTCACTGCTGATGTGTTTTTTTTCTTTTTTACTTTCTGTGTTTATCCACTGCCCTTGGTGCTGATTCACAAAAAAATCCTTTTGGTTGTCAAATCATTGACAGATCTATCAGGACTTGAAACATTGTGGTGAGAAACTCAAGGTGAAGTTTTGGCTGTTTACGTGCATCCATGGACATTAAAAAAAAAACAAAAAAAAACACATGCTGTTTGATAGCTGCTAGCTGATGTTTTCCTGTCCCGGCTGCAGCCTTGTGATGTTAGGGACTGCGTTTCGTTATCTCAACTCACTGGCTCAGATAATCGGGCTAATCATTAGCCCCGAAGCGAGACAAAGGCAGCGATGCACTATGCTTGATCTCGCATAGCTTAGACGTGCGTTTGTGTTGTGCGGCTTCACTTCATAGCTCCAGGAATGTTGGCGATAGCAGCGAGAGCCTCTGAAATGCGTTGTCTGCGCTGCTGTTTATTGTAGATGGTCAATACCTGTTGTTCTAGTGAAATGTTGCCCTGACAAAAGGGAACGCTTTCAAGCTCGACCCCAACGGGATTTGAACCCCCAAACCTCTGATCTGGAGGTGGACACGCAACCTCCATGCCATCCATCACTGAGTTTGTGTTTCCCATTCCTCTCCCTTATCACTCCTGCTTACTCCATTCCTATTCACCTGCAACACTCCAGTTTCTTGTCACAGATTAGTGACCAGAAGATGACGGCTTTGCTTTGGGAATGGTTAGCAGTAAGCTCCTGGTTGGTCGCCACATTTGGGAGTTAGAGGAGCTGGTTTCACCACAGCCAACTTTGACACATTGGAACATGGCGGGATAAGTTGTAATCTTCAGTTTCACAAAACCCTCCTGCTGATTATGGTTTTAGAGAGGCTGCTCATTGGAGGGATTATTGTTTCTTTTACCCCGTTTTATATTAGTTTTCCTCTGGTCTTTTCTGTTTGCATTCAAGTCGGTTTGCCAAGCAAGTTGCTGCGGGACTGTTGGTGGAGAGTTGAGAAAATAGAAATCTGCTTCTTCCTGTGCCGTCAAACCACCCGCTCCATATTGTTTTTATGAACTTGCGGTGGAAATATGCCTTCATAAAAGAAAAGATTAACACATTGTTCAGCTGCTGTTGCCATCAGATGGTTTGAGAGATGGACTGCATATTTGCTTTTGTAGATACTTTTTTTCAAATGGAACATTTGAGCAAGGTGACAAGCTGTTGAATTAAAGGGATTTCATGCAGAAAGGGCCAACATTATGACCGCTAATGCTGCTAAGATGGAAAAGCACTTTCAGCCTCCCCAATACATTCTTAAAGGCTGTTTTGACAGCTTCCACTGTCCACACTTTGCACGTCTTAACACGGGGGCCCCCGTGTTTCCGATTTTAAAATACACACGGGCATTACTTTTCCATTCAGTAATGGTGTAGGCTTCTGTAGCTCCACTTTTAATTCAGGAGAAGCTCTCAAATCGGACACTGGAGAGGAGAAGCTTTTCCCCAGCCTATACATATTCCAGTTCTAGTTATACAATCACTCCTCAGAGGGATAGCTGCTCTGGAGGCAGAAATAATCACATTGGTTCACTTAAACTTCAATGGGTGCAACCAAGGAAACGCAGCTCTGCGGAGTGGCAACTGTATGAAACGTGTGAATATATTGAAGGTTAGCTCGAGTAAATGATAACTTCTGATCATCATAAGTATTTCAGTTAGCAGAAAGCATAAAGCTTCTCGCTGACTTTCTTTGATAGTGGGGTTTAATGCTTCTAAGACAGAAGAAAATTTAAAAAAATGACTCTGAACATCCAACTCAACTACTGAGATTATTTCTGCCCTGAGAGCATTTCGCTTGTTGGAGAAAAAAAAAAAGAAGTAATCTCCGCTTGTTGCAGAGCTGTAGGATAATGATCGATGGTTCGTATGATGTGCTTGACTGGCTGGTTGACCACAGAGTCGAGGAAGTGGAGTGGTCCATTAACAACCCAACAGCTATGGTGTGGATAGAGCCGTACACATTTGCTTCTCTTACCCATAAAACCTGGATTGTTATTATGATGACATCGTTTTATGTTACTGGATCAATTTTCATGAAACTTGGGAAGGGTGAATCCATTAAATAGAAATCTGATGGGACAGAATCACAAGATATTTTTCATTTTCGTTATCATTGGAAGATGGGGCTTTTAGCT
The DNA here is from genome assembly GCA_029853015.1 of Chelidonichthys spinosus. Lineage (NCBI taxonomy): Eukaryota > Metazoa > Chordata > Actinopteri > Perciformes > Triglidae > Chelidonichthys > Chelidonichthys spinosus. Next base: position 9,010,866 of record CM056837.1, read on the forward strand.
TTGGTGGAGGTATGTAATGTCAGACCACCCTTCTACATTAGACCAAGATAATTGTGATTAACACTATTATCATGATGATCATCAAAATATGCTTAAAACTTTTAAAATGGCAATTAAACAATCTAGAATGACGTTTTCCCTTACATTTAGTTTTAAACACATTTTTATTGAATTACAAATCAAATCATGAAGGACATACATTTTTTTTTAAATATCAGTGTGTGAGGCTGTATTTTCTGATAATTCCCGGAGGCCTGTTTTTTTTTTTTTTTTTTTAAATCAGCCTCTAGTTTACTTTTCTCTACCGTGATAGCAAGCTAAACAGATTTTTGGAAATTCACCACAATCAGTGGTGAGTGTACATCTTTTTTTTGAGATCCACGATAAAATCTTAGTCCCACCCCCATGTGCGTACTGTTTAAAAATATGTTTGCGTAACACCAGAGCACATCTCATTTTGTTTTGCGTACAGTAGATTTTCTGTAGTGCCTCAAGTCCTTCCTCTTGTTTTTCTCATCCCACGTTTCAGTGAGATGACAACTCCTGCCTCCAGCTGGATCCAACTGTGAGCAAGTTGTAGCAAAGGCCAACTATGCGGTTTGTGGTGTTTCGACATGCAAGCCACACCAGGCCCTCTTGGGTGTGATCCGCTGTTTTGTCAACAGCTTATTTCTGTGACCTCGATTGCAGTTACAGAGCGCTCAGACACTGAAGCGCAAGCATGGCTTGTTTGTCCAAGAATTAAGAGCAAGACCTTGTAATGAATGTCTTTTCGTATGGAAAACCTGATACATTTCATATGTGAGATTACTTCATCATGTATGGATGAGGAGATGTTCTAGACCCCTAGACCCCCTTAATATAGCTATGGCTTTTGAACTTGAGCACAGGCCAAACTGTGACACCCTGAAAAAAAGGTACAGCACACGAAACAAAAAAAGAGATCAAAACAAACTTAAATTAAATATAATAAAATGTTCTATAAGTTTGAAAATCTATACGTTTTCTCATTTCAAAAGCTGTAGCAAGCCGAGCACAGCTGAGACTTAACACTTACATTTACTAATGACAGGTCTGTTCCATTTACTGTATCAGTGAGTCATGACAGTGAGCCAGCATTCACCATACCAGGCCCATAGCATGGGTACACCTAAATGGAATGAAACCTTTCACAGTATCGGGCCATTACTTACACCTGTTCCTGCCACGACATGCCATTTGTTGTGAAAAAGTAATACAGTAATTATTTCATTTTCGGCCACAAGATCATAGAGCAATTTCAAGAAGAAAAACCTTGAGTATCACTTCAGCTAGCTTACTGCTAGCCTGTTGCTGCTAATGAGCTAGAGATGCTAACATGTTGCTTTGAGCCTACAGTTCTCCAATTTGTTTGTGACTGTTACTATGAGTGACCCCTGTCACCATACTCATAATAATGTACTATTTGTCAACATGAAATAACACATTAGCCAAACGTTAATGTTAGCTATCTAAACCACCTTTGTTACGCTCACTTCAGATTGCCACAGGCTACCATTACACACTGCTACTGCGGCAGGTTTAATTTGCTACTTTGACAAATTGTAAACTCTTCTCATCTTGTTTCCTTTTGCTTTTGTTTGACCTCTTTATCACTGATCTTATCTCTTACATGACTCCCTTCTCCTCGGGAGAAAAGGTCAAACAGGGTATCTGGCCGTGTAGCTCATTTGTCTCCCTGAATCCTCTTCTTCATCTTGGTTTATAACCGAACATACAGTATATGTGGGGCTAAATACATAATTCTTTGACCGTGAGAAGCTGCTGACCTTCCAGAGGATGTTGGCTACATTGGCTAAGTGTGGTGCTAGCTGTTAAACTTTGAGGCTGAAGCGTGTGGTGTTGACATGGATGCGGATGTGATTCTATATGCTAAGGTGTCACATGTGTGCAGGTGTCAACAACAACAGTTGGCTACCCCTTTAGGGATTCAGTGCCTTGCTCAAGAACACCTCCGCAGGGCAGATTTGTAAAAACAGAGCGTGACCAGATTCTCCAGCAGAATTGTAGACACTTGGTGGGAAAATACAATTGGCATAACAAAGTATTTGCTTATTGATTTTCATTAGTTATTTGGAAGGATTAGAATGACTTGATTGTGCCATGGAAGATTTGGAAGCAGATTCCTATAGCTTACAACAACAGAGTAGTCCTGTGGCTTTGTCTATCATCTGGCTTTTGATCCCACTAATGCACTCTGGGTCTTTTAACCCTCGAGCACGACTCATACACAAAGGCTTTTCTTGCAACGGATAAAGTAAATAAACATGTATTAAGCTTTTATCAAACACCATTCAACCTATATTTTGATCTCCGGATAGATGAGCTTGATTGATGGAGAAGGTAATGAGCAATTGGTCAGCATGTATGTGGCATCGTTGTAATTTGGTATCAAATAGTAGACAAGTATATTACTATACTAACTTCTAGTATACTAATGGTATACTAAAGTCAAGCCCTGGGCTACATCATGACCTGATGCATTTTTAATAAAGCCGTCAATGTGTTGAGACTTAGAACTATAAGTTAAGGGAGTAAGATATCTCAATCCAAGATGTCTTTCAGCCCCAATTTTAACTTTAAACTGGGTTTGGCTTTAGGACTTTTTAACATTCATTATTCATCCACTGTTCATTATCAGCAGGAGCTTAATTTTTCATGCTGTTGATACAGCAGTTCCCTGAATGCAGTTTATCCTGATTAATTTACCGAAACTTAAAAAAGCCTTGTCTCAAAAAAGAGGTGCCTATAGCCTTCCAAACCCCACTTCTATTGATCTGCCATAATTGTCCTTAATTAACCGTTCCCTAATGGTCTGGAATCTATTATGTTGTCGAATTAAATCATTGTTATTCTGTGTATCTGAGGGCACTTTTTCATTTCCTTTGCTAAATAACTGAATAATTTCTCCTTCCTGTGATAAATGAACTCACTTTACTTTCCATTGTTCTTCTACCAAAACTGTTTTTCCAAAAAGTAGCCTGAAGTATGATAGCACATTGGCAAAATATCTGACCTGTGATATTGATAATGTATGCCCCTTTTTCATTATTGCTCATTGAAATTCTTTATGTATCACTGCTCATACTCTGAGATGACTGGCATATCTATGAATCTGTTTCCCCCCCACCCCCACAAATACTCTCATACAGCCAGACATAGCTGTGAAATGGAAATGACATGCTCCGGAGAAAAATATTTCCTTGATGTTAGATGGGCTTAGACTTTGGCGCGACTGTGGGATATTGCAGTCATTTGGACATATTTTATTTTGAATTAAGCAGCGGGGGAACTGTGACTATGCTACAGTGGATTTATTTCTTATTGAAGTTTATGAACACAAGGGAAAATATTTGGCAGGTTTATGGCTCTTGAGCTCAAAGTATTTAGAATCAAATTTAGGATTTCCCTTGATGGGAATCAACTCTTGTCTGAGTTTCTATTGTGGAAGTATACTAGAGTAGTCAGTGAGGCTTAATTGACAAGTGGTCTTTTACTGTAGATTAGCAGCACTGGAGGCCTACAGTGGGTTGTTTCTGGAATGTTCCCATTCAGCAGTCCTATTAAGTGAATGAGACTGATGTTGAATTAGGGTTGCATGATATTTCAGCAGGTCTCATCGCAGGTCCTTCAATGTCTGCAAAGTAACTCAAAAACGTCAGGCTACAACTTTGCTGCTTGATATGAAAGAAAAGGATGCACGGTTCTCATTTTCCATGATCAGTGTTTCCTATGAATTTGGTATTAGTCCAGTCCTGCCACAGTTTCTTTAATACACTGTCTAAATTTTTACACTTCTCAACGGGTGGACTCAGTGAAGGCCCAGGTTGAAAGTGGCTCCCTGTTTCGTCAGTGAGCTTTACAGCACCTATAGCTACAGGGATTTCTCTCCCTATGAGGGACAGGGTCTGCAGTGATGTTGGCAACCCACCAAATACGTCTTGAAACATCTCGTTACCCATACTTTGTGGGCAGGCATTTTTTTGCAGTGCCATCACCGTTTATGTATAAAACCAATTTAATTGTTTACAGAAGCACAATATTGTTTATCTAGCTTCTTAATTGCTTGCAAGGTGCACTGGGTTGATACATTTAACTCTGCAATGTAGCCTACAAACTTTAGGGTTAATATTCCTGTATCTTTTTCATATAAAAATATATATATGGCAGAAAAAATTGTGCAATGGCTTTTTTTTGCAGCCATTGAATATTCTCACTTTTGACCGTCAGCTGAAAATCCCTGAAAAGTTTGTGTATGGCCTTTTGAGGAAGTGAACTTGCTCTTCAACAAGGACAATTGTGTGGATTGCAGCCCAAGGCTACAAAGTCTTAATGAGAAAATAATATTCAGAGCTGACTCTTTTAGTCTTTTGGTCATGTTGTCTGTAGGGATGCACGATAATTATCGGACCGATAATTATCGGCCCGATAATAGGAATTATGACGTCATCCCGATAAATCCGATACAATTATTAATACCTCCGATAATCCGACGATAGGATGTGTGTGTTAAAACAGTGCTACGGGTGGATTGGGATGAGGGACGTTAGTTTTTTCTAGGCGCCTCCCGTTTAGCATGTGATGTGGTTACTGTGGTATCACAGGTTTCGGAGGAGGGAGTCAATCCACAAATCGAGCGCTCCCTTCTCACGCCTGGTTCACACTGCACGCGGAAGCGCCGCGGTGCGGTGCGCCGCCGAAAATCGCGAGCGATCCGCGCACCCCCCGTTCAGACCAGACGCGTATTTCTCTGCGGCGGTCGACAAGCGCTTCTGCTCAGCTGTTGTTCATTCAGAGCTATTTTTTCCATTAAACCCCATAAAATTAATACGCCATGTTTCTGTAACCAAGAAGTTTGTACACTTCTTGTATTTATCCGTTCTCTTTCTACGCGCGGCTCTCCCGCGTCGTGAAGCGATCGTTTCGGCGTCTGCTCTATTTTTTGCGCGTGCCGCGAGTGAACGCGTCAATTCTGGCAGGAAATCACACAGAAAAACACGAGACAATCCGGTCAATTTTCAAAATAAAAGCAATTTTCAAAATAAAATACCGCGATTGACAAACGCGACCATATTTGTGTATCTAATCTCGCACTGTCGGAAACAGAAAGAGACAATACATTTAATAAATGTGAAGAGTAGATAAACAAATATGTGTATTTCAACGGTATATATATATATATATATATATATATATATATATATATATATATATATATATATATATATATATATATATAAATAAATATTGTCATTTTATTGAAGAGTCAAAACTGTTCTTGGCTTTCTTTTGTTCATAGTATTAATTATCATGTCACTGTGATACATCTGGTATGGTGTTTGGTAAAAGGCAAAGCTATGCTAAATCTACCTAAGCTTAGTCATTAGTGTTTTTGACCTGAATTTGATCTGAATATACATTCAAAAACGAATAACAATATTATCGGTTATCGGTATCGGTCCCGAGGAGCAGAAAGTTATCGATATCGGTATCGGCTTCAAAAAATCAATATCGTGCATCCCTAGTTGTCTGAGATGCCTTTGAATTGACATGAGCCCAGAGGAGCAATAGCATGATGAATGGTTTGTTGTTTGTCTGATGGACCGATGGAGAGCCACATCAAACACAAAGAAATAACATCCTGACACTAAATGCTGGAAGGATGGCTGCACTAGAAGGTTAATATCTGACTGCAATCTACTTTGGTGGTCTGACAGATTGATGATAACAATATGGATTTCATGTTTGATTGATGATGTCATGGTCTGTTGCTTTCACCTGTGTGTGCTAGAAGAAAGCCACAGTAAAAACTTCAGGTAGGTGACGATTCTCCCCTTGGGAAAAATGAATACCGCACAAACCAATTATCCTGACTTGTTTTTTATCATAAAACTATATTACTGCTGGTATTCCTTTGCCTTTGTACATTTATTGCGAATAGATGGATCTATAAGTGTTGGTGCTCAGTCATTGTGCAGCAGATGGCTTTTTGGTGGAAAGATGCACCAACTACGAGATCATCCCAAGCACTAAGCTGTGAGCTGAAGGATAGACTTGGCATGACACTGTGCTTCTGCAAATGAGTCGTAAATTCAGCTCATCTGGTTTCAATGGCCAACATAGAGATTTCACTGATGAATATGTAAAGTTACTGATTTATCTGTGCAAAGTAATTTCCTGCCCAGACATTTCTTCTGGTCACAGAACATGTTGCAGTATGATTGGTTGTTGCTTGGACTATGGAATTGGGTCATTCAGTACAGAGTAATGAAGTGCAGCTGAGGGACATGGGAACTATTTAAAAGTGAAATCAGGGTTGTTTGTTCATGTATTTGTCCTGATGTGGGTCAGGATGCATTAGAATATACTGTGTATCTTTCCAATAATTACCTTTTCAATATAACTTTAAACTTGTATTTCACACACATGTCCATTACTCTTGGACCAAGTTGTTCCTGAGAAAATGTGCTGCAGTCTAAGAAATATGAAATAGTTACATGGGAATTTAAAAACCGTGTTACTTTTGGGTTTCTTCATGGCATTGACTCATTGTCCTAGACCTCTATGTCTTATAACAACAACAATAATAAGTAGAAAGTCAGCACGCTTAACATGAACTATCATTTCCCCTCCCAAACATAATTTGAGACACATTGACACTGACTTAATAGATTGGTTTCACTGCTGCTGCTAGGGTAAGAGTTACACTATATTGATAACAGATGGATTTCTAAGGCTCTGAGGATGCTGACTTGCTACTGACAGGCCAGCCACCTCACACCCTATGATTAGGGATCAGTAATGCCTGAGGGTAGGAGACTGCAAATAGCATCTGCTTCCTGCAAGCAGCTTCCTCACATCTCCAAAACTTGTACCGAAAAGAAGGCGGCCAGATATGATAGCTGCTGATTTTGCCCAGAAAAAGGTGCTGTGTGGATGCAGGCCCTTTGATTCTAATTCTTTGTAGACCAGATGGTTTGCATATTTTACTGGGATTGAAGAGCACAAACATTTATATCAATACTTTTTTTACTTTTTTGTGCATTCTTATTTTGACATTTGATCCTGTTTATAATAAGGAAATTGGCCTGCTGGGAATTGTAGCCTAACCCTTGAAAACAGGCATTACAGTAAGCATAAAAGGGCTATTTCTTGACCAACATTGATTGCAATTACAGATTTTCACATTCACAATTGGCCTAAGCTATACATTCAAACACTAAAAAGCACTGGGTTTGTGTTTAGTTCCCTGCAATAAAGAAATTGACTGGTACTGCCAGAGCCCAGTAGACTTTTTGCACATGACTGACTGGCAGTGGGTGTTGGGTATCTTAGATCATATTACACCACCAGTTTGCTGACTGGTGTACATCTGACAGAACAAGATCTCAGAGGTGTTTGTGTGGACTACTGATGAATTTGAATACTTTTGTAAAAACAAGGCTATGTAAACCTCCACCATTTGTATCTCTAAGCCATTGCAGCTACCTTACAAATGAATGATTGTTTTGCTTTGGCATGTGTGAATGGTGAGAGCGTGTGGGTAGATGTGTGTGCCTAATTTTCCATGAATGTTTTGACAGGTTTAGGTGAATTATCTAGTTGAGCTGGTTTCCTACTCTTGAGTGTCTGTCAACCAAACTGATTTCCCAACAACCCTTCTCTTTGCAAATGACAGGGTTCCCTAAGGCCCTTAAACCTTCATCGCCTCTTTGCAGTCTGTTGCCTGCAGGATTTCCAAGAAAAACTCCAACCTGCCCTGCCAGTTCTCAGTTGATCCAGGGCCAAATTTGAGGTCACCCTTAAGGTATGTTCACACCGAACGCGAAGCAAATTTTTGCGCACATCGAAGTCAATGCCGAGACAAATTTTTTGCCAAGAGTTGAACTATGTCAACACGAGCTAATCATTTTTGTGACACCCAAACAAAACCCTATCAGCGTTTAGATTCTCCTTCTGTTGTCACTGAATCAGAAATAGAGACAAAAAATATGGTAGCGATCTGTGGTCACCCAAAGCTTTGCGAGACCAAACCCATCTATGTGAATCTGTCTGTGGTACAAACAACGAGGCCGCTGCCATTTTCATGTCTAGATTACGTTATTTTAAGTGTTGATTGAGCAACTACAGTGTTAGCATAGCCTGCCTCTGAATGATCCAAACTTCATACAGAAAACAAGCATTTTAAAAGTTATTTGCTCATCGTCTTGCTGACAGACCTAAGAAACCATGAAGTCACTTCAGTTATTTTGGCTTCATGCCGCTCTAGTAAACCAGCCAACGTGTGTCTTGCTATTCAGTGCAACTGTATTAAATTCACTGAGCACCTCTGGGTGATGTTATGACGCCATTTGATTACCGTATTTGGGACTTCACAACATGTACAAAGCAGTAAATAGTGGTTATTTGAGCCATGATGGATGACATTTTAAGTAATGGGTTCAAGTGTTGGTTTAAATCCTTTGACCTTGATGTGATGTGACCATACATCTTGTCATTTGATGCTACCATTGCAGAGACCGTCTGCTAAAACCTCTGGATTAAAATAGCATCAAAACACATTCTTTGGTCCTTTAGGCACTAACTGGCCTCTCCAAATAGGAGGTATTTTCTTTCGGCGCTGACCAGGAATCGATTCAGTAATACAGCTTTTGTTTTGTCTGGCAGTACATTCTAGCTCAGAGGTAAACACACAACAGCCCACTTGAACTGTGGGATCTGGATCCATCTAGTGCTGCTTATAGTGGGTTTGCACCTCCTTATTTTTACAAACAGACTGCATGGGACTCTCAACCCTTGCACTCTTACCACCACCACACAGAAATTCATATGGATCCTGAAGTCAAGGTGGAACAAAGCCATTTTCCCTCTCCAGTGGCTCTCCTCTCAAACCAATCCTTCAACTCTGGTGGTCTTAAAGAGAGATTGATGGGCTCTCCTCCATCACTCCCTGACTTTAATGAGAACAGCCTCAGTGAAAGTACTGGGCTGAGGGGGAGGAGAGGCGATGGAGAAGGGGACTGTAGGCCGACAAACAGATACAAAGCCACTTACTTACTTCTCACGCTGACAGACAGTAATGTTGGCACAGTGGTTGGCTGGTTAGCCCCTCAGCGGCGCACATGTTACACTTGATTATTGCTGTTTGCGGAATATGGAATAAAACAGAGTGCAGTAACTACACTGCTGTCACCACGGGGAGTGGTGAAAAGTAAAATGCATGGTCCTGTTGGAAATGTCCATGTTCTCCACAGCTGTAGCTCTGAGCTGGTTTGAATCGACCCTGCAGGTTAATTTCAGCTCAGCGGCTCCCCGTCTTCATGCACAGCCAAAGAGAATGAGATGTATTGAGGTTGCTTTAAGTTACAGTGTTGTTTCAAGCATCAGCAGGTTCTGAAATTACCTTGTGTGTGTGTATTCTACTCTCCCTGGTATAATTGTGCCTCTAATTCACTCGTCGATGAACACTGAGCTCATTAGATTTAACCTTGCAGCAGAGCCTGAGGTGCTTTCTCTCAACATCTTTTTTTATTCTCTATCAACCTTACTTCCCCTATCTTCACCTCCCTTTGTTGTCTTCTCCCTTTCTTCTACCCTCCCTTTTACACCCTGCTTCTTGTTTCCTGTATTTTGTTTTCTCCCCTCTTCTCTTCTATCTCTTGTTTTCTTCTTTTCCGTCTCTCTGGCTTTCATCCTTTCTTTCTCATCCTTTTTTTCTTTCGGCTTTCACTCAAAAAGTTCATCCATTGAGATGTGATTGCGTACAAAATGTTGCATAATGTTTTTATTACTTTATTCACACCCACCACTTCACATCTGTATATGCATTCTGAGTTTGATATTAAAAAAAGACCTTACATTTATTTTTTAAAGATATTTAGAGATTAATGCAAAGAGAGGATTACGTTGAGAAGTGAGAATGACGTGGTGCAGTTTTATAGGAGAAAGTAGTAAGACTAGAAGGAGCAGTGGCATAAGAGTCTCAGCCTGGAGACATGACATACTCAATATTGTCCACTGTTTCACTTCTTGATCATAATACTTCCCAGCTGGTGCTCCTGTGGAGAGATGATGAAATCCACATGAGCACATTATTTCTGTGCTTTACCAAATTGAACATTTTGCATGCAAACCCCCTTTTAGTGAACATCTTGAAAGGCAGTGCTTCTCTCTTTACAGACACTTCATTAGTGATGGGTGGGTACTGTCATAGTTAAATATAATGGTATTATGTTTGGAAGACTCAGTTGCTATTAGGAGTCAGAAAATGACAAAGTAGAAACACAAGTTAGACACGTAACTGTTTTCAAGGTTGGGGATTTCCCCCTTTCAACACTTTCCACAATTTTGGGGGGGTTTTCTGATCTTATTGATGCCGACTGGAATTGTTATTATGTTATTATATTTATTGGATGATGAACAGACTCTGCGATGATGATTTATGGGTTTATTTTACAAAGGTCTAAAGAGGAGACTCGTCCCTTGATGTTGACAGCAAAAGTGCGTTGCTGTTATTGAACAGGCGAACGGTCTAATCGTTGTCCCACAAACTGAATAAACTCGGCCTCCATGATCAGACTTAATTGATGTCACAATGACACCGATAAGACTAGAATAGTGACATTAAGGCGGGAAGTCTAATTCAGTGACGCCATGCAAACAAACTTGTCTGCACACTTGCAGTAGCAGGCTGCTAACGGTATGTGTGAGCCGGGCGTCTCCGGCAGCCTCTGGCTTTGAATTCACGTTATGTTGCCAAGCTTCAAGACAGTGAGCAGAAAAGCAGCCGAGTTGCTAAGTGGCCATGTGTGTTTCTTCCTAACACTGCTTTTGGAGCTGACACACCAAGATACAGAAGCAGATTACATTCATTTGGGAATAAATAACAATCTGTCACTATGTCATTTCAGATTAATGATGTCATTCCTCGTGAGGATGTGTGCTTGAAAAGTAGTACTTAGCGGAGAAGTGCATCATCAAACATTTGTTAATGAAAGATTCAAATGCACTACTTAGTGTTTGCAAAGTAAATGTTGCCTATTCATTATCATACCACAGAAATCAACACTGGAGCAGAATGGTGCATAGTGTTGCCTCTGTGATACTTTACATAATAAATGCTCATGCAACATAAATACACAATCATCAAGATGGAATACGGGCACATTAGGCATCACATTAACATTATGATAATCGTGCCATTAGGCCCATGTGGTGAACATTCCCGGTGAACATGCCTGGCCTGGATCCCAAACGAATGAAGATCATGTCATATTTGTATCTGTCTTTGCATGACACATCATTTGGCTGTATTTCACATCTGAGAACACACAAGAACAAATCCCACTGGCTGCTTGTTAATGGAGGTGCTGATAGATGAGCATTTTATTAGCGCCGCAATTACAGAGCTCGATTATAAAAATAACAAAGACATCTTGAGAGTTTGGAAAGTGTGAGTTGAGTGGGTTGCTGACTTTTCTTCAGGTGAGGCTCTGAGGGGCTTTAGTCATGTTAAAACCCTGGTGTGCACCTTTGATCTCTCATGCCTTTGCTCCATTGCACTCGACTCACTCACACCATGACTTACAGCCTTTTGATGTGGAGTCACACATTCTACCGCTGCATCACTGACTCTTCCTGATGCATCACCGCACTCCGTCCGTTTTATCTAAGATTGTACATCAAATCAGATGGATTGTGTCATTAGCACGTTTCACACGACCTGCTCAAGCCAGCGATGTTGTGCCGTTAGTCCGCCTCACGTCATGGGGGACGGAGTTACTGCACTTTTTTGGCTCTGTGTAAAAAAGCAAAGCCGACATGATGGCAGATCTTCTTTACTTATCTTTACTTATCTATTCCAGGGAAGTTTCATGTAGTCTTCCATCCAGGAGACAAATTGATCTTGATTTCCTGATTAGGGGTTTATTTATTTATTTATTTTTATTTCGAACGTGTGAAAGAAATAACAACATAAATAGAAATAATGTAAAGAAAAGGAAAAACAACAACAACAAAACAAAACAAAAACAAACAAACAACAAACAAGAATAATAACAAAATCAGAGTAACATTTTTTTTTTTTTTTATTTTTTACCATTAATAAAACACAAATTCACCTTCCTGATGTTTTGGCTGCATTCAAGTGCTCGAGGTCAGCTCTGAAACCGCCTACTTTCTAGTTTTACACGATGTTTGTTAGGAAATAAGATCCAGAAGTCAAGCTGTTAACAAATATAAAGTGTTTGTAAAGGGTAGCTTTGCATAGTTTAAAGGAGTTTACTGCAGTGTTTGGTTTAGAGGATCATGTACAAGATGTTTTTTTTGTCTGGTTTAACTCTACACCTGTGTTTGTGGGAGAGGTTTGGATTTCCCTGTTGCTGTTTCAACATAATGCGACTTGCAGATGTAAAATCTGATACAAACCGATTTCCCTTTCATGCTATGTAGTGGTTAAAGCATGCCTTGATGGTGTGTTGTACTTGCACAGTACATTGAGGCACATTGCAGCACCACTATATGGAGCTCTTCACCTCGTTTACAGTCATTCAGTCATCATTATTTCCTTTGAATATTGTCGTTTGCAAAAGGGGAGATATTTCATTAGTGTCCTGTGTGTATCTTCTTCCAGCAGTCATAAAAATAGTGCATGCACAAACAGATCCAGACCCTCCAGAGACTTATTACTGTAAATCGAGGTGTTACATCCTGGCTTATATTGAAATATGATAGTCCCCACACACACAATATATCTACTTCCACTTTACTCTTCTCTTTTATAGCGTTCTCTCCCACTGTTTGGATTTCATGCATCTTTGAGTCCATCACTTTACTGTAACCCTCTGTGGCTCTGTGTTTCAGACGTCAGGGTTTGTGGATTTTGGATGTTTGCCCCAGTGATCCTGTGGAAAGTGGCTTTCATCAGCACTCTCCCTGCCTTTCCCTTTGTCTGCATGTTTTTTTTTACCTAGCCAAGATTCAGAGGTTGAGGAGTTCCTATCACATTGGAAACACTTTGTTTTTCCACACATTGCCCCAGGCTCATTAGACTGACTTCAGTGCAGTTTGAACATGGAAGTTGTGTCCATCAGGTATCCAGACCTTGTGGCGCAACGGTAGCGCGTCTGACTCCAGATCAGAAGGTTGCGTGTTCAAATCACGTCAGGGTCAGAGATTTTAAAGTCCTCTACTGTTCACATTTAGGGAACTCATACATATGCCGAGGACTCTGGTGAACTAGATAAGGCCTGCCATGTGGACCTGATAGACTCTGCTGTGTATCTGTGTGTGTGTGTGTGTGTGTGTGTGCTTCCATGGTGTGAACATGTCTGACATGTCAAGGTTGTGACTGAGCTGCATAACTTGAGACTGAGTTGACTTAACAAATTAATTACAGCATGCTGTCATCAGATAACCAGATAACCAGAATCATAAGGTGTGAATGAATGAACAAGGTGGTAAATAAACAGTAGGCTGTGTGTAGATTTTGGATTGTTGATGTTTTATTGTTCCTACACTAGTGTCATGTATATCCCGTAATGTAAGCAACGCAAATTTGAAATACTATAACTACATTATTAATACTTTTAGGCATTGCATGTGTTTCTATCTACATCATAAGTGTGGCAGTGGGAGGGTTGGTTGTGATGGACCACTTCGGATCACACTTCCTAAGACTTAATTCGGTTTGCTGCTGCTGGTCATTATCATTCAAATACTGCAGTGTTAAGTCTGGAAATGTGTGTCTTCGGACGTGTTGCACTGTGTCTGGTCTCACGCCTCGTTAAACACTGAAGTGGACACATGAGCCTCTCTGGTTGTTAAAAGAACACAAGGATGCACCTGCTGTGTGTGTGTGTGTGTGTGTGTGTGTGTGTGTGTGTGTGTGTGTGTGTGTGTGAGAAAGTGCTGAGTACGACGTGAGCTTGTTTTGTGCTGAGCAGTTGCAGTACAGATGTGGGGAGCATGGTGCACCGTCTCAACATGTAAGACCAAACAAAGCCACTCCCTTTTGCTGGCCTTTCCACTCCTGAGACCTCAATGTCTGCTCTACATATGTCGTTCTTGAGCCTACTGGGACACACACACACACACACACACACACACACACGTTCTCTCACAATTAACTGAGCCTTCCTTCCGTGTGAAGTGTGGGGTGTGTGCTCTTGTGTAAAGTGTGTAAGAGGGTTTCATGGTCACGGTTTGTTGCTCCTTCACAAACCGTGACCAACACACTCCTCATGCCGTGTCAGGATTCCTGGACTGAAGATGTTCTGTGACGTCACATTTAATAATCGCCATCCTAAATCACAAATAAAGATATTTAAACCCTAAAGGTGATAGTGTACACTTTAAGGTAAATACCTGTACCTGAGTAACGGCATCTCCAGCGTATCTATCCTCTGCATGGTGACGTGTTAAACTGGATAAGCAGGTGGGACTTAACTTTGGGAGGAAAAGATGAGCTCACCACCTCTCTGGCTCTGTGCAGAGCTGAAGTTGCAGATTGATTGATGGACGGATGCCATGATATTATTGGTTGAACTTTGTAGGCACTAGCTGATGTTAGCACACATCATAGTTTGTTTCCAATGAAGAATAAAACATTAGATTTTGATATACAAATACAAAGACATCTTTTATTTATTTATTTCTGGTGCATAATATGACTGGGGGTGTGATGTAAAAGACTTTTAAAGTGCGTCTAAACAATGAAATGACATTTGTCTTTTCCCTGGCAAAAGATCAGTCAGATAAACACACTTCCTCTCATGTCTTACCTCCCAAAACCATCCATGCTGCGTTCTCACCATCCACAGATACGATGACAGAGTGAGCTGCCTCATTTCCTGACTGACTGATGTTTACTCTTGTCACACACACACACACACACACACACACACAAATCCTAGAAAACACGTTTTTTACCCCCCTCTCACTCTTCTTCCACATCTGTGTCTGTGAAAGAGCTGTGTGTCTCATGACATCTCCACTACGGGTTGTCTGTTGGTGATTCACCCTGCGCTCTGTGTTTTTCTTGGCTCGTCTTGAAGTCCCATCTGGCAAGCATAACCTCTGTGCTTATGAAATAATAAACAAAAGTGTGCCGAAATTGTGCTGACTGCTGCTTCTATAAGTAGACAAAGAGTCTCACAGTGCTGTAGCTGTCGTTTTCTGAAGTCTACGTGGACTTTTAATGACATTTGCATCATATTTTAGCCAATGCTAGACATTGTTTGAGTACAAATTGTGAAGCTAAATCCAAAATGCTCTGAATAACAATAACTTTAAAGTGTCACATATTCATTCATTGTTCTCGTCTTGTTTTGATATAGATGTTGAGTTGGTAGAGACGTTGGTAATGACGGTGGCTAATTGATGATTTTTTTTTTTTTATTCTGTCAATGGTTCTTTACATTGTCCATCATAAAATACACATTATTTCACATCTGCAACAAATCTGACCATTCCTCTTGCCAGTCCCAGGCTGAGCAGATGGTCTGGATGGGACGTCTCCCTCAGGGTCTGAGCCTTAAATGTCCTTTCAGTAACATGACACCCTCACCCTCTGTTTCTCTTGGTTGATTTCTGATAAGCATTTGTTAATGACAGTCTTCATCAACCCCCTTTTATAAAAGAAAATCTGTTTCCTTCAGGTGAGGGCCATCTGTGCTATTAGTGGTCTGTGTCTTGCTAAGGACACTTTGGTGGGGTGAGTGAGACAGAATAATGACACTTCTTACAGACCCTTGTTGGCTGGTAGTGCTTACCTGCTCAAGGCTCAGGCATTAGCAAGCCATTTAGCTATATCATTACAAAGCAATTTATCTTAAAACCATTTGTTTTCCCACGGGGGATGTCCATCAAAGCAGGGGTATAATATATGTTATTTCATTTCTATTTTAGCTTTATGGTGGCAAATGCATTCATGCTTATAATTGCATAAACATTAGACGTGGTTTTCTCTTTAGTGCACCCACGTTGCCAAATCATGCATGTTGCATTGCATGTCCCATATTCCTGGAAGTCTTTGATGCCCAAGACAGTAAATGCATGTGCATGAGTAAAGCCTTCCCGCTGTTGCTAATGACCACTTGTCTCAAATGGGATGAAACTGGCTGGCTGCCCAAACAAGCTACCTATCCGGCACTCCAGACAGACCCCTAATAAACATGCTAATAAAAATGTGACTTTGGGATGCAAGCCAACATGCAAGCTGCTTGATGGACTTGCTTCAGGTTTTCCAAAAGTCCAGTTGCCTACGATAAAGCTTTCACAGTTCACAGACTGAGGTTAGATTTATGTCAATTATGCATGACTACAGTAACCTTCATTTTGGTTATTTATTAAGTAATGCATATAAAACATGTTATCATAAGATCCCTAATGTGGTTATTTTAGGACCATTATGAAGATGATACTATGTTTAAATAACCTGCTTTAAAATAATAAAAAAAATCCATTAACTGATGTTAGCCCTCACATTTTCTGTCAAACAACAAACTCTGCCACCTCTTAATCACCGGCACATCCTGTCTGAAGGTTTTCTCTTTAATTGGCTTAATGATGTTTCATTATGAAGCTGCTCAATGAGATCCTCATGTGATAATGTCTGTTTTAATTTTAGTGATACCTTCATCGCAGCAGCAGCTCCAGCTCATGCTGAGCTGTGAGGCACCATGTCTGGCACACACACACACACACACATACACACACACACACATGAAAAGCAGTCTGACCTGTTCCTTTATCCAGAGCAGATGCTCAGCCTTCTACGTACTTATCATGTGATATGCAGGTGTAGTTCTGCAGAAACAAGGTTTAGGAACTGAAAACTCCAACTACTAGCAGAAACATCCAAGCAGCAGACCACACAGCAGGGGAGACGACTACAGAGGTCGATCCAAGCATACAACTCATCCCAAATAAGAAAGCTTGGAAACTCATTTTTGGAAAGAATGGCTGAGCCTTGGACTTATAGTGGCATAGGGATATTTTGTCTGGCTCTCTGCCTTTCTTCCCTTCACAGCAGCGTGAGCCTCCAGAGAGTTGATAACAGTCTCTGCTCTGGCTCAGTGTGTGGAGGTGTGGCATACGTTTGGAGGTCTCTGTGTTCAGAGGCTGCAGGATTTGGCTCGATGTTTGATAGGCCTGTATTACCAGCTTGATCCTTTACTAACCTCTCTGGCACTAATACTACCACTCCAGTGGGGGAATGTTAACTGGTGGCCAAAAGAAATATACATATATCTCTTTTAGCCTTTCACATGTGCTACAATCCTACCCATCTTACAAAGCCATGAATCTTGTAGTAGACTGTGTTATTAAAATTATATTTCTCAGTACAAATCAACATTTGTTCCAGTTTTGTGGGAAACTTATAGCTCAATTGAAAGAGAGGTTGGGGAGGAATGCTTCATTAACTAGTTAATTTGGGCTTTTTGAGCACTTTGTAGATGTTGTTTCGTGCAACGGAGCCACTTACCCCCATACTGTACATTCATCTGGATTGTTACATGAGCCGAATGATTCATCACAAAGTATTGTTGTTTATTGGAATAGTGACAAGGAGTGAAAGAGCCGGGAAGTCTGGGACTTTGTGAGTTTGGAGTTGGGCTATTTTTGAGAGCAGCTAGCAAAATGTTGAAGACTTGTCAAGTTTGGCGGTCCTGTGTGCTTATCCAAAACTTTATTGAAGTCCAGCTGTGGACACCCAGCTGATATATGACATTTCTGATACCCGCATTGGACTTAATGGCCAAATAGAAGCTGTGAGTTGATTTATCCGATGTGAAATCCAGGTAAGTAGTGATGCAAATAGATACTGGATGTAATACTTGGTGGAATAATCTGTCTTAGTTGTGGAAAAGTATCAATGTGTTAAAAGCAAAGCATGGCTCATCATTAAATGGAGCAATTGGAGAAACAAATCATTCGCAATAAACTACAGAATGCAAATACGTGTGGCAATTATATTTAATATGTAGATTTAGATTAAGATAAGTTAAGAGGAGATTCTTTTTTCTGTAACATTTTATGCATATCCAATGTCAGAGTCTGCAGCTCCTTACGACACGTTAAATCTTTTCAACTTAATAACTGGAAAAGGAAAGTTCTTATGGCCTTTAAATGTAGATCTGAGCCTCCAGTATTGTTTCTTTGCATCAAGCTATGGACGTGCTCCAATAATAACATGCAGGAGGGCTGCAGTGCTGTGTGTGTGTGTGTGTGTGTGTGTGTGTGTGAGTAGCGAGGTGTCATATTTCTCTCAGTGTTCCCTGCAGGTTGCTTTGGGCAGACAGGACATCAATAATGGAGAGACCCTGGAGGTGACTTTGTCTCAGAGGAGTACCAGTGTGAGGCTTTCATCAGGATAGTAGCCCATTACGGTCTGTCTAGAAGGACTGTGCTTCGCCCACAGTTTGGGACTGCCAGTTTCCACTTGGAAGCAATTGTTAGGCCCCGAAGGGAGGTGCTGTCTATTTTGGTGAGGGAAAACAAACCTGGTGCTCTAAACTAGACTGGATAATCCACGAGAGACAAAAGTTTGTTTCACCGCCTACATAGAATATGAACTTTCCAACTCGTCTGTTGGGTTGATTAGAACTAGAGACTAGAAGACAAAGGCTGTGAATCTATTTGTATGCATGAGAGGAAATCTACCGCATACTAAGAAGGCATTTGGTAAATCATCAGTAAACGTGGCTTATTGAGAATGTATGTATATCTCAGCCTTGATTACTAGAATCCTTATTCTTCATTTTTTTCTGTGGAGAAAAAAACACCATGGATTTAAGATTTGAGGCACCTATGAATAGTTTTTTTGTGTGTTTCCCACACAGGTATAGAACATGTAAGCTGCACTACATGTGGCCTTGTAGTAGTTGAAGCAGTAGCCTGCTACCATCCTATATCTTCTGTTTTACTTTCGCCCGATGGCAACAGCGAATGTTTGGGCAAAGACAAGAAGCCGGGGAGGCGTGTGCGTGAGAGGCAGAAAGCGTTTGTGACACTAGTGTTTATGACTCACAGGGGAGAATATACACTCCACAAATCACAGCTGTTATTGTGCTGCAGAATGCAAACTAAGAGTGGGAGGCTGAGAGGGGAACTACTGGCTTGGACTGATGATTCACAGGGAGGTCTGATCTCAGGCCTCCGAGGTCAAAGCTTAATAGTGGTGCCTAAGCTCTGCTCGGGCAGTGAAAGTCTGGAGAATGTGCAGTCCTCTCTTAAGATTTCTGTGAGGTTTTGGTGGCGCTTAGATTTTTACATGGAGTGGCATTAGAAGTAGTTTAATATTATGAACTATTTAAACGCAGTGTTTAAATTAAGGTAAGTCTCTATGTTACGCTTACCAAGGCTGGCATCACAGGCCCAAAGTACAATCTGTAAAATACAGCAAAAATCCAGAAAACATGGGGCGTTCACTTCGTCATCTACATTGGACCAGTATTGAAAGTCCCAATAACATAGTCCATCTCAAACATTTCCTTGAGTGTCAGTCTATTTCATTTTACAGCTGGAGCTTAAGTGCATCTAACCATCGGCATATACATTAAAAATGTAAAATCATAATCTAATATCTAGCTTCTAATAACATGCAAACTATTCAAGGTTAAGAACCAGTGCAGCTTTATACCATTTTGTTTTCAACGTAAAACACAAAATACCCGTTTTCCTGTTAACCATTACATGCGTGACAGGCCAGACATCCCTATGTGGAAAGCAAACAAACATTAGTGAGCGGTCTACCAGACAATGCTCAGGGGAAAAACAGCCCAGGATGCGATGTGCACGCCTGTCGTTTTTTCAGGTTCACAGCAAGTCTAAAACAATATCAAAACATCTTGACAACATAAAGCTTTGAGGGGTTGGAATGTTTTTTTTTCCCCTGATGACTAATCGGTAAAATACAGAAAAAAATCAGCAGCAATGAAATGAAACAAAGAACTTTTTGAAGTTCTCTTTCTAAAGATTTGCCCAAAGTGGGGTTTGAACCTTGATTACTCCATCCTCATACACCAGTATGAACCTCTACTCCAAATACACAATCAGCACGCCTTCACCACTTGGCTGGCTGCATCTATTTGACTGCCCAATATGCCAAGTTATGGATTCATGCTTTTCCATTTGAAGTTTGAAATATTTCCCTTTATATTTAGGGGGGTTTCATGGCCAGATGATGTCATAAGTTAGCTGGTTTAAGACTTCTAGGCTCTTTGACTTGTATTGTCTTTCTGCTCAAATAAGCAAACAGCAAGTTTTCTTAATCTGTTTCAACTCATGCAAAACATTCTTTGGCCTTTGTTTTGACAGATCTCCTTAAATAAGTTGTTGCCCGTGGGAGACATTGGGCCAAAGAACCTTCAGATAAAACTGTAGCTCTGAATTAAATGAAACATCATTATTAAGGTATTTTAATATGCACTTTAATACCATTTTAAAACAGTGATACACGTATTAACAGAGAATTGTTCTTATCCTGTCACCTTGCATACTTGTCACATATCTGCCACTTTCTCTGTTTACCTAGCAGAGCTTGTTGATGCCATCTGTAGAAGATTCCATCTGTCCTGTAAACTACTGCTGCTGGCTTTTCTCCCTTTACGGGATCATCTCCAAATGCTTGACATTCCCGAAAGCTAACATATCTGCCGCCCAGTCAGTGGTGTCTCCCTTTCAACTTCATTAATGAATGTGTCAATCAACTCCACTTTCCAAGCTTGTTGTTGTCACCTGGACTGCGTAGCAGCAGACAGGCTAGCTCTGCCCGCCTTTAAAAGGCAGCTGACCCCGACGTGATTTGAACACGCAACCTTCTGATCTGGAGTCAGACGCGCTACCGTTGCGCCACGAGGTCCTGGTCATTTGAGAAGCACAGCTAGCTGCCAATATTCCCCCGTGGGAACGGTCACACTTGCAGGGACTAATAGAGCAATCACAAAACGCACACAGGCACATGTTCTCTCTTTTTCACACACACACACACACACACACACACACACACACACACACACACACACACACACACTTTCTCACACCCACCTCCCTCCCCCACTTTCCTCCAGGGCACCAGTCTTTGTGTGGTCTTTGACAGAAACAGGCAACTCACTCCGGTACAAAGACACAGATAATGGGGTGAAGAGAGCTATTGTGTGTGTGTGTGTGTGTGTGTGTGTGTGTGTGTGTGTGTGTGTGTGTGTGTGTGTGTGTGTGTGTGTGTGTGTGTGTGTGTGTGTAAGACACAACAACTACATCTCTGTTATCCCTCACCTTCTACAGGAGGAATGAATCAGATAACAGGATACCTGATCAGACTCGGGTGCTGGTGTGTCACTCACACAATGTGTGAATGAATGAGTAGCTCACTGGTGACTAAACAGGTTACTGGAGCACGGACAATACAAATTAGCACACCCTGCATATCTGCTCATATCTGCTTTGCCCAATGCAAACATCTTTCAGCCGAGAGATCTGTTGAGTGCCAACAGAGCAGGAATGATTCTGTGACCAAAGCCATCAGGTCACTTTATTTCATGTACGTTAAATGTTCTTCTGCTGCAGAAGGAGCAACATTTTGGTACTCATGTAACCAGATCATGCATTTCCATACTCAAGGTGGACACATAGACTGTCCTTACATTTTAGCCCTTGGCTTTTCATCCAACCCCACACATACATGGCTCAGACTTTCTATCAAAGCTGTACTGTAGTCGAATATGTTTAAGATAATAGTGACATGACCATACGGGACCAAGTCTTTAGTAGCAGTTACTGCTGTTACTGTACAGCACATTAAGCTGTGACTGTGTCACAGTGCACTCTTTGTTGGATAGATTTGCTCCGTCTGTTTCTCTTCAGTCCATTTCTCCTGGCTTCCTTAATACGCGTGTTTATGATCGAGTCCATGTGTGTTTAAATGTGATAGATGTCATGAAAATTCATCTCACAATACGTTGCTTTTTTACTTCCGCCAACGTCAGATTTTCCATGTTAGCGAGCATGCATTAGATTTAAAGTTGCTTTAATTCCACTACAAATTAATCCGATCACAGCTTCTTTCAATATGATCTTCCCCAATAGTAGCATGGGTCTTCAGGATAGAGAAACAATGAATGATACTAAGAAGAAGGCCAAACGGGGATTTAGACCTGTGAGTTCTTTGTGAAGTCAATGGCTGACATGAGCAGCTGTATCTTCATAGGAGGTCTTACTAATACCTACAAGTATCCACCAGGGAAACAGCTGAGTGTCTTTGAGTTAAGACTTTGGCTTTTACACCAAATCATTCAGAGATGACCCTTACAAAACAAAATCCACCCCAATCCCAGCTAGTGATGGATTCTCTGCTAATACTCTCGTGATGAAGAGGCCTTGAACTGCTCGTCCTTGGCTTCGTGGAGGCAAAGCATGGCTGGTGTAAAGCTCCCTACAAAGTCTCAAAGCGGTCAAATGCTTTCCTTCCATCCCGACCGCGTTTCTTGGATTAACTTATGGCGGCTGTGTTCTCTCAGAATCATATTTGTTCCTCATAATCCATGCGAGGAACAAGTCTGGATGAGGACCATGCCAAACGGACATGGGCCGTTTCAACATTTGAACACTGTAATTTCTTCCCCCTGATTAATGCTCAGGGTCAGTTTGAGGTTTATAATGGCTTCCAGAGATGGTGGATTTTGTTGTTGTTGTGTCTTCCTCCTTCTGATGTCAGTAGTATGTTATACATGGTGGTGGTATTGTGGTGTATATTTCATTCTTCTTTGAGAGGCCCTAACTGAAGCAGGAACTAAATAAATCTCAGGTTCAGGTTTTGCATCTTGTCTTTTGGGAGCTTCGCTGATGAACGTGCCATCTTTTCCTTCCTAATAGCCTCAGAAGGAAAGAAATACCACACAGTTATTCCCCTCATGATTTGGACTATTTTGCCCGGCGAACCGCATTTGAGTTCAGTACAACAGAGCCGCGCATGAAGGCATTTAACCACAGACCCGAAGACAGCTCAGTTTTGGAGGAGGAGAGACAGAGGGAGGGAAATGGAGTGAGAACAAAATGCAGACAAAAGAGCGAGGAGTTTCTTTCCTAACATGGTGAAGGAGGAAGGATAGTCACCGAGCTGAGTGGTTTCTCTTTAGCCTCCAGTCTGACTCAGGGAGATTTGGGAGGAGGAAAAGGGCAAAAGGAGATAATGAGAAGCTTTTATTTACTTTCAGATTTTATTATTTCAGAACATCAAACATCCAATTCACATCTTTCTTTAAAGATAGATATTCTGTATTCCATTTACAGTGTTTACAAAATTTCAAACATTCACACTTTTTAAAATCCTATATATATATTTATGTAGTGGCAAGAAAAAATATGTGAACCTTTTTGAATTTCATGGTTTTCTGAATAAATTTGTCAAAAAATGTGATCTGATCTGTATCTAATTCAAGGGTATTCACAAACATAATGTGTCTGAAATAATAATAACATGACATTTTTTGAGCTTTCATGTATTGAGAACAACCAAAAAAAACATAGTGCTTGTGGAGAAAGTATGTGAACCGTTGAGTTAATGACCTCAAAAAAGCTAATTGGAGTCAGGTTTTAGCACACTTGGAGTCTCGTTAAGATGATACGTTTGGAGGTGTGGACTACAGCTACTTTGACCAATAAACACCCCTCAAACCTTTGGAGTTTGCTCTGCACAATAAGAACACGCTTATGTGAGCCATGCCTTGCCAAAAAGAGCTTTCAGAGGATCTACGCTCTAGAATTGTTGATTTACATAAAGCTGGCAAGGGTTACAAAGTTATTTCAAAGTTAGGAAAAAAATCTACAAATGGAGACACTTTGGGACTGTGGCTACTCTACAAAGAAGTGGGTGCCCAGTCAAAATGACACCAAGAGCACCACGAAGACTCATCAATGAGGGAAAGAAACAACCCCGAATGACAGCCAGCTCCAATGACTACAAATCTTTGGCTAACATCTCTGTTCATGTGTCTACAATACGTAAAACATTGAACAAGCAGGGTATCTATGGCAAGACACCACGAAGGAAGCCACTGCTTCCAAAAAAGAACATTGCTGCACGACAGAAGTTTGCAAAGAGCACATTGACACTCCACAGCAGTATTTGCAAAATGTTTTGTCGACTGATGAAACTAAGATTGAACTATTTGGAAAAAAACACACGGCACTACTTGTGGAGTAGAACGGGCATGGCATACCATCATGAAAACATCATCCCAACCGTAAAGTATGGTGGAGGAAACATCATGATATGGGCCTGCTTTGCTGCATCAGGGCCTGGCCAGCTTGGAATCATTGAGGGGAAGATGAATTCTCAGTATATCAGACAATTCTTCAGGATAATGTGAGACTTTCTGTACGTCAGCTGAAACTGTGTAGAAGGTGGTTGATGCAACAGGACAACGACCAAAAACACCTGAGTAAGTCCAACAGATGGGCTTCAGAAAAACAAAATTTGAAGAAAAGAGGGCCATACATGAGGCATCCGAAGAATATGACAACTAAAGTAGTTCTGCCAGGAAGAATGGGCTAAAATTCCTCCTCAATGATGTGCAGGTCTGATCCACAGCTACAGGGAGCGCCTGGTTGAGGTTATTGTTGCCAGGGGGGGGGGGGGCGACCGAAAACCGTGCGTACGACCATTTCCACGCAAACTTCGGCATTTATCAATTTGGACGTAAGCGGAAGCTGCGATCAGATCTCACGTGTACGCAACGAGCTCGTGTACGCAAATTCGAGTCTGTGGATTTGCGGTGCAGCACAGCAAAATCTGGCGTAAAATAATGAACAAACCTCAGCTGTCATTAAGCATAAGCAGTCACATATTTACAACAGATCAAAACGGATTATTAAAACGAAAACATTTCTTTTAAAGCCCATGTTTTTACTGATACCACTTTCAAAAAATTAAACAATGGGATAAATAGCCTAAGATGACAACTAATTATTACACATTAAAATGTGAAAGAATCATAAATACAAGCAGGAATGTGTGTTTGCAAATTAACTAAAGGCAAAAATGTGTAATTGTTTTTGTTTTTCTCCGATGGGTGTGACAGAACTGGAACAAAAATGAAAGCACCTGTTGAGATAATCATCGTTCCACTGTGGTGGGTCAGATGTTTATTCATTCCCCTATTTAAACAGATGCTTTGTCAGTTATCAAGTCTTGATGATGGCAGACTTGCTTATTTTGGAGGAACAATACGCGTGTCAGACGAGAGCGCGTTTTCAGGGACCGCAGGGATCTCTGTGTCACCTCCACCACTTATGCCACAGATCGACTCCAACCCAATTAAGGAGGCAATTTTTTCCTCTGTCCCCGTCAAGATCAGGCTGGAGTCTGTTTGGCCTCCTCCAGTCTGCCTGATGCTGCGATGTTTAAACGCAGCAAAGCGTTTCTTGGTGGCCAGCTTCATATCCGACCATTTTTTCTTGACCTAAATGTAAAGAATTGTTTTGATCAGTTAGCAGACATAAGCTTTTAGGCTACGGATGAAAAGATTCATTTAAGTCGTTAGGCATGGGTTGAGAATTATATTCAAACCTCAGCTGGAGTCCGTTCCTCTGCGGCAACGCTGTTGACTGCCTCCGTTATCTTTTTCCAGACTGCGTTTTTTTGAGCCCCTTTTATGCCACCCTTCAGGCTGCCAAAAAGCACTGTCTTGTTGTGTTCCACCTCCGATGTCAGGATGCCGATCTCCGTGTCAGAAAAGTTTCTTTTCTTACCCATGTTTCGTCTCTCCATGTTTGACCTCAGTGGGCGAGGCCTCCGAAACAGGAATATTTATGGGCGTAACATGTTAATGACGATCGAATTCAGCCGCCGCATTTATCAAGGCCCGCTCATTCGTACGCTGAGATTGGTCAGATACGAACGTTTCATAAATCGCACGTGTGTCCTGTCGTAAGACCAAATCTGCGCTCAGATCTGCGCCCGTTTTCACGCAAGATTGATAAATGAGGCCCATTATGTTTGTCAATACCCTTCACTTAAATGATCAGATCACCTTTTTTTCGACAAATTTATTCAGAAAACAAGGAAATTCCAAAGGATTTGCAAACTTATATATGGAAATGTAATCACACATTTACACCTCTGAGCCTCTGTATGTGAACTGCACCTCCATGTAGCACCCTACACACTATACTGTCATTATAGAGCACCAGCCATTATAAACGGGCAGCACTTCATCAATGTGGATGAAAACTTTTATTTATGTTTACCCTCTATGGATTGATTCCACTTTGTCTGATCGACTGATATAACGTTGTAATGTATCTGCACTACTTGCTGTACCTGAATGCATTATGTATGCATTAATGATATTCATAAGCGGATGCCAAAAAATGCGCTGACAGTTTTTGATCTGCACGGGGGCGGGGGGGAGGAGTGTTGTCACCTTTTTATGCATTAAAATGTGACTGTAAGAAGTGATGAATGAGCCGGGACCACACATATTCTCATTTCTACTCCCACATGGAGAAACGTATGAGCCATAAGCTTATTTGCAGGCCATTCAGCAGGGGATTAAAAATATTTCATAACTGCTATCATGATGGCAATCCATAACCATGTCACAGTCCCTGCGTGCCAGCTGACTGGATCATTATATGAGCCACGTGGTGATTGGATCAGCTGATTCTTAAGGGGACGCAAGCTGCTAATTCTTTTGGCGTGGCATTGCTAACATGTTGTATGGCTTTACTTACATAAGTCTATATGGTGCAAATAAAGCTGGTCTAATTTCAGAGCTAATCCTTGTTTTTTTTCTTCTTCTAGGACCCCAGCTACTGGGTCCAGGTCCACAGGTTGGAACATGGGGACGGAGGCATTTTGGACCTGGATGACATGCTGTGCGATGTGGTGGATGACAAAGATAGGGTGAGTGGAATTGAGAACAAAGTGTGTGTTTGTGTTTGCATGTTGTATTTGTTTATTTTCCCAAACTGTCATTTCCTGTTTTGCCACCTCTCCTCGTTTCCACCCACCTTTTCTTCCTCTAGTTTGGTTGTGTCAGGACCTTTGTACACAACGCCGTGGCACCACTACAGAGAGTTTCCCAAACATGTGCTTATGATTACACCTGTGTGCTTTTACGAGCCCGTCATTACTAAAACATTACAGAACACTAAACTACTGCACACCACCATGTTCTCTTTTTAATCATTCCCACCTACTGGCAGTCCTTCATTGCTTTCATACACCTGGGGGGAGGGGGGAGGGGTGAATGATACAGCGTAATGTTCTGTGTTGCATTCAAGGCTCCACTTTGATGTGTGTTTGAGGTTGTGTATCACTCTATTTTCCCGTATAAGAGTGTGTGACTGAAATCTTTGTCAGAGCCAGCATGATATCACACCACTCACCCCACCCACTACACCAACTGTCAATTATTACCAACAGCCCCACTGTATCCCTCCCATGGGAACAGTGCTGACTGCACCTGAGTCACTAGCCTTCAGTGAGCTTTAACCCCTCTTTGTGTCTTTGTGACTGGGGATAGATAAAATGGAACGGGCATCGTTGCGTATCGCTGATTGTATCCAGCTGTGGGGATGATATGGATGATTTATGCGGGTTCACCATCACTTAAAAGATGTCTAACAGGGCCGTCATAATGTATTCCTAGATATCATGATGAAACATGAGAGTTTCAATTGAAAGTGATATCTTTGATTCCTTTGCTCAGGTCATCTGATGTCTTGGAGCCACAACTATCCTGTGAAATCTGTATACATTCTCCTTAAGAGCACTGTGTGTTTTTGTGATGCCGTTTCATGTTGAGAAATGCATTCCCCCACGTTTGATACCCAAGGTTTAAAGTTCAGCGGGCGTGTGTGCATTCGTAGATGAATAAGAGACTGCGTGCGAGTGGGAGAGAGGAAGAGCACGCGTGCATGTGCATGCACACACCTGATAATGAACAGGCGGTAGGTGCCATGGTTACGCATCAGGTGGCATCAGTGGTGGAAGCAGCTGTTTTGCACCTGCTGTCTGGAACATCCTTTATCCCATTTCCCCCCTCCCCCACCCATCTCCATCTCCCGTGGTCCTTTACACACAATACACGAAGAAGGAATTCTATTTTTGGCAGCAATAACAAACTAATTGAAGACTTGACTGGAAATTAGTAAAAACAGAATGCTTGATTGTCATTGCACATACAACAAACATTTGCTGTGCATCTCCAAAATGTTACACACACAAATACACAACCTTGTAATACAGATAAAAGCAAAGTAATAATATAAAAGCAGACACAGAAGGAGATAAGATATGTGCACCATAAATGCTACCACTTGGCACACACTTATTTTCTCCTTTTCATTATCTTCCATTCCTTGCAGTGAATATCTGCTCCCCCTGGTGGTTGTGTGGGCTTGTTACATCCTAATGATATAGAATCTCACATGCCCAAACTTCAGCACAACCAATAACAGCTGAGCTTTGCTTATTTGTATATCACTCTCATCAGTATGTTTTTATAGTGATATTCTAAAGGAGCGTAGTGTCGTCTATAACAAACCTGACCCAACATATGTCGTCCTCAAACATAAGCAGAGATAATATGACTCATTGTGTTATAATACTCTCAACTAACTTCACACCAGTGGAGCAGCCCTCTCCGTGTGTACACACATGATTTTACCTTGGTGTGTGTGGGTGTTTGCTTCTTTGTGTAAATGTATAATCGTCAGTAGTAAATCCAGTCCGTCCAGTTCTTTCTTTCCACCAGCCTCTGTCCCTGTTTTACTCTACAGGAAGGATCACAGTTAAGCAGACCTGTTCATTTAACCCTTTTACAACAACACTGTCTTTGGGTTCAGAAAAGCACTATATAAATTTAATTATTATTATTATTATTATTATTACTGTTCCTCTTATTATGGATACTCAGATTAATGTGGCTTTACTGCTTTTGGAAATCTCATAGATAAACTTTATTGTCTTCTCTCTTTTATGTGATTAAAACCTAATTTGATCGTATTTTAACTGACATTTTTTGGACTTTGTTTTAGGTTGTTATTCTCATTGTGTTATAATTATTGGTGTGCAGTCCATCCTGTTGTCAGTGTGACCACATTACGAATCTCACTGTGTTAAAGTTTCCATATAACTTAATATAACAGAAAGAATCCATTTAGCCATGAAGTAAAGTCATTTCAAAAGGGAGGAACCATTAGCACTGTATCATTCAGTTGATATTCAAGCATAATGTCTCTCTAGTTCATTGTTATTGCATTTCTTGCTGTTAAAGCTGAAGGTTTCTGTAGTGGAGTAAGTGAGCCACATATACATGTGAGCCATGAAGTCTTTGTGTAATTCATTCAAACAGTTGTGTTTAACAGAAGACATCCCCAAAGTAAGTGCAGTAGAAAAGGTTTGACCCCGACGTGATTTGAACACGCAACCTTCTGATCTGGAGTCAGACGCGCTACCGTTGCGCCACGAGGTCCCATGGGTGACCTCCATCTCTGACCTGAGTTGACACTACATGGTTTACATCTTTACGTCCTGCCCCCTGCTGGCTCATCTAAAAGCTATGTGCCACATTTGGACAGCTCAGACTGGGTTATTAGATGGGATTCAGGCCCCCTGAGAAACAAAATCTACACCGTTAACAGTAGTCGAGCCTGCTGAAGATAAAAGCATGGACAAGTTTTTCTAAATCCTCCGAGACATAAGTCCTTTAATCCTTGATAAATTCATTAGGCGATCGTAGGCTGACTTGGTAACTGTTTTAATGTGGCTGTTGAAGTTCAGGTCTGAGTCCATGACTACACTTACACTTACACTACACTTACACAGTTACACAAGTTTCTAGCTTTGTTTGTGGTTTTTACTAGGAACACTTTGCAAGTTTCTGCAAAGTTGGGAGCAAAATCCAAGGCTGTGTGTGTGTGTGTGTGTGTGTGTGTGTGTGTGTGTGTGTGTGTGTGTGTGTGTGTGTGTGTGTGGTGTGTGTGTGTGCGTGCGTGTGTGTGTGCTTGCTTGGGGTATGTGTGAGAGCTGTCTGGCTACGTGTCAGCCATCAGATAATCATGGCGTAAATCATATGCAATCAGAGAGCTGCATGCTGCAGCCTGTCTGTCTCTGCTCCACAGATATTCATATTGATGATGTAACTTCAGTTCACATGCATGAGAAATATGAGTGTGTTGATACAGTTGCTTAGTTTTAGTTTTGGTTTTGTGTTGCATTGAGCTCCCTCTCGCTTTCGAGTTTGGTCGGAGCGTGAAGCCGAGCTCTACATTTATTTCCTTCGTGAAGATAATTTGGATGAAGTGATGTTTGTTGGTGACTGATTTGTTAAGATCACAGAGGTTGTGAGATTTTTCTGAGCAGGCTGGAAAGCTGCAATTAGACAGAGAGCACAAACACATGACCTTATAGTTACCTGCTCACGATGTCCGAACACAAGGCTCCTGTAGTAAATCTGTTAGTGTTGCATACGCAAGGCTTCCTTGATGTTTTTTGGCAGTTGGTTTACTAGCGTTCTAGCGCAATACTGCCACCCGCTGGACTAAACTGTGAAGTTGTAGAAGAGAAGTACTTTTTGTATCTAGGCATGTTAATTATATAAAATGATTTTGCTTGACTATTCGAGTATCTAGATCTGTAGGGTTTATTCTTAACTGAGGTAAGACAGCCATATTCTCTTTGCTTAACAGAAAGCTTCGCTGACTTTGTGGTGCAACGTGAGCATTTCTGAAGTCGTGTGTTGAAATGACATCAGGTGCAGAACAAGCAATGGATTTGGACGGTTCTTATATAGAATGTATTGGTGTATTTCTGATAGTACCACACTGTGTGAATGGCAAAAACTCTTCAGTTTTTCATATTATAAAGTACTATAAATTGGAAAGCAGATTAATGTTAAGGTTAGGGATACAGCATGAATACAATATAAGATAATCATATCACCAAATACAAGGCGAATACTTCAGATTATGGGATGTAATTCACAATAAAGTAAACAAGACTCAGACGACGATCCCAATTAGATTTCTGAACCTCAATGTTTATTTCTTAGCACAGCCATATCAATCAGATACCAAGAAATATGCAACTGTTTTTCAGAGGAGAGTCGAGACTGCGGCCTCATATCTGCTTTTCCACGAACAGCTTTAGATAAACGGCTGATAATTTCAAACGAGCCTATCAAGGAACTGAATGAGCCCCTAGCCAAATGGCACAACCTCATAGCGTCAGTGAAGATTGTCTCTGAAGGAGGTGTAAACTTTCATCTCGCTCAAGAGCCTTAGGTTAGACATTTGAAAATGCATTCAGCATGAGAAAAAAAATATCTCTGATAGCTCTGAAATGGCTGTGATAGAGACACTTCATCCACACACCAGATGGTAATGTAGCAATGAAAATGACTCCTGGTTAGGAGATGGCCTGGGGTAAGAAGTTCACAATATGGGTCTGCTTAAATGAGTTAATAAAGAAATGAAACGGGTGTGATATGGCCAATTGGATGAAAGTAGATTACACTTTAATGGTCGTTGCGGGGAAATTGTGCAATTGCATTAGCATTTAAAATGGTATATGTAACTCCAAGACTATTGTCTTTGCACAAGACAAACTCATCGACTGACGCAGAAGTGAACTTGATTCCTGTAATTAAGTGCTTTGAATGTGTGCTGCCAGCCTGCCACCTTCAGAATAATCTGTTAACAAGTGGACGTAATGCATTCATGCTCAGATCGAGCTCGTGTATCCAGTCGGGAGAAGAGAGGAACATGCAGGCTCGTTTACTGGAGTCAGGCGGGATGACAACCTGCAATACTTAATCACATCCCACACGAATGTCGGCTTATTATCACATCACAGCCTATAGAAGTGATGCTCACCATGTCTTCAATGTAAGCTGTCTCTCCTCTCTGTTGTCTTATGCTTGTGACTACCCATCCTTTCTTTTTTCTTGTATACTATACATTTATTTCAACTGCACTGTTTTGTTTCACCCCTAAATTCAAACGTTGTTAACCCTTTACACTTGACTGAGCCTCATCCAACATGTCAGCTTGCTTAGTGTTCAAGTTGCCGTCTAGATATTAGTCTAAAGGGAGCTTGATAACTAACAGGAGGCGGTGATTGGAGGAGCAGGTCCCTTTGTGTCTCCCTATTAACAGATGGGAGTGGAACGCAAGCCTGCCTTTTGGGCTCAGTGAGTGCAAGGTTGAGGGGTGAATCCCAAGGGGACATTAACGGACAATGCTTGAACCACCTGAATCAGCGGTTCATTGTAGTGTGTTTTACATCAGCTGCATTGCAGTGACACTTGTAAACCACAAAGAGGCACTCAAGCCTAAGTTACAGCAGTCTACAGTATTGTCTGTACCCTGCCTGCTGCACAGAATCTTTTATTTTTGAGATATCGACCTCAGAATAACAGAACGTTTTCTCCCAAAACCTGTAGGAAGCAAAGAAAAGGTAAGTGAGAACCTGAGCGAGTCCTCTATGCCGCCTTTTTATAATGAGTGCCACATCCAAGGCTCCTGTGGTTTAGGTCCTTGGACAATTGGCATTTTCTTGGCCCCTGAAGTTGGCATTGCCATGGCAACCGCGATTGGGTGCCAAGTGGGCACCTGTGCTGGGTCGGGATCAAGCCGTGAGTGAAATTAGCCAAGGCTAAAGCAGGGTCCCAGCAGCTACCCCTTGGTACCAGAACACTGCCGGGGGAAATCAAAGACTAATTACTCTGTTTGTCTGTGGTGTGTGTGTGTGTGTGTGTGTGTGTGTGTGTGTGAGAGAGAGAGAGAGAGAGAGAGATAGTGAATTTTGGCTTGGATCGAAGACTATTGTGTCTGGTCGGCTGTCTCCCACCAACATCTCTCAGACAGAATATTGCAATTACACAATTGATTCTACATTTGCTGCTGTGCATCCTTCCAGCTTAGTTTAATGCATAGTCTAGTGCTGTAGTTTCTTAATATATTAGTGGATCCACAGAGCCTCCTTTGATTTTTGCAGTATGATAGAAGTGCAGGAGGAGGGAGAGCCATCAGGCATACATACATCTTCTGATTGTGTTAATGTAAAGACTTGTTAGGAATTTTAATTGAACTGTACATTTTGGTGCTAAGTTGCCATCCCATAACAATTTATTGAATACTTAAATGTACATATACACCATGATATATACCATGACAGGCTACATTGGGGTATATGTGCTGTAACCCAGATGCTGCCCTCTGGTGGTCAAACATACAGCTCATGAGTTATATAACCAAGCCTGAGCTCCACCTTTTGAGCCATAATTGATTGTACTCGGGTAATTCCCTCCCTTGGCTGTTATTGTTTTCCACCTTGTGAGCCTGTCATCACGTCCAAATGTGTTTCTGGAGACCTCCACTGTAACACAAAATCAGTGTCTGTCAATGCGATATCATCACACAGGATGCAGTCATGGAATTTCACAGGTTTTGTAGAGTTGAAATCAAAATGAAGGCCAAGTTTGAAGATGCGGTCCAAGCAAGATGGTGTCTAATTAAAGGTTTGCTCTGGTGGAAGCACTTGGCAACAATGGTTGTGAATAGCAGATTCCATATCCGTAATTAGGGTTTTCAATGGACTGAGTTCATTTGATAAATAGACATTTAGCAACACATTCAACTAAATCAATGTTTTGTGTTGCAAGTCAATTTGGTCTCTAATATTGAACTACTTCCACAACCGTCTCCAGTGGACGTGACGGTTCTCAATGTGGTATAGTTGTCTAAATAAAGTCAATAAGCAACACTTATCCTTTCTGACAGAACCTCCAGCTCCTGTTCCTCAGAAATCATTTTGACTGACACATATGGTTATATATTTGAACTTGTGTTACTGCTGATGGAATTGGATAACCTTCATCCCTCTACATGTTCACGTAAGAACACGCTTACAGAAACATGCCCACACATACGTACGCTCTCCTGTAGTCAGCTGTAATTAGCCTGTAAGGACCAGAGTCAGCTCTGTGTCCTGAAAGCCCCAGTGTGTGGTAGCGGAATTTATCTTCACCTCCGCTGCTCTGCTCAGAGGTTCGTGGGCGGAAGCAAGCAGTTTTTCCATTTCATGTTCCCCCGGGGCTTTGGATTTATTGTCTGTTGTTGCTTGTTTATTAGGTTCTTGGTTTTTGAACTTCACTTACTCAGGGAAGATTTGTTGAGCGCTGTTGTTCTTTTTCAGCAGCTCCCTCTTTCCCACTTATGCAGTTATAATCCCTCACAGTGGGGATGCCTTTGTGCATTTTCTATTGAAAGCAGAACCACAGGCCTTTACTTGCACCTTGGTAGTTGGAGTGCAGAGTGGTTTGATCAGTAAAAGTATGAACAATATAAAATGGCTTTATCTCTGCTATATTCTATTATGTGCAGATTATTTTCAATTAAGCAATGCTGTGGACTCTGGAAGATCATCTGTATCAAACCTGTCATAATGGCTGTAGTATCACTGCACATTTTGTTCTGCAGTATCTCAAGATACTGTGTATGTTAGAGGAAATGGACCTCTAATTAGGCCAATTCCTTTAAAAGCAGGAATTAAAACTACAGTCTTTATTCACAGAATTATAAAGTGCTTTTATATAATGTGATGAAACGTTGTGTACCACATTCTGAACATTTAAGAGTTCAAATGTCTGTGAAGAATATTGGAATTCTGACAGCAGAGTGTTGATATGATATTGCCCAAGACCTACAATATAGAGTAATGTAATGTCTGCTGGGTGAACAGAGTCATGTGAGGTCAAGCAGTGGAGTTGCTGAAGGACATTTACAGTGCAGGCGAGCCAAACTGGAGAACAAAATAACTTTTTTTTCTCCTTTCTTTTTATTGTAACCAGTCTTTCTATACCTAGGATCATACTTTAGGATCAGTTTTGTTTGCCATCGTAAAATGTTAGCATGTGCATTGTGCTTTGTGTGTAGTATAGACATCTGCCATCACCTGGTGGTGAACCTCAAGCACCACTAGTGCATGACAGCTTGCTGATCCTGCTGATACAGACCGGCTGAGCCACCAGCATCGATACCATGTCTCCGTTCTTGTTGACGGAGCTTCTGCTTCAGCTGTATAGCATATGCAGTGTGACATACACAGCCCCTGTGCCCCGGGTAAGAATGATATTACTCCATATTGCAGAGCAGCAGGCAACTCCTCCATCTTCTGCTGCAGCTTTTTATTTTTTTCCTGTAAAACGGGTGAAATCAGGTCATGTCACCAAGCTTCTCTTTCAGCTCCGAGGCAACCCGGCTACTCACGTAGGTGTCGTTGACTTCTCAACCATGACAGCTCCCCGACAGGAAGAGATTGCTGCCGGTGCACCAAATTGTTCCTGACATGGCGTCGGCTCGCCTGGATACTGTCTGGAATTGCTGGGGAGTTGTAACCAAAGCTGTGGATAGGCAGTGCCAAAACAAGCAACAAGACCACACAGACAATACAATGGGCACATTTACACAGCTATGTAGGAAAATAATCATGCACACACACACACACACACACACACGCCCCTCCATCCATGTATGGTGCATGTGCGTGTGTCATGCAGGAGGATGTTTGTCCTGGTTGACAGCTGTCAGGGCTGCTTTGGTTCCAGTGTCTGGATACTTTGCCATTCAAGCCTATTAGCCGCAGCGGTGGAGTCCTGTGGAGAGGCCCGGGATCGCCTCAGGGAACTGATTTGGGTCAGCCGCCATGAAACAGTCCCTAAACTGAGGTGACAGATACAGGCCCCGTACTGGGAACTCCAGCCGCCCTCCCAATGACCCCCGGAGGGTTGTACCTATGAGCACTAAGATAACAAAGGACTCCTCTAATATCCGTATGTGGTGAGCGCTGCACCCACAAGGCCCGCTGGCTTCAGACGGAGATCCAGGCGAACAGGCATTGTCCTGGTTTCCACTTTTTGCTATTTATCCTTATTGCCTCATTATGTGACTGCAGGGAGTTTGGCCAAATCCAGAGGAACCACGTTTGAGTCCTTTTCACCTCACCTCATGGGGGCAACAGTGCATTCTCCATGTGGCTCTACAATACGACTGTCCACTGGGAAATTACTTATGCAAAGTCACAGCCAGTTCAACAGAAGCTGCAATCTTAAACAGAACTTCAGTCTACCATCAATTGCTTATTATTTTGAATATAGACCTATTTCTCTTTCACCCGGCTGCCTCTCAGCTCCTTGTTAAACCAAGCGAGTGTCTCTTCTGCATGACAAGTATCCCTCTGTAGCTGTTGTCTCAAGAGTCTCCAGACCATGAGCGGCTGTTTTCAACACTTGACTTCTTCCCTCAGAACCATTTATAATTACCCTGACAGATCCAAAGTCACTCCAAGGTTATGTCTGAAAATTGGCCCTCAAATAGACTTTTGGAAGGCAAAGATCTGTTTTAGACTGGGTCGGTTTTTACAGTCAAGGGCATTACAGACAAGTTTCATCACTTTGGGCTGGACACACATCACAGTAAGCAGGGGAACTGGGGCTGCATTTGGGGGGGGGGGGGGGGGTCCAATATTTCATGCTTTCTGATGAAATTTCATGCATCAATTTATGGGTAAGGACATTTATTTATTCATGTGAAAGAAAACACAAAATCCTGGTGCCAGGTGACAATTGATAATATATATTATATGATAATGAGGACCTTGATTACAGGTTTATGATATACCACGATCGATTTAAAACGGTTTGGCACTTTAAATATAGCTGAGAGTATGGTGCAGGAGCTAATAGTAATATTTGGTGAAGCACCTCTGCATACACATGAGAAGAACCAACACTTATACGCACATATTGAATGTATTTGAAAAAAAGGAATAAAGTGAGTAAATAAAACATGAAAATTTGGAGATAAATTAAGCAAGAAAGAAACAAAGAAAATACACAAAATGAAAGCGTGAAGGAAGAGCTGATAATAAAGATACCACCCAAAGGAAAGAAGTGTGGGAAGAGAAGAAACACAGTTTGAGTGGAGAGCAAGCATTGCCACAAACCCAGCTGGGTCTGGCGTTAGCGACTGGAGCTGTACTGAGCTGAAGTTGACACTGGCACAGGGAGGGAGGTGGTGGTGCCAAGGCCAGGAAGCTAAGCTGGGTTTGGAGAGCTTTAGACAGGCGTATTGTCGCCTGAATCCCTGTAACTCCATGGCTGTGCATTGCCTCTCTTCTCCTGAGGAAAGGCTAAAGACCTCTTCAGATCATGTCTTGCTCTTCTAAAACACTGGAGGCTTACAGACATGGTGAAGTGCTACTGTATACGCTTTCCTCTTACACAACTGCCGGTCACGTGGTCGAGCGTGTCCTTATTTAATGGTCTTAAAAATATGTACTGTCGCCCATAAAGTTGGATTATTTGTTTTCAGACACAATCCTCTGTTTATTCATATTTAAATGCTTCAGTAATCACTTTTGACCAGGTGCAATGATTACATTATGTGTCACAATTACCCAGGAGAAATGAATTCTTTCAAAATAATATTATTTGGCTTTTGAAAATAATTTCAAGTCATTTTTCAAGCCAAAATAATAACACTTTTGTTCCAACTAATCAATCGTGAGGATTTGTTTGTTATATATGATGTTATCTTTTGTACGCTGATTATCCATAAAATCAATAAAACGTTGATGCAGTTAAACAATAGTAGAATTCAGATTTAAACCATATTATGGAGAAACAGCATATAAACAGTAAAGATTTGATCTTGAAAAGATTGACTTTGATCGTACCTGAAGTGGCTCACTGCTGTACATAAAGGTTTTCCTCTCTCTTTAATATGCAAAGTGACTCTGTCTCCATGTTTTTGTCCTTTGCCTCTCTGCACTAGAAGTGAAGAATACTAAAAGCTGTGTGTATTATAGAGGATATCTGAAGGTCAGTGGGCCACTTTTAGAGAATGTGTCTCAGTGTGTCATTGTGTGCAGCCATGCTTTTATCCAGAAGGGATTTTTAGTTAAAACTGTTATAAGACCCCTCCACCACTTCCTTCCCCCTTTGTGTTTTAAAAAAAACCCTCATTCATCACACACTGTGTGTGTGTGTGTGTGTGTTATATGGAGATTCTTGAGTGTCGCTGCATGAATGCCTTATGTCTCCTCTACAACAGATGTGCCACAGCCTAGGGCCCCTCAGTTGTAGCTCGTTATAGGAATGTGTGTGTGTGTGTGTGTGTGTGTGTGTGTGTGTGTGTGTGTGTGTGTGTGTGTGTGTGCGTGTGCAGGAAGACTTTGTGCTATTCCCATTCAGAAGTCAGCGGGGAGTTTGCCTATGAAAGGCACAAATAATAGGCACCCATTTATCTGTGAAGACACTCATCCATCAGCGTACACACATGCGAGAACACATCTGATAGCTGGTGATATTGTTGCTCTGTTGTGCCAGAAGCGCCGTGCTGTACACATACATTAGTGTAAATGTCTGTCTTTCCACAGAAGAAAGAGGAGTCATGTGACCTGCCATATTGTCTGCTGTCAGTGAGTCTCTCTGGATTTCTGGTTTAACGGCCATTACACTGTAACAGCCCTGATCCAAATAATATGGACCACACACAGACATATTGTTTACCGAACACAAATTTAATAGAAAACCACTTCCTCCGCCCTGCCCATAATACCCCTGAACATTCTGATAGGGCGTTTTAATCACGGACATGACAATTGTTACCTTCTTTAATAAGACATACTTCACATTTTGTACCCATATTGTTTTCAAGGTTTGAAAATAATCATTTATATAACATTTGAAAAAACTCATACACAAAGTTTTAAATTGAAATAAATACGTCAAGAATAAATACAAATCTGGGTTTCAATCTACAGTCGATCCCCTACAGTTTAGCCTGGGACTGTGAGGTACCCAGTTAACCGTGTATGGCCGCGAGGAGGCACTGTAGGAGTCTTGGTGGTGGAGAGGCTATGTACCGCCAGGAGGAGACAAACTCTGCTCCTCTTTTCACCCCCAAAGGAGGCTAGCCGGTGGCCGTAGCTGAAAGCAGAAGGAAGCAAGTAGAAGTGACATGCAACATGCACTCCCTACAAGCACTTCTACCACAGTACTACTGCACTGACGCTTCACACGCACCCTGTGTGTCAGACACACACACACACACACACACCACACACACACACATACACACACACACACACACACACACACTCACACACACACACACACACACACACACACACACATTTGTGTTTTTTTTAATACATACATATATTTTTATAAATATGTATACATTGTGGGAAAACCTGAGCGCCAGGAGAAAACCCTAAAGTGCATATTTTTGTGATTTAGTGGGAAACCTGGTAACCAGGAGACCCACGCAGACACAGGGAGTATATGCAAACTCCACACAGAGGGACGGGTGGTGGCGTCTCTGTGATGCTGCAGTGGTGAACACTGAGCAACCGTGCTGCTGAATGAGGGGGAGGGGGGGGGGGAGTGGGTGGAAGGAGTGGTGAGGTAGATGGAGGTGATGGAGGTAGAGTAGGAGGGAGGGAGCAAGGATGGAGAGTCGAAGGGGCGAAGGGTGGAGAGGGGAAGGTGGGAAGGCTGGAGAGGGGAAGGGGGGAGTTACTGTTGTCCAGCCTCCGCTGAACAACCGGCAGCCTCCTCCACCTTGCTGTCGCTGCCACACCGGTTTTCCTGGTGGCTGAACATACCCCTCTTCTTCTGCTTCACCTCCCGCTCTTTCTCCTCCTTCTCCCGCTTGGCTTTCTTCTTCATCTCCTTCGCGTGCATCTTGTCCTTCATCCTTTGCAGCTCTGCCTGCGGGTCCTGGATCTTCTTTGTGAAGGGAGAGAAGACTGCTTTCCTCTTCTTCAGTTTCAGACAGAGCTTCTCCAGGTCCTTGTTGTCGTCCTGGACCTCTTTGACTTTGGCCTGAGAGCGATATGCTTCATTGGCCAGGTCTTCCTCCATCGATTTGACGAGAGCACACTCCTGTTGGAGGTCTTTCTCCAAGCTCTTTTGCTTCTCAGCCAGATCTTTGTTGTTGTCCTCCACCTCTCGTAGCTTTGTCACCAAGTTGTCGTTCTTGTCCAGCTCCCTTTTCAACTTTGCATCCAGAACCTTTTGGGCTGTCTGCAAAGCTTCCACTTGGGTGACAAGGCTTTGTTTCTCTACCAGAACCTTTGTGAGCTGGTCGTCCATTCCCTTCTTTTCAGCCTCATACTGGTTGACCTTTGTCTCCAGCAGAATGGTGCTTGTCTCCAAGCGCTGCTGTGACATGGCTAGGTCCTTTTGGAACTTGGTTACTAGTTCCTTTCTCTCTTCCATCAGTTGGACGTTAGTCTCCTGGCTACGTTCTTTCGCAGCCAGCTCTTTCTGGAGCTCAGCTTCTAGAGCGTCGCATCGTGTCTGCAACGCTTGGCTGCTCTCCAGAAGTTCAGTCTCTCTGCTCAGCAGCTGGTTTGTGGTCTCATTCAGCTGCTGAGAGAGAACCTCCTTATCTTTCCTGAGTTGCAGGTTTTGGGTGTCCCCCTGGCGGACCCGCTCTTCCAAAAGGGTCACCTTCTCCTGGTCTTCAGTGTTGCTTTGGTGCGATAGCTTTTTTATTTCTGCCTCGTACCTTGCAACCATCTCGTCAAATCTCTGTTGACTGAGGAGGTTTGCAGCTTCGGTCTTCTCCTCCTGCACCTGAAGCTTTCTCTTCAGCTGGTAGATCTCAGACTCCTGCTTTTGTGCAGTTTCGTAGCTTTTCTTGATTTCAGCTCCGAACTGCTTCTCTCGGATCTCCATAAGACCTTCCAGATGGTTCACACGCACTTTGCGCTTGTGAATCATGTGACAGAAGTTTGTCCTTTCTGTCCAGTATTCATCCTCAAACTGCTTCAGTCCCTGAACCTCTCCATCCTTGCAGTGGATTTTCTGCATGGCTGTAGTGACAGAAGGTTTGTGACCATACTGACGTGCTGGACGGCCCCTGGACCGCCAGCAGATCTTTGCTGGTCTGCTTGCTGGGTTCTTCCGTCCATGGCACAGGCTGTAGCAGATTGGGGCACACTGGATTCTGACATAGACTGCATCGCTGTCGATTGAAATCCTACAGTAGTAAATCGTGTATGAAACCGTATCTGTAATAGATCGTATCTGTAATAGATTGTATCTGTACTAGATCGTATGATGATGAATGATGTGCTCGCCTGCTATTTATACAATCTGTAGACTCAGGGATCAAAGCCACTGCCTTTGATCCCTTGAGGTCAGATTCTGGAATCCAAGCCACTGCCTCAATCCTGTGATGTCATCAGAATGGACTATGAAGGAAAGGGGGGGGGGGGGGGGGGGGGTTGATCAGTGTTCAGCACTGTATATACTATATACATACACATATATATATATATATATATATATATATATATATATATATATATATATATATATATGTTTATACATACTATATGTATATGTATATATATACTATATATATACATACTATATATATATAGTATGTATATATACATGTATATGTATATATATAGTATTTATATATATACATACTATATATATAGTATGTATATATGTATGTGTATATATATATATATATATATATATATACATGTATATATATAGTATGTGTTATATATATATATATATATACATGTATATTTACATGTATATATTACATGTATATATCATGTACTATATACTATACCTCCCACATAGAGCAGGACTAGAACGTTTAGATATAATATATATTAGTATGTATGTATATATATTACTTTAACAGGGATATAGAAAAATGATCTAATTCTCAAGCTCATTACTCATATAAAGATAATTATTTTTGCATTAAAAGTTATGTTTAAATAAGTAGATGAGGCATTCTCTAATAGCTCACAAAATAGACCAAACGCGGGAAAAAAATGAACTGAACTTTGAACTAGTTCAGAATTGAAATGGTGATCTATGAACGTGAACAGTTCACTTGGAACATGTGTGAACTGAACTTTGAACTAGTTCATGAAAAGTGTGAACTTCCACAACACTGGCTGTAAAGGAAAGGGGTGCGCTGGATTTATAACACATGACAAAATGAGAGCATCATTGCGAAACAGAATGCAGCAAAAATAATCGTTTAATTTCGATTATCTTGTTTTCATAATCATTGGAAGCCAAAATTGTAATTTAGGTTCAAATTTGATTAATCAAGCAGCCCTTGTTTGACAATGTGCAGAAAGACATGACAAATACTGTTCTTCAGAAGCTAACTAGCATTTCCATTTATATTTTTAGCAGCCATAAAGCAGGCTTTATGATATGATATTATATATCTGTCCTAACTGCATCTCTCTGTCCATCTGTATGCATGCGTGCTGAACGTGTCCTATAATGACCTAAACTTGAAATCACCCGTTACAGGCGAGAAGCTGGTCTTTCTCGTCTCTTTCTGCTCTTCATTCTGCTGTTGATTCTCCGCTCGCTGGCTCAGCCTCAAGGGTGCTTAAACAGTCCATAAGATGAGAGAGGAGGCAAGAGACAGACCTTGCTTTCCTCCCTAATCCCATATTGATCATCAGCCAGTGAATGAACTGCATGTGGACTCGCCAACCGACTACTGATCACAGCAACACCCACGTACACATACAGATGCAAACGCTCATTTACAAGTCATATTAAAGAAAGCTCTGTCGTAGTTATGTGGAAAGTGACCGTTCTGATATTGTAAAGGAGTTAGGTCATACAAAGCACTGCCAAAGTAAAAAGTGAGCACGTTCAAGACCCACAAATTAATTTTCAGCAGTTCAAACAGATGAAAATTGCATGCAGTTCCATTTCCTAACCACTAAACCTTTAACTAAATCCACATGCAGACATCATCACACTTGTTTTTGTTACACAATTGCAAGTCAGACCTTTTTTTTTAATTTCTTTGACAATTTTTTTTATTTTTTCAATCATGACGGAATAACCATTTTTTTATTTAGCCTTTCTTTTCTCTCCATATGACCTGGTTCAGACATCAGTGTAGCCAAGAATCCATGATGGAGCAACAACACGAAGCTTTTGTTATAAAGTTTTAACACCACAAACAACTGATACACACGAGACATAGCTTTGTCCTTATTTTTATTCATATGTGAAATAATGAAATCTGTTATAATAGGACGTTAATAATGCATGGCAAAACAATAAATAAATAAGAAGTTATATAGAATAAAAAAAAATACT
This sequence comes from Chelidonichthys spinosus, assembly GCA_029853015.1. Taxonomy (NCBI): domain Eukaryota; kingdom Metazoa; phylum Chordata; class Actinopteri; order Perciformes; family Triglidae; genus Chelidonichthys; species Chelidonichthys spinosus. Next base: position 9,054,095 of record CM056837.1, read on the forward strand.
CGACAGATGTGCCAGCTACTTGTATTCAAATGTGTCTCTTTGAACAACGACTGTGAAACACGTCCCCATCACCAGCAACCAAAAGAAACCTTTTGTTCTGTTGTATTTTGGTGCACCGCGCTCTTTTCTTCTTCTGCACCACTGTGCACCTGGGAGGCAGGTTTTTAGCAACAACACATGAGATATTGAATGGCAGTGGAAAATATGTGTGTGTGTATATATGTGTGATGGATCAAAATGCTTGGCTGGACAGACGTTTAGGACATACAGTATGTATGAAGCGATATCCTGACAACATACACACACACACACACACACATACACAAAACACACACACACACACACACACGTACACACTTCAGATTCTAAACCAGGTTGCTCCTTCAACAACACGCGCTGATATTTTATTCAACATGTTGCCTCCATGCTTATTATGAGGAAGTGAAGGGTTGAATAAAAGGACAGAGAGAGAGAAAAAGAAAAATGGGAGAAATGCCAACAAGCTTTTGCCCTTCAGTCAAGTCAGAATATCTCTATTCAATCTTTGTCTTCTCTGTCTTTTAAATGTTCTGTCTCTATTGTATTTCATGATGAATATGTCAATGGTTTTTATTTTGAAACCTTATATTAAAAAATATCTTCATGTCGAGACACTTGTTCAACACACAGAGGCTGTGTGTGTGTGATCTGATATTACCACGCTCCAATTAGCGGTCTTATTAGCACAGGTGAGGCACCTCTGAACACTACATAGGGAGAAGTGCAGGGAGGGTATACAGAGTAACCTCATGGGAGGCAGAATAACTAGCATTTATCTTGGCAGCAGTGTTTCATATAAGGGGACGGTCGTAAACCAAAGAGACTTTTTCCCCCCAGGAAAAGCAATAAAGTGCAATTTTATCAGTTGGCACACTGGAAGCTAAGTCTATGTTAAACAAAGCTGAGACAAAGTGGAAGGGTAGTGGATGGCCATAGCATTGACAACCCCTCATTCTTATAGTTTATGTTGCCTAATATTAATAACCTACACTTATTTACAATTATAGAGCAATAAGATAAGATAATCATTTATAAATCCCGGAGGAGCAGGGGAGACTAGGGGATTGGATGGAGGGTACAAGCCAATAGGAGCTTTCTGGAGCAATGGCTCCCATTGGTCAATTTCTATGCAGGCCTACGGCTGATAGACTAAATGGATTTTTTTTTATTACAAATCGTAGACTGCTTTAAATATATTAAAAGATAAGTCAAATGTAAAATAAATTGCTTGGTTTTCATTTTAATGTGAATATCCACTCATTCCACTCTCTTGTGTGCTTAGTTGTATTTCTTCACCCCTCTATCCCCAACCAGTCCATCCCAGTCCATCCCAGTCCATCCCAGTCCATCCCGGTCCACCAGCTGAGTCCTGCTTTCTAATTGCGATGTTGATGGTGGATTGTCCTCGGCTGCCTGGGGGGCAGTTTGGCAGGACAGCCGTCCTGGCTCAGCGCCCTCCCGTAACTTGGCCGTGGGCCCTTTCTGTTGCCACTGTTTGCGTTGTGTGTGTGTGTGTGTGTGTGTAACACTATAAAATGCATGTCTGCTGCGTTCCGTGTTTTCTGCTTCAAAACTTTCTCCAACTTCTTGGTAATTTGTCATTTTTTTTTCATCCCTCTCCTCCTCCTCCATGCTTTGCAGTGTGCTCAGCTCCAGTTACACTGCTGTGTTTTCTCTAGATCAAACAACTCACCTGCACTGCTAGATTTCTACACTCCACTTTTATGTTGTGCTGTTATTATGTCGGGGAGAGAGAGATAGAAAAGGCAGAGTGAGAGGTTTGTGATTGGAGGGTATGGAGCTGATATGAATATCAAATAGTTTTCACCGCGAGCAGGCGATGCTGCCTGTGGCGCTCAACACACACTGACAGGTGGTCTCTACTGGTGTGTGTGTGTGTGTGTGTGTGTTTTGGTGTGTGTGTGTGTTTTGGTGTGTGTGCATGCCTCTCCGGCGCTATAGGTTTGGGTGTGTCCCTGCAAACGTTCCTTTGTTTGTCTGCATGTGACACTATAAATGCACAGTGAACTTACACTTTCTTGTGATGTATGGGCCAATCTCCTCTGTTTCAATGACACACAGCTAATGAGGCGGAAAGAAAAAGGAACAGGGATGTATTGCATAAAAGATAACAACAATTTAAATCATTCTAACAATGAGAAAGTAAGGTTGTCGCCCCTCCTGCGCTCCTGGTATAAATGCACATCTTTTATTTGTATTAGTGACTTAATTCAAGGAATTAATCAATTCAATTAACTGAGTTGAATCACAGCAAACAGTCAGCAATGAAAAAACAGTTTGTACAATCCAATTTGAAATGCATTCATTTGTTACATTAAAAACCCTTTATATATTTCTGTGACCTCTACAGAAAAGAGGCTAACAGTGAGGGTTAAATCAGGTAGAGGAAATGATCAACCCAGAAAACAATCTATCTGTATCGATGAAAATATACACTGAATACTGTGATACCAGCATATCAGTGTGCCGCCTTCATTTAACACGTGTGACGTGTCGTGTATTTGAACGAGGCTGGACTCAGTAGGGGGCTGTTGTGTTCATGCACATTCACCGCCTGTATTTCAAGGCTGGCTTGGTAAAGGAGAAAATTGAGATGAGATATTGAAATGTGCCACCTTTGCTTTCCCTGACAGGCTTTTGTGCGGATGTTTTAGTGTCAAGCCGTAGTGTTTCTGTATGAACTCGTTGTGAAGAGGAGTTTAAAAGCAATGGGTTCACTGGCTTCATTATTGACTCTGTGGCTTCCTTTCAAACTGATTTAATGTCATCTACAGTGTCTCTAAAAGTCCATGGAAACATTGGAGAAAAGGAGAATACAGTATAGAAAACAAAACCATTCACTCTAATGCAATATGCTGCAACATAATTTAACCAAACAAAAGGGAGTAAAGTGAAACAGCATAACGTAGAGTACTGTAAGGATAACGTGGAAGGCACTTCTTAGATAGGAGATAATCACAAAATCTAACAAATTCATCCTTGTGTTAAAGGCTATACATAATGTCCACATAATGAGTGTTAATCTTACATTTTTAATGTAACTTTTTGTGATTTAAGGTCGAAAACAAAAACACAAATGGATTCATTTTTCAACAAATCAGTGAAGCATTTAGCTCCTAGAAAGTCAAGCAATGTTGTAAGCCCATTAGAAGTCCCCAGCTTTGCTTTTTCAGACAGACAGTTACAATAATTGTATAAATAAAACCAAGCATATCTTCATGTTTGTGAGGCTTTGACCAGCCAATAGTTATTAAATATGCGTAAACAATAAATAACAAGCAATTACCTTCAGTCAACTAAATGTACCATTTATTTCAACGTGAGGTAAAAGGAAGGTCGATCCAAAACATGACGAGAATCGACATCACTGAGTAACTAGCTATGAATCTGTGAAGTGTCACTTTTTCTCTTGCGCTCTTCGAACACACACAGCGCAAATGTGAGTCAACTTGTTTGTGCGCTCTACAAAAGCACATTACACTGAAGGGACACCGGGGAATTCTTGATCTATACCAAACATCTCCTTGTTCCACACTGACTCACTCGGCTGTGGCAGGAGCATGTCAATGATGGCATACATCAGAAGAAGTATGATCATCGCCTCTCCAGGGTGTCAGAATGATCCACTGGCTGAAATAGGAGCTTGTGGTGCAGCGGTGACTTATGGCTCCCCTCGCATTGTACTCTTATCCAGCTGCAGCAGGGGGCACTGTGGTGTCACCGCTGGAGCTCGCCGAGTCTGACGAAGGAACGGGGTCAAATTCCTCAGTGAGCGGGAAACCTTGCACAACGCATTGCCAAGTCACTCACAAAATTAACTTTAAAAAAACCCTCCTTCCACATTAAACAGGAACCTTTTGATTATGTAATGGAGTGTATCCATTTGGACAAGGACATCTTTAGATCCTATACAGATAACTGGAACTATTTTTAGCATTTAACTGATGATTTTATCCCAAAAGGAAGTTAAGAAGGGTTTTTTACACAAGGGCACTTAAGTTGCAGGATCAAAACCATGTCCGTTGTTCCACATATCAGGAATATCACATTACCCTGCTGTTGGAGCACGCCCGCGTATTCAGGAGCACGTTGAAGACACGGGTTATTCAGCAGCACCGGTCCATATCGTGAGAACTTCACGCTTTTTAGATGCTCATAGATTCTTTTAGAAGCCGAGTTGAGGGATTCTCATCACAGCGGGAGTAACTCAAGACTCCATCTCTCTTTGAGACCGGCTCATGCTTCACACGGATGCGCATTCGAGCGAATTTGCAAAGTTAAAAATTGCATAGCTGTAAAGCTGCAAACTTGAACAGACTTGCTGGGGATGTGAAAAAGCTAAATTTGTTGAAGTTCTTATAGGCATGCTTTCATCACGAATAGCATGGCAGGCATGAAGAAGAGAAAAAAAACAGACTTTGCTGCTTCTTTCCTGTCGTCACCTTGACGTGGAGAGAGTGGGAAGACTTGTCTTTCTGCAGAGAACGTCCCATTTATTATCCACTGTCCTCCCTCCCCTCCTCGGCTAGTTGCCTTACACCATGCGTGAAATGGCTCCAAATGGATTCCCTTTGTCTATTGGCAGTGCTGCCGTTACTCTTTACATTAAGCCTGGCCTCTATGGGCACATACAGGCTGTACAGTATGTAATTCACCCTGCTTTGTATAATACCTAACAGCAGGCGGGCAGAGTACTTACTCACAGAGCTCACCTTAACTGGAAGTGTGCACATCAATTTGAATTTAGTTTCTATATGTGTGCTATGAGTGAATGTGACTAGATAATGACATTTGAAAGTTTTTTTGATTTATGCAATTTATGTGACTGATGAAAAAGGGCCTCAGCGGACTTCTTTAATGACTGAACTTGTTCATAGACTTTAGAAGACTTGGATGGGAGCACAACTCACTTTCATCAGTCACGCAGATGGTTTACACATTAGTCCTTCAACTCATCCCTTCTATTATAAGACCATCTCTCCCTCTGCAAGAAAATCTCCACTCGGCTGCGTACTTTAGAGAACTTCCTCACAACTACAGTACTATAAAGCCCTAAGCCTCCTGCCTCCGACTCCCACCGTGCACATCTTTTGAAGCATCGCTCATTGACGATACTACACAGCTCCGAGAGCTTACGCATCGAAAGCCTAATGGCCCAGCGCTGGTTAACTTTCAGGCTTATACCCCCGTTGATGAACTCAAGCAGCCATCACTGTCTCTCATCCCAGCTAAAACCGGCGATGCGCTGGCGAGGTTTAGAGATGAGGGGTGTGAGGATTGTCAATAGATTGCGGGTAGAGAGAGGGAAGCTGGGTCGATACGTGTGCATAGACGGCGTCAAGCTGACTCAAAGAATCTTCAGAGTAGGATTTAGCATGTATGCCACCTTCACGGTGTCAGTCAGGGTTATGTGCAGACACGTAACCCCCCGACTGACACTAAGATGAGGCGCACCTTAGCCTCCGTCGGACTGAGACTGAATGGCATCAAGACGCAGAACATTCAGAGATCATCTCTGTTGACTCGAGAGTGAGACTGTATAAAGCTGTCCAGATTAAAGGCAGTCATATAAATCCAACTTCACACAAAATACAGCTCCATGATCTCTAGTACAAACATCTACTTTACGCTGATATCAAGTGTGAAAGCTGTTAAACCGTAAAGTTGATGTAACACTTTCAGGCATATTGGTGATGGGGATATGTTCTGTGACTTACCTGGGGACTGTTAAACCCAATGAGGCTTGGGATGGTGTCTGTGATGTAATGGCCTCGGCTATCAATGCGTTAACCTCTTGCCTCTGCTGTAGATGACGCCATACCTCGGTGCGTCGCGGCTCTCCGAGTTATAGATGGCCTGTTAGTTCTGTTACAGAAACATGGTGCTGTAAAACATGCGGCTTCCTCTCACATAGGAGCAGAAACATCCACGTCTGTTGACACATGACCTATCGTGTTTATGAAATGTATATTTTAATGTACTTGTGCTCCTGTTATCCTTGCGATGCCAGCAACGTCTCTGCACTCCTGCTGTTTTTATGGCCCTCCCCTCAAAAGTCTGCTTGACAGCTAGAACTATCTACCGTTCAGCCTGCCATCATGTTTTACAGCAGCTGATTTCACCGCTCCTCATTGCGATGGCCCTCAATTCTCTAGATGACTCCGTAGTCCCAAAAAAAGAAACATTGCTGCCTCTTTTTTTTTTTTTTCCCCCGTCACCCGATGAGAGAAGCTGGGACATAAATCGACTTGAGGAGAAGCAGTTGTTTTCTGCCCGGGGCGGCTGCGTTTTATTGCCCTCCGCAAGAAGCTTATTGGCGGGCTCTTTTGTGTGAGGGGGGATTTTACAGCTGATTGCGTGTATTGGAGGAGTCGTAAAACTAAGTAGAGGAGACCTGTCTTTATGGTGTCAGCGGTGGCCCTGCTTCCAACCCGTGTTACTCAGAGATAGGACTCCGGCGTGCACTGAAGTGAGGGACACCAGGAAGAACTCTTTGATCTGGTGTGAGATGGTAGCTTTCCTTTGGGTTTCTCTTCTCAGTGACAATACACTCGCAAAAGTCCTCGGGTTGTGTAAAACATCTTCTGTTGCATCGCACCAGCACTTGTTGAATGAGTGAGTGGTGTGGGTTTGTTTTCCGTTCCATTGCATTGCAGTGGCTTTGGCCAGTTAGTCTGTTAACTGTCTGCCACCACAGAACATAATGGCTGTCTCTCATGTGTAACAGCCCACAATAGGCACTAGCTTCTGAATGAGAACTATATACATATGAGGTAAAGTGGCTGTTACAGAAGTAGGAGGATATTAACAACTTACTAAAAACTCACAAATTCATTATTTGTTTCTACACCAAGCTGTACACAGGTAATGCAAACGCTGTAACGCAAAAGTGTTGTGCAAATGCTCGACATCTTACAGCAGGAATTATCTCATCAGTTGCTTACTACGTCTGCATATAAAATTGACAATTGTGGTATGAAATTGACATTTACCTCAAAAGCCCCTTTTTGAACGATGATTCCGCCGTATTGGCGGACAGGCTGGGACGACCTCCGTTGGCGTCTCAGAGACTTAATATTCTGTAAGGCCTTTCCGCCTCGGCGAGCATTTAGATTGACGACGGGGCAGGTAACAGCGGAATACTCCTGCAAGGAAAAGGCTGTTAGAAAGGGGCTAAAGACTGGCCATGTTTGCTGGTGCTGTATGGCTATTTCACCGATCAACAAACGAGTGTGGAAGAAGAAGGGTGTAGTAACCTTAGAAACAACATGTTTCATGAGGAAGGAAATGCATCAGGGTATCTTTAGGTTTCCTCACTGAAATGTGCATCCTGGGAGGAAGAGGAAGAGGAAGAGGAAAGGATTAAGTGGGAAGGTGTTGCTCAGCCACCATAGATTTCACCTGTTGGTGTTTACACAAGCTACAGTAGGCTGTTTATCTGTGACACAACAGTAATGTGTCTGACTCCAGATCAGAAGGTGGCGTGTTCAAACCACATCTGAGTCAAAGCTTTTTCAAAGTCTTCACAATCCGGCTGTGTTTATTCAAGGAGTTTCACTTTCTTTGTGTGAGCAGCTCTCCCTGCATGCACATGAACAAACAAGAGAGGTTTTTTTTTTAATCTGAGGAAATAGACATATTGTGAACAGCTGCAAGTCAGAATGAAAAACAACCTAAATGGCCACATTTATCCCTTTTTTTCTCATTTTCAATGCAGACAACCTCAGTTTGAGCATCGATTGTGTAAATTATACAGGACAAGGAGTCTTTTGGGTAACTTATGGGTCACAGTTCTCCCTGGTTTATTCATTCACTCCTTTGTTTTTTATCTACACACCCACACTGTAGCCTTTTAGCACAAAGTGTCTCTTTCATCTTCCCCTAAAATCTGCTGTTCATTGTCTGTCTCCTGCTCTTAGAAAGATTACAGTGCCGTGCAGTGTACTGTAGATGTCCAGAGGTTGTTGATGAGGTTATGGTTATGGTCCGGGTATTAGCACGGAGCTGAATGGGGAATACTCCACACCTCATCTCTCTGCCCACACAAACACTGATAGGAGGCTCACGCTGCATCAAATGGCTGTAAAAGGCTCTCAGATTGCCTGTGTTATCAGGATGAGCGGCTCCCCTCCGGCTCTGTGTAATCTGAGTGTGTTTTTCTCTTACTTATACAGACTTGTCCTTTGCATACCTTGGTTTTTCTTTAGATACGTGTTCATATCCTCACTGAAGCTGTGCACCGATGGCGGCGCTCGTTTTTGCCGTTTGCCCGCATTAGTCATATGTTTTTGGATGCATGTATATCCGTGCACGTACGAGCCGCTGCTTGTTTACCAGACGGCTTAAGTACTTGCCGCCCTGCATATCTAACCTCTCCTCGCCACTCTTCTGCATTAGCTCATGCTGCTGATAGAGAGCAGCGATAACACAGCCCATCACATCAAACCAGCTCTAGACGGGGCTTGGAGGGAGAACTCCATCCCTCCTTCCTTCCTTCCCCTCTCTCTCCCATCCTTCTTTCCATCCATCCCCATGTTAAACCAATTAACAGTAATTACCGGGCCACCCCAGGCGCAGCTTCTTTCTGCTGGCTCCGCTGTTTTGTCCTCATCACCACGCCGACACGAAGGGAGGCACCGAGACGTGTTGGGAAGCAGGTCATTACTGTTTATTAGCTCGGGGAGGCTGATGGGCCCTGTAGGAGCCCGCTAAAGTTTGGCTGTTTGGTCATGCAGCTGACTTTACACATCAATCAGTGTTTGATAGTTTTAGTGATATTGTTGTAGTCGACGTATTGTCATGTAGAGCGAAGGGGGAAGGATTTTCATTAGGTGTGGGTGATGCATCCTCATTTGTTACACTGCTACATTTACAGGGACATTTTGACAAGGTCATGATGACTGATTGGGCTATATAGTGCGGACCAGTGATGGGATTCATTGGCATCAAACCTCTTGGCTTTTAGACACACTTTCTGTACTGTTTTCTACATGAACGAATGTCAGGTGTTTTTAGGGTGTTTCCCTGCATTTGACCTAATGCATGCTGGGAATTTTTTTTTCTCTCTGCATCTGATATTCCAAAGCAATTTTACAATGTATGTGATGTTTCAGGCAGTGTCAAACCGACTGGTGAAAGAAAGTTTACCCCAGAAATATGTGAGTCAACAATCAGTCTCCTCCTGTCAGGCCAAGTGATCGACAGCAAACAGACTCTAATGGAAAGTGCACAATGATAATATGAAAATACTCATCTCAGCACACGGAGATAACGAAAGAACAGAGCAAATGCAGGCTTGATCGTTGTTGTGACGGATCGTCTTCCACTGAGGAGGTTGTTTTTCATGCAGCACAGGACTGAATGGCAGCGAAGCGCTTCCTCTGAAGGCTTCTAAATGAGCCTTGATATCTCCATCAACGGCAAAACTATGCAGACTGGAGTCTGTCTGGCTCTTGGGTTTAGGATGCTCTAGACAAAATTGTTGTGCTGTCTGCGTTTATCATCGCACACACACTAAAACGCTTACAATTATTGATAACTGCAAATCTGGCGTGTCCAAAGCAGATTTTCAGTGTGAGAAAAGAATAAGCTTCCTCCGAGCGCTCCTTTTAAAGTGAATTTGGAAGATGCAAATATCATTTGTCGTGGCATTCAAGTGTTTTTCGCATGAAGATAATAACAAAATGACCCTTTTTATCTATTGTACGTGGAAACATGGACAATAAATGAGAATTGAGAAACAATACAATAATAACAATATGAATCATACATTAAATGTCAGACTATGCAAAACTAAAAGCCGATGACCTTTGTTCCCTAAATGTCATTGTGGAAAGATCTTTCACAACAAATAAATATCACTCTTCCGCTCTATTTATTTCGCATTTTGTTGGTGAATTCATCAACAAACAGATTTATTCAAAGACAGGATTGATGTGTATCCAAATGTAAAATGGCTGTTTGCGTGATCAAACTATTACTTGAGAGTTATTATAAACGTAGGCGTCATCTCACACTCAAAGCTGCGCTGTCATTATGCAGTGCCGATCAGGCTAACATTACTTCTTGCATATCATTTGCATCTCGAAATTAGAAGCAATTTGATGACATTTCATAGCAACACACAAGTAGCAGGTCGTTAATATTCAAATGAGCCATTCGGTGCAGCGAGACATAATCAATCGGTCACAGATCACACATTATCCCGACAATGAGACACAATCAATCATGCTTAGCAATTTGCCTAACCCGTAATCACAGTATATGCTGATGCCTGAAGTTTACTTGAATGCAAATGAAGAATCCTCCTCCTCCTTTTTCTTCTTCTTCTTTTCCTTCTACAAATGTGCACACACACACACAACACACACACACACACACATTGATTAATGAAGGTGCTTTTAGACAGTGGTGGAGAGTGGTGTGGGAGGTCACAGCTCTGTCACTCCCCCGCCGTGGCGACACATCCCATAATGAACTGGGGTGACTTCTTACAATTTCACAACACCGGTTGACACTTGACATACGGTTATGAACACACACACACATGCGCGCACACGCATATAAACACACAGACGCGCCCTCCTGCGTCTGAGGGACCATGAGCTCATCATGTGAGAAACCCCCCCGCGCCTCCCAGCGTGGGGTGGGCATCCCGTTCCTGAATTATTAAAAGGCCTTTTATATTGAGAGTCTTGATATTGGTGGATGATGCCCCGTTGCAATTATGTCAGCTTCAATAATAGATGAGTTGGGCAGTGGGAGTACAGGGACGAGGGGGTAGGTGCCCGTTCACCAGCTTGGCATGGTAACGTGATCTGGCTGATGTTTGGGGGGGGGGGGGGGGGGGGGGGGCTTTTCATGGTTTCACTGTGTGTGTGTGTGTGTGTGTGTGTGTGTAGAAGTGTGTCTTGAGAGTCTTATTGCGTATCAGAGATTCTGATGATGATTGAAGCTCTCACCTGTCCGTTTGGAGAAGGCAGTATGATTAGACTTCTAGTGACATCAAGCCTGCACACACACACACACACACACACACTCACCTGCATGACCTTGTGTGTGTTTTCGTGTCTGGTTAGTATTTTCTTTCTTTAAAAAATCCATCTGCTGGCTAGTTCGTCAGCCCTCTCTCTCTCTCTCTCTCCTCTCTCTCTCTCTCTCTCTCTCCTCTCCCTCCGGACAGAGAACCCACCCACACCCACTAACATCTGGCTTTTGCCTTTAGTCGTAGATTACCATCAGCATTCATTCCAGGGACAAATGACTCGGCAGTAGTCATGGGTATTTATGGGCTCCAGCTCCGATTGTCAGTGATGGAAACATGGCACCCCGGTGGACACGCTTATTTGTGTCCCTATACCGTGTGATGTGACACGCGTTGAAGTGAATAAATAATCATTAAAATCAAAAGGGATTTGGACAATTCTTAGAATACATTCATGTCCAAACCCCATAATTAATATGCTCTCTTGAAAGCCACCAGACTCCAGTCAGATGATGGTTCGCCTCGCTGATATAAAGATAAAGACACAAGAAAAATGACAGAAAGGCATATTTGTCTTACCTATGGGAAATAAGAGCTGGTTTTCCTGTATTAAAAAAAAAAAGATTTACATGCTAATAATGGTGGAAAAAGTTTCTCTCTGTCTGTCTCTCCCTCACACACACACACACACACACACACACACACACACAGTCTCAGGTTGAGGTTCATCTCATGTCTCCCAGCTGCAGGTGGCTCAGAGGCCTCATGGCTGCAGGGCTGGAGGGGAGCACTGACCTGTGAAAACCTCCAGCTCCAGACTGCTCACTCTGGTCTCTGCCTAATTCAATAAAGGCCTTTCACAAAGTCTATAGCCAACATCTGTGCATGCTCACGCATCGTCGTGGCCCCAATCCGAGCCACCAGGGCCACCTTTTACGCTCAGTTACCGCTTCACTTAAGCTTTAGGCCTGAACAAGCAGGCAGTTCGTGGGTCACAAATGGACGTTGCTCTCTTTTTTTCCGACCAAACCGCTGTTTGAGAAGCTAGAAGCTGCAAATGTGCAGTATTTATGCTTAATAGTGACTTAATGATTACATTAGCTGACTGATGTATTTATTGTTTCAGCACAACACACCATCTAAAGATAAAACTGTTTCTTGTAACTCCTTTTATGAATTTAAGTAGAAAAGTTTGGACTAGCAGGGAATATTCAAACGTCAGAGAGTGACTATATAGTCAGTGTAAATGGTATGTCATCACTTATCAGAGATCCACAGGTATCAGATCAGAAGCATGGTGTTGCTCATCCTCCTCTCTTCCCTTTTCCTCCTGTCATCCGCTGATAACAGAAAAAAATGGAAGAGAGGAAAAAAAGGATGTCTTTGTCTGAGGATGCAGGGAGTGGAGGGGGTGGGGTTGCAGGATGGAGGAGTGTGTGTGTGTGTGTGTGTGTGTGTGTGTGTGTGTGTGAGTGTGTGTGTATGTGTGTGTGTGTGTGTGTGTGTGTGTGTGAGGTGAAAGGGGGCCGAATGGGGTATCAAATTACCTCCTTCCCCCTCCCCTCCTCATGCTGTCTCCTGGTTTTATCAGTCCTCGGCACCTCCAAATTAAATTTGTCCTGAGAAGAGTTGAATTGCGGGGCTTGGGGGGGGGCGGGGGCTACGGAGGGAGGCCACTGCTTTGCTCCATCAGAGCAGCAGGGGCCCCGGAGGAGCCGGGCTGGCCGCTGACGATGACAAGCCGTGCAATCAGGTTTTGGGATGTGGAGCCTCAGGGAGCCTGTGTGTGTATGTGTGTTTGTCAGGTGGGGGTGAAAGCAGAAGCCTAACATGGAGATAAACATAGTGTAGCATCATTGGGGCCCTCAGGCCGGGCCAAGTGCACACTTCCTGTCTGCTGTATGTGTCCATTCACAGATAATTGATTCATCTCTCCTGTGCAAGCTGACCATCAAGAGGAGAATCTCTGACTTTCTTTCCTGTCTCAGGGCAAATGGCAGCGTCTGTCACAGCAGCTGATGGACAGCAGATGAAAGCAAAAATATCCTTTCAGGAAACCTCGAATGAATGTTCTCGAGTCACAATTGACAAGCTCCTTCTAACCCGCTGGTTCTCCGACCTTGATGAGAACTACAGTAAAGGTCGTTGTGAAATAGTTGGATATTTCTCCTCTCGTCTATTAGTCCTTTATGAGTGTTGTTTTCTGTGTTATTAATAAGGCCTCAGTGTTCTACAAAATAAAAGTCTCTTAGTAAGTAATCATTCAGTTTACGTAACTGTAATTTTAGAGCTGAAACGATGACTTGACTAATCAATCAAGAGAAAATTAATCTGGAATTGTTTTGATAATTAGTTAATAATTAATGTCATATTTTAATGAGTAGGCCTAAAGATTCAGTTTTAGATATTTAAAACAAATGTTTTTTTGTAATTTTTTTATAAAATAATTCAAATTAAATATAATTTTTTTTTTTGATAAAAGGCTAAACAAAAAAAAATTATAATTATTAATTAATAATAATCGCTAGTCATAACACAAATCTGACTCCTGGGTGAAAAATCAAATACAATAAAATCAAGAGGGGGGTTTAATAAAGAGCACTCTAATTCCTATCAATCCTTATAATCCCCTATTCGGATTCCTTTTAGCATATTGCTGTGATAAACAATGTTCTCCCACATGTGATAGTGAACAGGTACACACACTCAGCTTCTCTTCCCACCCAACATGAGTAACCTCTCCCATAACCAAAGCCTCGGGTCTTTTTAAGTCTCACAAGTCACACTGATGTATTCGTGCTCTGTATTAATATCTGAGCTCAGCTTGTAAAGCTCTCTCTCGCTCCCAACACATGTGTAAAAGTTATTTCAAGGAGCATCAGCAAAGAAATATTCCTCACAGAAAATAATTCAAACTTAGCCCCATCTCTCCAAACACATTTAGTTTTTAGTGTCCCCCCGTGAAGAGGCACCGTCAGCTGGGCTGCTGAGGACCTCCGTTGTTTTCGCCGTTTGGCACCACCTCGTCAGGCGCTCGCTGCGTGAACACCGTGAATTTTGCTTCGCATTTTGTTTTGTTTGCTTTTTTTTTTGTTTTGTTTAGTCAGACGTCTCGCTGTAAAGGTCGATTCCCCATTGGGGCCCTCTGCGGAAAAAATAACCACGCTGTTTGAACTCGGCATCTGACGGCGACAAGTACCGCGCCTTCAATTTCTATTGTCGTACATAGTGTAAAAGCAGACGGGGAGCTTTTGTGGGATGTGAATCCTCCAGCTTAAAGGTTACTCTTAATTGAGAACGCGCCTATGAGGCCTTTGACAGTTTCAAAGCGTTCATCCTGCTGTTGAGATAAGAAGTGGCGTTACCGCCTTTGAGATGTGCACTGTGTTGGTACAAAGAGTTATAATGAGCTGCTGTTATGCAAACACACACGGCCTCTCACGCACACACACACACACACACACACACACACGATGCAACAAAGGCAAATACGCTCGCACAAAATGAAACGCACACCCGCGCAGATATTCCCTGGTCGGCCGTCTGTTGGTTCACAGTGATGAATGGAGGGAGAGGCCCAGAGTGCGAGGCCGGCCTGGCTGACTGATAGAGCCATTGATTCTGGCTCTCACACACACACACACACACACACACACACACACATGCACTCCTCTCCTATCTCCGATGTGACAATGCTTCTTTTCAGACCTCTTAATCGGCCCGACGTTGACTAATTGAATTCATTAACCGTCCGGCCGCCGCCCCCTCGCTGTGCTCCCGGTTATTTACAGGTCTATTTATATGGCAACAATGCAGAGGAAATGTCAGGTTATAGTCTGAATGCCACTCTGTGCGTCTACATCTGGGTGCACGTTCCCATTCGAGTATTCCACTTTAAATACACACATGTACTTTCTAATTGCCGTGAATGATTTAGTGCGGAGCCTAAAAGGAGTGGAGGAAAGCCGCCTCGCGCTCCGACCGACTTTGTTTTATGGGCAGACGATGACGAAGAAAATGAATCAGAACCTACTTAACGTTTTTGTGTGTGTGCGTGTTTAAGTGTGCGCGCGTGTCAGGCAGGGTTAAGCAGCCTATAGGAGGAGGAGCACCCTGGGGAGGGCTTTTATTCCAAGCCAAATAAAATCCTACATCAAGCATGGTTTCAAAAGCTATCCCCGAGGCCTACTTAAGAAAATATCAACGCCCCGTACTCCTGATCCACAGAGTTTTTCAGTTCTGGGAACGGCTCTCCTCCGCTCTCGCCTGTTATTCCACAGACCAAGAACTATTTGGACGTGTCATGAAATATGCTTTTCTTACTCTCATTAGTTTTCTGTGATTTATTGAATTCATTTCCAGAGTGTAACGTTTTGAAATAACACGTTGGGGCACAGCTGTGCAGTCACATCGTGGACTCGTAGGTATTCGTTTCATTTCCTTGCATTGTGTTATGGTTCTATAATGACCTCAGTCTGCTGTACCATAACAACATCAGGGCCAGTTAGTGTGTTAGTGCACCAGTCAATCAAAGGCCGGTGTTGCAGAAGTTGAATTATTGAAGTAAGTTGAATTATTGAAGTAAGTTGAATTATTTAAGTACGTCTAATTACGGCGCTCTGATGTTTTTCTTCATTCAGCTCCGGTTTTAATTTGGTCGTATTACGTTTGCGGCGCACACTCGTCCGTTCCTTCTGTCTGCCTCTCACTCACTCCTCCAAACACGAGTGTTTGACAGCACGCCCTGACCGTGTCACGGCCCTGTGCTTAATTTAGACTTCCCATGATGCCGCTCTGTTCAGGGCATGTCACGGGTGTGTGGCAGGGCAGCGATTGAAAGGGACCCAGGTGTCTGAACAAGCTCCAACCAAACTCCAGTAATGGTCTTTTTACTGCCACACACACACACACACACACACACACACACACTGTGTATGAACTCAAGCAATAAGAAGACAAAACAGACTATTCAGCCAACTTCCTCGTATTTTCTTACACATTTTAACCAAATTTCCTTGTAGCAGACCACAGGAAGTCCTCCTCTGGGTCATGGGGTTAATTGGTTAACATGCTGGATGGGATCACCCCAGGCTCGGGCCGGGGTTAGGCTTTTCTAAGAGGTGGGTACCGGGTGGGGGAGAGGACATGTCAGAGGGGACAAAGGAGGAAGTAAGACAACTCTTATGTTTCCATGAGTCCAGGTTGTGAGTGTATTCAGGGGTGAGATATTGATTTGCCCCCTACAGAAGTGATCCATGGGAAAAGAAAAGAGTTGAAAAAGACAAGAAGCTACAGAATACTGGTATATATCTAGTCAGGCCTAAGTACAATAACTGAACCCAGCTTGTGGAACTCAAAAGCTTCGTAGAAATGTTCAGCGGAAGCCACTCGCATACTAATAGGATTTAAGGTTGGCTGTTGTAACTGAGTAACCTTCTACTGTAGCGCTCATGATGGAACTGGTCTGCCTTGGACAGTTGTGGCCATCTGGTATTAGGATTACAGGACAGTGGACACCTGAGTACCAGGTAGGTACGACTGTGGAAATGATTAGCACACAAAAGAGCCTTGTGTCACAGAGGAATGAAAAATACAGACCGTTCTATCGTAGGAAATGATTTCACTGCGGCACGATGGCCTTATTTTACTCAATAGTGATTGGTGCAAAAATGGACAGATGGATTTAAAGTCTGAGAGGTAAAGCTCCTCGGATTTCTTGAGTGCTCAGCAGGTTTTTAAGGTTTCCGATGGAGACAGCTGTTTGTCGAGGCTGCTTTGCTGTTCTGGTGAAAATGCAGCTTGTTGCAGAACTTTTTCAGCAAAGCTCGGCCTCGACTATGGACAGCTTTGACCCTGACATGATTCGGAGATGCAATCCACTGATCTAGAATCTGACGTGCCACAATCACACCACAAGGTCTCCTGTTGTCAGATCCAACCCGGGCTAGTCCTGTTCTCTTGGGAAAAGAGAGTTTTGAGGTCTGGTTGTGGAAACCTTCTGTTTTTTTATATCTAACACAGTTAAAAGAAAGCAAATTAATGCACGGACCATTTCCCCAAGACATCTTTTTAATAACCATATTAAACAAGGAACTCTTTTCATTGTATTTGCTCAGCTGAGAGTCCGGAGGCTCAGTTTATCAACTAACAGACCAGTCCCAAGATCAATGCCTAAACAAAGTGCAATAAAGCTATATATCTTTATATATAAAGAAAGCTTACAAAATGTATTGGGACGAAGTTCACCTCTTGCCTTTTCCTTTGCTCTCCCAATGTTCTCTTCAGTCGGGCCTCATCCTCCATCATCCACTGTTGCTTTGGGCTGCAGCCCTGAATGAAGTCTTTCTTTGTCTCCCAATCCTACTCTTTTCTCCGTTGCCTTTCAGTCACTCTTTCCCCCATTCCTCGTTTCACCTTGCATAAGAGCTGCTGTGTTTTTCTCATCATCCTGCAGGACAGTATGTCTACTGCCATTCCCTAAACCCTTACATTCGTCATGCCAACTTCTGTTTTGGCTGCTTTTTTAATTCTTGCGAACGTGCTGAGAGCATGATGATGTGTTAAATACCTTCACTGGCCTCTCAACTATTACTTTACGTGTTGGTACTAAGAGTTGAAGTGAGGCGGTTCAGATTTGAGCCATATCTATTGATAGTCACTTGAAATGCTACTATAACCTCGTGATATTGCTTAAAGGCAGCATATGAATGCATCGTTTAAATGAGTTGGAACACAGATGACTCGCATGTGCATACAGTCGCATGCACGCCCACGCTTCCATCACACACACTGTGACTTTCCACTATGTCCTTATGCAAACTACCACATCATAGGTAAACAGTCCATCCCAGCAGTAACCTCTCTATAACAAATAGCTGGCCGCTGGAGAGAAGCTCATATAAATACCTATTAGACCCAATTGTCTTACTGCCAGCTCAGGGATGGCGCCCCGGCTCGCTAAATAGAGCCCTGAGTGGCATTCATCAGCGTCCATTGTCATTGTTCCCTCTGCCTCTCTCACTGGAAGTAATTGACTGGAGAATAATGCCAGCCGATCAGATTGATTAGCTCTACGGCAGGGCGGTGAGCCGCACAGTGACTGAGATATTGTTATTCTCCAATATGAAATGGCTCTAATGGAGCTGGACAAGGACTGGTGATCAGAGGGGATGGAATGGAATAAGAAAAGCACTTGAAATATTACTGCAGCTCGTTTATTTAAGTGGCACAATTTGCACCGAGAAAAGGTTGAGCTTCTCACCATTGCTTGTCATATTTAGACAGAAGGGAAGCAATCATTGGGGGTTATTAGACCCACAGTGTGCCTGGATGCTTTCTTATTGCTGATGGCACTTTGATGACACCCAAACTAAACATTTGTTTTTGGACATTGAAAACGCCAAATGGCAGAGAGAAGGTTTGAAATCATTGTATCACTCAGGTTCCCTATAAGGTGGGAGGAATGAGATGTTTGTTGGTGTGTTTGCCAGGTCATCGGTGATGATACTTAGTAGCTTCAGGCTGGTTAGATCTGCACACAGGTCATTCTCTTTTTACTGGCTGGATAAGGGACTTTGTTGAGTTTGAACTGGGTTACCGGTGCCATGTGTTAAGTGTGTCTGAGTGCGTGGATCTATGTTGTGTTTCGGCCTAATCCATTTACTCCAATGACTGAGAGCTGGGTGTGTCCCTGAGGAGTGCACGGCTCCAGTCATTCAAATCAAATCCCTGATGTGCTCAGACTCTATGCAGTGCACTTGTCTGCTCATACACATGCATGTATACAATGCACGTACAGGTAATACACACAGCCATATGGGCGCTCATGCATGCACCTGCAACACAAGAGTCTTTTTCCATCTTGAATTCATTCCCATGATCAGTCTCCCAACACGGGACTCTTCTCTGGAGTCTGTTTGATTTCACTCCCTCACAGCTCAGGTAGAGCACGATATGGACACATTAAGAAATACATTCCAAGCTGTTGAAGAGACTTATTTGGGTTCTTACTATATGAGTCAGATTGAGTCAGTGGCACACGAGCCATCTTGAGTACCACTTCAGGAGGGACAGCCATGCCACATACTGTAGGATGAATAACTCCCATGTGATAGCTGTCTATTCAGCTCATTAGTAACCAGTCTGGGTCGCCACTAACATACCTGACTCCCTGTTGTGATTTCTGTTAAAATCTTTATGAATGCAGCCAAGAAGCACTGAAGGAATATAGCATTGCCGACAGAAACGATTGCCTTTCCAAAGCCTATTTATCATAATTTTTGGAATTATGTATGAAGTGTGAACACACCTTTGGCATGTTGTCAAAGGAAGGTACATAGCCAAATGAATCGCTTCTAGCAGCTCGTACCACCGTCTTCAACATCTTCATTAAAAAGCAGTTGAAGCACGTTGTATTGATTTGATATCAATGCTTTTTTTTGTGCAAGCAATACCCAGACTTTGATTTTTCTTATTTTGTAGACACAAATTAAAAGTTTTCCCAAGAAAACCCACCACATTTCATTGTGAGCGTGTTCAGCCCTCTGCACTGCTTTTGTATTGGTACAGTCTGGTTCTTCCTATCTGCCTCTCTCCTGGAGGCTTCGATGGTTCCTCCAAAGCTGCCCTTGAGAGAAAGCGAGACAAAGAAATAGACGAGAGAGAGGGAGAGAGAGTTTGTGCTGATGAAAGTGACAGTGACACTGGGCTTATTGCCTAGTCAAACACACATAGCCACCGCCACATGCAGCCTGACCCAGTAATAGAGGCCAATGAAATCTGCTCATTGGGAGCAAGGGACCCGATCGTTGGCGCGGTAACTGAGCCGAAACAGTCTCATTCTGCTGCTGTCATACACAGAAAATGGGCTGAGTTCAGTCACAGCCGCGTGAGGCCCTGTGAGCCTCCTACCACTTCTCTGCTCCAGCTCCAGCGGGCTCTGACACCGCGGATGAGAATCCATGCCTTTACGTTGTGAAACCCAAACGGATGTGACATGCAATTTCACCTGGAATGAACACCAAATGTGTTTTTACAGAGTCATACTTTTGCCGACTTACTTCAAGTCAAACCCATGTAAAGCGGCGAAGGGACGCACCTAAAGTTGACAGATACAAACAGACCTGCTATTTTTCATCCTCTTCCTTTGTTTTCCACCCTGTAATCAGATTGTACTGTAATGAGGCTGTAGGGTAGGAGGAGGACAATTATGTGTTCAAAATGAGCTCAGCTCCTCTGCGGAAAGCCTCCCCCCCCCCTCTTTTCTGTGGCTGTGGGAGATGCTGCTTGGAAATGGCCCAGATTGCTCCCCGCAGGGCTTTAACACAGCTCTCTACTGATTGCTCAGTGTGATTGCAGATTGAATCCGGACATACACTTGATTTTGTGTCATTTTGTCACACGGTACTAAAAACAATCATCTCCCAAAGTCAAACCTGGTTTGGAGACTGTCATCTTCAGGACTTGTGTGTGTAGCAGGTCAGCTGTCCTTCCGTTATAAACATCAACCCACAGAAGCCCGTTCATCCCATTACACAGTGCTTGTGCATGTCTCGGGTTACAGCAGGTTTGGAGATGAGCTACCATAGCCGTATCGAATGCCATCAAGCTGACTTAAGGGCTACTTGTGTGTGTGTGTGTGTGTGTGTGTGTGTGTGTGGGTGTGTGTGTCTGGCATGCAGAGCAATGCAAAAAGGATTTGCAAGGGGCAAATGTGAAAAATTCTTTGCAAATCGAATTGTGAGCAGGCTAAATGTGTTTTTTTTATTAGCTCCCTTTCTTATTGTTTGTCTGTCTGCCTCTTCTGTTTTTATGTTTTTATCCCAGAAAGGGCTGCATGTCATCAGTGAACTTTATTTGCCATGCTGGGACTTTCACCATTGGGACAGAACAAGAATAAATGAAACTTTGTTTTCTTGGCAGAATAAAAAAAGACAGTTGAAAGTGAACACACAACAACAATGTTTTTATGTGTGCTCTCTCCCTCCTCCTCCTCCTCCTCCTCCTCCTCCTCCTCCTCCTCCTCTTCTGTCGTCTCTCTGTGTGTCTTGAGGGGTTTGGAGAGCCGAGGAAAACCCTCTTTTCTGGAACCTTATCTGTCGCGCAGCTTGCCCTCATGCAAACACCCCACAAATGCCTCAAGACACACCGACATTACCATAATTTCCAATTTGCCATATTTTTTTCAAGTGTTTTTTAAACATTTTAATTGCCCGTTCAACATCTTCAGAAATGCCCAGGAAGTTAACAGAGAGGAAGAGGCTGTTCTCTGCAGGACGCTGCTGCATGAACTTCAGGTCTTTATGGCTTAAGATCAGCAATAGTCATGCAATTCAGTTGTTTTGCAGAGAGATATTAACTTCAATTTTCTTCCATATCCCATGCTGTTACATTACTGGATATTCTGGTATCATGAACGTATTTTAAAACTCAACGCAGTGGGCTGATATGAATGTGTGCATCACTCTAGCATGAATGCAGCGTAAATCTTCATTAATGCACACAATGAAACAATAAGAATCATCCATGAAAAGGGCAAGCTTGACAACATTTACCTGAAGTGCTTTTGCTGCCTCCGGTTTTCATTAGCTCCCTCAATGAATCAGTGATGATTTTACCCATCAGGCCTTTTCTATCTGTCACTATTTATTTCTCAGTATTGAAGGTGCAGCTGTTTGGCACATTTTACTCTCCTGATCACCACGCATGCATTTTGTGTCTTCATTTGATGCTCATCCCTCTTTATTCTCTGTTGTCCTCAGCAGTGAACACGATATCTCAATTGCTATCTTCCCCTCTTGCTTTTCCTCTCACCCAACGCCTCTTACCCTGGGTCTCATCTGTATTCTCGATTCCATCACAATGCGGTTTTTACTCCTCTCTTAGTAAGGGATGCTGGGTTGCCTGGATACTTGCTCTCTCCTCTCTGTAAAAAGGGGGGGTGGGCTGGAGGAAAGAGGGGCTAGAAGGAGGGAGGATGGAGAGAGGGAGTGAAAAAAGGAGGTCAACAACAATCACCGTGGGGCGACGGAGCCCACTGAAGGCAGACGGCTGGGGGAGAATGGGGAGAAAGGGGAAACAGGGGGGGATGGGGCCAGCTGTCAGTCTGTCTCTCTGTCTGTGCCTGTTACAATCCCAATTTATTTATCAATTTCCTCTCTTTCTCTGCCTGTTTTCCCACCAGTGATATATCAAGTAACACCATACACCCCTTATAGCATATCTGCAGGTGTAAGTCTGTGTCTCTGCTTGAATTATTGATTAATTTGTCTTCTGTGACGTATTGATAGTGAAGGTAGTAAGATAATGGAACGATACACCTCTGTCTCACTGCAGATCTTTGCATTGTGGTGCTCACCCTCCTCTTCATAATAATCATTGCCAGTCTCTGTTTCCAAGACAACCACTCCATCAGCTTCTCATGGTTTTTCTGCCAATAGTATTGCTGATGATTTGTGTGGTGTGTGTGTGTGTGTGTGTGTGTGATAAATACTCGTGTATATGCCTTTTTCTCTTCTCTCTTCTATGAAATACTGAAGATCAAGAGTCAGTCAAGATTGAAAGTTGATTTGTGATGTAGTATGTCTCCGCTCGGCCCATACTCTGTTTCATCTTGGGATATGAATATATATATATTATGGGGTGAACTCATTAAAACCTTCAAGGTTGACACAAACTGTAATACGCAACACTAATAAAGTATACAGCTTAGTAACGTTAACTTGTTCTTGTTTCCTTTGTGTCTGATAGGATTGGCTTTGTTTGCGTTGTTGAGCTCATCCACCTTTTTATTCACCACTTCCTAGACAAATCTCATTTCACATAACCTTGCTTTTTATTCAGCTGTATTGTGTTTGCCTGACACACTCAAACCTCACATGGGTCGAGTTTTGATATTAACTTGTCTTTCCCTCTTTGTTATGCTTCCCGATGCCTGCTGCTGCTGCTGCTGCTGCCTGCCATGTGTGTATGTGTGCTTCACCGATCCACCAGGTAAGTTATTTCAAGCTTGTTTGCCTCATTCAGCAGTACATTCAAACCATGAGCCGGTTGATCATGACATAGAGAGGGCACACACACGCACACACACACACACACACACACACACACACACACACACACACACACACTCCATCTCCTCCTTCCTTCCTCTCTGGCTCTCGCCTTAGAGACTCTCTGAGGGTGTCTACAGTTTTTCTTTCGATTGCTAAATGACAACAGGCACAACTGGAGCTTCACCGTCTGACAGCAGCAGTTCATGTGGACCAAAACTCTAGCTCCCTTTTCATTGCTTGAACACAGTTTTCAAATCTCTCCACGCTTCTCTTCTGACTTTAACCACAACCTGCACAACACTGTGTATTTACAGCACTTTGTTCAAATGTTAAACACACCACTGTCAAAACTGTAAACCTCACATTCAAAACAGGATGATTTCAGCGACTTTCAAACACTGATGATTGCAACGTCAGCTGAAAGCCTCAGCAGGTGTCTGGTTTTAGACTTGGTAGTGAACAGGTTGGTGGAGGGAGAAGAGTGGCAGGGAGACAGGTTGGTGGAGGGAGAAGAGTGGCAGGGAGACAGGTTGGTGGAGGGAGAAGAGTGGCAGGGAGACAGGTTGGTGGAGGGAGAAGAGTGGCAGGGAGACAGGTTGGTGGAGGGAGAAGTGGAGGACAGGAGGAAGAGGAGTTCAGATGTGCAGGAAAATACTATTGTTGACATGGTCAATCATAACAGTAGTAAATGACTAGAGAAAATACAAATACAAATCTATTGACGCAAACAGCTGATTTCCATTCCTTCTTGTTGTTACCTAAAAAAACTGGTATGTTATAAAATAAAAATGTTCACGTGAAAGAATTTCACTCTTTTCTTTAAAGAAAATACTGAATTAGTGTGAAGTCACTCAACTTATTCAAACTGTAAAGCTGTGAAGTGATGAAAGTGTGTCGGTATGATGGTACTGTTTTTCCTCTCGGTGTGTGTTGTCGCCATGACGATAGTTCACAGTGTTTCGCTGCATTGAGCTGGTTTTCCAGGCGATGTGAACTGTTTAGCTCAGGTGACCGCTGCTGTGCAGACTGTGGTTAGTTTTGCACATGTAGCTGCAGTTGTGCCCGCTGTCGTTTAGTAATCAGGAAAAAAAAAACGGTATTATGGGATGTTTGTCCGTCCTGGTGCTTGGCGTGAAACAGCGGTGTTGATGAATGGACTGTCAGTGGTAGATCCAGGTGGAAGCAGGTCTTGTCAAATAGGATTCCACGAAGACTAAGATCCCAGTGGGGTGGCCGGATCGGCCTGGGGAGGGAGGGGGGGAGGGAGGGAGAGAGAGAGAGAGAGAGAGAGAGAGAGAGAGAGAGAGAGAGAGAGAGACTTCACATACTGCATAAATGTGTTCACGCATGCATCATGTGTGTTGAGCAAATATACAGACATGTTTATGCATACAGATATTCACTATACACACTGTATGTACACAGCCACCTGCTATCTGCTGTTTTTCTTCCTTTCTTTTTATAAACAGAGACACAAAGAGTAGAATTCAGACACCAATACTGTTAAACATTTTTACCCCAAATACCATTCGATTTTGAATTTGTTTTCCAGTCCAGGACAGCAGTAGTGGCCCTCCATCATTGTTGGACCACAACGGTGCATTTGAGCTCTAAATATATTGGGTAGCCATTTTTCTTTGGGCTCTCTGCAGTCTCCTTAGTGGTTCAATTGAAGAGGTTTAAGTTGTGGAATTGTCAGCCCATAGTATGTCCCCCTAATATTCCACTAGTGCTACACGTTGTTCTACTGTGACGTTTTAAGGGTAGCTTTGTTTAAGCACATCGGATAGCAGCGTGTTATCGGCTACATTATTGTTTAAGTGACACTGAAACAGGAACTTTTTTATATGCACATTTTCATCCTACACGTCCTGATGATTTATTCTCTTCTTGTTCATCTGTTGCTGGGAAGGATCTTTGTCTCTTTCTGCTCTTTGAGTTGTAAGTCTGGTTGTACAACGTTTTCTTCTTCATGTACAGAACATTACTTTTTTGCAAATCCTTCATCGGAAATTGTTTCTCCAACTTAAAAGCATGAAAGGTGATTCAGAGATAGAGGAGTCCTCTGTTACGTATCAAGCTTTTGTGATAGTTGAACCCAAACCTTTGAGCTGCAGCGTATATTTGCACGCACACACACAGTTTTAAAGCTTGGTTCAACACACTTCTACTGTATAAATTAACTCTGCAAGGCCGATGCTGAAATAGTCACGACATATTATTTAAAAAGCACATAAGCCACATCATTTTGAAAAGTGCAAACATATGGGCACATTTCGTTTGAGTTTCATGGTGTAATGATGTTATATAGCAAGATACTTTATTAAGTTTGCTTCAGACAGAAAAAAGTAAAATTGTTTTAAACGATTAAACACTGAAAAAAGTAAAAAAAAAGAGAGAGCATTTTAGTTAGGTTCAGTGGATTTTGCAAATATCAAACATTAAAAGACACTATCAGTGTCTTAAAGGGCACATTGTGTTCATTTTTCAGCAATAGGATCTCTGCTATAACAGCGTGATCTCTCAGCTTGTTGGAACAAATAATACTCATGTAGAAATACACACACTCATAGTACAACCCACTCAGCATGCATGCACACACACACACACTCTCACACACACACACACACATTCTTTCAACCTATCTCCAGATGAGAAAATCTGCTGAGCGATTTCCAGATGCAAATCAAGTTGAACTGAAGTTAACAAATTAAGTGGTCTTTGCCTGCAGGTACGTTTTTATATACATAGAACTTGATTTACGTGCTGTAACCAGCCTGAACAGAGTGTGAAGACAGCCATTTAACAAAAGCAGCAGGCTGCTTGATAGATAAAACCAGATCTCCCGATGCACCATCCTGCATGCAGCCTCGTCCTCCTCCTCAGGGCAGGGGGTCTCCAGTAACCTGCATGATTGATGGAGGACATGGACTGTAGGACAGGAGTCAGACAATCTATAACTAGCTACTTATTTGACAGTGACTTTGGGAGCAGCTGTGATGTCAAGAAACAGCTTCACATACAGTAGCTGTAACAGGGTAACTCACGTTAACTTTATTTTCTTACATCTAATCCTGATTTGACTTGTTCAGTCATATATTGTTAAACATTCATATTTTTTCACAGCAGACATTTGACTTCACTTAAAAGCATTAGGTTACTAAAACCATTAACGGTGGCTCAGTCTTGTATTGAAGTGCTGGAACCCTGTGCTGGAGTGTTATTGTGTTATTAATGTGCTGTTTTCCACTGTGACATATCCAAAATGCCTCCTCCGCTGAAGATATAACATGCAGTTTATAAGCCAATCTTATTTGGTGATAGCGGTTCCACTGATTCCATTGATGCTAAACTGCTTTAAGTAAAACATTTAAGTGAAACCTCAGAGGAAACAAGGCACATGCAGCAGGTTTTTATCATTGTGTTTTTTGCTACAGGGACACGTTCATTGGGGGTTTGTCATCTAAAATCCATTTAGCACAACAGGCTGTTTTCCAACATCAGTTTGCACACTAAGTGGACCTCACACAAGCTGTTGGAGATGCTGCTGCTGGCCAGCAGTCAGTGGACACATTAGCATCTGAGTAGCACTTCCATGCAGCTTGAGGAGCTTCAAGGCTTTACAATCCAGTAATAACACACAAGTGTCATCAACGCCATGTCCACTTGTGCTAACAACGTGATCCAAACCAAATCTCCCTTTACTTAAGAAGCGACGGATGAAGTCTGGTGAGTCACATTTATGTATCGTTGTCACAGCAACATGTAGCAAATAACAACAAAGTTAAATAAAGCAGTTAATCATAATTATATTTATATATGTAATTTGCTGTGATATGACAAAATACACATGGACGCTATTTAAAATGTTATCCTACTGTAAAATCTGTTTAAAACAACTGACATGCACATGCAAACAGGAAGGCCGACCGCAATAGAAACATTAAATGCATCCAACCGAACGTTTCATTAGATAGCACTTTGTGCAACCCAGTTAAAAGCATCTGTAAAGAAACATATTACTTCAATAAGTATCGGTTCTTGAACAAAGAAACACTTCTGGACACCATTTAGGCTACTTAGTGGATTTAGTGTTCCTTATATCAAGACAAGAAGAATTGAGACCATGATTAAAACCAATGGGGCTGCTTTCTCCAGATTAAAAGCAAAGAAGATTCAAGGATTTAAAGATTTAGACTAAATGACTTTCGATAGAACTACTTCACTAACAAGCAATTTAAACATCTTGTTTACAAGCTAAAGCTCCTCTTATGAAATAATATGAAACAGTCTGTCATTGCTGTGCTGTAATGGTATGCAAGAAGGCGTGAGAGCTATGATAATATGACTGAAAAAGAATGCAGAAAACAACGCAACAACGTAATGTATTCAAAGTATTTCAGTGTCATTGGCACCTCAAGTACCTGCCAGCAGGGTGAGAGCTTTGGCACTTTTCATTCTAAATTAGAGCATCACCTTGGAGGCTCAATGTAACAGAAGAAAGAAGAAAGTGATTTGCTTTCTTGGTGCAACTTGATAAAAGTGTCTTTGTTTCACCTTTGTCTTTGTCACAATCTCTGTTTTTATTGTTCGGATTTGTGTCGCTCTTTCTGTCTTACTCTTTGTTAACCTGTGCTCTTGGTTCTCCGGTGTAATGAACCAAACATCGTGATCATCATCAACAAGTATTCAAATAGCTTTCCTTTGTTGGAAATGAGACCTTTTCTCAGACGTCGACAGCGAGAGTAACAGTGGATCATTTCATGGTTCCTCTCCATTCCTTTTATTAGCCAGTTTGGGGTTACACTGCTTGGGTTCACACACACACACACACACACACACAACACACACACACACACACACACACACTTCCTCCATCTCATTTTTCTCTAATTGATGGATGCCGTCCCTCAACCCCTCATCCAGCCTCTCCGGCAGCTTTCAGGAGACTTTTAATAGGAGGTCAGAGGATGACCACGGCCATCTTCTTCCTCTCTTCTCCTTCAAAATAGCAGCCTTCAGTGGGTCTCTTGAAGACCATTGTGTGTGTGTGTTGTGTGTGTGTGTGTGTGTTTGTGTGTGTGGGAGAGAGGACCAGCTGTGTGCTAATAGGCTGGCCCAGCCCGATGTCGCCGTCTTGCACGGCCACCGCTTCCATCTCCACCCCGCCGCCCTCATGCCCGATGGGAACTCAAGCAGCCTCCTCAAGGAGAAATAACACTCTGGCATTGTTAGCCGGAGAAAGAGAGAACCATGAGGAGGCAGTGGAGATCAGGAAAGACTCCCTGTACTCTAACTGTTGTATTGCTCCTATGTAGATTTGAGTTTGCTTGATTACATTTTCAAATGGCATTAAAACGTTACCTGAAATTACGTTAGGTTGCTTCCTGTTGAAAACATCGCCTCCTCCATCAGACTTGTGTTTAGCATCAGCTTGCATGCAGTGTATACATGTCCTTGTGCCTGTAGCTCTTCAGTGCATCTTTTGGGTTCATTTTTGATCTGGAGTGATTTTACCCAAGGGGAAACATACATTTTTGATCACTTAGATAGCATGCTACAAAGGAAACAAGGTCAAAGCACAAAGGGAGAGTAAAAGAGGGGACAGAGGCCTTTTTCTCTCTATAAACCACAGGTTTTCAAAAATCCTGTTTTGTCTGTCACCACTATTTAATTGTGTAAAGAGGTGTGAGTCTTTGTTGGAGAGCCCACAAACCCTTCAGTGAGCTGATCAAAACAGGCAGAACCAATAGACATGAAGGGGTGCAGGTGGGGAGCAAAGACGAGGGGATTTATCAAACACTCTCTCCTCTGCCTCTGTCTTTCTGTCTCTTTCTCTCTCTCTCTCTCTCTGGCCACACACACACACACACACACACACACACACAGTCACACTGTTTCTGAAACTCCCTGCGTTGGCTTGCCTCAGCACGACTCAGTGAGCACAAGTTACATCTCTCCATTCAATTGTGCACATTTCATTAACTTTATTGGCTTGACTGCTGATCAAAACCAATATGGCCAAAGCAGTGATTCATTAAAGACAAACAACAAATAATCTGTGTGTTCACACATCATACATTATTTATGATTAAACGATATAAGCTCGAAAGCTATATAATTACCAATATATGGACTCTAATAACATTACATGTTTGTTTTGGACAGGTACTCCCCTGTCCTCTGTCTTTATCACCCTCTCTCTATAAGCTGTCTTTATCCCCTCCTCCCTCCCCATCGCCACTCAATATTACACCAGTAATACTGCCGCTTCATGTGCAAATATTTGAGTCTGCCATCAAATCCCTAATCACATTGATCAATCATGCAGATATTACCATTTAACTGAAGAACCTCGGACAAGCGCATTGATTTGAGGTTTTTCCTAGACATATCCCTTCCCCGCGGATATATCAAATCTAAGCTTTTTTAATATTGGGTAAATATTTCCTTCATCCACTCTCAGGGTGACTAGGGAGGCTTGTCTCATAAGCTGTTGAAGGTGGATTGCTGTCACACAACAATTCCTGGCAATAGTTTTCTCACCTCGCAAGGATTCCTAGCTGCCCTCGATGCCTTGTTTTTGCTTTTAAAATACATAAATGCAATAAAAATGTTAGAATTTGGTCACCTTCCAATAGTGTATGAAAGTGCGCCGAAATAACAACCATGGTAATGTTTGAGGGTGGAAAGGGAGAACATGTCCGTAGCCTGCATATCATCAGACTAATTAGGCAGAGCCAGGCATTCTGAATGCATAGCTAATGAGCACCTTCTCCATCTCTGCCGGGATCACCCGGCACGTCTAATGGTCACATAAATTCTCATTTATAGGTCATAATCTGTCATTTAGGTACATGGGCTCCCCCAATTAGAAGCTTGGGCCCTTCAGACTGATGCCTCTCTGGGGGATTCACAGCTCTGGTACCCTGGCACTCACAAAGCCCCATTAGTGACAGACCCTGACCTGGCGTCCAAGCCGACCCTGGAGTGCTGTGGATAACTTGGCTCATAAATGACGCTGGTACAGGGGAATGGTTCCAGGTGCTTGTTGTGAGTGTCCCGTGTGTCTGTTTCCGTGTCTGTCGGCTGAAAAGGTCGGAGACTGGCAGGAAACCAGCAATGAACCTGAGACAACGAGAAAGTACCATTAATAGCAGGAGCTCAGTTGGACTGTGGTTCTTTTGCTGCCATTTTGCTGGACAATTGATTATCAAAGACCAAATGTTTATATGGGCCAACTTAGAACTGTACACAGATGAACCTAGACTGCATTTTGTATGTCTTTATAAGAAGAAAGAATGTGAATTGCCAATGAATCGGGACATTTAGCTCTGTCCCAGTGGAATCACCCAAAGGCCAAACACATTCCCATGACCCCAGCAATGTTGTGTGCATGTGTCCAGCAAAAGATCAAGGCACCCAACTGTTGAGGAGGACAAGGGGAAAGAAACAGATACTTTAAGTTTAAATGAACCACTCAGATTTTCTCCAAGCCCTGATAGGGAGACAGAACATATGTAGGTCTGAAGGGTTAAATCTACCCTGTAGAAGTCTCTTATACCTAAAGAGTCCTGATCACTGAAATGTATTCCATTTCTTAGAATGCATATTTGTCTTTTGGCATGTCTTTTTGTGTGTGTGCATCCTACCCTGGCAACACAAATGTATTATCTTTAGAAATGTAAAAATAGTCACTGCTTTCTAAGCAAATATAGCTCCACAGTCTGTCATGAATTAGAAAGGGAATATGTTTGAAATATGCCATACATAAGCACTGTCATGTCATGAATTCACTGCAACATGCCTGGCTTATAGTGCACATTAATTTATAGAATTGAGGGCATTGTTTGCATTGTTTTCTAATCTTCCTATATGTAATGCTAGTTGGACAAATGACAAAAACAAATTACATTGTCTCATATTATCATTGCACTGCATGTGGACTAAATTATTCTTGTGGATTAGCTTTTGTAGCATCACTCTCATGCCTTACACTGAAACCGCCTGCAAAGGCATGTGGACTAAAAAGGACCAGCAGTTGCAGTGAGTCACGGTGTCAGACACAGCTAAAGTCAAGTTAGCTTTAATGGGAAAAAAGGCCAACCTAAGAAGTGAACCGCCCACACTAGGATGACCCCAGGACGACCCTGGCTAGTTAGCCCCTGTTGACCCATTCCACATACAGTACACGCCACTGCTGTTTCTCCTCTAGGAAGTCGATTTGGATGCTTTCAGCATGAGCTTCCTCTGGAGACCCCTATATTCTCCACAGTATGTCATCACAGTCACATTTTCTCTTTCTCTCACTCCTTTTCTCCCCCTGCTCTTCAACCCTCTTCATTCTATCTTTCCATGGTTCTTAGAAAAAGATCTCAGAGAGACCTCAAAGTGCAGTTTTATTGAAAAAGAAGGCAGGAGGGCATCCCACTCCCTTCATTTCTGTCAAATGGTCAGTGCACATGGTTAACTCTGGAATGGAAGCATGTCTGACCACAGAAAATAGGAGAAAGGGATAGGAAAAGTACGAAAGGCAACTGGTTCATAACCCCGGCTTGTTATTCAGTTAGACAGCAGGCTGCATTGCAGTGCTGCAATCACAGATTTACAGTAAAAGAGCAATATTTTCAGTGTATTGCCAATGTTTTTTTTTCGAATCATCACTGGCAGGGATGCTCAGTAAGCACAATGGTACAATCCAGGTTCTAGCTGTGGGCCAGCCAGCTGTGTTGCAACCCAAGCCCTCATGGTCCAGCCAAAAAGCCAGTACAGGTCAGAGGCAGTGTGTGGGTGTTTAGTAATTTACTTCTAGTAAAGCGCTCTCTAGAGGGCTTTCTCTTGGGTTTTGTTACCAGACAAGGAGAAGAGGAGACAGTTGTGTTGTGGTTCACCTCCAGATCTGTGGGAAAAACTCAAAGAGCACATTATTTGATGCCTCTCTAGGATTCAAGCCAAACACACTGTAGTCTCTTATTTGAAAGGCAGAATTCTGCTGGATCCGGTCTTTATGGGATTAAAAAGGCCAAATAGTAAAGGATGGATAAAGCAAGCGAGTAAACAACACGGAAATAAAAGTGGCATAGGGAATACGAGAAGTTGCAGTCAAGGTTAAAGTCTGAAAGCAGAGTGAGAGTAGGCTGGATAAATGTAAGCCTTTACTTGCCCTGTCTCGTTGTGTTGCTCTTACCACTCTTAAGTGGTGTGTTTATTCACCATACTGAAAGCGTCATTGAGGCTTTGATGTGACCCTGACTCTGCTATTATATTCTTGTTGACATTCATTCCTCAGATGATACTGGAGTCTCCACCGGTTAGTGGTTAGCTCTGAATAATGCATATTAAGTAATGAGCTGCCCAAATGGATCAGTGTGCAGTCAGTTTGGCCATGCATAAAGCAATCAATTATTCGATCAATAGCCCTCATTAGTCCATCATATAGTTAAGCTGTACGTATGGGCCTCTGGTTGGAATGAATAATTTACAGCCCAGTGTGGGAAGACTGGCCCAGTTCAGTGCTGTCACATGTCTGATGTCACAGTCATGTTGGAAGAAATGAGAATACAGACATTTATCATATGTTTTTCAATACAGGTTGATGCAGTGTACATAATATGATAATAATATGATACTAATAATAATAATATGATATTGTTATCGCTGTATGACATGTATTGTATGTCTATCCATGCTGGAAGCAAACTCAGGAACGGAGGTGAGCTGTGAAGCGATTTTAGCATATTGACCACCGCATTGGGGTAAGGCAACTA
Organism: Chelidonichthys spinosus; assembly: GCA_029853015.1. Lineage (NCBI taxonomy): Eukaryota > Metazoa > Chordata > Actinopteri > Perciformes > Triglidae > Chelidonichthys > Chelidonichthys spinosus. Next base: position 9,086,959 of record CM056837.1, read on the forward strand.
CAGTGTTCATGATGCACACTGGCCCGAAAAGCAGTTTCCACTCAGTAATTGGAAAAGGAGAGCTGTAAAACATTTTTTTCTGAACCTCTCTATTATCAGAAGTGAATCCAGTCAGGCCATTTCCATTTTGGAAATGCTAGAAGAGCTGTATATTAAATTATTTTTCCCATTCATGTGTGCGGGGGAGCCAACAGGACGTCAGCCAGCTTCGCTAGCAGCAATCTTGGACACACTGCTGTCAAACGGCTTGGCTGCAGAAGGACTTTAGTGTGCATGCTCTGTGGACCCAAAAACGTGAAAGCGACAGGAAGCCTTCTGAAGAATGTGTCTAGTGAGCAACTTTCATAGTAATCAATGGGCCACCATCTTCAATACGGTATACAGTTCTGTACCAGAAGGTTTCCTTTTGGGGGAATTAATCCCAATGAACCAACAGTCTAGGCACAGAGGATGAAGAACCTTTCACATTTTGGATATGTGATTTTTTTGCTATACAATTTTAAACTTCACTTGACTTGCAGTGAGGACTGTTCAAGGCACATTCTAACAAACCTGTTCTAGGTAGCAGGACATTCATAGTAACCACGAGAGGGCACCCTTGCTCACAACTTGAGTGTGATAAATCCGACCCAACTTTGTTTATGTGTTGAAACAATCAACCAAAAAGGTTGGAAAGGTCTTTGCTTTGGAATGGAATGCTTTTGAGTTAAAAACCTATGCCACACATGTGAAAATGCACCTTGCCTTCAAAGTGCTCCGCAAAGAGTCGTGCTGCGCAGCCTACTGTAATATCGCCAGGACCCGTTTTAAGATCTCGGTCGGCGGTCGTGATTCAGTCCAGCGGCGCTTTGTCTGTGTTTTCGTGCTGAGTAGCATGACGTGCGCCTCACACAACCTCGCTGAAGGGGGCAATGCTGGGAACCTGGGCCAAGCCAAAACCGCTGGCGCCAGCCACACATAGCGATAATCTGGGGCGGAGCCTTTGGAGTTCACAGTACAGTGCCGCCTTTGGCTGTTTTCCCTATGGGACCCTTAAAGTGAAGAAAAAAAAATCATCACAAAACAGCATGGAGGACCATCATACCGCCAGCCTTCCAGCGTAACACTGTCCACCTAATCCCTGAAACTTTAAGATTTCAGTTATAATCAGGGAAAAAAATTATTCCGTATTTGCCTTCCCCTCAATTTGCACTCACAATTATCAGCATCCACTGTCTACCTTCCAATCATTAGGCTATCCTAGAGTAGTCTCAATTCCCAGCCCAGTGTCTTAAATCCCCTTCCTGCCCTAAGTCGCCATGTTTCCTTCTTGTAATTGCATCCAGCCTTTTGGAATCAGACCTGAATGGTTGTTTAGGTGTTAATTGGTTTGAAGGACTGCTAACAGGAGACAAACAGGAGAAAGGTGAATTAGGACGGTGCATGTGGCCCATAAATAGCACAGTGTGGCCTGGGCACTGTCATGCCTTGTTTAGAGGTGTTCTGGCTTACGTTTGTCCATTAGGTGGCCCTGGAGAAAAGACATGCACATGCACACACTTATCACGTGTCACACAGACGCACATGCTTTTGTGTTTTGCCCGATGCAATGATCTTCTTTTAACTCGCATATAAAAGTCAACACCTACAGTCCCTCCTCTAAATCATTGGTTCTTCACAGGAACAATGCATTTGAGCCCTAATGAGTCCCTTTTACCGTGAACGCTTGCACAGATTTACAGTTAGCTGCTTACCGGCTTCTCCAAGGACAGTTGGTCATTTGCACTCCTCACCAACACAGTCTACTCTAAGTGAAGGAAAACTTCCTTCTTGTGCCATTGGGCTCTTCACTCACCCATGGTCTACAGAGTCCCTCCCTTCCCTAGGCACACAATTAATTCATAAAGTATTCTATAAAACATGAGTAAGGGGTGGAAACATGGTCACACAGCTCTTGGAAAGCTCACATTTGGCCACATCTGCATGACTTGTCCGTTTCTTTCTGTATACGAAAGATGACTGTGAGAGGACCTTGACATTATGGAAATCGTTGTTAGATGTCTTTGGGAAGGCAGTGTTATGGAAAACATCTTGGCAGAGTTTGTTGTTAGATCTTCCAAAAAGCACATTATCCTATACTCTTTGTGCATCGTGAGCTGGAGCTCAAATAAAACCTTCTCTGACAAAGAGCTCACTGTCAAAACATGACTGAAATTAAAGATCAACCTCTTTCTTTGCCTATCCAATGATTTCTCAAACAATCTCAATCTAAATACATTTTATTTGGAGCGCTTTTGTCAAGGAGCTCAGTGTTTGAAATATCAGCACAGAAAACTGAACAAAATCAAACACTGCCCTTGTCAGCTTCTGGTTAACATATTAAACATTTATTTTCCAGAAGTTGTGTTCACTGTAGCTTCAGCAAAGTATGGACATGTTTTATATGCACTTAGAATTTGTCAGGAATCTCTTTTCTAACAAGTGCCACTGGGTGTCAGAGGCTGCTGTTTTCCTGCTGAGAAATCTGCTGATTCTGGTCCTTGAAAGCTGCAGCTTACACATCTTCTGAAGGGGGAGATTATGCTCTTGGGAGGCTTTTTGTCGCACCTTTCCCGCCTGCCAAGGCCTTTTTTTCGACGCAGATCATCTGTCCACCTGCTAAAAGAGCTGACATTTTGGCTCCTGCCGCATGCCCCACTTTCCAAAGGAGCCTTTGAGAACGGTTGAGGGGATTTGCAGCTGGATCTCCGGCTGGTGTTGGCATGGGGTGGTACTGAACAGGCTCTGGCTAGAAACACTTGCCTCCGTCTTGTGGAGGGATGGAGTGTGAATGTGTGGATGTCTCTTTCCATGTGTCTTTTGTGTCATTCCTTTCCTTGGGTTACTTTCACACCTGGCATGTGTTCAGGTCCCACCAGGGGTGTCCAGAAGTCAAGATCGGAATCTGACCTGCTCAAAAAAATGTGATTTTATAAAAAAATATATATTTGGGTGTTTTGTATCTTTATTAGATAGCCAACAGTAAAGTCACGACAGATGATTTGAGGGAGAGAGACACAGAGAATGACCCTTAACTCGACACAAACCAGAGCTGTTGAGGTTTGTGGCTTGCACAATTTTTTCTCCACGGTTGCAGAAATGAAACTCAAAGCCAGCGTTTACCAGCACTTACAATAGAGAGGTGCTATGCCAGGCTATTTTCCACTGACCACATCTATTCCCTGGTATCTAATGACAACTGTATCCCCAAAGACAAGTGATAACACAATCCCAAATCTACTAACTAACCTCAATTCAAGAATCTCAAAACCCTGACATTGAATGTCCAAACTTAACATTTCAAGTTTAGAAGTATAGAATGCAGTAATACTGCCAAACAAACACTCACTCACTCACTCAATCAACACACACACACACACACACACACACACACACACACTATAATCAATTCCACACACCCTTGGCGCCGGTCCTTTACTCCGTGTCAGCCACTGGCTGCCTCGGCCATGTCAGTGTAATAGCACTGCAAATGAACTGTTAGGCTTCATCGGAGAAGCTCATTTACAGCTCCATATTCAGATGATGAACTTTGCCTGGAGTGGGAGCTAAAAAATAAAAAAAAAAGGTCAACTCCTTTGAGATTGGCCAATAGCTATACATGATTTTTGCAAAAAGATATTGAGATAAGTAAACGGTAATGTGAAGGAAGGCTGTGGTGAAGGTTGAGTTTTACATAAGAAAAAGATTTAAATGTTGGGAGACAACAAAGCAGAGAGTCAAAAGAAGCAAACATTTAAAAAGCAAAGTGCAGGAAGGGATAGAGAGGAAGCTAAAGATTCCCAGGATGTGGACTGGAGAGAGGTGCAGAGCCCTGACTGCGGCTGACAGTATGATCCGCCGGATGATTTACATTCATGCCACCTTGTGCGAGACGGCACCGAGCTCTCTGCCATCTTGTGAAGTGCAGGTCTTTATTTTACCTCTCCATCTAGCGCTCTTTATCTCCCTCTTCATCTCACGGCTGAAAATCTCTTTGGTGTTTTGTATAACCCTCTGAGCTCTGGGCGAGCACGAACACTTGGATGTTTTTCTCTGTGTGCAGCGAGTGCTGCCAAAGTGTTGTGTATCGGAACGAGTTTTGCCTCCAGGCTGCTACTCTCACAACTATTTGATGAGTCTCAAACTCAGGACCAAGTCTTGACAGGTCGTATCCGCGATGACCCCACTGACGATATTCAGAAGATCTGAGTAACGTCTTGAAATTATGGCGCCTTTTAATCATCGCCATTGACAGATAAATAAAGTAAAAAGCAGCAGTTAATTAGTAGAAATCTGTGTTGCCACAATATGAGAACACAGAAACTGCAAAGAGGATGTTGACACTATGAACCAAGGTTAAAACAGTTCTGTACATACACAGTCGCATACTGAAGACACAGTCCTGGTAGATACGGAGACGTCTGTCTGTCTGCTTTTTTTTTCATTGCTTGGATTTGCAGGGTAAAGAGGAGACAGCAGTAAACGCTGGCTGCGGTCTGCCCTACGGCCTGGACTTGTCATCAACACTGCCAATTAAGTGTTGATTAGGATGTGGAGCCGAAGTGCCGACGGCAAACTGCCCCACTCACCCCGAACCCACCCACCCACCCCCTCATCACACACACACACGCACACACACACACACACACACACACACACAGCACACACACGGCCAGTGAGTTTCAGTGCCACATTGTATATCAAGCTCAACTCCTAAATGTTAAATGATGATGGTGATGGAAATCAATATTTTTTTTTATATAACATGTCATTGTAGTGAGATCATCTCTTTCAAACGTGATTTCATTACACATGTGTTAAAGATTACTACCCTTGTTAGTCGGCACCAGCATTACAAATTCATTAAACGCATTATTATTTCATTAATATACACATTTAATTACAGATAGGCACATGCTGTCTCAGCTGTGGCTGTGGAGAGTGACTAGTAGAGTGTCTAGTAGTTCTCCAGTCATTTATCTCCTGATCAACCGGATTGGCCACCAGATAGTCATATAGAACGTATATTTAAGACTTTTCTGACTGTAATATGTTCTGATATTGTGGTTATGTAAATGCTGATAGATTACTGCTGGATGGTTCATTCAGGTGCAAGCAGTAGAGAGAATCCTTTTCTTGACCACAGTAAAAGAAAATGGCTTTTAATAAAAGGGTATACACAAGCAAATAAAAAAAAAATTGGATTAAAAGCGAATATTTTGTCAGATGGAAACATGCTGGTGACATCTTTTGACTGTTGGACTTTAACAATCAATATCAGAGACGAGGGCTGATTGCTCTTTTACACAATCCTTAAACTTGTAGATAATTGGGCACAATTTTGACAATTCAACAGGTCAACTTCTGTTTAAACATCAGAAAAATGTGTTGTTAGTAACCTCGCTAAAGTTTATATACTATATTTAATTTTAAACAAGTGCAATCGTTCTCAAAAAAGGTTTAAGTGAAGTGAGATTTTGAAATTCAGTACTGAAGATATATTCCTCACTCCAGCACTCTCACCTTTCCCAACACCTCAAAAAACCCCACATCTACAGCAGCCTCCTCACATTAGCGTGCGCTCTGTCAGGCTCCGGGCCTCGGATTTACCCCTCTGGTCTTCATCCTCCAATCTGGCTCAGCCCAGATCAGTGCGCTGCTCAGCCCAGCACAGCTTCTCAAGGTTGGGCCAAGGAGAAACTGCAGAAAGGCATCTCTTGCCATCTGTTTTATTTGGAACCTGACCCACGTCTGACCATGCAGCCAGGTACAGAAGAAGACGGTCCTTCATATGACTAGATTTACCCTAAGATGGTGGAAGAGGAAACACGTTATTCCTCTTTTATTAAACCTGCATTGTTTTCCGGTATTTTCAGCATTGTTGAAACATGTTTTCACAGCTGATGGTCCTGGGAAGTGTGAGAAATGTTGAGGCTGACTTTGCCTGGCTCAGCTCTGTTATTTGTTTTTACATAGTGAGAGGTCAGCTTGGTCACTAATGGATGCTTGAGAAAAGGGCCAAAACCTTCACATCAGTAATAATACTCCATATCCCCTATCAATCAGTCTTCCCCCACATATTTTACAGTCACAGGGTTTTCCTTTCTAACATAAATATTGTTCCTCCCTCAGTAGGAGCCCCAGTCATGGGAATCCTCTGCCCTCAGACGTCACCCTCCCTCCCCAAGGTCGTCTAGCCGAACTAACCAGTCCACTGGTTTAACTGGGCGCACACAAGCCCACAAGGCCGTGACATCTTCATCTATCACAGCCTTGATAAGGGGTATCTTTAATTACACCCTCTTCTCCCGTGGATCTGTATCTCTTTTCTCTCGTCCTCCTAACAGACTCCCATCCATCCATTCTTAAAGATCCTTCCCAAGGAAGGCTATAGCATGTCACCGTCCCAATGCCCGGGACTCCGTAAGTCGATCCAACAGGAAATCAATAGCAGGGCCTAATGCTGAATAATTGAGGTTACGGGAGTTCAGCAGCACTCCCCAGACATACACCCCCACGTCGTCTTGTAACCTCCCATTATGCACAGGGTTGGGCGCACTCTGTGCTCATGTCCCTTCTCTCACACCAAGTGTGCACACACATTTGTTTGAGTTACTGAGCAATTTAACACGAGAGCTCTCCTTCATTACGCTGCTCTTAGAGTTTACAAGTAGCTCTCCAGTCATGGAATGGTCTTTAGCGTTGAAGCTCGAAATGCAGATCAACACAGACTGCCGGCCTGCTTTGATGGGGTTTTGTGACATCTATTGATACTGTGGATGTCGGGGGGAAATGCACTTTGAGAGAAGTGTGTGTGTGTGTGTGTGTAATAGACCTTGACTACTTCCTTTGTCTTATTGCCAGAGCATGTGGAAGTGGTGGTATAACAGAAGGGAGTACAATTACTTGCAAGGTCCTTGGAGTGCGACGTGCACTAGAGGGCACAAGCTGCCTTGCTAAGACACCACCCTCCAGTTGGAGAGAACAGGAAGGGTGAGCGGAGAGGACCTCCACTCAATGGGCTGTTTTAGGAATGAGCGACTGAAATGTTTCACCATTGTGTAGGGCTTACACTTTGAATCCCATTTACTCTTTTGAATTGTCGGTGTCTGAAGCTTGACTGAATAGTTTTGTGATTCCCGAGATGGCAAATGTGTCTTTTTTGTTGTTGTTGCAAACAGTGATACATTGAGATTTGGTTCTGATTTTATTCTGAGCTGTCGACGTTTTGCCTGACAGTGTTTTTGTAAAAGCTGTCAGTATTAGTTTCTGTTTGACAAATAAGCGTGCTGACCTGTTGAAGCCAGACTGAGAAGTAGTCATCTCTGACACACACACAAATAGACAAAAAAGACCAGCTGTGAATTCTACTCTCACCAGCCCTCACTCACTGCAGCTATGCTAGTTTGACTGACTTCTGACCGCAACGCACCATAACACACACACACACACACACACACACATCCTTCTTCCCAGCCAGAACTATAGTGCAGTAGAGGTGCTGAGCTCTGTGAAGGGATGCAAACGTTTTTGCATAAAATAAACTCTCACCTCTCAAAAGTATCAAACCTTCTGTAAATACAAAGCAACAAAGGAAGGGACAACAAAGTGTGTAAAGAAGCCTCATTAACACCAACATCTGTCTAAATAGTTATTCGCTCTGTGAGACACACAGACACACTTGTAATGCTGTTTATTCTCCAACAATGCTAATAATTTTGCTCTTCTCGTCCAACACTGGTTACACTTCTCTCTCAAGAAGCAAAGCCTGTGTGTTCCCTTACAAGCACAAAGCTCTGTCTTTGTCGTCGTCTTGTGCGTTTCGGCGTGTTCGTGAGGGCATGTCACTTGTCACATTGCCTACACGTACATATGGACCAGCATCCTCTCTGCCTGCTCCTCTCCCTCCAGGCTAAGGCCACTCGAGCCTGCAGATGGCAGATAATGACAGTGCTGTCCCTACCGGCAGTGAACACAGTGGGACATTTAGGTCCATTGGCCTCCTCCTTGCTGGCTGACTGGTATGGCTGGGTCCCTGGTATGCCTACTGACTGGCTGGCTGCCTGATGTACAAGCTGATACAGCCACGGATTGGTTGACAGGCTGAATGAGTAGCTTGGAATTTGTGGACTTGCTCATTTGCTGACTGGCTTGTTGGCTGATATACACACTGGCTGGCAAGGTGATTTACACGCTGACTTGCTTAGTGCCCTAACACTGGCTAAGCTAAAAGACAGCTACCGGTGTGTGTGTGTGTGTGTGTGTGTGTGTGTGTGTGTCTTATAAGGGCCTCAGGTGTTCAAGTACCCTTTCCCCTCACAGCCTGAGAGAGAAGCATCAGGCTGCACTCATACACCGACCAGCTGCCCTCTTCGTGCTCTATGAAAGTGCATGTGCCTCCATATTCATTTCAGAAGGCTTCTACTAAAAATAATAAGTAAAAGTATTCAGGTTTTATTCATCGTTGAAACCAGAATGGAAAACTGAATTAAACAAACAAACTATATTATTTTTCAAGATTCATAATTCAATAATTTCTTTCCATATCATTGCAACTTTGATTGGGGTTTGTGATTGGAACAATGCAACATATCTACACAACAACTACATAACTCAGCATAGGATTATCAAAAAAAACAGACTAAAGAAATGCTCCTTGTGATGGTTAAACTCATCTTTATCCACGATTGCCCCTTTATATTTCAGGAACAGGAGCTAATAAGTTTTGTTTTTGTTATTTGTTAAAAATCAGTCTAGAACATATTTCAACTCACCTGCTGTCTTAATTTCACAAATCATCAATATCCATTGAGATCATTATTTTGTACAAAGAAGAGAGGAAATTATGCAATTATGTGGTTGAAACTCTTGATAACAATTAGCAACTAGCTCTAAATAAACAGAAGTGCACAGTTCTGTCCTGAGATACAGCAAATGAATTGTTAGGGTGAGGGGTAGATTAAAAAAATACATTGTGCAGGCCTAATTACTACTTCTCTACATTGTGGTGGTTCTGTTTGGCTGGGATCTCCAACCACTTTTGTTGTTGTTTTGCCCTGAATAATAAAATCCCCTGTTTTTGATACAAAAGAGTCCGGCATCCTTTATAAGTTTCAGTCTCCACCTGAGTGCTTTTATTGTTCAGGGAGGCCATAACAGTGGTATTAAGTTTTCATGTGTTGGATTTATTCTACTTGTTAACAAGGAATGTTAAAACCTTCTTGTTTGTTTGTACTAGACAGGCTTATTTTTTATGTCATCATTGAATTATGGTTGCATATATAAAATATAGATATAAATATATTCAAAAAAAGGTGTTGCATTCAGTCATCAGTGCACTGAATTATTTGTATTTTACAAATGTGAAGTCCTTGCATGTAAAGTAGTTTGTGCACACAGTGAGCCTCTATTGTTGATCCATGGCCCCGGGCTATCAGGCATCTCACCCCGGGGCCATCACAAGTGACACGGCAAAGGCCACACATGAGGGAGACCAACACCCTCATTTGGCAACGAGATATGCATTTCAAAAGCAGAAAGTCAATCTCAATCCCTCGTGTCATTGGCATTGTGTTTTGATCTGCACTGGGCCTTGAGACTCACAGTATTGTTTGTCAGACACAGCTCCTCCCTCTATCATTGGTCCTGCACACATAACATAGAAAATGAAATGCAAGTAAAAATCCACACTTTAATAACTAACAGGGATGTACCTCACTTTCTTGGTCAATGTTGGTGTTTTGAGGTGAATAAAAGGTTTGTGTCCAGATATCTGTGGGGCATCTCAGTGTTCGATGTGAGCTCTTGGTGTCATTCTTTGGGAATCAAAGAGAGAGGGCTTTTCTCCAGATCACTCCATATTTAAGTTAATAGGGCCAGCATGTTTAAGACGACGATCTTAAAGCTTAAATTCTTCTGGTTAATTATCAGCTCTGGCCTTGTTAAAAGGTATGAAATACCTGATTTCCATCTGCCTTGACTACAGAGGATGTATAGCCTTGTCAAGGATACGGCCCTCCCTCTCTGTCTGCTCCACTCCACTTTCTGCTCCTCATTCCCTCCATCTCTTTCCACCAGGGAGGCCTGCAATGTTTGAAGCTTTCCCTTTTTTCTTTTGGCCCTCTCGCTCTCCCTCACTCTCTTTCTCTCTCAGTGCTGAGGTCCCTGGATGTGGAGATTTTAATTACTCTCTCCTGGCTTTTGTGCATAACCAATGAAGGATTGAAGGGCATTTCCCTCTGAAAGGCACTGTTAGAATATAGGTTTTTCTAATGCCGTCGCTTTGGGAGAGGAATACTGATACGCAAACGGTGACTGTCTGTGCTTTTGTGCGTATCTGCAGTTTGAGTGTGTGGATGGACGGGTGCACTCACGTACTCATATGTATTTGCGTGTATTTGCCCCTAGACAGACTGTCTGGCTGTTGTTTTGCATGGGAATCAGGGCAGGGGAGGAATGGCATTATTAGATTGGGTGTGCAGCGAAGTAGAGGTGGGCTGGATGAAGACTAAAGGGGGGCAGGTAGGTCCATTGCATTGATTAGATTTCTTTAAGACCAGTTTGAGGGTGCAACACCTCAAGGTGCCCCCACAGCAATTCCGTTTCGACAGCAAGATAAATAAAATCAGTGGATTTTGTAAATAAATGATGAGTAAAATATGCTGGATACAGCCTCTGCGTTCTGTGCATTCAACCTAAAACACAACTTCCTTCAAAGCAACACAGCAGTGCAGCAGCGGAGGGATATGTGGGACTACGTTTGGGAACGTTGTGATTTGAAAGTAGACGGACTAAAATGAAATGAATCCACCTATGATGGGATAGGATAATGATTCTGATTACATTAAAAAATGCATATGTGTTGTTGGAACGAGATGAGTTCAGCATGATTTAAGCGTCTGGCAGTGTTAATGAGTGTCAGGTGATTTATCCCGTCATAAGATGCTCATCGTGTTTCTCCCTTTCTTATGAACACCCACCCTAATTGCTTTCATGAACGTGTCATCATTTTCCCTCCTCTCACACTCACTCTTAAGTTGCAGACAGCGAAGCTCTTTTGTGTGCCTTTAAAAAAAAGAAGTGTTATTTATTTCCCAGGGCTGAATGGAGTTGAATTGTACATATGACAACGGGTTGTAAGGTATTAATATACACGGCAGAACGCAACGGGGGCGTAGTCTGAATTTTCCCCTCTGTCAGCACTGCGTAGGTAGCTCTCACACACACAGGACGCCCTAATGTGTGTGAATTCATTTCCCCCAACGCAGGAGGAAAACTTCAAAGGCAGGGACGGGAACTTGGCCGTGTGGATTTGAAAGGGATGAGTCTCTAATCTTTTTAAACTTTGCCTGCTCTGTATATTTTCCTTTCTGCTTCCTCGCCCATTCTTTCTCTAACACCCCTCCCACCTTGTTTTTTCTTCTTCCCGCAGTGCATCTGCCTTGTGAGCGGCTTTGCTCGAAAAAAGTGAAATAAATGATGACTTTATGTTTAGTGAGAACAGCAGCGTAAACCAATCTCGGGAGTTGCGTTTGCTTGTTTGGGGATTATATTTCTTTAAGCCTGTCATCTCCCCCCCCCCCCTCCTTCCGACCGCCCCCACCACTGCCCTCGCTCACCGTTGCTGTTATAAACGGGAGGATGCATTCCATGTGTCGCAGCATCTTTACCCATTACATTTGCTTTGCGGTCTGTGTCATCATTTCAGGTCCTGCCTTAGCAAGCCTTCAGGGTGCTCCTCCCTTGCATCAACCTCATGTGACAGCACCTGAAATATGCATATGTTTCCGAGGCGCTGCGGGGCGCCGTTTGAGGGTTATGTGGAATGCTTAGTGTTGGCAGGCCGGAGTGCTGGAGACCTATTCTCTGAATATTTGATGGTCTTAATGAAGAGGAAAAATACAGGGCTAAGCACTTTGTTGGTTTGCTTGACTCCCGGCGTGTGAGAAATAATGGACGGGAGGGAAGGATGAAATATTAAAAATGTGTGATAACTCTGAGGCGGAAGGTTTCTCCGTTGTGATGTTTCCTGAAGTCATGAAAAAGTTACAACGTAAGGTCACGTTCTCTCAGAGGGCAATGAAAACAGTAAATAGTCTATCACATCAGGACTGCACGGATCGTTTGCATAGTACTGATGAAAAATCTCCCTCTTTGATGGATGCTTAAAGGATCCATGACTGATGGATGGATGGACGGATGGATGGATGGATGGACGGATGGATGGATGGATGAACGGATGAATGGATGGATGGATGATAGATGGTTGGATGGATAGATGGATGAACGGATGGATGGATGGTTGGATGGATAGATGGATGGATGAACAGATTGATTGATGGATGGATGGATGGACAGATGGATGGATAGACGGATGGATGGACGGATGGGGAATAATTACTCAACACGTTTAGAGTTCTTGGAGTTTCGGATTTCACACTGCTACTGTTCCTGTAATAACTTTGGGCCCCTGGTGCCCTCCAATAAAATGATGATAAATGGTCGGGAGGGGAGGTGAAACCTGACCTGTGTGTGTGTGTGTGTGTGTGTGTGTGTTTTCTACACACATAGGAGTGGACGTTACCTCAGGCACTCTATAACTTAACACAACTTATTCATTATACAAATGAATACTCTGACCACGCATGTCATTCCTTCCTTCTTTCACCTCAAAACAAAACAAGAGACCTTTCCACAGAGGCTTGTGCATCCTCACACACAGAAACAGAAAAGGAGACAGGGGGAGTAAACTCCTCCTCATTAAATTCAGCTTATTGGAATTGAAAAGGAAAACGTGTGACGGACAAACATATACATAGGAATCCTGCCTCCAAGGGGCGACTTTTTCTGCTGCAATAAGTATGCACAGCAGGATGTAGCCTGGCCCGACTTTGGATGTACTCTTTAATTGAAGGTGTGGATTGAGCGGACAGGTTTCCCGCGGGTTGACTCGTGTCAGCCGTCCCTTCCACTCGGCTGTGAAGAAGCTGTCTTGGCAGATATGGATTAGCGTCAGAGCGTCGCGGGGCAGGTTTTACATGTCTCTGGTGGCACCGGCGGTGCTGCCCCGTGACTACTAATAGCCTCTGTTGTCTTGTGTCTTTGGAACGTGGTCGGTGTACGCTTGGGACGGCTGTTTTGTACCGGTGCCAATCCTAATGCCCAGACTTCCTGGCAGATCAGAGGTGCTGGAGGTGGGGGTGGGGGGTGGGTGGGGGTGGGGGGGGGATGGAGAGAGGTTGTCAAAACAGCTCCTCATCCCCTCCTCGGCTGCGTCCTCTCCATCTCTTCTTCTACTCCACCCTTGCTGCCAAAAGCCGGAAGGAGATCAAAGGAGGCCAACATGAAAGGCATCCCTGAGATTCTGTTTTTCGGTGCCCTGTCTCCCTTCTTTCTCCGTTACAGATATGGAAATGCTGAATCCCAAATACAGCCTCTACCCAGGCTGCAGAGAACACCCGGCCTCGTCTGACTTTCTCTCTCTTTTCCTCTCCTCCGTTCCCCATTCATCATCATCTCTCTCCATCCTGTGCCTTCTCTCCGGCAGCCCTCAGGCTTCCAGGTAGATAGCGGTTGATTGGCAGCTTCTGTGACAGTCGGTGGAACCGGCTGAGAGTGGATGAGTGTCAGCCTTGCTCCAGGGGCTTAAGGCAGCAGCAGTGTTGTAGCTCCCTGCCTGGAGAGAGAGAGGCCCATGAAATGAGACTCAGTCACTTCTTCTCCTTCCCTCGCTTCTCTCAACTGAAGCAGGTAGGAGCTAAATAGGTTTTTCAAATCGCTCCAGAGTTTATCCTGAGACTGGAAACTGGAACATTTTTTTCAAGCCGCATCCTGTCATGTGCTTTCCTTCTCTCATTCCTCTTTTCCTACCTTTGGTTTTGATAGAACTGTGTGTTTATTGTCCGTTGTAGCATCTTGTTATTCGAGGGCTTTTTTAAATTCTCTTCTCCCTCCGCTCTGACTCCTCAGCCTCAGCTGTTACGCCTCTTGACAATTAGCCATGCCGCTCCCGTTTTATGCATCGCTAAAAATCTTTTTTCCTCCTTTTGAAAAACTTCTGTGTACAGCTTGACGCCCGCTGCACAGCAGCTGCGGGAGGGAGAGGGAGAATAAAAAATAAAAAAATGAAACATGAAAATAATCGTCTCAGTTCAAAAGTGGCTGTGACCAATTCCCAGACGGAGGGAAAGCGTTTGTGTAATGGTTTTTTTGCTGCGTTGCAGCTTGAGCTCTGTCCCGTCAACAGCAACAATTGCGTCAGTTTTCCCTCCGTGTCCCATCATCCACTGAGAGAGGAATGGAGGAGGCTTCATGGGGCACTTCTGGAAATCTGGCAGCCGATACCTGCTGCAAAGATACAGCTGTGTATTGATTGTTGTGTTAGCATGCTTCGGTCACAGTACAAGCAACCTGCTAAAAGCAATGCTGGAAATAATGAGTGTCAAAACTGGATCTGATAGATACGCATGTTCAGAATCCAAAATCGATGAAACCTTTTGAACTGTTTGATAAGTTAAACTGAATATGCATCAGTGCTAAAGACTTAACATGAAATGATTAAATTATGACAACACCTTTATCCCTCTCATATACGTTTAAAATAACTTACAAAGCTGTGATAAATTAAACATTTTCATTGAAAACTATAGAGGTGAACGGATCAAGAACAGACGGAACAAAGAAATAAGCTTTCTGAACAGTGGGAACGTTCATGTCTCTCTGGGTTTAGGGGACGAACCAGCACTTTCAAGAGCCCATAAATATTGAATGCAGGATAAATGCAGACCCATTTGATTATGAAATGGAGGGTGTGTGGAGGAGTTTAGCTGTACATGTCAGACACTCAGGGTGCTTTGGAGTGTCTGGTGAAAGGATGCAAGGCATGGCGAAGTGGACCTAATTAGAGGGATTTGGAACGTATTTAAAAATGAATCACGCTCTGCCGCAGCACCAACAACCGCATTTATCGCTCCTCTAAATGGGCAGCTGGCAGAGAGGGAGGGCTTGTCAGGTTGCTAAAAACTCCCAGCGACATATGAATGGGAGGCCTGATTACTTTGTCGCTAATGATTCATTGGCTCGCACATGCAGCCGGGCAGCGTAACTATCTCTGAGGACAACCCTTCAGTCCAGTCCAGAGTTCACAGCTTTTTCTTCCTTTCATCGTTATCACAAAGACTTTCTGCCAAAACTTTGCTTCATACGTCAAAACACCAGCTGAAATATGTCTTCACATCTGGTTAAGAAACCATATCGAGGTAAAATGTATGCAAATAAGGCAGATTACCTAACTTAAGCAGACGGCAAAGAGTCCTTTCACGACTTAACTCGAGCATTTGCACATTTGCCAACAAGCAAACCTTCAGCAAATTACCTCCTCAGATTTCCAGATTCCTAATATTAAGGTCTTCTTATTTTGTAGCACTGAGTCTCTTCCCTCCCTGATTGCCTCTCTGGTGTACTGAGCAAATGTGCGACAAACCCTTACAACCTGAGGAATGTAATTTGAAGATGGGAATGAAACGTGATTAGAGTGAAATGGGTGAAGCCTTCAATGATAAAGTACGCCTCAGAGACGGCATCGGGATACCAAGAAACATCTTAGGGAAGAAAATGCAGTCTGCTTTAATTGTGCAAAGCCAGCGTGAGACATGTCGCCGTGAATTACGGCAGCAGTAAACCACATGGGCTTACTCACAGAAACGGCATAAATTCAGATGCAGATACGCAAACACGTACACACATAAGCATCATCCTCTGCATATGAATCGAATCAAAACGAAGAGCAGGGGCTTCTAAACTTGTTTATATGCAGATTTCCCTGCGTAGGGGTGATGACAAACAGCAAATACATGGAAAAACACTTGTGCTATTTTTACCTTCACACAAATTCGATGCGGGATACATGAAAGCTATTTGCTCCCGACAGCAACTCGTGCTTTCTTTGTTGGTTGCTCTCTCCGCATCCATGGCCTTCCATTACCCGGATTTGCAGGTAGCACAAAGACACGAAGCGCTCAGCTCAAGTCTGAAATAAACATACTGTTGTTCTGAATGGCATGCTGCATAATTGCTCGGTCTGGATCGGATAAATAGGTTCTTGTGAGAGGTTTAATAGGCCAGCAATGAAAACAACTTAAGGATATTTCTTTTAATTTGGCATAGCAGGGCTCCAGAGTGCGACCATTTTGGTCGCATATGCGACCAAAATTTTTATGAGTGCGACTGAAAAAAATAGTAGGTCGCACTGGTGCACCTAACGCTGCTCGAGTGAAAAAAAAAAAATCATAAGCGCAGTATCTCTTTATGTTCTCCTGATGGCATCGTGGTCTAAACCAATAAGAGACGGAGCTCGGGCGGGTCCTTGCCTCTGATTGGCTGTGGTCCTTTTCACTGCTGTAAATTGTGTCAGTTCAAAAATGCGAGCGAGCAGAGCAGGTACTCTGAGCGCTTCGATTGTCTTTGAAAGTGAAGAGAGGCAGAAAGCCTCGCCCCGAGACTAATTAAAAAGCCCAAAAATATGCCTTCAGACCGGACTGGTTGAAGCAATTTCCCTGTCTGATGTACGATAAAGAAAGGGACTCAATGCACTGCATTTACTGTCGGGAGTGCGGTCAGAATTTGTCCGGTAATAGTGCGTTTGTGGAGGAGCCAACAACATTTCGCATCGAGACGTTGAAAAAGCGCAATATGTCCAAAAAGCATACTACATGCTGTGATAAGTGTGTTAATAAAGTGGCCCCTCATCCAGCTGCATTTTAGCTTCAGGCTGTATCGATCAGGTCCGCTGAGGAATCTGAAATTATTATAAAATTAAACGTCGCATACAATATTGGAACGGAGGAGTTGCCGTTCACTAAATTTAAGTCCGAAATGATTCTGATGAAAAAAAATGCCGACACACTAAAGAGCAAGACAGCTGCGGAGGTTGGAAACGCCACGTACACGTCATTCATGACTGACGGCGACACAGACGTCTCTACGAAGGAGTGCGTTATTGTCTGCTGCTGCATTTTGCGTAAAGGGAGTCCGGTCAACATGTTAAAGGGACATGTCGAGGTGGAGCATGGACACGCACAGTGTTTGAAGGCCCACATTACAGCATGAGAGATCATGAATAGGAAAATTGTATAGTAGCCTATTCCTAATATTATTATTAAAAATGAATAGCCTAAGTAAAAATATAAGTAGGCTAGGCTAAGATCACATAAACAGTTTTCCATTTGCAATCTATAGGCTAGTGACCTGTATGATCTTTTTATGCTGCCACAAAGCAAGCATTTACTGTGCTTGGGCATCAGTGTGCAGATTGGCTGCAGAAAACGGGTGCTCTGGGTGCTGATGGTGCTGCAGTTAAGCTAGGCCATAAGGGGGGTGTCATTATGTAAAAGGAGAGCGATAAAAAGGTGACTTTTTGGCGTTAAAGGCGACACAATGAAAAATGTGGGTGCACCTAAATTTTGTGCTGGTGCACCTAAAAAAAAAAGTTAGGCGCACCAGTGCAACCAATGCAAAAAGTTAGTCTGGAGCCCTGCATAACAGTCTACTTAGACTCAATGATGAACTGATTAAATGATAATGGTCAAAGGTCAAGGTCACTGTGACCTCATGTCCATCCCATTCTTGTCAAAGCGATATCTCAGAAATGACTTGGGCAAACGTCCACTTTAACCCAAGGTTGATCATCAGTCTGGAATAACCACCATTGCTGCTTTGAACGTGTGGAAGTTTCATATCATCACCCAGAGGCGCTCGGTTTCACTGAGCTGTATTCATTGTGAATAGCAAGCTACACATCGGCTGGTTTACTACAACGGTACGAACCCCAAAAGCAATTTGTTTTGATTGAATTGCAAGAAACAGATACACATTATGATGAAATAACTACATAATGCTGACAAATTGTCCGAAGTCATAGTTTTTTAGGTCCGTCTGCAAGCCGATAAGCAAATAACATAACCGCTCCATCAACACTTAAAATAACATCATCTAGACAAAAATACAGCAGCGACCTTGTTGTTTATACCATAAACAGCCTCTGGTTTATACATGTAGTTTTGTGTACTAATGTGAGCTTCTATTGTAGAGCATGAGACCACAGACCTCTACAATATGGAGGAAAATCTCAAATTCGACAGGCACACAAACAAATATTACAATCAAATAATGCAAATTTCGCTCCTACTCACATCTTTGCATTGTCTTTCTATGCAAGAGTGCCGCCTGAAAAATTTGCTTCACGTTTGATGTGAACACACCTTCAGTAATAAACTTAGACTTGTCAATCAGCATTGGCCAATCACATTGTTTTAAGACAAAATAGAGTCCAGTGTTTCTTTCACAACATAATCCAGGCTGCTGATCCCCCTATCTTGACTGGGAAACGTGGCAACGTATCACCTTTGTGGGAATGGAGCAGCTGCTCGCTGTGGGAGCCAAACCTGCAGATGTTGTATGATTAGACAGCAGAGAGAGAGTTGCTGCGAGACGTACAACATGATTGTGATTTGGGCTGAGGAAGATTACCTGAGTGGGATGTTACAAAACACACCCGTTCTTGTATTGACACATAGCTGACATCCAAACCCATATTTACTGCATACGCTGGTCGCATTTCTGTCTCTCTGTATCCTCCAAAACACTAATACACAACCCCTCCTCTCTCTGCAGCTGGTAGCAGTATATGAAGAGCAGGATCCTCACAATGGGGGGGACGGTACCAGTGCCAGCTCCACCGGTACGCAGAGTCCTGAACCCTGCAACAATGACATGGGTTCAGCATCGGCCTTTCAGCCCTACCAGACCAGCAGCGAGATCGAGGTCACCCCGTCTGAGCTGCGATCCAGTGAGTCCAATGAAAATGTTACCCTGAAATGACATTGATAGTTCAGTACTGAGACTGAAAACAATCATTACATGAAAATGTTAATAGTGCACATCACAAAATCCATGAAGAAGTATTCTCAATTAGTTCACAAATGTGAAAAAACTTAAAGAAAAAAAAACAAATCTTGTAACTTACTTCAGTAGAATCTCAGGGAGCTTGAAGTTTATTTGCCTTCCAGCCAAAAGCATTGTACATTGTTGAGAAGTACAGTTATTATAGAAGAAGCAGAACGGCATGTGCTGTGCTTTTTAAAGAACGATCAGGTGATTTATGCCTCCAGTAGGTGTTGAAAGTAGAAAGCTTAAAAGATCAGGGAGGTGAACGCTGACGTCTGAAAGCTAAACATCACTCCAGGAAGATGCATATATTCAGCTTTTTCTTTCTTTTCATGCTAATGAAGCGAAGATCAGAGAAGCTAAATCAGGTCATACAGTTTGACGAGGCGTAGGTGAAGTTCTATGACTCTTTTGAATCTCCCTGGGTTATATTCTACTAATACATGTGTGAGTCATGGTACTTTTATTCATAAGGTTAGCTTATAGCTGGACAACCTGACAAAATGCAACTAAGTAAATTAGACTCTTCAAGAAACTGGCGGGCGAGTGTCTGTGTTACGTACTCACTTAGACAAACGGGTAGAAAGCCAGACAACGGGAGGAATTGAGAGACAGTTGGATAATCAGTCATGCATGAGCAAGAGCACACATGCCAGAGCAACGTGGACATGCACACACACACACACACACACACACACATGGCACACGCAGCCAGAGAGTCAGTGACTCAGACTTGCTCATGTCCACGTCCTCACGTCCCATGAAGTGGAACCAGTGAGCTGGTGCAGAGCTGTCTCAAACTTCAAAGGGCATCTCAGATATTCAAACCAGAACTCTCATACGGCCGTGGACACACACACACACAAACACACAACACACACATACACACACACTCACACACACGGCAGACTTTACTCCCCTGCTCTGGCTTCTCTCAGCTGGCCGGTTACTGTGGAGATGCATGGGAATTGTTCCAGAGAATGGAGCGATCGGAAAGTGAACCTGTTGTCCAGTGTGAGAGGCAGGTTTGCATGAATCTGTCTGACTTTGGCTCGGAGTGGTGTTGGTCCAGGCCCATGAGGCCCCGCCCACTTGTACATTGGCCCATCTGACTGGGAGAAACTATTTAGTTTTATATTCATTCATTCATTAATATTAATATTTAAAGGCACAATAAGGACACATAAGTAAAAATACTTATTACATTACATTTAATACACTACAATCATGTGGGCCAATCACAACAGGCCATTGACATGGTGTGAACGCAGGTTAGATTTTGATTGAAGTATTGAATCGGGAAAAAAAAACTAAAAGTCTAAGAAAAAAAGTAAATGTGGGTCTGACAGAGCAGAGTGTCTTTTGTTAAAATCAGTCTGGTTCACTCGTCACTCATCAACAGTTGATCTCTCTCTCCCTCTCTCTCTTTCTGGTTCCATTGGACAGTTAACAAATAATAATCCATCCAAACAAGATGCTTTTTCCAGACAGAGAATGTAAATGTCAGTGTTCTAAGTGTTCGACACGATCCACAACACAAAGTAAACATTATACTATGTTTCATTATGTAGTCACCTTCAGTCACAGTCATTTCTGTTTTAGCAAGACAGTCAGAGGTAGGCAATATGTATTACCTTTTTTAACTTAATCCAAAACGACCTTGGCCCATCCAAAATTAAAATGAGAGATATGTTGTTGACTTTCATCGCTCATACAGATAAAAATGCTTCCTCGCTGTGATGGGATGAAGACTTCAACACCATTCATTGGAAAACAATGAAATTGATTTACGGTTGTGTTAAAGTGTCCTGTGTAATGATTCACATAATTATGGTAAAGCGTGGTCAAGCTAGCCATCATTGCACCCTTATGGTCAGATCAGCTGACGTTCCAACTGGAGTGGACCCATATACTGACGTTAATGTTAAATGTATTCAAACGAGGGAGCGTATGTATAAAGAGAATGGCGTTGAGTTGTGGAGGAGAGCACCTATGTGCCTATATATCCAGATTCCAAAATCTGGTTTTACCATAGGGTTTATACAAATACATATATGGAAATAAAATGACATGGATTATGTTTAGCAAAAAGATGAAAAATAAAAAATGTTGCCTGTGTCCATTTTGATGAAATGTCTTTATTCTTTCATTTTTAGGTTGTTGGAATAAATAAATACTGACAATGACTATATATTTGTAATTTCAATAAAATAACAATAAATTTAATATTTGTAAAATAGCAATTAATCAAAGTTGTATCGCTATAGCTTCAAATTATAAGATGAGTATATCTTCCCAGTGTTTAGTCTTGCTAACATGTAAGTACATTCCGCTTTTTTGTGGTCGAGAGTGGGTTCAAAATCACATAATGTGAAGCAAACTAAAATAAAAGTATGCATTAATCAATCAGCTATAGATGAATGTGCCACTTATTTTCCAGTGATAACAAGCTGAGCAGACATCTATCAGTCTTCATGGTGCCGTGCGTTTCCATGGATCAGACAATTAAAGTAAACAACGTCATAGAATTTAACACAGTTATGAATGATTAGTTGAATTGAAAGTAATGAATTAAAAGTGAAATTATTGTTATTATATATTATTGTTACATATAATTGATATTTCAATTGGGATCACAATGGAGAGTTTATGAAAGCTCTGTCTTACCCAACAACACACACACACACACACACATGCACACACACGCGCACACTGTCATCCTGTCCCCTGAATGCCCTGCAAATTGTACGTATTGCATTCAAGAAATATAATGACGAGATTGCAGCAAAACAGAAGAACAGATTGCTTCCTACACAGCATCTCTCGTGGTGATGGGTATGTCTATCGCAATTTTTCAGAGATAATAACAGTGAAGAAAATAGTCGGGAAAGGGAGAGTGGGGTCTGGACCTACAGCTCATCAGGCAGTCAGGCAGGTACTGATGTGTTTTGTTATGTGGTAGTTTACATAAGCGCAGCGTATCCAACGAGATACAAGCGAGGCTGCATTGTTTACAGGGTGTATGATGTCCTTGCAGACTATAACCCTAATAAGGATCGCTGTCTCTGTCCCATTTACAAGTCCCTAATTTCACTCCACATCAAAAGTACCTCAGAAGTTGTCCATGTGCGTAGGGAATAACAATTTTAAGAGATTGTGAGACAGCCGGACAGACAGACTGGCAACATACTCGGCCTGATGAACAAGACAGACAGACAGGCCCGTGTCCCCTCTAGAGATGCAGATGAGCAAATTACTGGCAGCAATATTGCATATCAGACATCAAAGTGTTGCAGCGGCGCCCTTGGCAGCTGTGCTCTGAGGCAGAGAATTATGGCTATTTAAAATCATCATCTTTTCGTGGCGTATTGATTGTTTTTCCCCTCCTACAACTCCCACAGTCCCAAGCTCTCCCCCCGCGCTTTCTTCCTGTCCTCCACTCCCTCCCTTGCCTCCGTCTTGAGAGCCCATTTTAGATTTCCATGCTAACGGGTACCGTTCAGGTCAAACTGCTAATAATTGGATTGGAGATGAGATGTAAATTACAATAATGAATGTAATTTTCCCGTAATTATATGGCACCGGAGCTGCCTCTGCCTCTGCTCAACACTAAATTACTATTTTTTTTTCTGAGGAGATGATTTCTGAAACTTTAAATTAACAATGGATCTTAATGTTGCTCGTAGCTTTGCAAGTGAATGTTCTCATTGCTCAAAGGGTTTTACAAAGGTCCTTAAATTCAAACCAGGGCTGACTTAATATAACTGGCAGGCAGGTAGTTTAAAGTGTTTAAAGTGTCTCTCTCGGGTACGGGTGTCAGCTCCTGGGTGCAACAAATCCTGGTTGTTCTAATTTCTATTCCATGCCATTTATATCTTCATTGTTTGCATAAAAAGGAATAAATCCAATCCATGGCTCCTTTCTCACCTCCACACAGCTGGCAAATCAGAGCAGGAAGTGGGTGTGAATGTCGGATTGACGTTTTCAAAAGGTGATAAGTAAGTGTGGAACGTGTCATGCTCTCTGAAGCATTGAACCATGGCTGTTGGCTTTTATTGCCATTTCTAGCTGTGAAAAGAGTATTCATTAGATCACAGAAGCATTGTGTCTTTGCCTCTCTTGTTTGTCTTCGTTCAACTTAACTTTCAGAGATTACTACATGGATGTGATTGTTCTTTCACTGTTTGGGGTTTAATTTAGGTTTTAATTGGTGGCAAATGCTTTGGATACACAATCAGAAAACAAGAGATGCTCTTTTGGTACATTGTTTCCAGCACATGCCCATTGGTGTGCGAGTCAGTCACACTGGCTGGTGCCAAAGTAACGCCAGAACTGGAAGGGTTAGTTTTATCAGCTTTCTCACCCATGATGAGTTTACATGCCTGACATTGATGTGGCGTGGGTTTAAAACGCTTAACTGAAGATCACACTATTTACTTAATACTTCCATAAATGACCTCCTGCACTTAATACATCTACATATCTACAGATAATTCATCTGGCTTCCGTGTCCTTGAAGAAGACCATTGGTGAATTGTCCATTCCTCCACTGACCATGGCCTGTGGTCCTTGAATCTCCACTCCCTTGGTCCTTGAAGCTGTGTGGTGACGGGGTTGCTGGGAGGCCATTAGAGAGATTGCCTGTGGGGGGATGGAGGGGGGACACCTTCAAAGAGGAGGGCCTTCATCTAATCAATTTGGCTTAGTGGTGTGTCACTGAGGAGGCTCCCTGCCGCCAGCCAAGGCCATATAAAAGTCACTCCACAAGAGGAGAGGCACAGTGACGCACTGACAACACGTACTGTAGACAGTGACATGTAGGCTAGCATGGTCGCCACACCAAGAGTCAATACCAAGCTGCCAAATCAAGACATAACTTCTGTTATACAGAGCAACTAATGTCTAATGTCTATATACGCATTATTTTAAAGATCTTCATCTCAGATTTAAGGCTTAAGAAGTGGACCCCCCTCCCCCTCGTGGACTCTCCCACTGGGTTTGGGTGACTTCCAAAGGCTGTGATTGTCAATTATAGATAAAGTACCAGGTTTTAGGTTTGGAACCACATGCAGCGAAGTCCGATAGCAGCTGCTGATACTTATCATTCTCATCTGTCCTCTCTCTCTCTCTCTCTCTCTAAGTCTCACTGGAACAGAACTACCTCTTCAATCTCTCACTTCAGCAGTGAGCAGGTGACGCAGTGCGATCTCAGGGCTTCGATATCTGAGGAATCACAGAGTTGATAACGATGGCAGCGTGCATCTACTGATTGCTCCTGTCTGATGGTTGGCTCATGTCATGTCGGCTGTGTGTCTCCTTCTCGTGCTTTTCACTTTTTCGTAAAGTTCTTAGAATCTTGGCAAATGTTATAACTTGGTTATAAGAACTTGAGCCCCAATTTACAGTGGAAGTGTCAAGGCCCAGCATTACATTGGTGTGTAGCTGCCGGTGACGAATTTAGCTGTTTTCAAAGAAATGCAGCTTTATTTGTTTTTAATCTTTGTGACTAATTGCCACGGTAGTGTAGCACCATGCCATGGTCCTTGAACTTTTTTGTGGGGTGATTACCCAGAAGGCTAATGGGTTACACAGTGTTGCAACACAACAACAACATTAGCAGTAAAGTACTGACACCCTTCCCCACCACCTACCTCTTGTAAAACTGATGTCTACAGAAACAAAAGGGCAAAGCAGGACGAATGGGAGGAAGAGTTGTTATCATTACAGGCAATGGAATTGCCGAGAGAAATGCCATCATTTCTCAACTTGTGAGCTTATATTTTTTTCTCTTTGTTTCTTTTTCAGTCTCTCTTTAATACTTGGCTCCGGGTATAGGTGATGGCATCGGCTTTTTTAAGGACAACCTGTTTCTCTTTCCACCTCTGCAGTACCGTGACGCCATCCATCGTCATGACGGGCTTATCCTAGAGAGAACTAAAGATTTATTTAGCTCTGACTCAAAATTAAAAAGCCCAGATTTACATTTTTGACTTCCACTGATGCATCCCGCTGTGTTAATGCATGGCTATGTAAGAAAATCACTGTTCCAATCCTATCAGGAGGCTTCACAAATGTCTTTGCAAAGAATGTTTTGCCAGTGATGAGGATGGATGTGTTTGTGTCATGGTGGCCCCTCCTGCGTCTACTTTACTCTTCTTCAGCAAGGATCCACATCCACTCCAACTGTGCATCACACCTCTCGGAGTAGCTTCCGAACTGAGTACACACTCAGCAGTGAGGATGCTGGGATGGCAGGCTCATCATTAGCAAAGCTGAAAGCACTTTTAAACCCACCAGCCCCTCGTGAGACTCTGAACAGCCTTCCTCTACCTGAGTTAGTGGAGAGGCTATTAGTTATGTCAACTCTTAATCATACTCACGCTTGTAGAGGGGGGGAGAGGGAGTGCCCGGGGTGGAGGTGGAGAGTCTTTAAACTGCTGAGGAGTGGGGGGTTCGCTTCTCAGTCACTGGGAATATTAGTCATAAAAACAATCATTCTATCATAATAGCATCCGGGGCTTATTATAGCTAATTATTGCATGGATGGTACTGGTAAATGGTGAAGACAGTGTTTTGGTAATGAAGTGCAAAGTGCTTGGAGTGGTATGAGTCTCCACTCAGCACCGCTGGGAATGTGCTACCAGTACTTTTCCTATTATTACTTCTCGCCAGGATCTCTGTAAAGCCATAGACAGCTGAATCACCCGGAGTTGTGTGTGTGTGTGTGTGTGTGTGTGTGTGTGTGTGTGTGTGTGTGTGAGAGAGAGAGAGTTTGTTGACTGCTTTATTACTTCCTGAGCTGCGCGGAGATCAATTCTGCAGGTCACTCTGTGGCGGTGAGGTCTCGATTGGGAAGCAAAGTCATTTACACTTTCCGACATGCAGAAATAGACACAAATGGCGGCTGGCCGTAACC
Source organism: Chelidonichthys spinosus (assembly GCA_029853015.1). Lineage (NCBI taxonomy): Eukaryota > Metazoa > Chordata > Actinopteri > Perciformes > Triglidae > Chelidonichthys > Chelidonichthys spinosus. The sequence goes on from CM056837.1 coordinate 9,112,835, forward strand.
CCGTGACAGGGAGCATGAGAAGGGAGCCAGAGTTTATTTGTGCTGACTGACTTTGTGTCGTTTCAGACACTCAGCAGAAGGACGTTTCGCAGAATTATGTGTCTGCCTGTCACTATCTGGCATCCTCGTCCTCTTCCGATTCCTCGGAGAACTCTTAATGGACGGGCTTGTTCATTCACTTTGTAGATGCTAACATATTTATAGTGTTAACATAAATCCCGTCCACAATGGCACCACTTTGAGTGATAATCCTGGGGATGAGACTTTGCAGAGACAGGAAGTGTTAGCGGGAAATGGGATTGCAAAGTTGACATCATCATATAAACTTTACTTTGTCGTGATTTTTTTTCAGACATAGAAAGAGTAGATGCTCACAGTATCTTTTAATCTATTTAAACACATTTAAAAATAGTCATCCTTTCTGTCATCAATGAACAAAGTAATTTCATAAAATAACAATAGGAGTTGTTAATCCCTCCTTATTGAAGTTGCTTTGTAAATTCAACAGAAACATCATCATTACACTGGTCTTATATTTCTCTCCTTTTTCAGCTTCCAAATGATTCTGCTTGCTTTTTGAGCAACAACAAACAGAAACAGAAACAATAACATGCTAATTTTAGCATGTTATTGGCAAAGCTCTTTATCCAAACCACTTTTTCTAAAGTGCAATTACTTTCCAAATGATGGAGATCACTCCACATCAATATCTCCCCTAATATGTGGTGAATTTTCAAAGTATTTCTTTACAAAAACACAAATATACAACAAAGGAAAAAAGGTAAAACTAGTTTTGCTTTTTTAAAACTCATCACTGAAACATGTATAATTATACCTCAGTATAATTAGCATGATTACTCATGAATGTACTGGAAATATACTATGAATGTACAGCAATGCTGAAGCAAAAAAAACAAAGAAAAAAGAAGTAAACTTAAAACCTGTCCGTCCTTTAACTCACTGGCTGGTGAGAACCTGGGTCTTCTGTTTACATGGTGTTTGACAAGTCAGAAGAGGGTCAGATTGGCCAAGGGCAATGCCTCCTGGTCTCCGTCCTCAAAGGGTTGGAAGTGTTTAGCATCTCTTTGTGTCCGGGCTCTTCATCCCAGTGGACCCGCAAACAAGCCCACCACTCCTCCACCCTCTTCATTAGTCCCTTTGTAAGCGGCCCCATCCTCTCTCGCTCTTGCGCCCAATCTGTTTCATTGTCTTCCACGGGGAGGTCACCTGTGAAGTTTGTCTGCTTCAAAGCCCACGTGAGGGAAGCACACACACACACACACACACACACACACACACACACACATGCTGGCAGCCACATGTGGTCGGCTAACGCAGGCGGACGGATTTATTCACACACACGGTTGCATGGATGTAAACAATACGGGGGAATCATCGTAAACGTTAATTGTTTTCATTATTAAAGATGCATGTGTTCTCCACAGAGATACACACATGTCGACATTATGCTGAAACAGTCCTTCATCACAACTCAGTCTTTTCCTCAAATTATCCCAGGAAAACTCCGTTTCTAGGTACGGATATACAGGCAACAAATGACACGATCTCTCTGCATGGCTGTGCTCATTAAAATAACAAAACAGGATTGTCTTTGCTGCACACTCCACATAATGATCGTTTGTCTCTCATCCCCCCGCCTCTCTCCTTCTTCCTGTTTTTCCATCAGATCCAAACGATACAATCAGACCCAAAGCTCAGTAGAAATCCCAGAACACTCCCTTACCACATTCCCAATTTCCTGCAAACACCATCATTCTCAGAGTACTTACTTTGGCTCACAATCACAGCTCTGATCAAAGCAAAACATTTTAGCATACTCTAGCTTGATTTATGCTTTTTTTTTTTTCTTTTGGAATGGTTTCTGTCAGCCATTTGAAGATTAAGGGCAAATTAATGTGACAGTCTGCAGCGACTCCTCGGCAGACTCCCTTTATGCTACCCAAGCACATGTTTAGAAACCACATGTTGGGTCTGGAATGTCTGGATATGAGGGGAAATCTGCTCCTTATCCTTTTTGGCATAGGTTTGAACTGTAATTTATTAATGTGTTGAGATGCTTTCATTAGCCTTGAGGAATCAGCAGAAACACATGAATGAAAATATAAAAGAAATAACTAAATCCACCACTGCGGCAAACACCCTAATAATTAGGTCTTGTGTGAGAAGTCTTTCTTGCATTTCCTCTGATCCGTTGCAGACTTTTTGTTTTTGTCATGGCATCACGTTATTAACAGTTATCACACTTTGTTAATCTGCTTGAGGAAAGTCTTTCATTTTCGACTTTCTACACTGTCAGACACAGGAAAACACTCTGTAGCTGGTTTGGTTTTTCCTTTTATTATTCTGGAAGAGCCAATGCAGGTTGACAAGAGCGGTTGCATTTCCTTGCCACTTCCTAAAGCCTGCTGGCCCAAATTGTCTTTGTCATGTGCAATTTAGTCAAGTAGGAGAGATCAAACCCACATCTAGCGTACTTAGCGTGTCTCCCTGGTGAGTCTGGGTAATATTGTCAGGTATAGCTCAGCTGTAGAGCATTTGACTGTCGACCAAGAAGTCCTCAGCTTAGATCTGAATAGGGCAGATTGATGACATCATCCACACTTCAAATGGAGACTGTACCTCTTGAGTCATTGATTCAGACACCATTTGCATTATTTTACTTTAAACCTTGCATACTTTGGTCTTTGTACCATGGAACTGATCTCAGTGCAGCCTTTTCCCATCACTTCCAATACTTTAAGACGTGATAAACCTGTTAGACAAAATGATAACATGTTTGATCTGAATGTGTTACATGCTAACTGGATGGGGGGGCTCCACAGTGTACTAGAATACAGGAATCAGACATCTCTCTCAGTTCTGTTCACTTATTTCTGTTCCATTCTGGAGGAAACGTCATGCTGCTTGGATTACTCTTTTTATCAACGCAATGAGGACATCTTGTTAATTAACGTATCTGAGAAGTTGCTCAAACTTAATGTATCATTTTAAACAATTAAACACTGACAACACATTTGTATTTGTTTTCCTCCAGAATATTTACAGTGTACCATATCCACTTGTCACAATGACAGCATAATTAAACGCTCTTGCCGTTAATTATGCTGAACTTGTTTAAGGCTGGGGGAAGTTCATGGTATCGTTGTAGTGCAGAAAAAAAGTCCAAATGCATGAGACATGATGTATTAGTTAACATTTAATCCAAATCAAAATATTTGACTAACCATAGCCAAAGTGCTTTTCTTTCCCAACCACATCATGAACGGTACTTGGATATAAAGCCTGTAGCGCCCCACCTCCATGACTTTGGTGCAGCACAACTTCATTCACTCAGAAAAACACATTGCCTGCTGTGAAAATAATCCAAGCACCAATTACACCCCAATGCAATTGGGAAAACAATTAAGTATTATGTAAACAGAACTTCTAGGAGACAGGGTTGATTCTTTTACCAACATTAATTTTCTTCTTTCCTTCCTTGGTAACTCCTGATAGCAGACAGGAAGAAAAACACAGTTACTCTGATTGAACACCCACTTAAAAAAGTTTTTCTTGTCAGCTTACATAAGAGTTTAAATCTTTGGGTGTGACACTCTGAACTGAGACACACTTGGGCTGCGGTGTTATGGTCGGTGCTTTAAGGTAGATAAAAAAAAAACTCAAGAAAGTGTCAAGAAATGAAAAAAGTTAGCAAACTTCCGCGTGACGGCACGATTTGACAGGGCCTCGTAACTCCTTTTTAAAAATAGAAATATGTCTGCATCCAGACATTTGCAAAAAAACGGAACTTTGACAAAAAAAAAAGTTCATGCTTTTCAGCACATGATGGGAGCTTCAGTACTTCAAATAGTGTTGCAATTGGTGAAAAGTTACTTGGACATTTCATCATTCTGTGCACCTTTTGACCTCGGTTGGCTTCCACTGCTTCCATCCATAACTACGAGCGAGAGAGATTGGGGTTTGAACTGACAGACCATCACCTGTTTCCTCTTTTGACATGTGAAGCAATCTCTTTTTGTTGCCATGACACAATCCAATAGAGGTATATGATGAACAAGCAGCATGGAGTCCCTGCTTTCATGTTTGCTTATGTTTAATGTAGCACTTAGCACCTTTAACCTCTTAGCCACCCTGTGTCTTTCATGCAATTCCCTCAAAACCACCATTTTCTCCCATTAACCCATTATACATGCAATAATTATTGGCATCAGTAAGACCTATGCCACCTCATTGCCCAATTGCCATGTTACTCCTATCAAGAGTGCTTTAAATACTATGGAAAAGTTAGATTTTTGAAACCCCTGCATCCGCCTCATCATCCCCTGCCTCAAATCTCAATGAAAACCTCATGTGCTTTCATAATGCTGCGTGACTGATCAGAACGGGAGTCTGCACATCACAATACCATCTGTTTCTCCACATCCTGGATCCACTTTTTCTGAAACAGCCTGAATAAAAGTTCTTCCGATGGTGCCGAGCAGCGCCGGGCATCTGTTTTTTTTTTTTTTTCCTTTGTCGCTCTGCTCTGCGTTGTGGAAAGAACGCCCCACTGATATACTTTGACTTGTTGCATGTAAACCACTCTGACCTCATACTCGCTGTGTATGTGTGTGTACTGTATCTGAGCAGAAATAGATGGATGTGTGTGAGCTTTTTCATGATTAGCATATGTGCTGCGAGGCGGCTCCCAGCAGGCGGCTTTTAACCAGAAATGTGTGAGTCCGCTGAACGACGTGGGCCTCACACCAGCGCCCATATCACTCCTCCCGCAGCACTCCTCTCATCTCACACACCAAACAACCCTCTCTTGCACCCAATAAATCATCAAGGTCCTGAAAAAGTCGGGGAGTTGCAGCCGAAAGTTTTGCATTTGTCATGTTTGCTGAAAAGAGCAGCTGAAGTGGGGAAGTTTTTTGTTGTTGTTGTTGTTCAGAGCGGAGGAAGAAGTTATTCTGGTGGCTGAAATGTTTGCGATATGGATTTTGTGTACGTGTTGTCTGGAAAGTGCAGGCGAATGAGTTCCATGCGTCAGATGCTGTCTGACCTGCCAGAAACTGGAATTCATGCGCTCACTCATCAACCTCCAGTTTCCAGTCACACGTCAGCCGTGACAATTAAATCTGTGACAATTTAAGTTGTTGTTTAGGCTAGACGCGGAAGAAAGTCTCCTATAAAATGATCCAGCAGCTTCCCAGTGTGGAGAATCTAGTGCAGAGGCTGGTATAAGCTGTGCGTCTCCTCAGTGACATCCTTGTATCCATGTCACTGTTGTAATAATGTCTCCTAATTGCTGTAATTATTATAAATTGGTGTTTGCATGCTATATATTGCACCTGTAATGTGAGATTATGTCGACTTGCTGCATGTTCTCACATTTATACTACAATGGCAAATCCACTATTTATACACGTCATGGTCTGATTGCAGGGGAGTGGAATATGTGCATATGTAAGAAAATATGATGTATAAAGCCCTTTGGGTGAAATCTGATATGTTACCTCATGTGATGTCACTCGAGTCGGCATCGCTTTGGAAAGACAACGTGCTTGAAAAATACAAAAATCTGTGTGTGGAGAAGAAGGCAGTGAGTTAGAGATTATTTAGCCACTTCAACACACCGACTACCCGACCAGACTGTTGCACGTTGAGTTAAATTGTAGGTAATGTAAGCAGCAGGTTTTGACAAGGAAGAAGATTGTGCGGAATAAACACAAACACCTGATGGATGAAACCTTTTATTTTAAACAGTCTGACGATGCTACCTCTGTGGAGTACCTTTTAATGCATGCTTCAAACACTCACACAGATCACAGCTCTACGTAACTGAAAGAAGGGTAAGCATAGGTTTGTTTTCCTCATTTAATGTGGAGCTCCTGAAAATACAATGGGGCACTCAGGAGCACCAAAGGAAGACGCATAAACGAAATTGCTCAGGGTGGCTGAGCGGCGTCTTAAAGCAGAGAGGCAGGTTTCATTGTAGCCGTTATAGACTTACGCCCCTGAAGTTGACTAAAGTAATCCCCCATGCCGAAAGTCTTAATTTATCTCAGCAGTGTCAGGTTTTTGATATTTACTGTGGAATTCAAATTTTGTTTAACCAACACAACTGCGACCTAAGATGTATCTAGCCTGGTCGCCGTGCCTCTGGCTTCTCCCACCCCCGGCTCGTGACATTTTCAGAGCGGTGTTTTTAATCATGAGCGACTTGGCCACATATCAGGCTGAGTGAGATTTATGGCCCCTTTTCTCAGAGAGCCTGTACCTCTGGACGGGCCTTAATGGAGAAACACACAAAATATTGTTTACACGGAAGGTGCTGCAGCGGACCTGTTTCTGGGCCCGCTGAGGGATGTTTGCTTTGCTGATTAGCATCTCCCTTGGGGCCCCGGTGTGGAGGGGAGTCTCCTTGAGTCTGGTTTAAGTTGGGATAGAATTGGAGCATTGTTATGGGGCTGCCTGTTTTGAAATAAGATTTTTATTGGACTGTTTTATTTTCAGGCACTTGATATGGCACTCAGAAAATAAACAGAATGTATTGACAGTTAATAGAAAAATAGTAAGTATCTTCATGGATAAACAGCAGGATATTGAATGTGAGTGTATGATAATTGCATTTAAAATAGCAATGCAAGCTGGGAGATGAAGTTCCCTGGCCCGCAGGTCAAGGACGAACACCTGACCCTGAATGTTTATTAATTGTTCAACAGCCCAGAAGAATTAGAGCCTTAGGAAGCACGTCCACATGAGGGCATAACCACGCTCGTGTGCTCGTGTTTGTCTCATTGGTTTGTGTGAACGTTCAAACGCACAAACACACTGGCTGTGTTGCTCGCCACGCTCTCAGCGTGAGTAGAGCCTCGACCTAGATGAGTCAGGTTTGATTTGGGAAGTGAACTCCACTCCTCCCCTCCTCTCTGAGATCTTCATTGTCTGGGGGAACATTCTGAGAGCAACACACACACACACACACACACACGCGTTTGTGTTGTTGTTGTTGTTTTTGAAGTGTCTATGTGTCTGCTGCTGGAGGCCTCATCTCAGAGGACTTCAGGAAGTCTGACATCCTCTCCAGTAAATAGTCTGTATTGTCTTTCTGTCAGGAGAAAACAATCAGTCTCTGTCTTTTTCTAAAACAGGACAGTTGTCTTGGCAACCCTGTGGGAATACACCTCTCTCCCGCTGTAGTGTTTGACTCAGGCACTGATGGGGCATCATACCCCAAACCCAAACTCATGTGAGTGATACATGGAGTGGGACTTATTCTGTACTGAGGAGAACTTCCTGGGTACATGGTAATGTCCCAATGTAATGGTAAAATCATCCAAATAAACATTAGAAAACATGAGAGTGATATGGATTTTTTTTTCAAAAATGTTCTGCCACATCACCCTTGTGATCGGTTCAGAGGTTTAGAGTCCATGCCAAACATGGCAGAAGATTGAAGAGATCACTATAACCACAGAGGCTTAGCCATAAACTTTCATTTTCAACAGATGATATATATATATATATATATATATATATATATATATATATATAGTTCTGGCACAGAGTTGTATTACTTCTATCAAGCCTCAAAAGAAGTGGAGATGGTTTCCTATGGAGGCTACGAGCAAGACAAGTGACATGTTTGGCCAGTTTGCAACAGGAGGCTGCTTTGTAAAGAAGTTCACCTCTACAAGCGTGGAGGACAAACCCCCGGCTTGTTTTGATTCTTCTAAAGAAACGTCCTTTTGTGCACGAACCGGCTGAGAGAGATTAGTGCACCGGCACGTAAATAGAAAGTAGACACAGCAGCAATATGAGATTGATTTTTTATTAACGACCTAAAGATACTGAATGATTGACATTTTTGGTTTGTTTCCCAATACAGATTTGTAGCATTTTAATAGAGTTTGCTAATGCAAGTGTATTGACCGATGTGGTCCTTGAGGTTTTGGTGTAGGATGGAAATATAAGCGGGCGCCAGACACTGAATCAGTCAGACGAAACAACAATGTACTTTTATCTTCCAAAGAGGATTTGCTCGAAAAAGTAAAAGACACAAAAATGTAAAAATGTATTTGGATGCACACTTACAAATGGACTTGAAGGCCTCCCCACACACAAGTCTGCACATATAGAGACATATATCACACACACACACACACACATGTACACAAAGCCAAGATTTTGTTTTCATGAATGCCCATTTTCTTTAAAGTGCTTTTCCATTCATCCTTCCATTGGATATCATCTCCTGCTTTTGCTAAAGGGCAACTGTTGATGTTTATTCAAAGTCTCCTCTCCGTCTCTGACGTTACATCAGATTAGAGTTTGCTAAACACTTCACAGAAGCACACTGAGTGGTGTTCTCGACCCCGTTTGGCCTTCAGCTGACCAGCGTCCTATTTAAGTCTTCTACATTTTTCATCTCCTTCTCTACAGTCCTGGTTCCCACCACAGCAGAGCTGTCTCTGTCCCCCAAAAATTGAATTTTTTTGTCCCCCGGTGGATGATTGAGGTCAGGGTGTATTCAGTGGAAATCCCCTTCGCTGCACACGAGGGACATCAATATGTAGTCAGTGGTTGGGGAAGAGAGTTAAAATGGCTCAGTGCCATAATTTATTCAGACACTGAACTGGCCCAGGCTTGAAGAATTCAAAGTAGCCCAGGAAAAACAGCTTTTAGACATTTCATGAAGCCATGGTTGCTTGGCATTTATATTTAAATCAGTTTCGATGTGAAAGCATGGACTCAGTGTACGCCAGGGCCAGAGGGCCTCAAGAGGAAAATACTCAGTTCACCCACCAGAAAGCCTTCATCCCTGCTCCGCTGATAGTGCCTATATTCCCACTGTATGCCCATATTTGTATTTAAATAGGAGCGGAGACCCTGCTTTATTTATTCAGCAACCTCTCACCCACATTTCACTGTACAGGAAAATTCCATCCTTGGATACATTATAGCGTCCGTGCCGTTCGCTGCAGAAGTTCTGCTCTAGTGTATTAGCATACCTTTGTTTCCTGAGCCCAGCTCTCATATTCTCATTAGAGGGTAAATCCACATCCACGCACAGAGGAAAACAAATTGATGTTGCATTGCTTTTTTTGCATCAAACTCCCAAATACGTTGCCCTTGTGGGCACGCCCCGGTGAGTTTGATGTTTTTTCATTTGACAGCTGATGACAAACACCTGCTATAACACCAGGCTTGGAAGTTTCAAACCACAGTGATTAGTGAAGGAACAGCAGGTGTAAATGGAAACAGTGATATCGGAGCAAATGGTGTTCCAGTCTAGAACACATGTCACACTGAACACTGATTTTTTTATGACTGAGGTTTTTTGTGTGTGTGACGGAAGGATTACCAAACTCTTCTACAGTAGATCTCTCTTCATTTTAGGGAGATTCCCTCTTGCTTGGTTTGATTTCTTCAGTGCTGGCCTATGAGTCAAAAAGTATAAAAAAACGACAATAATCCACGATTCCTCTGTGCTTTTATGTAAAGTCACTTTGGCTAACAACAGATATCTTTACTACTCTCTTGGCATTAGGTGGACAGCAAACTAGTTATACTCATAAGTTCCTCTGGATATGCCAGAATACAGCAACCTGAATCATAATAGCAGTAATACATTATTATATGTCCTTATAATAGTGAGGTTTTTGCACATTATTCTATCACTCTGAGGTTATTTGTTCAATGTAGGTTTAGACATATGAGAGCAGAATCCCAGTCACATAGACAGTCCCTCCTTAGCATGTCCTCTCTATAACCTTATCAATATGCTGAGTCATTAACTCCATTACCTTGGCTTGGCAGCCAGTCAGGAGGAAGGGCCACTCCTTCCTCTCCAGGTAGAGGAAGCACCGTCTCACTTTACTTTATGCCATTTCAGAGATTGGAAACTTCCACAGCTAATACATTAGAGCTGACCCCCATCTCTCTCACCACCCTGAAGTTGGAAGTAGATTCTGCTGCGTTATTAGAGGGAAAAGCAGGAAAGTGAAGTGAGTTAGATGTAAATGTACATGCTGGATGTTTTTTATGACCGGCTAGAGAGATGACTGTAGGAAAAGTATAGATTAATGGTGTGAGTTCATCAGTGGGCATGTTTACACCAAGCAACTTCTCTTAAAGTGCAGAACTTCTTATTAATATGTTGTTGATGTAGATACATCTCAGTAAAGCAGCTAATAAGACTTCAGAAGGTACTCCTCTGGACTCGCTGACATGGTACCATTCATCCCAGGAGCTTCATCGCTTCTCTCAACAAGCCGTCAAACCTGCATGTTAAGTATCTTACTTGTCTTCAGCTCAGGGGAATGTCCTTGTTCATTATAAGAGCATTAACATCCACACGCACACCAACACAAGGGCGTCAAGAAGACCTCGCAGGGCTCAAAATGAGCAGAGCTGTCTACGTGGGTGTCCTCAAACACGTCCTCGTTCATAAAGAGGAACAGCATCTTGTCAGGGAGTTATGATGGCGTTGCCTAATGATTTGTCTGACGAGGCACTTGATTGAGATGGACAACAACATGAACCCTCTCCCCTCCTGATTGGACCAACTAAGCATTGATGAGCTGTCATTGATGGTTTCTTTCGATTTTCAAACTCCAGGCCATGCAAATATTAAAAATAATGTTCCCTAAATATAAACTCATGTCATACTTAAAGTAAACTTTTGCACGGTGAACTGAGCACTGAAACTTCCTCACTGCAGTGAGATCACTATAGCTGCTTTATTGATTCATGAGTTTATTTTCACAATGCTGACGCTGGTTGTTTTTGCCAGTAAAGAGGCCAATAATTGATTGGCAGTTTTCTCTTACAACAACACAAACTCTCCCTGCCGCTGATTGGACCAACGCACAACATTTACTGGGTTATCATTAATGTCACATATATTTTCTCAAATCATCACATTTCTGAATGTTTCTGAATAAACAGTGTCACAATAGAGGGGTGTTGACAATAACTGTGATATAGGTGAAATATTCCCTCTCCATTTCCCTACATTAAGGCCTGGGTGAAAATTCAATGAGGATTCATTATAAACACAGCGTATTATTAATGAACTATTTAACACTAAAGATCTTAATTAAGTGAGAAAATGCTCACTGTGTTTCATTTGAGAAGTATTTCATTAACACAGGGGTATAAAAAAATAGGTTTTTACCACATCGCCGAGCACACCAAACACTCATTGAATGGCAATGAATGTGTTTTTGACAAAAAATGACGAAAAGCATATAAAAGAAAGTTGAAGATGAATTTGTCTGGTAGCGTTTTATTGGTTTTTATTCCAAATTTCCTTTCAATTTCACAATAGCTCCTCCTGTCCATATATCAAAGTGTCTTTGAACAAGACCTCAAGTTGCTTCCTGTTTTTTTTACAGCAGGCCACTTCATGTATGTGAGGATACAAATAGTTAAAAAGTTGTTTTTAATTTTATATTGTGACAGCCTGTACTGTTGGGTTGCAGGTTCCTCTCACCATGAAACAAGTAGAAATATGTAGCTGAGCCCAAAACTGTAGGTCCAGAATGTAGTCCATTAAACTTTCATTACCATTTAGATTTTCAAATTCTTCAAACTAAATTACTTTAATATTGACTTTAGTGCTTTGTGTGTGTGTGTGTGTGTGTGTGTATATATATATATATATATATATATATATATATATATATAGAGCAATGATTTTATCCACGGTGATTCATTCAAGCTAATATATTTCTCCCCCAAACAAGGTGAGTGTGAAAGATAAATAAAGGACAAAGCAATACGAACTAATAGCCCCTGGAGCGTCTGACCTCTCCCTGTGGTGAATTGAGGTGCGTGTACATCTCTATGACCCGGCGCCCTGGCCATAATCCCTCACTACAGAGGCTGGATTAGGGCCTCGTCTTATTAGCCCCCCCCTCCTCCACAACCCAATGGTCTCGCTCCCTCTCCAGCCTGGATCGATGGCTGGCTTGGTCTGAAGTGGCGGCTCCGGTTATTAAACGTGGGACCAACCAAACCCTTCGGACTGCCGGGATAATCCCATCACAAATTAAATAGAGGAAAATTGTTGAGGGAGAACACGGAGGGGAGAGAATCTTCATATTGTGACCTTCTAAACAGTGTACACACAAACAAACACACGCTGCAGCGGCTCTCTTATTTATCACCTTAATCTGGAAGGATTTCTGCCTCTAATGGGTCAGCATTTTATTAAAGTGAAGACCGAACTAAATGGGAACATGCTATTCCTGTCCATGTTTTGATGCAATCGGCGTATATAATAGCCAGGCTTCTTTAGTTGAGGTGTAAGCATAGATCCACAGTGCAAAGAAGGTGACGCACAAGTAAATCTCACAGCTGCGTAACGAAATCTGTCGGGGCGGCTTGAAGGGAAAGCATGAACAATGAGATGATCTGGTGAAATTGGAAAAGTGATTTGTCTAATCTAGTTTCATATGACTTTAACATAACATTATATCTTGTAAACCATATCATGTAACATGTAATACTGCATCTCTTATAGAGATTTTCAAATTCAACAGCAGCATTTGAATTAAATTGGTTACATTCAGTTAAATGACAAGATACAAAACTAGTCCTTCACAGTGGACGTTTCAACCTGTTAGCATCTGGAAACATTCAGGCTGCATTTAAAGCAAGATCGATGCTGTCTTGTTTTCAAAAGTCTCCATTAAATGTCCGGAAAGAGCTAAACCTTGAGTCATCCTGGAAAATACACCAAGGCTTTCAACAAGGCTGTGCAACTTTCTGTCACACAGATGCGGAAAAACAAAGCTTTGTTAAACATATCTAAAAAGAAAAGTGTTTTTTATCCCTTACCTTGTGTCATTTTATACCTTTATTCCTTTTAGTTTTCCTTGTTCCCCCTCACACTCCCTGTCTTTCTGTATGTGTGTGTGTGTGTGTGTGTGTCATCTCTAAGCCTGTCATGTAGGATAATATTGGATGTTAATTATCCCCGCTGTCTGAGGTGAACGTTATTAGAGCCCTGGACTGGATGTGAACCAGCCGTTACCGAGAGGGGGCAAAGTCTATTAAAAGTCATTATTGAATCTTCAACCTAATTTAAGAGTAAACGCACGACGACTGGCCGTCTGGCTGCTATCTCCACGTTCTTTACTCGATTCCCGACCTCCTTTGAGAAAGCCGGCAGATGGCGGGCCAAAATAAATGAAACACATTTGTAACATAGTGATACAGGTCATATTAAAAGCTGCTGGTGAGTTGTGTTGGCATGGCCGATGGCAGCAGAGTGGTTTGGTTGGGAGGAGGATCAAACTTTGAGCAGAGTGTTGGGAAAGCTGCTTTGAAAGTGTGGTTTTACAAGTTACCTGTTGCTGCACGAGGACTCAGCCTGCAGCAACAATTCCCTCATGAGAAATAGAGTTTTATTAACTCAAGTTGCCTAGAAAAAGTAGGTTTGCCAACTCCTTTTGGTTGCAGAGTGAAGTTTCCACATGTCATCATGGAGTCATTTGCATATGAGAGCCTTCTGCTCTGAGAGGGGGGCACCATGGCGACTCTCTTTTAGCCTAAAACAGGACAATGTCACAAATCATTCTGCGTTGGCATCAGTCACACTTACATCAGACACGTTAGACTGAAACGCTGTCAAACCCAGCAATAACGTTGGCAACAATACGGGGAGTTTTTATAGCATACAGCTTAGATTTAATGACCAGCGATATTCAGCATCTATAATAATGTCAAATGTGGTTTAATCACCTCTAAACTACTGCAAAATGTAGTGAAAGTAATGAAACTAGTCAGAAAGTCCTCAATGTGGATTGCTGGCCTTCAGCAGGAGCCCCATATATCCCATGACACATTTTTTTTATTTATTTTTTTCAAATCTGCAATTACAGCTTGGTTAAGATTAAAGGGAAATAAATTGGCTCTGGTGAATCAATTATGGATAAGGTACGACTAGGGTTGGGCACGTAAAACGCAGTTATAAATAGGCTAAAATAATTGTACATCTCTAACTGGACACAAACTCTTCACCCTGTTACAAAAAGAGGAATGGAGTTTCATTTCCACTGAATGTTGGCACTGAACAGAAATGGTGAGATGCTGAATTTGCCATTATGGATGTGATTTCAAGGATCTGCTGTGATCATTGCATAGCTGTAGTAGCTGAACTAGATAATCAGGTTGATGTGCCCTTAATGGCAGTCATAGTTCAAATGAAAAATACCTTAAAAACCACAGCAGGCCTACAGATGAGGAGTCACCATGACTCCATGAGTGCAGCAGTAGAATACGCTTCTATTCATAGCCGACCAGCAACCTCACAAGCAAAGGTTCAGCGACACAGGGTCCTGACCATAATCCTGAAACCGCAGCATTATCAGGAGGAAGAGGATTAGGAGGGAGCAAGGAGAGATGTTTTCATCATGTGAGCATATTATAGCGAGTACAGGTGGAGGTCACTGAGGTCAACAGACATGCTTCTTGAAACAAAAGGCCTTTGAGAAAATATTGGCAGCAAGAGTGTGATTTCTCTGACAACTGACAAACACGTCTTGATCTCACCTATTATTTTGGGGGATTCAGTCACATAATTACATTGTCTTCGTTCCACCCCGCAGGCGGTCGTGAGAAACACTTTCCGAAGCGTTCCCGTCTCCCCGGTCTTGTCAAAGCATAAAATACGCACGAGTGGCGGCGCAGCGTAAGCCATGATTAAAATGTGTCGCTCCCACCACTAAGACACGTCTCCCGTGTATCAGATGGAAGCTGAGCACCGGCATATGCTCGCCGCCGTGATCCGCCGATGGATGACAGGTGGTTACCCGGCTATTTGCATAATCATGGCTGTAACGCGCAGGCTGCTCGAACGTCATAAACAAATCCATATGGCCTTTTGGGAAAATCCAGATGATTCATACCGCAGCTCACGGATATACTTACAGTGTAACAGACATCAGTGGGATTTCTCACTGAATGTTTTAGCTGGAGTGTGAAATGTGGGGAACGATCCGTTCCCTCCACGGGTCTTGGCAGCTCTGATCAAATACGTGAACTTTAAACCCAGTTTTAGTTGCGGATCGGTCAGCGTGGCGGCTTTAACATGGACCAGTGTTTCCTGTGCAGTTTTTCTCTGGGATGTTTGATGGCTGGGGTCATTTTGGTTGGGAGACCCAGTCCCAGGAAACTTTCCAGAGTCAGCCTCAGTCATTAGTGCGGTGTGTAAGAATATCCCGAGAGTCACATCATGATATACGAGCAATTTTGCTGCAATTACAATTGTAATTGTTATTTCTGGGGCGGCTAGGCTGAGAGAGGGGCTGTATCATTTTTCACACACATCATTTTCTCATATATTTACATTTTATTTATAGCTTTGTATTTTCACAGCTTAAATCATATCTACACGTTTGACACTACTGCAGGACTCAAGCCAAGCCAAACACCTCATAGTTAAGCAATGTTTCGTTTTGGGCTGAATAGACCTTCTATGGAAACCAAAGTATTGGTAATCACCACTTCCCATGTCTCAGAGGACATTTGGTGTAGCCGAGGAGGTTCTGCAGGGGTTTCATGGTAACCAGACAGAACTGTGTGCCCAGAAATGTGCCACAGTTGGAAAGTGATCTGCTTTAATATATGATTAAAGCAGCAAGTGGTTTAATATTGCTCTACCTCCTTGTATTCCACTCTCCCCACAGACATGCCTCTCCATGTGCGTCGCAGCAGTGATCCTTCCCTTGCAGACCTCCGTCCAGGTGAAGTCCCGGTTGGTCTCGAGGAACCGTCCAGGAAGAACCCGGCTCGCTGGTCTACAACTGCTGGCTTCCAAAAGCACCACCACAAACCCAACACGAGCACCGGGACCAGCAGCCTGGAACGAAAGGTAACATATCAATCTGGTTGGTGATGCGTTGGTATCTGAAAATGTGTAGTGAACTGGACTTCTGACTGCTATCAAGAGGAGTATATCAACATTCTGTGATAGACCTTTTAGTGCCGTACTTGAATATGAAAAGCCCCATCAACCTGAACAGTACTACTGTAGTAGTAGTATATTTCCCCATTCATAGAGCATCTTGCCCAGAAGTTATTTCCCATGGTGATGCAGATACACTGGAGATGCATCAATTATAATGTCAGAGATATGTGCTCTGAAATCGTGCAACCTCCAGCAGTCTCTCTGTTTTTGACTTCCTCTTCTTTCTCCCCTCATCCTGCACCGAATCAGAGAATTAGCTGTTAGATATGAAACCTCTGCTGCCCTGCTTGCAGTTATCCAGCAGTGGCATTGATACTCTTTAACTGAAACCAGTTTCTTCTGACAACAGCCCTTCTTGTCTCTCAAGAAGACGAGGCGAGAACACTTTCTCTTTGTTGCAAATTCACCTTCTGAGGCTTTTAAAGCCTCCGATTATATCTTTTTCAAAAAAGCATAGCTAAGGTACAAACTCCCCCGCGGTTTCTGAAAGTGAAAGGAAGCCAATTAATTTCTCAAAATGGCTGCCCCCACCTGGTGCTGACAGACCTTCACGTCTTGCTGAGAAAGAGATCTGTTTCCAGTGAAACAGGGAGGTTAGGAAAAGGAGAATGATTGAGTGCTTGGAACGTGACACGGCAAACCTCCGCGTGATTAGTGTGTCTGGAAGCATCGTCCGATAATCCTATTTAAAGACACTTAAATTGTCTGAGCCTCAACAATGTAACAGCACACTTCACAGCGGAGGGCGGAGGAGAAAAAAGGTCGGGGTGAAGTGGTTATTTGGCCTTTGGTTTTGTCAGGATGTCATCTTTTCTGTCCCATCTTCCAGCAAGCAAATATCTTCTAATGTCTATTTGTCTCTTGGAGCTTGTGTGCTCAACAGACAAACAAATAATACGTATAAAAGCTGCAGAAGAGAACGGTAAAAGATGCTTTGCTGACTCTTCCGCTGCTCTGCCCCGCTGCTTCCAGTCTAGTGTACTCTGCAGGATATTCATGTTTGGTTGCTCTACACTGCGGGATAAGCAGAGTTTGGGTTACATCATTTACATAGCAGGATTTAACTTAAGATCATCAAAAAGCGATTGCACATTAGCACGTCATATAACAATAACAGTGACATGGCACCCCTGACTATATGTAAAAAAAGTGATTCTTGTTTTGAACGGATTCATCCAAAAGGCTGATTTTGCATGGTTTTCTATAATGAACAAAACAGAAATGCGTTTCCAATTATGGCTAAAATACATTTGGCACACTGCATTTGTAAACAAAGGTGTATCCCATGTAGTTCTTGACTCCCATCTGTAGCAGATGATCATTTATCTGAATGAGATCAATTTAAGTGATCTTCCTGTCGCTGGCGGCTTGTTTGAAAAGTTATGAGCTGGCACTCAAAGGCTGTCATTTTTATTCAGCTTGTCCACTTTTTTACTGGGTCATTTGATTTTTTATTTTAGGAAAAGGGGAGTCTTAGTCCATCATCCTCAGTATATATATATATATATATATATATATATATATATATATATATATATATATATATACACACACACACACACACACACACACACACACACACTCTTGATGGTGTGTATAAGTCTATGAAGTCTATTTTTACGCAATCAAACAACAGCTGTTGTATGTATTAGTCAGCAGTGACTTTGATTTATTTATCTCTTGGCACAAACATTGTTCTCACAGGGAACCATACATCAGTGATGAGCATTGCCAGAAGAACGTTTGGATGCAGGCCATTCACTATAGTGTCTCCCCATTGTCTGGGGTAATTTCCTTTACACACTACAGCCAGCCGTGTTCTCTTCAATTCCCCGTGAGTCCAGTTATGGCTGAGCAGGGCTCGGTTCTGCTAAATCTCCCCGACGCAAGCCAACGGGAGTCCTCAGTCGTCGGCTAGCCCTGTAAACTCATCACGTCTCCCAACGACTTTAAAATACCTCACAGTTCTCCACGCTTACCACAGTCAAATCAAGGGATTAGCTCGTAGATATGAGCCTGTTGATATACTGCTACTTCTCTGGGATCTGGGTTTCTTTGCATTTTATGATCTGTGTCGTAAAAGTTTTTTGGAGAGAGGTCCTTTGTCACGGCGGCTTGCATTTCGGGGGCCGAGGCCACGATGGCTATCAGGGGCCGTGTCGGTAGAGCCCACGTGTCCGGTTGAGTTTTACAGTCCTGTCTGCCGTGCTTCCTCAGGCCCCGTCAAGCCACATTGAACTGCATTAAACCACACATGACCTTTGAGCATGCAGGGATATGGATCTGTAACCTCTCACTCTCCCTTACTCTCTTTTTCCTTGCATTGTTTGCTGCTATTTCATCCCTCACTGAACGCTGTTGTTTTCATTTGTTCATTTTCCCAGCTGATTGTCATCCTCCGGCTCATTCTGCAACACGGCATTTTGGGATTTATTTTTCCTTTTTTTAACTTTTGCCTGTGTTCTTTTGTTGTGTGATGTCTCATTAAAAACATCCAAACTTCTGTCTCCGCCTGTCAGACTCTTTAGCTGCCGCTTCGTAACTCATCAGACCTTTAATCATTCTATTTGTGTGCCTTGTGGATCATTGTCTCCGCGGTGTCTCTTAATATTAATTTGCTTTCATTTTTATTCAAATAGCTTAAGCCGCCATGACCTTCAATCACTGCTATTTCAATGCCAAGAGTGGCATGTCTGGAATGTAATTTAGAATGTTTTTTTTGTGGGCTTTTGGCCATTGTAATACATCTGCTGCAGTTGACATTACCTTGGCAGAAGCATTTTGGAAGGTGCTTTTTGTGTAATGGAAAAGCTTAGCTGCGGCTGTCTTATTATAATAAGCCTGCTAGCAGCAGCTCAGGTTCTACTGTGGGGACGGGTTAATGGGTGGGGGTTGAATGGAGTGAGACTAGAATCAACAACACAACGTTGACGCGTGGCAACAAAGACATTCAGCGTAAAATGTCTACCATCCAGCGGATGATAGATAGCATCGAGCCACAGAACTGTCCCAATGCCAACAATGTGGATCATGCAGGGATGTTAAGCTCTCCGTCTCTTCCTGTTCTTCTTCAGGGTAGAGGGGGCCATGCCTATCGGAGTCTTCCTCGCGATGCGAGTGGCTGGACCACTCAGTTCCAGAGAGAAATTACACGATCCTCGTTGAGCGCCAACCATCCAATGGTGGACCGATGGCTTGACAGACAGGAACAGGTATGGAGGTGGACTTAATACAAGAAAGGGGGATTTGTTTGCGGTTTGAAAACATAAGCATGTCGGCCCTACATTACAGATCCTCATTAAATACATTTTACATTCAGTCATGTTTCAAGGGGCTCCCTCATGTTCCACAGTGTGACGGTAAACCCATTTGACATTTAGGAGAAAGAGAACACCTGTGATGGTTTGGTACATACACAACACTCAGAGGAACATACATACTGTATACCACCATTTTTCTTGCATGTATGATAGTTCATGCCCACTGCTGAGGAATAGTGATAGCATGAAAAGTAGCCACTTGTTCTTCAGCTCCTCTTTCCTTGGAATCCATACAAAAGAACTGTATGTGTCTCCTCAACTTGGAGATTCATGCTCAGCTCCACTCTTACTAGCTTCGTGTGAGGACGTGACAAAGTAGCGGGTGGGTAGATGTTCTGCTAATGTGTTACTTGGTGACATCACTTTATGAAAGAATAGGCACAGTTTCTATTGAAGTGTTTGAATCAGTTCAGGAGCAGAGTTTCTGTGTGGGAGACTTTAGGCCTCCACACCCTGGAGACCTTTTACATGGACAAAAAACTACTAAAGCATACTAGGTCCTCTTTAATTCTTCAGCATGGCTGGCCACTGTGCATGTACCTCCCTCTATCTGCAGAAAACACACCTGCTGCATTTTGTCGTGATGCGTCCCACCCTGCCGTAGTGGTTACAGCCCACTGACTGCTCAGTGCCGGAGCCAACCCGGAGCCGACACGGTGACTGACATCAGACTGCATACTTCTGTTCTATGTGGCGATACTTTTTCACAAAGTAACAGCTTTCACTGTTAGTCATTGCAGGCTTGTCTTCTCACTTCACACCTCCTCGCTCCGTCTACGCTTGGTGATTGTCTCACTCTGCGACCGGTCCCACTTCTCCTCAGCCTGTCAGAGGAGAGAAACAATGTTCCCTTTAAAAAGTTATTAAAAGTGACAGAGGCTTTCTGCTGGGAGAGCAGGAGTGACCTTGGGAGGTGTCAGACACGCTGTGCTCAATGTGCAGAGGATCTCTCCCAGTTTGTCTGTCACTGTCTGCCCATCGCCACCTCAGCTACCTGCTCTGAACTATGTAGGTGTTTCATGTATCCCTCATTCATTGTATAGAAAAGAGCAATGAATGGGTGTGATATGGAAAGAAAAGGCAACATGTTAGCTGTTGGACTCTTTTATCAGCAACTTTCCTGTGTTGTGTTCCATTCAGCTTGCCAGGGTTGCCAGCTGAATGTCTGGGCTGCCTTGCTGTGGGTGGTCCGTCTGCATTTCTCTGTGCGGCCTCAGTGAGAATTAACCTGGACAAGGTCATTGTCACTGAGGTCACCGTGCTTTGAGGAAGTATAGGATTTTTCTGACTGTACACAGTCTGTCTGAACAAAGCAATATTCTGACAAATAAGTTATTTTAGTGGACTCTGTGTTTTGTCACCTTGAAGCTACTGCAGTGTTGCTGGAATAGAACGTCTAGCCATGCCACACAACGCACAAACCTTTTACAGAGAAGGCAAATCCTCACTTTTAAGGAACTCACAGATGTTTTTGATAAGATTTTTGTATGTGCAGTAGTCAAGTCAACAGATTTATTTGTTTCTATCTGATCGTTAAAGATAACTCTGTCTTGTCGGCTTATGTTTCGTCTAAATTTGCAGTAAAAATACCCTTACCCTACACTTAGTTGGACTTGCCGTGGTAAACTGAAACCTAACTGTGTCCATTTCATAAATGAACATGGCGGGTAATTGCTGAACTAGCTACGTTGGACGCGGTTCACATAGACACAAACAACATAGACATCAATTTGTTCAAACATCAAATAGACAAATCCAAGATTACCGTACGATTTCCATGTTAATACTCCTAAATGAATATTTCTCCGGAGCAGAAGGCATACCAACATGAGTACAGTATGTAAACATCCAATGAAGAACAGCAGGAGTGCCACAGTGCGGGTTTAAGCATCCACCCAGTCGCTAATTCTCAGTGCTACCTAGTCTTTGTAATCTGACAGCTGTTTGACTTAAGATGATTCACAAAACACAAATCCTCTCATTAGAAGTGACACGGCGGCGGTTTGAAAGAAGAACCGTGTTGCCCAGTTGTTGCTTTCCTTCACTCACTGCTTCTCCCTCCCACACGTGTTTGATATTCTCTCCCTCGTCTGATTGATGGGCGGGCGGCACAGCAGCAGCGGATCGGAAGATAAAAATACACGGTGTGGGTTAATTAAAAATAATTGTGATCAGTGTTAAAGCGCTGGTCGAGATAACACACACACACACTAAGGTTATAGGAAAGTCACACCAATTAGCAGTTGCTTGTTTATCATGGATTATCTTTCTCCTGTATTGTATTGTTCTGCTTTATGAGTAAAGATAAAAGGAAAAACAAAGACAACTCAGAAGGGGAATCACATTCTTTCGTTTATGTCTGTTCACCGAAACAACTGAGGTGCTCTTTACTTTGTGTATATGCCGTGTATAGTGTGTGTGTGTGTGTGAGGTAACTTCACATCTTTTCCTTTTTAGCGGCTCACTTCATCATTTATACGCAAGCAGGCCTTCTCAACCCCGGCTATAAATTAGGAATGTGATGTCAGGCCGACTAAAATGACACATTGATTTCGATGCTTAAAATACCAGAGAGGTTGTTGCAGTCGAACTTGGAACGACAGCACCATTAACTGCACAGGCTGGGATTCTGTCGTCACCACGGCAACCCAGACGCGATAAACTCATTGAGGGATTTGAAGCTGCGCTTGCAGATGAGAAACTGTAGATGTTGCTTCTATCAGCATCTTATTACATTACACTATTTGAATATGCAGAAGATACGCTCAGTACTGATTAAGTTAATTCCCTGTTAATAATAAATGATCTTAATAATGAGACAATTCCATGAATTTGATGAGTTTGGCGTCTTTTTTTTAAATGCACTGGTTTGCGTGAGCTTTCTGGTCTTTTCACTACTTTTCTTCGGTGCAAATAATCAGCTACATTACTGATCACAAGCGTGCCTCGCTCCTCTAGTCATATCTGGAAAGCATGCTCCACTTGTCTTATGTTTATCTAAGCAGTCAATAAATTCACTTTAGTGTCAAACAATTCCATG
Organism: Chelidonichthys spinosus; assembly: GCA_029853015.1. Taxonomy (NCBI): domain Eukaryota; kingdom Metazoa; phylum Chordata; class Actinopteri; order Perciformes; family Triglidae; genus Chelidonichthys; species Chelidonichthys spinosus. Next base: position 9,135,180 of record CM056837.1, read on the forward strand.
TGAGGCTTCGGGAGCTCCAGTCCTTCATCCCTCGGCATCTTTCCACACTTGAGCACACACACACGCCCTGACAAATGTGGCGTGGAGGAAAGCCTGCTCTATCAGCCGATACACGCCAAGGCCTTATGAGTTATTCTTTATATAAACAGCTGACATTAACGTTGGTCTATTATCCCACTGATGAATGCTAATGGACCTTCCCGCTCAACACACACACACACACACACACACACACATGCTTACACATGCGCGCACACATTGGGATCTGGCTGAGTGCCTCCCCACTGTATTATTTTGTAGCTTGATGAGGGACCGGAGGCCATTATCATGAGCGGTACCAGAGGCGGGAATGACACCAGCTGTCATGGAGGGATTTAACCCAATCAAAGTGGCTCACATGGAAGGGCTGTTTGAAGTGCACCCTAAAAGTACCGACAGAGAGGCATTTCATCATGAATACTGAGTATTATGTGTTATTTACAGACCATTCATATCGTCTTAATTCAGTTTGTGATTTATTTTCTGTCGGCTTTGAAATTCTGTTTTCAAACGGTCCTGCTCGTAACAAATTGAAAGAAAGAGAAATTCAGAGACAGAAACGAAAAAACATGAGTGTTACATAACGGAGTGGAAATCTTGTCTGTGTGGAAACAGCTCTGATCAGACATCTTTGATCAAGCTTCAAACTGAGGGAGTGCCTCCCTCCCTCCCTCCCTTTTTGTCTAAATGAGACACCCTGTCTGGCGCGTTTTAAAGGAAACCAAAGTGGCGAGGGGCCCGGCTACATCATGGAGCCAACACGTTGAAAGGAGATGAGTTTGTTCAACTACAATCCGGATGAAGAGAGCCAGGAGCAGTGTGAACACACTCCTTTCCTTTTCATATTCTTCTGTCAAATATTGCCCACCAAACGAACACAGATTGGCCTTTGCAAACTGATTTGTCTACAAAATAATATTTTTCTGTCACTTCAATTGGAAGCCAACAGTTGTTTTCCTGGTGTTCTAGCCACGTCCCCACTTTATTTCTACACAATGGATAACAATAGCCTATAAAGCATAATGGATGAATACATGAATATGAATACAATGTTTTTCTCAAAGAGAAAGCTATTTTGCTTTGAGGAGTAATTCCAGTATTTGTCAACCTGAGTGCTACTAACGTTATTTTATGTAACAGTGTATTATAGCAGCCATGGATCAAGGGTCTACTTTCTGGGTAGGTTTTCAGTTCAGACTCCGAAAAAAAGGCCTTGAGCTGATTATTATTACATTTGAGTGTTTTGGAAAGCTTTTGGCTTTCCTTCCCTGCCCCAATCAACACCATTATCATTATCATAAATCTGATGGCGGCGAGCAAAACGCCGTCATAGAGTGGTGAAGTCCCGCCCCTCCATTTCCGGGACATGGGTCCTCAAAAGCAAAAAAATATCAATGCGATTCAATGGGTAGATACAAATTATTTTCTGGTCCCGTTTGAATTGTGCCATGGATTTCACATATGTTCTTTGTGATATTTAAAGAAAATTTTTCACGCAAAGAAGACGACAATTAAGCGCGAAGAGTTTTGATAAAGTTAGGTTTTGTGTGAGCCGCTTTGTGAACTACAGCTCCTCACTGTTCTCGTCGCGAATGATATACGTCACCACCCGCCGAGTCCGAAGTCCGCCGAGATGGCTGTTTCTCTGCTCCACTTCACCGCTTTTTTCCAAGGGCAGAATAAAAGTATCGAAAGGGGGGAGAACCACTATAAGTCGGGTCATGTGGAGAGCCGAGGGAGGGAAAAGGGCGATGACGTGACGTCACATACGCGACACAACATGTAGTCTTTATCATTGTGTTTTCTCAATGAATTTTAACTGAAGAATTGCACAATAAACGGTCAAACTCTTGACATGGAAAATTATAATTTAAGCCTATAAACAACATTTGTGTAATCCAAGGCATAACGACCGGGGGATCAGATAATAATTATTTTCCGTCCATTGAACACCATTCATTTTTTTCGCTCCGAAAGGACCCATGGCGCCGTTACTTCCTGCTTCCGCTTCGGCACTCTATTACCAATCATCAAAATTGTCGGACATATTATAAAACCCAGTTGACAAAACAAACCTTGTAAATGCAAGTCAGTCAGTTTTATTGTGACTACTGCCAAACGACCAAGCCAAACCACAGTTTTGTTTGTTTCATTAAAAATACAATGAATATAGTGTCAAACAAATCAGAATCTGTGTGGGGGATCTACTTTGGAAAACCCTTCGGTGGGTCAATTCTGCACATAAGTTAGCATGTAATTTACCTGCGCAGTAGTTGGTGAGTGAACTGGGTCTATTCTTCTGACTAGCTTATTGGTAAAGCCCACACACACTGTAGACCCTGAGGCGAGCTGCGGGCAATGTAAAAGCAGTTGAGCATGGAGGGAAAACACAGCAATAACCCCCCAAACCCGGCCGCCTGACACAGTCTCTCTCTTTCTGCCTTGCTCTTTCCGTTTGTACCTGTCTGTCTGAATGACTGCGAAGACGAACACAGTGGATCGGTGATGTTGGTGAGGAGAACTCCCCTGTTCCTCTTCTCTCCAGGACTGTGTGGTAGACCCCGTTTTTGCAGTGTGTGCACATTAGGTCATGATGGATCTGGGTGATGCTTGATAAGGAGCAGATCAGGGATTTTTTGTTGCAGGCGAGTTCACATAAAGCACAACCCAGTCCTGTGGCTTTGGCCTCCATCTGCACAGAGGATCCAGCACTTATCCAGGACTCATAATTCCCAGAAACACAGTTTGGTTTGCAGAAGTGGACGAAAGCCCCTGTGCATACATGCAAGCTACAATATACTCCCCATGTCTTTTCTTATTGCTGCCCAGTAGGTGCTGCTATGTATCCCACACTGCCTCCAAACACACATCAACATACCCACATTTCCCCTTATTAAGTATTATTTCCCTTATTAAATCTATGGGTGGAGTGTTGTGTAAATGGTCCAGCCTGGGAATCTGAGTGAGAACATTGTAGACCTGAACATCACAATTACCTCTCCTGTCTTAATTAGCCAGAACAACTGAACCTGTGCTGGAATGTCGTGAGTCCCGACAGAACAGAGCAGGTTTTGTCCACCATGTCAGCCAAGGCCTGCACTGCTTTTTAAGCCTCATTTAGTACCGGCCACCCCCTCGTCTCTCCTCTAAGTGGGCTTGTACAGTTAGCTTTAATGCTGTATTGACTCGTGGCGAGTGAGTGAACCCAAATTGAGAATGCCTTAGCTTTATTATTATTACATTTTTATTTATTCATGCATGAGCATAACAACAAAAAACATAATAAACAAAATAAAAAGAGGCTCGCCCACTATTGATTTCTCCTTCAGGACTTCATCAAACCTTCCTGGAGAAAGCAAGGTAACTTTCTTATACCAATGTATCATTGTATCAATTATCATTATTCCCAACATCTTGGAGAATGCAAAAACTTGAATCCAAATTTGGATTTAAATCTTATTTACAATCTACATCAGGTAAGTGTGCCAATAAATGTTCACCTCAATATGTTTCAGCCACCAGCTGTTGTAGAGTTCTGCACACAGCCTGAAGCGACAGCATACATTATAGATATGTTGTTAGTCAGTCATTAGATGAGTTTGTGTCGGTGTGTGTGGATGAGATACCTGCTCTCATCCTCTGAAGAATAAAAAAATTAAGAAGAGAAACTTGCATAAAAGAATAGGAACACTAAGAAACTGTATTAACTAATCTAAGCCTTTGACGTAGATGAAGTGTGTAGCACACGTATGGAAATAATCATATGGAAAACTACACAATTTTAACATTTTTGCTTCATTTAAAAAAAAAATATATTGCAAAAGATGTATTTAAATGTGTTTTATGGTTAGACATTGTGGCATTTTATCATACTAAATTTTGTCTTTGGACACAAATGGATTAATGCACATAAAGTTGGGTTCCAAATTATGTTAAAGAGAAAATGCACTCACATTGAGGAATTTAATTTTGTGGCTGAGCCCATTTCTAGAAAAAAAGATCAGGCAACTAATCTTATTTTAATTTATTGTTTTATTTTGTTTTTTAATAGCCTAGTAAGAGTGCAACACATTAAAGCTTTAAAGGTCCACCTTAGCAACAGCACCTGAATCAGCCCAAGGCAAGGAAACACTCCTCACAAACCTTAATGAATAAAGTAAATAGACGAAACCTCAGGAGGACCATTCAAATATAACCCCACCCCCTCTTCATGAGGAGACTAGTGTGCTGCTGTGTAGGTGGGTTATAAACATTACCAAAACAAAGTCAACCTTAATAGGCACAGAGATAAAGAACAGTTACAGGCACAACAGAAATCAACATATACAATAAAACACTTATAGTGAGTCCGGAATGCAGTTAATTCTACCACTCCATAGTGGGAGTAGCTGGGTATCTTGGTCAGAGGGGACCGGGCCTGCAAGTCACACAGGTGGTAGTGGACCAACCAGAAAGCAAGGCCTTCTTCTGCTGACTCAAAGACTCGTCCACTTGCAACATTGCATCATAGTTGCGTTGAAAGAATGCACAAATTCTTCCAGAATAGTTGAGTTCCTGCAGAGCTTCGCCGTCATGCCTGGTCTCTTCTCCAACATGCTATTTCTCAGTGACCAATGCCAGTTCTTTTTCCAAGGCCTCATCTTGTTTGTGCAAAGACTTGTTTTCTTGCATCATCGACGCTGAGCTTGTTGTTGAAGGACCTTATTGATTTATACTGTGGCATCTTGTCTAGCTCATGGACCATTCATTATCTTTCTTTATCACATTACAACCACATGTAGCCAATCCCACTACTACTATGTAAATAACTGTAAAGTAGGAAAGCTGCATTCCTCAAATGACTCTTTGAATACCCATCAAACATAACATGGCAACCATTTCAGTGGAGCAAACACAAATAAGCATGACTTTAGTTGGTTCCACTCACATGAAAGCATACTTCTGAGGAGAAACTACGATGTTGAACCATCGGGAAGGCTGAAATGCTGTAGTTCCTCCATACTAAAGCTAAAGTGGTCCTGAAACTTTGCAAAGGTTTGCCAAAACAGCTGGACCACCGAGAATGGCCCGAGGCCAGTAAACAAGGTCATAGTCAAATTTCTGGACTAAAGCTCTCTCTCGAGGATGTCTTTACAATGTTCTGCAATCAGGCAAAGTGGACAGTTTGTGAGGCCTTTTGTAACAAGCATCCACTGAGAGCAATTCAAGCAACAATTTGCACTTTGAATTCTATAAAAAAACATTATCAAGGACATAAACTGTTTATCTCTTTTATTATTAATTTTGTCGACAAAGTCCCATGAAAAGAATAAAGCCAGCACTGAATTGATCCACATTAAATATATTAAATGTGTGTGATAAAAGGTAAAAGGATGAACATTTTAACGTATTCTCTACCTAGGATGATTAGTTGATGAAAATATACAAAAGAATTAGATATTTTTATATAAGCCTGGACTCCTGGGGGTAGAGCAGTCTTCCATAACCATTACTGATTTGCTCCTATTTCCATTGTATTTTGCTGCTGCAGAAAACCCAACTTTCCCACAGGGATCTGTTTATATATCAGATGTAATAATGTGCCATTACTTTGAATCTTGTCCTTGACAGTTTACTTTGAGTTGGCTCTTCTCGTGCATGCCTTCCAAAACATCCCATCAGAAGTAATGTGAACATTTAAGCTGAGGCTGATGGGGATGTCATTGTTCTTTCCGGTATTTGGTCATAAACCAAACAGAAATGTTGAACTGACGTCGACGCAAGATGAAAAGACAAAGGGGAAGATCTGTACCAGATTTCACTGGACTGCAACGTTGAACACCTTTAGCATCTCACTCTGAACATCATTAACGTCTATGTGAGAAATAGACGGCATGGCAATCACCGTTCAAGTGTGTGTGTGTGTGTGTGTGTGTGTGTGTGTGTGTGTGTGTGTGTTTATTGAGTACAAGACAGTTAATCATCCACCAGCTTTTTTGGCCCAGAAGCTTTTCTCACTCGGCTCTCTGCATCTATTAGCATTCAGCGAGGCTCCCCTTTCACCTTCACAAACACAACATAGACACATAGGGACAGACAGAGAATGAGAATGATAGAAATAAGTGCTTAACAATTCAGAACAACTTTCGCAACTTAATCCCAAGCACAGAACACGGCAGACAAATGTAGTTCCCAAGGACGGCATGTGAAAGGCCGCCAGCAGGCGACGGGAAGAAAGACAAAGCAGAAAAAGGGTTGCTCCACTTAGAATTGGGAATCAGCCTGTTTGGAAAAAGAAGAACAAAAAAAAAGGCTGTCATCCTCCGTTGTTCCATGACAAAGTTTCATGCCACGTTGGCCTTTTCTTTCCCCTCCAAGCAAGATATCGCTCACTTGTTCTTGCTCTTCTTCATTTCCTCACCTTTCTTCATTGAGGATTGTGCAAATCATGCCTCTTCTCTTATCTCCTCTGAACAGGAGAGGGAGCGGCAGACAGTTTTTGGAAGTTGCTTTTCACTATCAGCTGTACTGTAGACTGGAAATGTTTAACCTGTCTGCTCTGCAGGCTGTGTGTGACTAGAGAGTTGAGATTAGAGTTTGACTGATTTAGACGTCAGAAGGTTGATAGCAGTGTTTTTTTTTTTTTTTACATATTTCAAATTAGACTAATTTATGTGCAAACATTTCCCATAGAATTAAAAAAAAGCATACGTTTTTCCTTCAAAAGGGCGTCAGTGACCCTTTAGGGGCAAAGCCACTTAAAAGCATGCGGGATATAAAAATAACAAAAACAATAAAAGTGTGAAATGTGATCAGTATACAGTGAAAACTTCATCATCATTGTGATATTCAGCACCATTATCATCTTGATTTGCTTGCTAAGTGCTATATCTAGTTTAAAAGACCTGGTGCTTGTTGGTGTCCTTGTACTTTGTACAACTTTGTACTTTGTGCTGATCCTGTCGTTCTCTCTCCTGTGTTCCTCCTGTCAGGTCATTAGTAGTCACTGAGCTACGGATGCTCTTCATCTCCCCTCGTCGGGATCTTTCTCTCTAAAGTTTGCGTTCGTCTTCTCACTTCCTCCTTTTTTCAGGTCCCTCCCTTAATTACCGCTCAGATGTCGTTCCCTCTTGCACGTTCACCCCCTTACTGTGAACAGCCCTTCAGCAAGGCTGTCTGTGCGCAGGATGTAAACACATCACCTCTTTTTTTTTTTTTTCCAATTCCTTTTCTTTTTTTTTAGACGAGTGGATGTACAGGAGACGGGTGAAAAAATGTGTTTACCTTGTTGACTGCCACTCATCAATCCCTCTACTCTCCTCCCTCCTGTCCCCCCTCTTTCCTGTCACCACCTCTAGTATCAGGGGGGCTGTCCCGCTCTGCACTGCTGGTTGTGAATGTGTTAATTCTCGATTAGAGTTCACGCTTTCTTCTGATTTGCTCTGTGGAGTGAGAAATCACTTTCTCAATGAGAATAATTGAACACGGGCAGGGGGGTGCCAGCTCATTACCCACAAATCACAGGGAGCGGGGGCACCTTAGCTGAAGACAATAATGACTTCAGGGAATAAAACAGGGGCCGCCGGCATGGAGCCGAAGCAACGTGGGCAACGGAGAACAAAGCTTGGGGAGGAAGATGCACGCTCGTAACAATGTTTCTTAAGGTGAAATCATTTAGTTCTTATCGTCCTACAGTTCCAGTCGAATCCAATTACTTTTTTTTTCAGAGGGGGCAGTGTCTAGACTTTGGAGATGAGGGGCTGAATCTTTTGTAGGAGGAGCATGGCCAATATTCAGGTATTATGCTGCTGTTGTGCAGTTAATGACACCGCTCTGGTTGGAAGCCGGGGCAAAAGTAGGTGTTTTTTAAACGATCTCAAAGGACACAAAAGGAAAACCCGAACAAATGTCAAGGCTGATGAAAGTATACTCTGCAACAGCTATGCTAGAAAGCTCTTTTTATGGCCAACACCAAGGCTGGAGATGGACTCCGGTGATTGACAGTGCCAGATTTCCCACAGTGAGAAGTCATTCACTCCTATTTATTTGATTCTCTGCTTTCTCACCCTCTCTTCCCCTCGCTGCTGTTTTTTTAATATGCCACACATTTCCACTCTCCACCGAGTGCCAAATGAGTCCACTCTGCCACAATGAGGTCCATTGTCACAATAGGCTTTTCGCACTGTTTTATGGGTCCCATTAGGGGGCCAATGCTTTTAAGTTGCTGGAGGAATGTAATAAGGCCCCGGCCGACAGTAAACATCCACATCTTATAGAGAAACATGAGACCGGGCCTGCTTCGGCCATCTCAGCTGGAGAGACCGGCTTCATTTGCATCGGCCGGAGAATAAAAGTGGTCACAGTTGGATGCGAGCAGAGAGGAATGAGGTGGTTTCACTTCAGAGCCAAGGAGATGGAGGAGCAGAAAGCCTTTAAAGAGAAAGGGCGAGGAGGAGACAGATGGTGCTCGGCCAATTGGTCCATTTCTGTTCCTCCAGTCCAGATGTAGCCATGGTAGCCAAGCACTTTGCACTGCACCACTAAGAGGGATTATTTGGATTCAGTCAGATATTGCTCCGTTGTTGATTGTGCACTATTTCTGTCCAGTTTAATAGCATTCGATGGATGAAGGCGGGCAGAAACTAGAAAGGATCTCTACAGAACATATGCAGCAAAATGGTTGTGATGTTGCCACATCATGATAAAGATGTTACAGTGTAATAGTGTATGTCTGTCAAATTGTCCTTGAACATTATATACTTTATCATAAAGTGTGTGCCACTTATATATTCATCTAAGTAAAAGTGAATATAAAGCACGGATCCATGATTAGTGGCTCAAGCAGCCATTGGTGTTTTTTCAATTCGGTACAATATGAAGATGAACTTGATGCAAAGGATTTAATGTAACGTTATAATAGATGATTACTGGTGGAAAACAGCACAAAGCAGATGGAAACTCAGCTTTGCACTTTAAACTTTAAAACTCAAGGATGATGATAATATGTGCTTTGTATTTTCTTGTATTAAGGAGGCTGGTGTTTGTCAGATCAATCTAAAATCTTGGATGTTGGAGCATCCCACGTATACATAAATTCAGCAGCCAAAAGACAAATGGCATCACGCTCGACTGCAGTACCCTACATTGAACATGTACTGTAACTTTCATCAAGGAGCCTCTACCTTCCCAGTGATAGATTACCTATCTCAAGCTAGTTTTAATCATCATATTTCAATGAAACTCCATCTCCTGAAAAATGATTGCATACTTTTGAAAATATTCTGCAGTTAACCACGCAGAATCGCTGGTATAATCCTTTGAGCGTCAAGGATATTTCCACTAACAGCTCTTTTTCAAGGGAGTCCTGGCCAAGGTGGCAGAATAAAATGTTAAAAATAACAAAAGCAACACACTTCAAACGAAACTGCATTGTATGAAAAAAAGTAAGACGTTGACAAGACAGTAATATGCTCAGTAACACGACATGCACATTCATGTATATGTAAGTAGTTATATGATTAAACATAAACACAATTAAGAAACAATAACATAATGATAATTTGTCACCGGGAATGTATCAATTAAATGAGACATTAAGGACATGAATGCTACATTTATTTAGTCATTTATATTCTGGTTTAGCCCGTAAACCCTCCGTATCTGAAGGTAGATGGAATGTAGAATATTCCGAATGGATCCTTGGAGCATCTCCGTAATGGGCCACACGTTTCCCCGCTGAGCAGTTTCCATCGGCATTCCCTCCTCTTTATCCAGGAGGTATACAGGCTGTGGGAGCCGTTGTGTAGAATAGCGCCCCCGCTGAGCTCCATCACAACATACTCTGATATTCCCACATGTAATCATAATATGGAGCAGGACCACGCTGACAGCCTTTTTCCATTTAGAAGACAGTGGAGCGGAGAAACACCAGTTGGTGTTGCTCGTCGGGGTTTATGTGTGTATGACGGGTTGGAAGATGAGACTCCTGCTGATGTTGTTATATGAATGGCTGAAACATGAACACCTTGATATGAAAGTATGCCCATCGAGCCCTGTGTGCGCCCGGTTAGTGTAGTCGAGGTGTTTTTCATCACATGCACACTGTTTACATGCTGCAGATTGACTCTCCATGCTCCGATCCGTCTCGTTTGTAGTGACACATACACATGTCGTATTTAGCGAGTAAATTATCTTCAACTCAGACAATCCTTTGATCAATCGATAGCTTTTTTAATCACGCACAGAAAGTACAGAAACACAACAATGAGTTTTTAATATTAGAATAGTTTTTGTGTATCTCAACCAGCTCCACTAACGCATGGACCCCCACCCAAACACACGCCCCGCCCCGCCCCTCCTCCCGTGGTCCACAAGATTACCGAGTCTTTTGGGACCTCTCTTCATTACTGGCCCTCCACAGGCCCCTCATCTCCACACGGCCCTCTTCATTTAGCCCTCAGTGTGAGCGAGACTCGGCCAAATGGCTTTCTGTCTGCCCCTTATCCAAGAATTTCAGCTTCCAATTAAAATGAAATGGAAAGCACCCCCCGCCTCACCCCACACCGCTCCCATGACGCTACAGACGGGCCCCCACTCCCCCCCACCCCACCTTGCTTAAACACTTAAACAAGGCAGCAAACAACGGCTGATCTGTGGAAAAGACCATTCCCCTCCCTGTAATAACTCGCTGCAATGTGTACCGAAGCTTTACTTTCCACTTAATTATTCATAGTTCAACATCATTCACCCTCATTCCCTCCTCTTCATTACCGCCTTCTTCACGTTCAGTGTGTTTAGAGGTTGAGGTCACAGCGTGTTAAAACAACCGATAGAATCAGCTTCTTGTTGAATAGCTGCTCTCCACGTCTTCTTTATTCCAACGCTTATTCCAATTACTGGCTGATACGACATTTGCATCACAGTATCTGTTAGTTCGGATGACAATTTGCTGGTACAGGAGTACAGTTCATTGGCAGCCACCGTGCTACTCAATAAGTCGGTGTGATTCTGACTCAAGAAATTGCCGGAGCGGCTACTGAAAATTTGAATAAAAAAAGAAAATGCGTTTAATTGCAATCCCGATCTGAACCGCGGGTGCGCTCATTGAAATTCAAACACCCGCTATTATTGCAACGGGGGTAACTTTCGCTCACTGACCTTCACAGTGTGAAAGATGGATTAAACGTTCTGAGCAGTGGAAAGCAGACTGTCCTCCCACTTAATAAGCTCAAAATGATGATTAATCTGTGAAAAGCACCACGGAGCTCTGTTTAATGCATGGATAAAGACCCTTTATTCAGCTGGGACGTCCGCTCAGCTGGGCTGTGCACTCAACCCCCCCGGATTATCTGTTGAGAATCCCCTCCCTTCACCTAAACCAGGTGTCTGGACGGTAATCACATCCCTTTTGAACTATTCTTTTATGCACCAGCAACTCTAAATCTGAAACACCCCTTTGAAGTGCTATTCCAATGCAAAATGCTCATTCACATTCAAACTCTTTGAAACACTTCTGCTGCATCCAAACAACATTCTTCACGGAGCTTGGGAGAGTACGGAGTGCCCGAGACAAAGGCCGGTGACTGTAACTCAATTCACAGTAATTCCTACCGGTTTGAACCTCCGGCTCTCTGGTCCAGGAGCGGTCTGCTCTCCGGTTGCGGCTGTTATTGATGAGGTTTGGAAAAAGTCTCGGGCCTCTCCGTTGGCTTTGGGCCTTTGTTATTGACCTGGTGATTGATTTAAGCCCTCATAATTAGCAGGCCTAATTTAATTAAAGTGCAATTTAACGATACAGTGGGCAAAGGCAAAGGCAGCCGTGTCATTGATAGATCAGGCCGGGCCTGATATGAAACAGGCGCTGGCAGATGATGTATTCTGCACGAGGCAGGTCCCTCACTGTCGGGGCCGGAGACAAAAGACGAGATGAAGATTGTACTTGAGAGACAAATAGGGAGAATGAGTGGAGTAAAGAGAGTGACGGGCCCTTTGTTTTTCCAAATACCAGCCATCAGACAGCTCTGTCTGCACCCCCTCCCCTCCACATCTCGCCGCCCTCCATCCTGATGTGGACAAATACAGCCTCACATCTCTGATCTAATTTGCTTAACAGCATTAGGAACCTGTCTTTCCCCGTAATTTGCTTCAAGTAGGTCCACATCAGAGCCTGAACTTTCATGAGATGGAAGACATCTTTCCAAAACGAAACAAAGAGAGAGACTCGTTTATTGCAAATAGGCTTTGGGGTTTATTAAACTTAAATTGGGAACACAATTTATCATGTTTATCATGAAGGATAATTGATAGCATTTAGTTTGAATGGTATCGTGATTTATTATTGACGTTGAACATTTACATGAAAAACAGTCATCTTAAATGACATATTTTTGCTTTTTAAAATGTCCTAGCCTAAGAATACATGATTATGAGGCCTTATGGCTACGATAATACTATATTTATAAATGTATTCGTCCAGTTAGTCAAAGCTTTTTTTGGTTTGAACACATCCTTGTTCCAGAAGTGGTTCATGATACCCAACCTGACTCCCCACTGTCCTAACCGAGCACAACAACTCCTATCTGACTCCCGTCCCGTCGCTATCAAAAGGAATAGTTCATCTAATCTGGAATGTGAGTGCCCTCCTTTGAACGAGGATGAAGCCCATGGGTGCGGCGTGTGAAATATGAAAGACAACACATGTCCTCATCAGAGGACAGCCGCCCCCTCCGCTTCTCAACTTGGCATGCAAACACAGGACTGTAGTATCATAACCCTGCTCTCTCTGTCTCTCTCTCTCACACACACACACACACACACACACACACGCACACACACACACCGAGGGGTAACAGGCACCAGGGTCACTCTGCTTTGATTTTCTTCCAGATCTGCAATTTCCAGTCCAACAGGGAGCTAATAGTTTCCCAAACAAATGAAACATTCATTGAGCGAGTGGCCGATACAGTAGACGCTGTGTATTCTGCGTACAACTCTCTTCCCATCAACACAATAAATCCTCATCGCTGCGTATTGAAAACACCATTAGCTTACATCATCGTGATCCTTAAGATCATAACAGAGTAACGGCGATAAGAAAGTACGCTGAAACTGGTCTTTGCCTCTCTGCTGACAGGCATTAAATGCCCTCTAGGGAACGTGTGGGGAGGATGAAGGAGGTCATTATGGCCCTTCATCATCCACTAACCAGTTTAACTCTTCACTCAGCCTTTTATAATGCTGCCTTATCCACAACATAAATGTACATAAGTGTCTCATAATCTTAGTCATTGTGACGCATTGCTTGTTATTGGTTGTTGGCTGGTGGGGAATGAAGGGTTAACAATGCTGGAGAGAGGGGTGGGGCCGGGTCACTGGGTGCAACAGTCATGTCCAATCTATTCACAGAGGCCATTTTGGGGCATAATTTGGCCCCAGTGGCAGTTTTCTCCGAGGGGATGGCTATGGGGGATAAAAGCCCTACTGTAGCATGCAGAACAATCCATATATGGTCAATTCTGTCACAGCAATACCACGTCATCCGACATACTGCACATGCCGGCCGTCGACAGCTGGTGGTTCAGATATAGGTGAAAAATCTATGTGTCCAATGCCGTGAAGCTTATTCTAACTGCTGATTGATTCGGGGAGATTCTGGCTCCGGTTAAGATGGAACATATTGGTAATTGCTTCATGAGGTCAAAGGAACCTTAATGGGACAATTAGGAGTTATTACCGGCGGCTTGTCTTTGTATGTCAGTGCCATTGTGCGATGCAGCGGTGCTGTGAAGTCGTGTCTGTTGTACAGCGTTTTCGTAGAACTGTATTAACTGGAGGTAATGAGGGTACAATTATGGCTCCTTAACCTTTGGTGAGAGAGGGGAAAAGCCTCTGCTGCTTTTTTACTTTCTCCCGTACACCACAGCTCACTGAAAACCGATTATTTTCTCATGTTGCCATCGTTTGTTACCTTTGGCTGGTTTAATGTTTCCACGAGGGGCGTGTGTCACCTCGCACAATTAATGTTTCATATTTGTTTCTGCTGGCCAGATCAGGAGGGGAGTCTTTGTAAATATTTCAACAGCCATTTTGCTAAGTGCTCTGGTTAAATTGCTTGTTTCCTTTATTTTTTTTCATTCAGCTAACATGGCACATTGTTGAGTTTTTTTTTTTTTTCTCGCTAATTCTATATCCTGTTCTTTGGCCTCCATTGTTCAGCTGGGCACAGACGGCCCATTGTAAGTGGACGTGTTGCATCGTCTCACAGAGAGGTCTGTTCCACACATGAGGCTGTCACACAGACCCTCGAGGAGGGGCGGTGGCCATGAACGCACCACTCGCTGTGACCTTTTGAACCTGTCCTTGTTAAGCCCTTGACGCCAGAGATGGACTCAGGAGGGAGCCCCGACCCCTTCATTGCCTCTCCCCTTACAGCTACATGTTGTAACTGCCCATGGCTAATGGCATGACACACACACACACACACACACACACACACACACACACTTACAGTAGGTGTCCTTTAGGACAGTGGTTGATGGAGGATGACAGCTCCTCAACACACACCCTTTGCACCGACCCCCAAGATGTGGGTGTTTTCCTTCATAAGGAGACAGCTGCTGCCCTCCCTCCCGCTCTTCATCTCTCTCCTTGGTCCGCTCACTGTTCTAACCCGGCTCTACATTTGAAGGTAGCAGCACTCTGCTGTTCTCCCTATCTCTCTCTCTCTTCTAATGTGAGTCTCAATAATCTAATGCTGCAGCTGTCCGATGGCCAAGCCCCCAACCCCGGCTTGTTGCTTTCCTTCATCGTCAAAGAGCCTGGTGGATTTTTGGCCCGAGATCAGGGCTCCGAGCCCTCCATACTGCCTGGGAGGTAGGGAAAGAGATGATGGGAGGGAGGGAGGGAGGGAGAGAGCTAGGAATGAGTGCCATGAAAAGCTTTGTTGCTTCGCCACTCCACTGGTTACCAAGGGATCAACAGGGTGCTAAAAGCACTCAGGGGAGGGAGAAACAGAGGGTTTTTAGAGAATGAAAGAAAGAAGAGGGTGTTGGAGTGGAGGGGCTGTGGGTGGATGTATATTTAGCCCATGTCTCTCCTCTGCTGTCACTCAGTGCACGGCTTCGCCACCGACACCAGGGTAGACAATAAGTGGGCTGCCAGAGAATCTAACGGGGGGATGGCTTCTTCTTCTGCCCCTGGTCACACGGAGACGCTGACCCCTGCTAGACTCACTCAACTCAGCCACTGTGGATAGAATTCAGCTGCAGTCCTTGAGGACATCACTGCCTGAAATGTCAATCCCAAAAAGTAGTTATCATATTCAGGCTTAGATGTGTGTGTTTGTGTGATGAGAGCCCAAGTCTTTGTCCTCTAATGATGAGGCGGCGCCCTTGCCCGTTGGATAGCCCCGTTCTGACTCTAATGAACCACAGTGGCCTCTCGAGCCCTGCGTTTCTTTTTCCCAGTGTCAAGTGTCAATCAGGCGTTTCTGTTTAATTGGTGAAAATTTACTGGCAGATGAAGCGTGTTGTGCATTCAAATACGAGGATGAAAACACTCACAATGGCTGAGAAAATGTATTCCTACTAAAAGTGTAAGAGTGGTTGTTTTATTTGCTTCGGCAAGATATTATTTAAAGGTGCTCAGCATTTGTATTTAACAGAAATCCTGCTGCTCTTGTATCAAGAAGAAAACAAGTTCTGGAAACAAATGAAAGTCAAACAAAGCAGCATTTCAACAAGGCTTATTTTACACAATTTCTTCTGTCTCATTAATGTCATTCACAACTGATTGTCTCTTCTTCTCCCCTCCATCCACCACTCACGATGGTTTGCTGACTCCCATGGAATGCCTTGTTTCTATTTTCCATCGTGTCATTTTCAAAGTTCCTTTCAGCTGAATAGAAACCTCACCTTGCTCTAGCGCGGCTCTTTTATCTAATGGTGCCATTTTTTTCTGGTTACCTGTCACATCACGACCTCATCACCTCAACACACTCGAGCCACTGTGCTTTCAGCCTGGTGCTGGTGAAGCATCCCTTCACCTTGATGCTCCGACGATAACACTCACAGACGCTCTTTCCTTATTCTTGACTTCTTTACTGCATCCCGTGATAAATCTGTTCCATTCCAGCAGAGATATGCTAACCCACCAAGAGGAGACTAACAGACAGGAGATTGTTGCTGTTATTGAAGTTAATTACATGTTACTTCCTGTGATGACATGCTGCAAATCAGCTCTCCTCTCAGATCACGCTGTTGTCTAATGGGACAAAGAAGCCTCCTCCATTTCTTGCTGAGTATCAAATTAAAGTCATCATCCTCCTTTGGCTTTCACACCTCAGATTTTGCATATCTTGTCTCATAGCATTTAGTTACAGTATATGAGTGTAAATTTATTCTATTCCTCCATATTTCACCTGCCTTCTCCACTCAATGCCCTCCCGTTTCATATACATCTTCTTTTTAAATGAGCCGACCCACCTGGGGGGTTTCATAGAAGGCTTTGTGGATAACAGACCCCGGGAGGCTTCTGGGACCTCAGCTGACATGTAATTAAAGGCAGGGCTTCCTGATTGACTGACTCATTTTCATACTGAGCGGGTTAGAGTGGGGAAGCAGACAGGTCAGGTGAGTCCAGGTCTCTTAAGGTAGACCGAAGATGAACATTCCATGTCCCCCGCTCTTGAAAATAAATATGGGAGAGATCCCCTCTGTGTCACGCCCCGCGTCTCGCCAAAGATACCCGGGCTCTGAATGGAGTTGAATCCATTTCCATAAAGAAACCAGGATGGCACAAGACCTGTTCGGATGTGCTTGACATTTCAGCAAAAGAGAGAGAAAGAGGAAGGTGAGGGGTGAAGACGGGGAAATAACAGAGGCTAACAAAGCGTTTCAGCAGACCCTCCCAAGGAGACAACACGCTGTCTGGAGGCTGACGAGCTCACCACACACACACACACACACACACACACAGGATCACAGCAAAAACAGAAGCAAAAACTGAAATCACTTCGTCCTTTTAAATCTGAATGTTGATGCTCAGTGAGCGCGTCACTTGTTGATGACTCCACCCCCCTCCTGTTACTAACCGACAGATGATTACTTCAAATTGAACCCTGTGATATTAAATATGTCTTTCCTCCTATTTCACCCTTACATGCTGCATGTGACGCTGCATGTAAGGACCCTGCTCAATCTGTACCATCCCCATAAAGCTCAGATAAAGATTTTATATCCCATTAAGGAGAGCATGAAGCGGCTCTCGTTCCAGAGCCTAGTTAAGTCCTCAGACGTCTGGCCGGCCTGTAAAAGCCACTGCTTCCCGGCCCCGCTGCCTAATGGCCCTGAAGGAAGATGAGTAAATGAAATGAAGAGAGTGAGAAAAACAAATGACAGTGCATGCGCAACCACTTTCCTTCACTCTAGACCTCTAGGAGAAAAAAAAAACCTGCCAGCAACGCCACGTCCCAGGCCAGACCTGATTGATTGAGATGGAGCAATCGATCAGGGCCACTTGGTCACCAGAGTCACTGAAGTTTTTGGCTGTGGAAGGACGTTTTCCGTGGTGGCCTCAGTGCTGCCGTCTGTACTCCGCTGAAAGTCTCTTTTGATTAAGAATTGAGGCTGTAACTTGCTCCTGCAGGTAATTGGATTAAAAGCCAGAGGAGAGAGGAAGATGCAAGCACAGCCAAATAGAAATAATGACATTGAGAGTGTGAGTCTTTTACTTTGCTGGAGCAGTCTTTTTTTATGATTTATCCTGTCTTTTTGCTTTTCTTTCTGTTTAGGAGGAGGAGGAGGAAGAGCGGAGGAGCCATGAAAGGAGGATTGAAAGGATAGAGCCAATAGGGAGGGCCGATTCCTCACTGGAACATTCACCTGTGTTCAGTCTAGAGTGAGTGATCCCAACAACACCCTACCTTTATATCATCCTGTATGTGTGTGGCTCTACGTAGGCCAGTCAGTCCACCACCAATCTAACTGTAGTGTATATGGCATGGCTACAGGAAACTCAAAACACGGGCAAATAAAACACAATCCCTCTGCATGTCTAGATAACACCAGAGGTATGGAAGAAACATGCTTGTTTCTTAATAATTAGGGTGAACTGACCTTTTAATTTATCACAGTGACACCAGAAAGGTTAATCATTGCCAAAACGTCATCACTAAAAACCTCAACACATTATCCACATGACAATGCCAACACAAAGCGTACACGAGGACCACGCCTTCCTCCATCAACATCATCACACACACATCTGCATCACCGGTGGCTTGTGTTCATTTGTCTTCACGTCTTTATCTTCACAAATGAACCTCCTCCTCCTCCTCCTTCCGTCCCCACACGTTTTTCAATTAATCTCTTCTCTTTTAGCACAACAATCTGATCTTAATCACTTAATTGGAGTCTACATTTGGGTCCCTAATCGACCCTGAGGTCCGCCAGGCAGACTTTGTAATGGATGACTTTGTGTGGACGACACAATGCAGCCTCCACCAACCCCCATCCCATACATCCCGTCAACGTCTTGTCATGTTCCACTGTCGTCCTTTCTATCCTGCCTTTTCTACATTTTCTTGTCATGCCTGTTGTTTTTTATTCATGCATGTCCCCCCCCCCCTCCTCCCCGCCTCCCCCTCTTCTCGTCCCCTCGGCTTCATCCATCATCGTCCTGCAGAGGCCTGCTCAAGCCGGTCGAGGTGTCCAACGGAGGAGGGCCCCTGGGGATCCACGTAGTGCCTCTCAGTTCGCAGGATATCAGGTAAAAGAAAAGGAATCAGGCTTAGTGTACAACAGTAGCTAGTTAGCTTTACAGTCTCATACATCCTTTGGTTTGAAGTCCTATGGATGTTGCTTTTGTACTCATTATTTTCACTGCTCTCTGTACTTTATTTTAAACCTTGTTTCACATGTTGCTCCAAGCTGTCTTTTTCACTCTGATTCTTCTGGCCATCCTTTTTATGTTTTTTATGAAACACCAAACCAATACCCAGCAACGTATACATCCAAAAGCTTGGAAGCCCCCAGTGGGAAGAAGAACAGATGAAAGCAGCTTTACACTTGACGGCACAGTTGTCTTTTTTTAAATTTTTTATCATAGCCCGCCTTCAAGGTGATTCAAACTGCTTTCATTTGCTTTTTAAAAAAAAAACAAAAAACAATGACGAGTGTCATTGACAGGGGACAAGAGACATAACGCATCCCAGTTTACAGTTTTTCCAGAAAAAAAAAAATGGCAGAGGAAGTGGCCAGATGTAATCAAACTAAAAGCTTGTGTAGAACACAGATCCCCGCTGCACGCCAAGGGACTGGCACGCCACCAAGGTGAATGTGACGACTCAGCGCTGGGACAGGGGGACGAGGGTGAAAAGACAAACTGAGGAGATGGAATGGGATGACATTTGAGGGGGAGGGGGGGGGGGTGGCTGTCATTGAAGATCGCTGCGTGTCATTTCTTTGGGACACTAATCCCATTGCTGTTTATAAGCAAGTGTCAGGAAACTATATTTAGCTTTGACCTCATGCAATCGACTCCCACAGAAGCACACAGTTATCCTGAGTCAGAGGAGGGGAATGACACATGATGAGTCACACTTAGCCATGTTGCAATGTATTCCCACCAACATATAGCAGCAATGCTGCGTGGCCAGTCCATTCCATCTGCATCAGCTGAGATCACCACTTATAGCTATCAGAGCCTTCAATTAGCTTCAGACATGATTCGACTTAGCGTCTGCGCAGTAGGACGATGCTAATGGCCTGGCCCGGCTCCTTCCTGTGTGCTGCGTGTGCTAGGACAGGAGGCATTAGGCTCAGCGGGCTGTCATTAGCGTCTAGACCGGGGCCACAGGGGTCAGACAGCCAGCAAAACCAGACAGCAAACAAGGAACTGCAGGCACTCCACTGCAGGCACTCCACTGCGGCTGCTCCGCTTCACTGTTCTCCCCTCCTGCTTAGATCCAAGCAGGAGGGGAGAGAGCTTCGAGACTCTGTCGCTCCAGCACACAGTATATGTGTCTCTCTCACACACACACACACACACACACACGGCCCTCGCAGCTGCATTCTTAATTCTTAATGAACTTCTCATTCCATGACCCGTTTCAATTGTAAACAAACTGCGGACATAATTGCCGTGCATAGATGGATCCTGATTGGATTATTATTTGATTAAAGGCAGTGGATGAGAGCAGGTGGCCTCCTTAAGATCGTTTCAGAGCACCGCCGCCGAGCCACAGGATGGGGTATCTCCATGTAACGTAGTGCAATGATGATTCTCGTGTTTCAGGGACAGTCGGAGTCAGCGGGCTTGAAATTTCAAAGTTTGCAGATCATCTTTTAACTACCAGCTCCTTGTGCTTATGTCTGACACATAATTAATTCACTGACGTACAGCCTGTGAGAGTGCCATTTAGATTCGGCGTTAGCTCTCCTGTTTTCCCCGAGAACTTGATAAATATCTACAATAAAAGCCGCCAGATGGGGAGGAATGGAGAGGGTGGCAGTGCATTACAGTCATCACAATAATAGTGCTTTTACAAAATCATCATCTTCTTCCAATCTCTAGAAGATGCCGCTTTATCCCCAATCCTGCCTGCTGCTGCTTTGAATACTGATCAGGGATCAGCCAGAACTCCCTTATCTACAGTCTCCGGTCTGCTAGCAGATCAGGAGTCATTCCAGTGTGTCCATGGTGTAATCTCCATTCACAATACTTTGTTTTCAAGCTGCCAACACTTATGGAGACAAAAATACATTCATGTGCGCTTCCACGCCGTCCCGCAATTACTCTCTGTTCAACACATTTAAGCTGACCTGGGGGAGAAGGGAAGGGAAGGGCCTTTTGTGATCTTTCATTTCAACTTAATGCTGAGCCATTTACCCCCAGTGAGGAGCTGAGATGAGTCTGCGGTGAGCACGTGGACGTCCACATTATGCAGCCAATTAGAGCAATGTTCTGAGTGTGACCCCTGTTTGGCCGAAATGCTAAAGAGCTCTACAAATCTGCCCTTGACGTCGGCGGTAAACAGGGTCACCATTTAAACGTGCTGTTGCTTATGTGTCCAGTGATGCGACAGGAAAGAAAAGTAATTGGAAATGATGAAAAGCCTGTAGCCCATGTCCTTGCTGTTCATAAGCTGTTGATTGCAGCGTGATTTACTATATCTTGCACATCTTAGTTTGGCTCCTACTATTGGCTCCGATATATATCTCATCATTATTTTGAATGTCCCAAAAGTAAGCCTCCAAAGTTTTTTGTCAGTTTATGCAAGGACGTTTGCACTCAGTCAGTCTACCTGCTACCTCAGGCATCTGACGCCTTAGAGACGGAGGAAGTTTGTAGTTGTGCTGTGAGAGCGCACATCAGATCTCTTTGCATGCGCTTATCCTCGGGGCCTAAAGCCCCAAGGAGCTCACTGATGTATTTATTTAGAAGAGGGAGTGATGGGAGGAGGAGGGGGGGTATTTGAAGTTAAAGGTTGCCTTTTTTTTTTTCGAGGGGATTGCTGAGACGGCGTTGCCGTGGAACTGCTTGGGTATTTATTACAGCACGGCTCCCGTCTTAAACTGCAGTGAAGGCAACTGCAGCGATTCGTCTGAAGCACTAAGATGATCTCTTAGCTGTTGGCCTGGATTACCTCAGACGAGCCACACTGTCATTCTCTCCAACCTGCCCACGGAGAGGCAGAGAGGAGGACAGAAGGACGGACTCCAGCTTAACAGTTTGTTAGTAATGTGGCGCTTCTCCAGGAAAATGCAGGTCTTTATCCAAGCTTACAGTTCGGAAAGTTTCCTTTCGGAAACAGTAGCATGCAAAAGTCCTTTATATTACAGCTGGGCTGAAGTTACTTTGTAAACTGAATTAAAAATGCATATCGTACTCTCAGCACTTTTTTGCACCGTTAACAAATATCTAGGCCATAAAACCACAACCAATATCAACTCTGGATGAATAAGGCTGCTCAATTCATACTTATTGCTTGGATCTGTCTTTTATGTTTTGGCTGACTAAGTTATTGAAAATGTGGCTAATATGAGATTTCAGTGTGACTCGGTCACGGTCCTGATCTGACCTGCATGTGCAAGAGTCAACAACAAAGATGTCACGAGCAGCACGCTGTCCCACGGAATAAAACTGAAGGTCAGCTTTCAGGGTTTTATTTATAAGCCCGTGCGTTACGCTGGCTGCTACTTCTGTACGGAGGTCAGTGTGGTAGGGAGTCCAAGCCAGAGGTGGTGGGGTTCTAATGTGAACCAATATGACTGAGATCAGACTGAGGTCGCATTGCAATAATCAGATCTGTAATCAATTTAGGACCATATGTAAAATCTGAGTAGAAATATTATTCAGATTATATTTCTCTATTTCTCTTTATGTTCACTTCTTTCCCCTCCTCATGCCTTCCTTTCTAGTCTTCTATGAACTGTCATTAACTTTTTAAATGTAAGGATGCGGGGGACAGGGTTTGACCATGTGTGGTTGTAATCGATACAGTGTGTCTAAATGATGTTGTTTGTTTCTGCGATCATTTCCAGGACTCATGGCTTGCTGGTGAAGCGTCTGGAGCGCGGGGGGAAAGCCGAGCAGGAGCGTCTCTTCCAGGAGAACGACTGTATCGTCAAAATTAATCAGGGAGACATTCGCCACCTGCGCTTCGAACAGTAAGCTCTACTGTCGGCCCTCTATTGATAGTTATGCAGTATCCTCTTTTACTTTATAATCTCTTAAGTTCCCGCTCCCAGGAGACGTTGACATCATCTCAGTAAGTCCTCGTCTTGTCAGGTGCACTGAATGCCATGCTGATTTTAATTCCTTCCACTGCTTCGGAAGCTCGGACACATACAGCGTTCTTCTGAAGCTCTGTTCACTCAGTGGTACAGTTCACACTGAGAGCGCTGTTCCGGCCAATAAATAGCGTTTCCATTGATAAGTGGAGCCCAAACTTTAGGGCGACGTGACACCCACACAGCTGCACAATAAAACAGAAATATCACCGACTCTGTTGGCCTTCCTGTAATAGGTCTCGGTGACCTGCAGTCCTTCAGCAGCGCGTCACACTCCGATCCAAAACCACCGACACTCTTCTCTCAATTCATTTCTATCGATTCAGCGCTCCCCTTCATTTCCTAAAGTGGAATGAAGATATAAACCTGGGACTTTTCCACCCATTTAGACCAAAGCCAGCCTTCTTCCACACACAAACACACTCACACACACACTGAGCTATAACGTCTTATCTACCCTCATGTATGTGTGTGTCAGGCTGAGAAATAGATTGCTTCTCCTCAAGGCTGGATGCTGGAGGCAGTGTGCGGAGGCCCGTTTGGCTCCATCCCTTATCATCCACTCCTCCACAGGAAGTAATAGCCCTGATTCCAGCTAACGAAGGCCCAGGCTGAACGTCGACTTCGAAAACCACTGGGCTTTGAGCCACCCCCGCTGTATGACTGACAGAGTTTCTCTGTATTCAGAAGTAGAGTCAGAGTCTACCCATGTTTTTCTTGGACGGCTGCATCACTGTCAAAATGAATTCAGTCTGAGCGAGGCGTGCTTACAATGTTATAACCCGCTAAGAAAAGCTCCTCATCAGCTTGTAAAACTCCAGACTATCACGGTTACCTTACCGCATTATGTAAATGTGTTCATCCAGCCGTGTGCAAAGCCACTTTTTTTTTTCTCCTTTTCAAAAAGATGCTATTGTCATTAGTAAACATCCCCGTTTCCTTCCAAGCCTTTTCTACTGTGAAAGAGGCTTACAAACCAAATCCACTAGGGAGTGATGTTTTGTAGCGTTCCACACTTACCCCCCAATCCCCCTGCCAAACACACGCTCCTCACCGCCATCCAAATGCATATGATGTTTGTGATTCTGCATGAAAATGAGCGAAAGGAGCTAAACTTTCCTCCCCCATGTGCCCCCCTGTCTTCCTCATCAAAGCCCCCCCCCCACCCTGATTTTGCACCACACAGAACGACAATTTAAAGTGATAGTCTAATCTCCTCGGATTGTTTTGCATGGGTAAATATTTTGAGGCGCTTAATCTAACTGAATGTAATGATGCATTGATGGGGTAATTTATTATTCAATCAGGCTCGCGTGGAGGCTGATTACTGGAGTGATGGCACTGTATATGTGCAGGTGGGAACATTCACGCACAGACACACTCTCGCTCACTCAGTCATCACCTCTTGGTGTGCACACACCAGTGATTTCTTTGCACATTAGCATAAGAATAAAGATGGGAGAGACCAAATCCTGCAGAAGTGGCTCGATACGGCGTGCGGCGCCTCGCCTCTGTGACACTGCTCCAATGAAGTGCTGTCTGTTGTGGCAGAAGCAGCTTAGCAGCTGTCATTTGGATGGAATCAGCATGATATTACCGGCGTGGTAATGGAGGTCTGGAAACAGGAGGTGGGATAGTTGGAATCCAGAAATCCACCGCGTATCTGGCCCCTTATGCTGCAGCATGACTCGCCCCTGGCCAGCCTATCTATATGCTAAGTGCCACCGGCGAACCAGACTAAACAATTCTTGCGTCTGGGAATCATGTCGAGCTCTTGTCTCGGCTTATTTGGCCCCAAAAGTTGCATGAAAAAGAATATGTGTTTGGCTATTGTTTTTTTTTTAAATTTATTTATTATTATTTTTTCCGCAAAGAGTGAAGTTTATGTCTGCTTACTTTGGAACCTCATTGTCTGGAAAGCTGCCGTGATGCATGATTCATCATCTCTACTCTGATTGTTGAGTCAGCTCACGTCCACAGACACAAACACAGACTACTATTCCATCGAGAGACTCAGATGCCCCTCAAATCACTGGTATGGCATCAAGTACACATTATATACTGTTTCAACATTCTTATCTCATCCCTGTGTTGAGGCTCCTCATTATAGATAATGTAAGTTCTGCCCTCTGCTGCTATGTGGGGAGTAGCCCCGCCATTAGCCATGCTAACATCAACTCCCCCTATCAACTCTTATAGCACCACAGCCTTTCTTATCCTCCTGTATCTGTCGAGATATGACTTTATTATTAGTATTAGTATTAGTATCTCTGCTGATTTATCAACCTACTCCCTCTCTCACATTCTCCGTCACCTCCAGAGCCCAGAACATCTTCAAGCAGGCGATGCGGGGCCCGGTCATCCTCTTCCACGTTGTCCCCGCCGCCATGAAGAGACAGTACGAGCTGTTGTCGCTCCGGAGCGAGTTCAGCCCGCCCCAGCTCAACAGAGTCCGCTTTAGCCAAGTCTCTCTGCAATCCGGGGACAGGTCCAGTCAGGGGTCGGGGGTGATGCCCAGATCTGGACCGCAACCGGGCCTCAACCATGAGTAAGTCTTAGAGTTACCTTGGAAAACCCTATTCAGTTAAAATGCTGTTGTTTGGTTGAGATGAACACAGAATTTTCAAGCCAGATGAAAGTGAGACATGAAACCATGAAACATAGACAGGCTATTCTATTGTAATTACACAAATCAGTGACCTTTCCTCAATGTATTCACTTGTAGATCCATTGTATAGAAAGTACACAATAAAGTAGGTTTGATAATAACTTCTACCTGAGACCCCCAAGTCTGCATAGATGATCATCTCGTTAAAAGCCAATTTTATCTGCGTGTCATTATTCTGATTTTCTGTGACTTCATTTCAGAAAGCTAAGCATGTGATGTTTATCAAGTAGGTCCATGTCTACAGGTTTTATCACATCAATTCATAAATCACCCTTCCATTCTATTATTGTACATTAAGTTATTCTGTCAATATTCCTCTCTGCACAGAAGCGATTATTTCATGTTGAGACACGATTATTGTGCATCACACTTCATAGCTTGATAGATAATGACCATATGCTGGGCACGCATGTCTGCACACTTTTAAGCTCCGAATAACTCATTTATTTCTCGTTTTCCCTTTTCATGGCAACAGGTCTAATTCACACCTGCCAGAGGAAGATCATGTAGATCAAAACATTGGCTTGAAAAGTGAAAAATATGAATAAACTAGTTATTTTGAACACTGCAAACCTCCTTTGGGCCCTGCAGTTTATCATGCACCTGAGTATCTCTGCCTGGTTGTGTGGACACTTGCCTCTTCTTCTATATGCTCAATTTAAAACAGCTTGTATTATGAAAAAAAATAAAAATGCAATTCCTACATTGACAAGAGACATGGCATACAGAATTCAATCCAATTAGCAGCGCAGCATATTAGAACAAAATAACAACCCTAAACCCACAAGCCAATGGTCAACCAATACATTATTGACTGGACTAGGGGATTTTGACCAAGTGATTGATCCATCAGGGTCAGGGCTACATGTCTATTGTACTAAGCTGCTGTTACCGACATTATTTCCAATAGTGGCACAAATGTCTTTCTGATACTTGTTCAAATTATAGACTAACTAGTGAAGTGCTTTCAGTAGAGTGCAGGCGGCCATGTGTGTCACGTCTGAGTGCAGATTGGTCATGTGACCACTGCTTCATTGTTTGATTGACTCATTTGAATCCGTGCAGCTTTCTGCACGGGACCGCGCAGCACCGTGAAATGCTTCACATTGACTGCTTAACACAACAGAAACTGTCCGTTTAGGTCTGTTAGCTGTTTGCTCTGTTCTCTAAACACACGGGCTGCTAACAGCTAACTAGCTCTGCTGCTGCTGACATGAGATGATGTGCTCCTTTGTAGTCGGTGCTCAGTTCAATATGTCATCTCGTAAGTCTTACAGACACACTGTATGCATTGTCAGCCGTCAGAGATGTTAGAAAACAGTCAATTAAATATGTTTTCAAAAAGTCTGAATCAATGCAACCTTGAGTCATGAGCAAAGATATGACTCATGGGTACATTAGATAAGAGATTAGCTGTGGACACACACACACACACACACACACACACACACTAAAGAAAGGTTTGGTCTCACTTGTTGTTTTTTGAAATATTTACTAGTTCATTAAATAAGTGCAGAATATACCATGCTGGAAATGTGGAACCAAACATCTGCTGTACTTTCCAGCACATTATGTTCTAAACACGCTCTTCTAGGTAAAAACAAATCTCGATCTTTGTGTTGCTCTTTAGCCACCAGGGGCCTCTGGCAGGAAGCACCCCAGAGATGAGCCGACGGTACACCACCTTACCCCATAGTGTGGTCTCCAGGACCTCCTCAGCCCCCTCCCCCTCCCTGCAGCGCAGGATAAGCACAAACCTATCCACCAGCTCCTACGTCAAGAACAAAGGTCGCAGATTCAACATCCAGCTCAAGAAAGGTAAGAACCGGCAGACACACGACTGGGAAAGTGGTTCTCAACTCGAAATCTTTAGTCTGCATTTTCATGAGAATAATACCCAAGAAAACGTTTACACACATCACACTGGTCCATTGTAATTCAGTATTCTGCTTGGTTGAATGAGAAGCATTGGGTTACTGGAGCTCGTTAATCCTTGTGCATCACAGCCGCATTTCCAAGTAAAAAGAGGAATTCATGTTTTATTCCTGCAATGCATTACAAAGCTAATGCTACTGCTCTGAACCTTCCAGACTACACCATGTTCCCAGGGCAGCCAATTTGTTGAGCTTGTTGGATCATGTGTCCCTGTGATTGGCCCAGCTGTTTCATAGCGATGAGACCGATGATGTGACTGTGTTCAATATTTAACCTCAGTCAGCCCTCGCTTACTTTAAAACCAGGCCTAGCAGGATGACAGCGGTTCAACTTTGCTTGCCATCTTGGGAAAATTGTCTTTTTAGTAGACGGATTACATTTCAATAATATTTTCAATCCAGTCATTGGCAAATGATATCCTCTTCTCATCAGAGAGTTGTGGAAGCCCTCTAAGTAACGGGTATTATTACGGCATTGAAGGGTGTGGTGTTTTGCAGCTTGATCCAGCAGCATTCATACAATGAAATATGTTGTAGTCTCTTTATGCTACACGTGAAAAACAAATCAATCAAACTCTATATGTATATCACCTTTCATGCATGTTAGCCCAGTTCATGGTGCTTCACAGATGACTGACAAGCTGTAAATGCGAAAGAACAAGTGTGGACAGTGAAAACAACAGAGCAGATTGAACCATATAATAACAGTTATAGTAGCTGTAAAAAGTCATGCTCATGCATGATAATGTCAGACTGTTCCAGCGACTTGGAGCAAAAGCTGATTTAGTTTCAGTCCTGCACTTTGGAACAACTAACACCACAATGACTTGTGCCAGTTGAG
The DNA here is from genome assembly GCA_029853015.1 of Chelidonichthys spinosus. Classification (NCBI taxonomy): domain Eukaryota; kingdom Metazoa; phylum Chordata; class Actinopteri; order Perciformes; family Triglidae; genus Chelidonichthys; species Chelidonichthys spinosus. Next base: position 9,163,431 of record CM056837.1, read on the forward strand.
CTGAGTGGTCACATGGCATGCTTTAATGACGAGGAGAAGAATGTTTAAATTTCTACCCTAAAACAGGTCTCAGGTGATTTATATACGTTTGTTGTGTCAAAAAGATACAGAAACAATCATTACGTAGCTGATCTGACGACCATGAAGTAGTTCTTCCTTCCAGGTGATGCAAATGACACCTGTCTCTCTCTATGTCTCTGTCTGCCTCGATCACCCATGTTCCACTCTTTACTCCTCACCGACACACAGGGGGCGGTCTCCTCATCTTTATGCATTAATCTTCTCTGCAGTAAACAATAGGTTGAAGGAGACGACCTTACATCTTTCAGGACATATTGAAAACCTCTCCATGCCTTCAGGCTTTGTTTTAAGTGAGCGGACCCAAAGCAAACACAGATCAGCTGCTTCTTGAAAACAGAGTTTGTGGTTTGATGCACTCGGGCTGCAACTCGACAGTCTTGTGGTGAAAATATTCAGATCCAGCAATCAGTCTGCTTCCAGCTGAGGTCGGTTTGCTTGTGGCCTTTGATACCGGACCATTTGTATATCTTAGCCAACCATTGTGGTGGGTTTCCTGCCAGACGTCATCTCATTTTCATCACTTCGCTATGTTTATATGAATTGACAAGCAGTCGGTTGTAAAGTGAACCGGCGCTGAGGTGGCTCGCCTACTCTTTGTCTCTCTTTCTTTCTTTCTTTGCTCCTTTTTTTTTTTTTCGGTTGTAGGGAGCAGATGTTAAGTCGAAAGCTGGCACCGAGGCCTTCGCAGCGAGCTTCAGGGAATAGTGTAGCAAGTGAGGGCAGCAACGCAGGCTAAATGCAGCATGCTCAGGGGAAATGCAGTCACAAGCTGCTCCGAGCGCTGCCAGCAGACTCCCAGACTTCTTATTCAGTGTGAGGCCGCAGCGCATTTTTGTTTGTATTGTGATTAAGTTCCTCTCTTTTTTTTTTGCCCGCACACAAGCCTTTCATTTCAGTGAAACCGAGCCGGGCTGAGGCTGATTCCAGTCGTCTCGTTTATTTTCGCTAGCAACTTCAAGGACGATTCAACACCAGTCATAACTCTGAGAAGTATGCTTTTCCCCCCCGAGTGACAGAAATGTTTTCTCAGATTATTGCTCATGATTTAAATGGACTCTACTGGAATGGATGTGCCTCTCTTGTAAACAAGCCATTCATGAACTCTAACTCGAGATGAATTATTGTCCAAATGTTGTTGTGTATTTAACTGAGCACTAAAAACCAGCAGAGTCGAGGGAAGTGTGGCCCTGAAATCCATTTTGACATTTCCATTTGATTACTATCAGATTTGATCACTATTTATGTGCTTTTAGAATAGGCTTCAGCATTTGTTTTGTTGACTCATAGTAATTGTTTTGATTCGGCCTAAGTGGGCCTGAGTTCCTTGTGGCGGGATCAGATCTTTCTTGGCAAATTAACAAGAGTGCCTTAATCAAATCCTGCAGTGGAAAAGGACATACGCACCCCATTAAGTCATTCTAATGTGCCTCAGCCTCTCCTCATGTTTGCTATTTAATTGGCTTATTGGAGCCTGGATTCCAACTAATCCAGAAAGGATACAATTACTTTAATCCAGGTCTTCTATTACCCAAAATAAAGACGTCAGTGGTTAATTACTGCAGGCCTATTAGAGATGCATTCTCCTAATTGGCTGATTGGAGGCCGTTAACGACGGGATCGTACAATGGGCAGGAGTTTGATTCTGTTCATTAGGCATGTGTGAACCAGATGAGAGGGAAGGCAGTGGCATGGCAGGGGGTCGCAGTGGGAAGGGAACAAAGACACGGAGGATTTTAAAGGGGCAACTTATCTGGATCTGAATCTGTAGGACAGAGAGTAATGATCAACACAACCTCCTCTAGAAATCTGTCACCTGAAAATGACGTGACCTTGTATTAAAAGTTTGGCATTCCCGAAGACGAGCTCTACAGATTTGACTTTCAGCCTCCACCACGCTGCACTGATGGAGAGATCATAGCACGTCTCCATCCTCAGCGGCCCAACTTTTTGACTTGATAAGCAACCTCTCCATCACCTCGCCGCTAGTTTGTTTGTGTGCAGAAGCTCATTGCGTTTCCTTTTCATCAACGCCATCACTGTCAGCGAGACGACGGAGAGTTCGTCAGACTGCCGGAGAGACACGATGGGGAAAAGTAGGTCATGATGAAGCATCAGAGGTGCTGACAGCTCTGTGAAATGAGCAGCTACTTTGACATGAATACTAATCACTGTTGTTACCATCAGAAAAGCCTCCGCTGAAACCACATAAGGCGACTTTCCCGCTCGAGCGCTGGAAAGTGCCGACGGCTAGGTTACGCATGGTGGAATGTATCTCTCTGAACACTCGGTTTCTAATGACTCATCTGCTTGCAGGGTTATTGAGTTTTTAAATATTCTGTCAAAGAATAACCCAACAAACACGATTGATTTGGTTTACCTCAATCTCTAGCTGACATTTGAAACCACGTCTTTATTTTATTTGACAAATTCTGGTCTGGTCAGAAAAGGTCAAGCCTGAGATGCTCTTATTTATCCTTTATTATTTGTCTTCTTCTGAAAACCAGCAATTCATATTCATTTGATGGACCGTAAAGGTCAGCCTTAAAACCTGAAGCGGCAGTCTGAAGTATTTGTTCAGCTAACGACTCACTGCACTTAAAAATTGCATGCGGCTCTTTTTCAATGATAAAAAAACTATAAATGAACATCAACGTCAAACCATCTATCTATAGTAGAGGGTTGCTTTGACCAGCCATGAGTTGAGCTTCCTGACCTGCTGTTGTACCAGAAAGTCTGCAGGTTTTTTTTTTCTTTTTTTGGGTGAAAACATCTGGCACATGGTACATGGATGATTTAGAAAACAGCATTTTTGCTGCTCTTTTATTTAGATGTAGGGCAATACGTTTTAAGAGGTCATTGAACAGAATGTTGATGCATTTTGCAAATCCATAATCATTCACTTTCCTTTGCTTATTCTGGTTCCTGACCACTCTATAATCCAGCCGTAACTCACGAGAGTGGCTTTAAAGTCCACATGCACTTATCATAAACACTCAATTTTGGTTCATAGCATTGAAACTATATTTAGAGCCAGTTTTACTTCTTAAAAAACGTGAATGAGACACACCCTGATGGCAACGATGGAATCATGTCTGTTTGTATTAACTATAGGAGGTTCAGAACATGCTGGAAACCCATAATTCCATCCCTGCGTCGTGGTTTCTCATGTCACAGCGGCATGTAATGAAAAGGATCTTTCAGAAATGGTTTCAAGAGTCTGGCCAATTTCTAAGAGTCCCTGTAAAAGCACTATGCTAGTCTGGCACGACATCTTGAGCTCCCTTTCTGATGTTTATTACAAATAACTATAATGAAGCAGTCACTATTTCATTTAAAATGCATACAAACAAAGAAATCTTGTCGTATTTCATCCTTTCCATAGCCACAGTGTTGTGTAGTCTGGCTGACAGTTAGACTTTATTTTAAAATGAATGTCACTATGTTGTAGCAGTGGGAACAAATCTTTTGTTGTTGACATTTATGAAGTCATATGGAGGTGCTCGAACACTTTACCAAACATAAACACATGCACATTATTTACTTCCCCTTCCTCAGAATGATAAAGCTTCCACGCGGCTGTAAATCAGGAATATAAGTGTTATATTTCTGGGATAACGCGGCGTGAGGGCTTGTAGGCCGACTATCTTTCAGTTTTACTGCCCGGGTTCATGCACTCCTGCTTGCAAAATGGACCTAAGTGCCCTTGAGCAAGACACTGACAGTGATGCGCGGGCTGATCCGAAGTAAGTGGGTGTCCGCAGTCACCCACGGTCGCCCGCAGTTACGAGTCAGACAGGAATATTTTAGATGATACTCAGGTAATTTATGGATGGGTTGGTTCAAATAAAATGTTAAACATATTGGTTCATATACATATTTAAGTAATACATATGTTCTAAAACATAATTGATTGAATGACTCTAATTGCAAGAAGATACAGATCCCTGCGCTCCATGGTAGCTCTGACAGCTAGCCTGAGTAGCAGCGGGAGGCGGGGCTTATGACGTTCGATGAGGGATGAGAAAAACAAATCAATAAAATATTACATTACCAACGATATCCATTTGTTTCCCATTCCTTCCAGGTCCAGAGGGTCTTGGGTTCAGCATCACATCCAGAGATGTCCCTATTGGTGGCAGTGCTCCCATTTATGTCAAAAACATCCTCCCCAGAGGAGCCGCCATCCAAGACAGCCGACTGAAAGCTGGAGACCGGCTCCTGGAGGTGGGGCCATACTTCCTAGCAACTTCTAGCCATTATATAGTGTTCACATACAATGTCACAGTGTGTGCTCTGTGAGATTGTATGCAATTTCAGAGGCTAATTACTCACGTACTGATACGGTTTTTGTTCTGAAATTAAATCTTACAGAGCTTTTGTTGGAGTGAGTCAAATGCACTGTGTTCCCTACGGCTATAACAATGCAGCTCCGGCTTTGAATCGCCGAGGAAAAGTGGTTCGATGGAACAATATTTTGATTATACTTCAATCAGACTGACATGCAAATCAGCTAGTGCTCACTTATGGGAGAATAACCCATGTTTAAAACCAGCTCCAACCGGCTCGCTGTGTAATCTGCATAAAGGTTATATGGAGGCCATAGATTCCCCCTCGTTAAAGTCAGTGAGCTCTTTGATCTTTAGCTTTGCCACTGTGTGTGTGTGTGTGTGTGTGTGTGTGTGTGTGTGTGCAGGTTAGTGGAGTGGACCTGAACGGTAAGAGCCAGGAAGAGGTGGTGGCCCTGCTCCGAGCAACACCCATGGGTGGGACCGTGAACCTGGTGGTGACTCGCCCTGAGGACTCCCTGCTGCCCAGAGAAGTGGTCAGTAGTCAGAAACTCACCTTATGACCTATTTCCACTGTCCCACTCCGAAATATGGATATTACATGAACAGTTAATGCAAACAAGTTTATACACTACTTAGACCTATCAGCTTGGGGTTACACCCCCACGTGGGGTTCCATTACTCTTTGTCGATGTCCAGAACACAGCAACATAAGACAAAATAAAAAAAATAGTGAAAATACCAGGAGAGGCAACCTGAAGAGTAGTGGTTTATTAGTGATGATTGAGAGAGGATTTGTATCAGTGTATGCGTTGTTTTTTAGGAAATGATTATACCTTAGACTAGTGATTTACTTGATACTGTATGAGAATGGAAACAATAATTGAGGAAAACTAGGGTTGTATTATTCAAAACAACAAAAAGATACCAATGGGAGACTGGCTGAGACGGACATTGTTTTTTTCCATGTATATTACAATTATTATTCTCTACAGGGAATAACCCCAACTCCCATAGTCAATGTGGTCCTGCATATCCTAGCTGAACTCAATGAACCCTCTAGGAATATGGTAAAGATCACTAAAAATGTGGCTGCACTTTAACTGTGCCTTTTACTGCATAATGGTAGGTTATAGTTTGTCTTCATTTCACTGCAGTTTTTTTTGACATTCTTGCGTCTAGTAGTGTTGATAGCGGTTCCACTCTGAAGGATTCATGCCTTTAAAGCATGAATTACAAGTGATCGTTTTCAAGCTGCAACTGTGGCTTTGAAGTCCACATGCGTGCACACAGACTGGTTAAACACAGTCAAACAAGAGCAAGTCATGTGCACACTGACCAGAACACACACACACACACACACACACACACACACACACACTCCTAAGTGATGTGTAGGAACAGACGCAAACAGCTTTGAATATATCCACATGCACACATGAACAGGGACACTGTCATGCACACATTGCACACACACACACACACACACACACACACGGCCTGCACACAGGGTGACTTTGGCTGTCGTGCAACAGATGGCGAGGCTACTGCCCTCGTCGAGCCGGCGCTCAGTCGCTCTGACAGCAGGCTCGGGCATCGCAGTACCTTGGCAGTCCAGGGGCTCCTGATGCCAACCTCCCTCCTACCCATAATGCTCAGCCCGGCACCCTAGCTGTTAACCCCGCCATAGGAGCTGTTCAACCTGTAGAGTGATGGCCCTCTGAGGCACATTTTACTCTGCTAATGTGCTGTTTCTCCAGTTAAAAACGCAGCACCCCCAGACTTGGCTTTGTTCGGTGTAGATTTAATTATTTAATAGATTTAATTTTAACATTCATAAAGTGGCAAATGGGCTCATATTTCTCTACTACTTGTGTTATCGGAGTCACGCGATTTGGATTTCGGAAGCATGCATCTTAAAAATGAAATAAAAAGTGCAAAGGCAACTTAATGTGGCCGTCCATGATGTGATCGGCTGCTGCTGGCATCAAAGACGTGACCTTCAGGCTCCTCAACAGGCTCTTTAACCACTACAGCCCACACTTAAATTCTAACTGCAGGGGTGCATCACACCGCTCCCTGCCTCTTGTCAGCAGCCGAGACAGCGGTTGATTGATGCTGTGGGGAGTGTTAAAAAATGCACGGCCGCCCGTGGGCTGTCGACTGAGTTTGACAGCCACGCGCGCTCCGAGCTCCCCGAGCATGACGCGATTAGAAAAAGCCCATCATGGAAACGCTGTCTAATAATCCCTCTCTGTTTCTGTCTGCTTCCTCTCTTTTGACCAACTTCTACATGCTGTGAGAGACTGCTGCTTAATATTTCATCACTTTCCACAGCAGATTAGCATTTTTCTACCCTCTCCCTTACTGTTCCTTTTTTTGTGTGTACATATATATGACGTCCCCGCACACACACTTCCACATTTCCCAGCAGTGCTTTCACAAATCTCAATAATCCCTACAAGTGTGTTCATAAAAATCAGATAAGGAGGCCAAGGCTCTGCCGGTGACAGTTATTGCAAATAAAGCATGGAGGAAAAGCATGGTTGATAATTGCCTACTCTGTCACACACTCTGGATTGGTGCATGTGTGTGTGTGTGTGTGCGTGTGTGTGCATATATACACTACACACTCTCATGCTAGTACACACATAAACACACATGTATAGTCGATCACTTATGCGCTGTCATTCAAGTAATTCTCTCAATGACAACGCGATGATGTTTTAAATAGTAGCGTGAGTGACATGCAGAGAACTGCAGGCATCTGTCAACGTAAGGCCTTAAACACACACACACACACACACACACACACACACAGAAGTATAGATGAAAATAGAAGTGAGACGTTTTTTTTTTTGTCTAGTGACATTTGCTTGCTGATGTTTAATGTCAGCGCTGAGAATCCCTCCACGTCTCCTTTTGTTTCCTTGTTTTATTGTATGCCAGGCGTTCGGCACGCACCCCCACAGGAATTAATTTACCATCCCAGCATGTTTGAGTTGCGTCTTTAATTACCACGGTCGGGGGGGGGGTTTGACATGCTTTCAATAGCAATAGCAGTAGCTCTCGATAGCATTCAATAAATACACGCGTACTTGCTGAGAAGAGAGAAAGGTTAAATGGCAACAGAGCAGAGTGGGTGATGTCTCCGTCTGTCTGGCTACCTCGCCCTCTCTACTCCAAGGATATCTATGGACATTTCCCGACAGATACAGTATGTTGTATCTGAGAAGTCGAGCAGCTTTAACCTTTACCACACACTGGACTCATCACTAATAAGCCTGCCCTTTCATAGCCTCTCCTTCTCTCTTATACCTATGATAATACATTTATAAAATTCCTCATACAAGGAGTTTTGCCTCTGATTCTGTTGTGTACACGTCCGGGTCTACCGGATGACGTCCAGGTTATAAGACATACGTTGAGGTTGAGAGACGAGCACAGACATTCAGACAAGCTCCGCTCCAACCCTGAAGACGCAGCAGGAGGCGCCGATCAATGGCTGTGTGAACGGAGTCACTTTGGGCTGTTATTCCTCCACTTGACAGCTCTGGGAGTTCCGATCAGGGATCTCAGGGCAGGATTCTACCAGACTAAAGGGAGGACGTTAAAAGGGTGGGTGCCCCCTACGGGTTTGGAAGTTAATTCATCACTTGTTTCATTTGCGAAGGTAGACAGACAGTCTGTCTTTGTCTTCGCACCTTTATAATGACTCCAATGAGAGGAGAAACTGGAGAAAGAGTGTAGCTGACATAAAGGGACAAGGGCATGAGGTAAGAAAGATAACTGTGGAAAGAAAAGGGGATTTTAAATGGTGAATTATGTCAAAAGTAATCATCGATGGAAATATGGATGGATTGGTGTATTGTGTTAGATCCCCCCCTCGTCACTTAGATTTATTTATGACCTCAGCGTAACACTGACCACAGCGAGGCTCGACAGTGAAGCTGTATTACAAAACGAGCCCAGACACACTAACACACACATACACGCCACTGCCATTCCCACAAGGGAAGAGCACATTTAAGCACATTTAAGCATGCACTATATACGCTACACACTTCCCACGCATCGCCGGTGGATGTTATTTATTGTTGGCATTTATCTCCCAGCGTGCAGCACTGTTTGTGCTTACAGCTGCGAGCGGCGCTGAGCCCTCAGTCCACATGGGCCAGCTTTGTGGAGTGGAGATTGTTTTTTCCATCACCCTTTTTTTTTTACCTCCCTGTAATAACCAAGTCAAATGTCACGCCTCGCCGCGCAACAAGCAACACAACAGCAGCAGTCAAGAAATGAGGAAGCATTCCTGCCTCTTCTTAGAGATGTCCATCCACACTCCGCCGCCGGCCAAGGAACTCCACATTGATTCACCTGTGGCGGTGCCTTTTAGAGCAGACGCAGCAGAACAAAGGCAGGGGGGACGGAATCTGTGACTAGCAGCTTATTACGTAGACAATGACTTGTGTATATAAAATATAGTGCAGGCCTGCCAGTGACGGATCATTTTAATTCATTCTAAACCCCTCGCTGCAGTGGGAGTGAATTAGCCTGTTGGTATTGTTGCTGTGTCAGCATGCCTGCCGTCATCTCGACTCCATATCTCACACACTCACACACACACACACACTCACACACACACACACACACACACACACACGCATAGCCCCTAAACATATTTTAAACAGCACCACAAATGCCAAACCCCTCCATGTAAAACATGACGCGCGATATGGGCTTGATGACTCACATATGGTCAAGAGCCCTAATAACGTTGTCCACGCTCGCCCTTACATCATTCCATGACCCGACATGAGCAGCATTTTTTTTAATTTCCAATAGGACTATGGACCGTGGAGGACAAATGGGCTTGTGAATCTGCTGTTGTAACACTGGGGACCACATAAGAGCAATTAAACAGTACATTAAAATCCCCTCTTTACGATCATATCACACTTGTCACTGATCCATTAGTAGCTATATCTGCCAAGCAATGAGAATCTTAATTGCACAATTAATTCCAGCCTCTGATTGATGTGACCGCCAAATTTATGACTGGTGAATGCCGGGGCTACGCTGCAGACAAATGCATGACAGTATTGCTGACAATTATAGCAGACTAATGGCCTGTTTCATAAGTGCCAACCCCAGTGGCCTGGTTTTAAAATCCTAGCTGCCATGTTTTTACCACTGGACTGTAATTGAGGTATTCAGGAGGACTCCATTTGTACAGTTGCTTTAGCTGGCATCCTATTTATATACGTCTCTGAAATCATTATATACAGTAGAAATAAAAGCGCTGGTTCGCTGACGTGGATCAGACATTCAAACAAGCACGCTATTGTTTTTGTCTTCCAAGTCGAGGCAATCATTGTCAGTGTTGCGTTGCACAATTATACACAGCAGATGATATCTCTCTTCCCTTTTTCTTTCGCATTCCTCTAACAGGTGTTACACAGCTGCCTTTTGTTGGAGTCCACAGAACAGGGAGGTTTCCATTCACGACTTAAAGTTGGAAGACAAGAACAGACTTACGAGGCCGTATTGATTTCCCCGCCGCCGAGATCCATTTACCGAGTCGGTAGAGGGGGAAATGAATTGATACAAAACAAAACATGATTCCCTGGCTTTTTTTTTTTTTTTTTTTGAGGCAACTAAATGATACACAGATCTGTTGAGTTCGAGCCAAGTTCACCCCTCCCTCGTTCTCCCGTGTTCTCCTCAACAAAGACATTAACTTTAGTTTAGTGAATTATGGGAAAACAACGTGTCAGCTGAGAACAAAGGCTCCAATATGTGGCTCTAACAAGAATGAATGGCAACTGCTTCGTAAAGTTACACAAGATGTTTTTTTTATTAATGTCATTTAATTATTTTGAATTTCAAATCAGAATGAGAATAGAATCAGCCACTGCCAAGCAGGAAATGTGTCTGTTTGATTTGGTGCATAACTATGAACACCAAGTTGATCTATGATGAATTTGCTTTTGTCTGAAAAACGTATAGAAATAATGTAAGAAATGAATGTGTTCAACACAATCAGTTCATCTTTTTAACTTCCATCTGTGTCTTGGCTTCAATCTTCTTTCACTCCGTCTCCTTCCAACCCCGAGGCAGAATCGTTAATCAGTGAATGCTTTAAGCGATCCGCAATCAGATGATGATAAAGCTTTTGGGTTATTGTTACTGAAGCCGTGGTGACATAGTGCAGCACGAACGGCCAAAAAACGGACATCTTTGGTGTTAATATAATTAGATGTCTGTTCGCAGTAAGAATGATGTAATATGTTGCTGCTTTTGCCAAGATTTTTTTTTTTTTTTTTTTTTAACTTAGTATATTTATATAAAGGCACATTTTTTACCTTAATTAAACTTGGCAAGAAGTGGAGTAGATGAGTCATTTCTTATTGGTAAAACTTATAATTGAAGGAGCTGTTATGCCTTTGCAGATATCCACACATCAGGATGAATTAATAGTGGTGCTCTATATAATAGAACTTAAAAAAATAAAAAATAAAAACGCTGCTAGAATACAATGGAGTGCAATCAGGAAATTGCTTTATTTTTTTACAAATGTCTAGACATAGCTTTCCGTAAATGTATTCTCCAAAAAATACAGTTGAAACTCAGGTGCAGCCAAATGACAGGAATCGCTCTCAAGGCCTTTGGAAGGAGTAGTGTACCGCTGTGGGTTTGCAACCTGCAATCAGAGAGAGCATCTATGAATTTACAGAGCTCTTCAGAACAGTTTGGCAGCAGCAGATGCTTCTTAGAGGTCACTTTCTCTTCCACTTCATGGCTAAAAATGGCTCCGAAATGACAGGGCATGGTGATCTGGTAGATATGTGTTACCATGGCAGCAAAAAGCTCTTCCGCATCTCCAAAAAGCATCCTCTTGTAAGGACACTTTATCCAAACTCTACACTGAAATCTTCCCAAAATTCGTACTTTGCTTCCACTCCCTGACATTTACCGGAGACACGTCCCTCCTCCTGTCCCCCGTCTCTCTCCTCTCCCTGCTTCTCCTCTTGTTTATCTCTGACACCTTCGCTTTCAAGAATGCTGATGAGTCCTTCCTCCGTTATTAATTTGGCTCCTATAGAAAGGCTTTCTGATCAAAGTGCAGAGTTCAGAAACATGCTCCGCCGTAATTAAAGTTAACGCTGCCAAGCGTGGTTGAAGACGGTGCCAGCCTGGTTAACGATTTCCGAGCGCGTCTCGTCGCCGCCACCTGTTTTCGTTTAGCACTTTTCAGCAGCTGTTCCCATAATTATGCTTGCTGTCAGTGCAGAGAACGGGAGGGTGCACCGCAGCATTGTGCTACGCCGATAAACAAGGTAGTTAAAGGCCACTTATGGCGACACAGTCACTCTCCCGAAGGGGATTCGGCGTCTGTTTCCAGAACACATAATGGGCTGAAGTGTGTATGTGCAGTTGGACATAGCGACGCGCTTCTTATCCACCATTAGCGCGAAATGAGAGGCATCTGCTTCGTGATGTGCGTCTGTCTCTGTGCTCCCACTGAAAACGCCTTTGGTAATATTCGCAGTCACCAAGTACACTTAGAAATGCACTTTTTATTTCTTATGCTCTCTTTGATTAGATGTAATCGTTTCCTAAATCGCCCACAGAAACATCGAGTGTTGATCCAACCCTGCGTACCGGTCTGTTTCCAGTTGCTCACAGTGAGATCCACTCCGGAGCCTTAATGCATTTGGATGTAGATCTGGCCTCAGATGCCCTCATAGAAACAGACTTTATTCTGTTAATGAGCCTTCTCATTAGAATCTCCCCAAAGTCCCAGTTTGTCAGCTGAGTCAAAATGTGCTTTTCCAGTGAAGAACATATACTGTTGGTTCCCAAACACTAAAAACCTGCCACCGCCAGCTGTGCGCTCCGTGCCCTTTAGTGTTGTGTGACAGCATCGCCTTCTCAGCCCCACATTGCACCTGATTTCCTTTCTTTGGCTTACAGGTATTTAATATTCGCCCCCCTTTTGTCAGAAAATGTTGCGAGGAGAAACACCGGCGAACGAAATGTGTGTTATAATACTTATCACGCGTTGCACCACTTTTGCAATTACACCCATGGCTGATTTCTTTTAGCCCTTTTAAATTCATTTCCAATGACCTTTGTCACCAAATTGGGCCAAGTGTGGAAAGAAGTTTCCAGAAGTGTTAATTGTTTTAGGCAGTGATGTGCGGAGAACTCAGAGTTATGTGTGAATAGATGTAATTGTGATTAATTTGCACTCTCTGTCTCCTTCTCTCTCTGCATCTCACTCTGCCTCCGCTCTGTTTCTCTGTTCTCACGCTTCCAAACATCCAGCACACCTTTCCTATTAGCGCGTGACAAGTTAAGCGAGGTAGAAACAAAACAAAAAAAGGCCTATTAGGGAGGCGGGGCTCTTTTGCTAGACTGATGAGCAACGTGTTCCTGTGTACACCTGCCTCTGCTTAAATGCTGCCTCTGTCGCCCTCCCCTGCCAGGACAATAGACTGTAATGAATGGGAGCTACCCCGCCGCAGTGCTAATTAATAAAGGACTTAATCGTATAATGGACTGTGACTGCACGGCTGTGAGAGAGAGAAAATAAAACGACTACGGGCTTCTTTTGTGATGAGCCGGCCAAGTGGCGAGTCACTTGAGCTGTTCGGATGCTCATAATAACGATATTAAAAGCAATCCACTTCAAGTTGCTTTCAAATTAAGTTTGACCTTAATGATTGGTACCCGAGTGCAGCGAGGCACCTTTAATGCACCAGTCAACATCGCATATTTGCAGCCATTTCAATCCGGTTGTAGCTTTAGAGAACCTTAAAACACACGACGCAACATCAACTCATGCTGTTTCTTTGACAAACAGGCGACGACACAAATATTATAATAATATAAATAAATAAATAATATTGTACAGTTTGATTTTAAGACTGTCGAGACACTTGAGAAGACATGATTGTTCACAGCCAATCGGCAGCTTTGTTGAATTAAAAACACCTTCAAACACAGTTTAACAGTGTCTACATGTAGATGAGCACTGTTCACATTTACCTACACAGTGTTTCAATACGCAGCACAGTCACCATGATGCTATCATTTCCCCCCTTTCACTCTTTTACCCTTTTCGATTTTTTATTCCCTATATCCAGTATTGTCGGGCAAATGGCCAACATGTCTCTAATCATAAACCACTAAATGTTTTTCAATAGAGAAAACAAGTCACGAGGAATTAAACTGCAATTGTTTTCAAATCTACAACATTACATTGATTTGATAATTCAAATATATTGGATTTGCATTGATTGCATCTACAAAGTTGGCATGTTAGATTGATGGACGTTGAAAATAATACTGTACTACGCTAATCTGATTCAGAATGTAATTGGATGGCATCTGACTGAACACAGAGTATTGGCCCGTACAGAGTGACCTTCTCTGAGGATTTCTTCTCATACTTTTATTATCGCATCGGGAGCGAATTCTGGCTTCCTCTGGCTTCCTCTCACTAGCCACAAACAAATCTGGACTAAATATTTCACGTTACAGACCACGCTGGCATGCATACATGCAGACAACAGATGTGTCATAATTATGGTGACTCTCACCTATTTAAAATCAGATGTACACGTATCAGCACTCAGGAAATACATCTATTTGCTTCCTGACACAGCTACAGATTACATATTTGTTTGAGTTTTACTGTCTGAACAGACAAATCTGAATGTGAGTTTGTTTGGAAATCTCAAAATAGACAGTGTCGTCAAATGTTAATGCGAGGCCAAGAGTCTTTAGAGCCAGGTGTAGTTTGTTCCTGGCTTCAGCAGCAGGTGGGTGGAGGTGTTGGAGACATTCAGCCATCATTAGTGAGTGCAGCTTTCTCTTCCTTGCTGTTTGAGACACATTTGGATGTGTCACTCCATGTAAACGGTGACCATACCTGACAGGTAATAATTCAGGATTATGGCCGATATCGCAGACATTTTAAATCAAACTTTTTCCGAGTACTTTTTAAGTCAAGCATGCACCCATTTCAGGGTTTTTACATCAGCTCATCTTTTTTTTTTTTGGGCGGTACTTTTGTTCCCTCTGTCCCAGGTGCATAAACGGGGCTGAGCTTTGAACAATGAGGTGACTTTCTTCCCCCGTTCAGAGGCAGTTGAATCCAGCTCTGCCTGAGCTGAATCGGTGCAACGAGGCCTGTCAAGCAGCCTGACAAACTCATTCTTGGCTGCCGGCGCTTGTTCCTGTCTGATGAAAATGTTACACTGCTCTCTCATTCTCTGCCTCGGCCCGCTATTCCCGGAACACAGCTCTGAGTGGGTGGTTATTCTGTCATCATTTTGGAAGCGAGGCCGCTCACACACACACAGAGGGTCCATTCAAAGTCATTTTTTTTCATCCAATGTATTACTTTGTTCAACAGCTGGGCTAAAAGCATCTGCAGGGACATAATTCATAGCCGCTATTTATTAATTTGATTCCTGACAAAACATCTTCATTAAAGATAAAGACCGACCCTTTCAATGACGCACACGGCTACTCATCATTTGACGGAAATTGTGTGTTTTTGCTGCGTTGCTATGGGCCTGCATTGGAAACCGACTGATGACATTCCACAAGCGGAGTTAAGTTTAACCGCTGTCTTTACAACGGCTCTCCTTTTCTCCGTTTCCTCTCCTCAGATGTCTGAGGGGAAGCAATGGGTCATTTCCTCACAAGAGCCGCTGATTCCGTAGAACCGGAAGTGTTGAAACGCAGCATGATTACATGCATTCCGGCGGTCTGAATGTACTTAGGGTCCAGTTACGAACAAAGCCCAGCCGGCAAGTTGTACAGACAGGTGTACTGCAATTTTGAAAACAGGAGAAGAAAAGCAGAGGGAAAGAGAAAGAGATAGGGGGGCCGTCTGGAGAATAGGGGCTCAGTCAGAGGGTGTTGAAAAGAGCCTCCAGCTGAACGCACCGCTGCATCCTAATAACTCCTCGGCAAAGAAAAAAGAAAAAAGGAGAAGAAAAACTGCTGTGTCTCTCCCTTCTTTCCTCCGCTCCACTCTTTATCCGAGCAGCTGTGAAGGGCACACACCTGGCTGCCATCCATCTGGCTGTGTGTGTGCACGCGTGGGCATTGATGTGAGCCTATTTAAAGAGGTCCTGCACTGGGATTCTGAGGTTGATTGCTTTCACCACCAGCATTGTTCATGTAGCTGTAACCGCCATGGCAATGAGTATGTACGTACAGTAGAATCTGGCTTAATTAGGAGATCAAAACTTTTATTTTCAGGATCAATCACTTAGTTCAAGAAACCACTGAATGGAATTGAATCGAAAACTTAAATCTTAAACCTTTATCAGGTTTTCCAGTAGGAAACATAAGAAAGAACGTGCAAACATGAATGGATAGATAGATAGATAGATAGATAGATAGATAGATAGATAGATAGATAGATAGATAGATAGATAGATAGATAGATAGATAGATAGATAGATAGATAGATAGATAGATAGATATTAGCTTTCTCTCACACCTCTTTTAAACTTCTGTTTGGCTACGAGTGAGGAGTAAAACCCACAAATATGATTCCTTTCCTTTTCATTGTTGTTGTTTTTAGAGCTGCTCTTTGTTCGCCATCAGTGTAAATTGTCAGAGACGAGGCCGTGGCGGTTGTTTGACGGGTCATTTTCCAGCTGAATTGATCATGCTGGATGTTAGACACTCACACCGCTCAGGCAGCAGGAGCGGACCCTATGTTTGTCTACCATGCGTGAACATCCGCAGGACCAGCCCCGCCACAAAACGCTCCCGTGGTCATTCTCAACAAAAGCCCCGCAGATCGCGCGGGGAAAGGAGGGTCGGGTTCTTAACGTGTCACAAATTACCCTTCACAGGGGTGTTTTCAAAGGAAGCCACTGTTGTTTGAGAGCCAAATTGCTACCTGGCGCTTCAAAGTTCTCCGCCGTCCCCACTGTTCCTCCAGCGAGCTCATGGCGGCGGAAAGGAATTAGCGGCGCTCTGGTAGACAGTACGGCCAATTGACGATGACAACCCGAGATATGTGACATGCTCGCCATCCTCCTGCACCCCTCATCTCTCTCCTCTTTATCTTGTCTCCCGCCTGCTTTCCATTTTCTTGTCATTCAGCATCTCTGTTCTTTCAACTTTTGTTCCACTCGTCTGTTTCTTTTTTCCTGGTTGTTTTTCTGTCTTTCCCCCAAAGTTAAAGATATTTCACACGGAGATTTAAATGCAACAATTGGGGAACAGTTTGTCAACTTTGGTTGGTAAATTGAGTCATTTAAAAGCATCATCCACAACACATATTCACTTCAGTTCTTCTCTTTGAAAGCCGACTCATATTCTGAAATTCTCTCCTCACCCACAGCAGGCCGAGGAAGATGACATGGTGTTAACCCCTGATGGAACGCAGGAGTTCATGACCTTTGAGATCCCCCTCAGTGACTCAGGCTCCGCAGGCCTGGGGGTCAGCGTCAAGGGCAACCGCTCCAAGGAGAACCACGCCGACCTGGGCATCTTTGTGAAATCCATTATTAATGGAGGTGCTGCAAGCAAGGCAAGCAACGACCATTATCCACTTAGGATTCCACTTATTCCATTCAATGTATTTGCTGTGACTTGAGGAAGTAGGAAGCTGAGGTGGACTCACATGATTCCTTTCAATCCTTTACATGGTGATTTTGAAATGGCATGACTGCATGTTGTAAACGCTTTCCTTGAGGCAACACTGTTAAAATATTATTCCCTTGAGTTGTTTTTAAAGTGTTCATAACTACCAGCAGTTTTTAACATCAATAACACATTCAAATGTTTTCCAGAGAATATAAACAGAGAGACAGGATTATGATTTATTGATCTTAGCTGGCATTTATTGGGATTTCCGAGGAGAAAGGCCCCATGTGATCGCTGAATTTATGTCTCAGGAGCTGCTGCTGAACAAACACATTTCTCCTCTTCAAATCTAAAAATGAGGGCATTCAGATGAATTGTATTTCACGAGTGAACCTCTGGTGTTTTGTCTGCAGGATGGCCGTCTGAGAGTCAATGACCAGCTTATTGCAGTCAACGGGGAGTCTCTGCATGGGATGACCAACCAGGACGCCATGGAAACGCTGCGCACATCCATGTCTGTGGAGGGCAACAAGCGAGGGATGATTCAGCTCATCGTGGCCCGGCATGTGTCCAAAAACAATGAGGTAGGCTAACAGGAGTCCCACACATGTGCTAGAAACTAATTGACATCAGCAGGAGTCCACTTTTATTGGTCTACTTGAATATTTCTTTAATCAGCTATTGTTATTATTATGGGTAGCTGCATCTCCGGGACTGTGTTCCACACACATGCATGCTGTAAATCACATCCTGTCCGGGTACGTTGGATGAAGAAGAGGGATAGCTACATTTTAACTGCACCAAATGATGAACGAGAGCAGCTTTCCTCTCTCGCCACTGGCCGTAATCTATCCCCTGTAGATTTGTGTTGCTGGGAGATAGATAGAGGCGGACCTTTATGAAACGACCGCACCACCATGCAAATCTTCAAGCAGTCCCATTTCCTGTGTGAGATAAGTGATACCGGCTCCTATTTCCCTCCATTGTCTGTGTGAATTTATTTGCCCACCGTGGGCCTCGATATGATATCTAAGAAGCACTTCGCTGGGTTTTGATTGACAGGCCTGTGGAATAACACTGTAGGAGAGGCAGATAAAGGAATATGCATCGCTGCTAGGTGAATATTTGTCATTAGGCAACAGTCACGAATATTCAGACGATGGGGGGGGTACATGAAATGCCTGTTGTGATAGTGTGATAGCCTGCCCTTCTCTAAGAGGAACTGTATTCTTTCATGTGCCGGAGTAAAAAACCAGCGTGATTTAGCTCAATGTGATATGTTAAGCACAGTGTGACTGTATTTCAGGATTGTGGATTCATGTGTGAATGCAACACACTCGCACACGTTCACTCACCCTGCAGCCAGAGGTTGTAGATCAGGTTTGATTAGTGTTGCCGTGACTCTAATTGGAGCCCGTGTCCCGTGGCTGTGTGTCAGTTTGGAGTACCACGCTGAGCCCCTCCCCCCTTCTCTGCCCTTCACCCTCCCTGCAAGCCCTCATCCTCTATGTTTTCTCTGTCTCGCTTCTCACCAAACATCAGCCCCCGACGCCCTCTGCACTTGTTTTTCTTCTTGTTTTAATGCCAGTCCCCCCCCCAACATGTGGTGTGCCGTAGTTTACCACGTAGAACATGGCATACAGCCAGGGCCTGGGGTTGATTTCTCACAGGTAACACTCAGACTGACATACAACGTGGCATTACTGTTAACCGTAACTATTACAGACGGCAAATCTCTTTCACCCGTTTTCTTTTTAATTTAACACAGGAATCCCTCGAGACTACAGCCATTTGCTGGATTGCTGGGAACTCATTTTACTTTGATAGACTCCATACAATGTAACTGTGCAGTTCTAACAGCCACAACCCAGATTCCACATTGTCAAAACATAGATTTAGAAATACATTTTTTTAAATTAATATTAAAACGTTCAATCCCTGTAGAAAAAAGTCTATATTCAGAAACTGCCCCTTTGAACGAGCTGTCAGGATTTCTGTACGGTTATGATGTCACAACGTTACAATTAGAGTTTGTGTAAAAGGTAAAAGGAGTGTCAGAGTGGTTCGTCCTCTGAGCCGGCAATGAAGGTCGTCTCAGAGCTGCAGCAGTCGACGTCAGTGTGAATGGAGAGAGCTGGGAACCCGGTACGGAAGGTTCCAGTAGCTGCTCGCAAGAGGCCGCCGTTGTATGCGTCAACATGCTGTTTATGATGCACTGAATACTTTGCCTGCGCTTGATAGTAATGGTGATCTGATGCGTATTTAACGCGTTACACATCACTCTCGCTGGTTCCCAAAGCCGAGATGCTGTAAAAGGGACACGGTACCACAATATTTTTACTATTTACCTATAATTGTCTAGATGGAAGATTGGTTCAGTGCAGTGCTATATTATACACCACTGTGCGTTTTTTGCATCTTCATCATCATCAACCATTGAAATGAATGGATATATTACTCCGACTGGGCTGGATTGTATGTCATTGTTCCACCATCACCTGCAGCACCATGCCCCCACCAGCACAGCCCTCTGTATTTTTATAAACTGTTTCCAGTCCGCACAGCTTTGTCTTGTCTCTCTGCCTCCCCCTTCCTCTCTCCAAACGAGGGGAGAGGACACACGTCCCTCCGGGGAAGGCTCAGCCCCAAGGTTCAGTGAGTTCTATCACTGCGGTCCAGTCACTCCCCTGTCCCTTTTAATCCCTCACCAGCAGGCAGACAGGTAGACAGACTGACACTGAGCAGACAGTAAAGGTCAGAGACAGACACATTTTCAGAAACAGCAAAAAGACATTGGTTTTATTATTACGCCGGTGCAAGGATGACGTTTTTGCATGGGAGTGGATTGCATTCCTGCTCCATTTAGATAAACAGTTTAGGGAGAAATTTCGACAACCGTATATAAGTTGACATTTACTTCAACATCAGTTGCTACCCGACAGCATATGGATGATGTTGCAGAAAAAGAGTGCGCGTAACAAAAGGAGGAGATGCAGTGCTTTTAAACTTCATCCATAAAGCCCTCATTACAGGCAGTACAATGCTGAAGATGCAGTGTTTTCAGGGGGCTTAGTGCTTTGAGAAGGGACATTAGAAGAACTTTAAATAAACTCAGGATAGAGAAAGAATAAGATTGTAAATGAAGAATCAATTGCAACCCTCAAACAAGAAAAGTGGAAGTTAAATGTCGACTTTGGCTCCCGGCAGTTACAGCCAACTTCCCCTTCTCCCCTTCTCCCCCGCTCTGCCCTGCCGACCAAGCAGAGATGTGTGGAGCCAGCACCAGTTTGCCACTGTCACCCAGTCGAATCGGAGTGAGCACTGGAGGCCACCATTGAAATGAATCAGATCCATCACTGTCTGCAGGGGAGAGGAGCTGAGCAGCACGGCCTAATGGGGGGCGGGCTGTCTGAGGTGGAGTACCTGGTCTATTTTTGCTGCCATTAAAGCAGTGGCAATGAGTGGCCTTTGGGTTAAAATGAGATTTTGTTCCCCCCCAACCTTGGGAGGAAAAAAAATACTTCAGCATGATTAAGGATCTATTCAAGCCTAACAAGGCAGTGTGCTGTGCTGTATGTGGACTATTTTGAACCCGGAAGGGCCCCGTGAGCCTGATTCAAAATCTGACAAGTATGGAGCTTTATTGCTCCTAAGCAACCTAAAAATACAAGTCTCAACTTGTCGAGAAAGACTCAGGTCAGCGGAGAGCAGTCAGTCAAAAGCAGCAAGATCAAAGTGGGAAGAGAAGTCCAAGTTTCTCAAATAAGTAGAAAACTGTCTTCAGATGGTTTGGACTGCTTTTGCGGTCCTATGTCTAATGCCTTGTAATGCATTAGACGTGCAATCAGACATTTCAAATGTGGTTCACACAAAACACACACACACACACACACACACACACACGCACACACTCCATACCAGAACAATTCATTTTTCCTCTGTTCTGCTTCCTCAGATAGCGCCTATTTGAAAAACTACCATTCTGCCCCAGATAGTCAAGCGATATGATTGGTCACTGGCAATCTGTTTGAAGCATTATAATTGCATGGCTTCTTCAGAGACTGTATAATTTCTCCTTCTATATCTGAGTCCTATTAATATATCGTCACATATGTTTAAGCAATTACATTTATGAAAAGTCATTTTTATTCATTTTTTTTTTCTTTTTCCAATTCCACTTCCTTAATGTTCGCCATCCCTCCACGTGCTTCGAGTCACAAACCCAAAGACGTGTGACTGGATCGAATGCAGATCGGTTAGTTTGCTGGTGGAAAGTTAGTGTTAGATTGGTTTTAAACTTTCTGCTCTCCAATTTCTTAAAGTTGGCATGCATTTATTCAATAATGTCCCTGTTACACCCATACCTTTTCGTTTGTGACAATTTGAAGACATAATAATCAAATGTTTTCAGTTTTTCGGAGGTACTATTGTTGTCCATCCATCCATCGTCTACCGCTTATCCTGTATTCAGGGTCTCGGGGGGGTCGGAGCCGATCCCAGCTGTCATTGGGCGAAGTCAGGGTACACTTGGACAGGACGCCAGTCCACCATATACATCAGCAACGATACATCCCATAAAAGAACCTCCAACAGCAATTTTCCACTAGCTTGAACGTAACTTCCTTGCAAAATGTGGCATGAATGTAAGAATGTGTGGCGGGTCGAGGTGAGAGTTAAACTTGTGGTTCAGCGACACGTAGAACAAATTCATTATTTGAATCTGAGATTTTCCAGTTGATCAGCTGCCCTCATCTCACTGTGGCTTAAACTGACAAAACAGTCACAAAGAGGATTATCAGAAAACTAAAATAGCAGCTAATGTGCGGAGATTTAAAGTTGTGAAGATGGATTTCATGTCTCGCCTCTTATCTGGTTTATGAATTTTCACTCAGCGGTGGAGGTTTGTTTTTGTCTGTTCGTGATACTGAGATACGCATCACGGCAGCGTCTAAAAGCAGACAGGCTGATGGTGGGCATGCTCGTGTCTGGGGTGCAATTCTCTGATTTGAAATTCCTCCCATGACACATGCGCACGCCTCTCTGTGCATTTGTGATGTTATTTATGACAGAGATCTCCAGCAGACGTCGCCTACTTTTTGACAGACTGTCTCGCGGTTTCTGTCGTTGTCCTTCTCGACAGAGCTCCGGCAACTTGCCAACGAAGCGGCGCATTAATCAGAGCAACGGGAACAAGGCTTCTTCCCCGTCTGCGTGCGAGATACTACACCCTTCTACAGCGCGCTATTTCTGCTCCGCCATAACGTTCCTCATGATAATTCATGAGACGAAGCCGCTGCCTAAGGAGGGCGGCGCTATCGCTTCAGTCCTCTCGCTTCAGTCCTCTCGCTTCAGATATTTCTTAACTTTCGCTTTCTTTTTGTGCTTGTCTCAGCACGGCTTTCTGTCAAGACCGCCTCAAGACATAAATGTAAGGCTTTTATGTAAAGCACTCCCCCACTTTGACCACTTGAAAGACTTTCCAGTCCAGCAACCCCAATTATGTAAATACCATGTGGGACAAGAAACCACTGCAAAGTTGCATTTAGTCACCTGAGAAACGTGTTTCTGGTTTCCTGTTTGCCACTGACACCACGTGTATAGAAGTGTCCGGCGGAGTCTGGCGTTCATCAACACATGAACCACTAGTGATGCTGGCATTTACGACACTGCTGAGGTTTTGATATGCATGGCAGCTAATTAACGTCAGGGCTGTAAATTGAAGGAATGTGAGGGGCTCGTACCAGCATGATGCACAAGGATGTGAGCGGGGAGGGGTGGGGCTTAGACCACGGTTTCAAGGCTGACATGATAACAAGATTACATACATCAGTAAGTGGGATCAAAATGATGCAATTTGCATATGATAGGGTTGACCTCTTAAGCAGTGCATTGTTTT
The DNA here is from genome assembly GCA_029853015.1 of Chelidonichthys spinosus. Classification (NCBI taxonomy): domain Eukaryota; kingdom Metazoa; phylum Chordata; class Actinopteri; order Perciformes; family Triglidae; genus Chelidonichthys; species Chelidonichthys spinosus. The sequence continues at coordinate 9,186,318 of CM056837.1, forward strand.
ATCTGCGGATAATGACCAACTAGGGATCATAACATACGCCGCTGTTTTACAGCTAACCATTAGGGAACATGGTCAGGCTGAAGCTGCTTTATTATTGATGAGAAGCGGCGCGCGGGGGGGGGGGGGGGGGGGGGGGTTGGGGCAGGAGAGGAGATCAAAGCGGGCAAACTTCCCTGTGTTCACCTTAACATTGTTGCATCATAGGAGCTCGCAGCCATGGTATCATAACTCTGTGAAGAGAGTGGATATAACAGCTTATTCTCTATATCAAAGCAGGAGCCTCCTCAGCATGCCAATGGCCCTGCGTGTAATCTACTCCAAACGCGCTGCTTGTTAGTCACTAAGAGAACGTTTATGCAAAGAGACAAGGGGGGAAGGAAGTGGCTGGCCCTAACAAAAGATGCTCTCTTGGATGAGAGAGGGGCTGATCGATAGAGCCTTGAGAGAGCTATCAATCAGAGCCCCGGCCTGGTAAATTATGGTTTTATTAGTATTGAGCTGACCACTGCTGAGAGAGACCTTAAAACATTGAGATGCAGGCGCACATCAGAGACCAGAAGAAAGGGAGTGGAGTCTGTGTTGACCCCACCCAACCAAACATAACACAGAGCGATTGTCCAGTTAGATCGTAACTCCTATGTACTACAGCTTCCCCCTGCTGTCAGGGCAAATAGCGTTGATTCATGGAGCGAGGCCGCAAAGCGGTGCACTCTGGGAAATGCAGTTTGCCATGAAGTGGTGACTAAATTGAGGGAAGTAGATCGGAGAGCAGCAGAAATGCAATTCCAGCGCTGCTGGGCCCTCATTCCCAGCCGGCTCTCTCAGGACTAACTCATTTAGGAACAGCAGGGGAAACTCAATCGGACCAATTCAGGAAATAATATATTGAATCTGGTGGCTGAGTGGGCTGCTTGGGCACGGTAGAGGACTGCAGAGGTGGAGCGTGTGTGCTACAAAAACCCAAGTGTTTTTATTTAATGTATACATGTGTATGTGAATACACACACACACACACACACACACAGACATTCCTTTCATTTAGCAGCACAGTGCATGTGGTGTTCACTTGTTAGCTGTACATGATACTGCTGCACTCTGCTTGAACTTGGCTAATATGAACAGATAACCAGAAGGACAGATCCCTCGTGAATAAAGGAATTGAGGATGGAGGAGCATTTAGTTGGTGTGAGCGTTCGAGAAGGTCATAGGGTCGTATGATGAAAGCTCTCTGAAGTCGAAGTGAAACCAATGATGTAAAAACCGTATCGAGTGAAGAGTTTTTAAAAGTAGCTCATATAGAAAGTGGAATTATTAAACATTTTACTTTATGTCTTGATATCATTACATTTCCTTCTGCAGCACAAAATAACAAGATGAAAGAGTTCAATATGCTGTATGAGCCTTTTAACTAGTTAGCTAAAGTAGTGGGAGGCAACACAACCCAATAATCATTCGGACATTTTTATCTCAAAAATGACTGGATTGTTTGCAATTAAATTATATACAGACATTCATGGTTCCCAGAAGATGAAGCTGCCATTTGGTGCATGGTATGACATTTAGCTATTCTCGTGAAAATTGGCCCAGTGGATGACAACTTTTCCTTTAGAGCCATCGATCAAAATTCTTCTGTTTTTAATTACATTCCCATCACCCTCAGATATTCCTTGCGTTTAGTGCTAATTGGCAAAAAGTAGAATAAGATGGTAAACATGGCAACCATCGGACATGAGCATGTTGGCATGTATCAGGATGTTAATGATAGCATTTATCAGCACAGCTTTACAGAGCTGTGGCCACGGCTGCGTTCACACAGAGATGATTGATTAGTGGACAGTCTCTAGCTGTGTTGCATATGGAATTGACATACTGATTTTCTGATACAGCCGGACTGCCACGTACAAGGGAGTTGTTGATTTCCTGTTGTGAACATTTTCATGCAGTATGCAGGGTTGAAAAGGTTGTAAAAAAAACAAAGACTTCCGGGACTGATGGGTATTGTGGTCTGTGCTGGAAGTGATCCTAAATGATCCTCACTCCACTCTTCAAGGTACCAGGAAACAACTCTGAGCCGCTGCTCCTGCCAGCATGATTGGCTCGCACCTGGTTGCATCGTAGGACATCTGCATAACGTTGAGCTTATCTCAACTTTCCCCTGCAGTGCCACTGGGCTCTAGAGCAAACCACATGTATTTAGCTGGATAACCAGCAGGGTTGTGCTGATTCCACCTCTGCATGATGTTCTTGTGAAATTGAAGGTTGAACTCCCTAAAAGACCTGGGCACCCAGTTTTGGGAAGCGCTGGCATCAGATGAGGCTCTAGGTGGATGTGAGAAGCTAATGAAAGTGGGGTATCTAGCCAGCAGCGAGGTGAGCTGTGCCTGGGGCAGGATGCAGCAGCTTAAGGATTGTAATTACAGCATTATGGTGGAGGTTGACTGGATTAGGGCCACAGCAACAGGCAGAGAGACCGGGATAGAAGGCCAGGAAATGGCCATGGACGAGACATTATTAGCCTTACTTGACAGCTTAAGACTAGCCCTGTCAACACGCTGCTTCTCCTCCCTCACTGAGGACTCAAGGTCAGGGAGATGCTGATGCACAGGCAAAAACACATTTGTGCATGAGTCTGCACTTAACCACAAACACACATAACACATATAGGTATGCACACAAACACACACACACAGGCCCAGCCTCCATTCACACACAGACAAATATCAGCATTACTGTGTGCACACATAGGAAATGCTTAGTGAGTCCAGTGGGAGCTGAGCAGCAGACGATCTTGACTGGGCTCAGTGAAAGTCACAGTGCTCTGCCCTCTCCTTCAGTCAACAGGATAATCCACTCTGAAAATGACTAGATTAAGGCAGATTAAAGTCATGATGAGAACCTGTGGTAAAGAAGGGACTAAAACCTTGACAAAGACACTGAAAACTTAAAGGAACATATTCTCTTTTTGGGGGAAAAGCTCCTCGACCAACTCTTCAAACACTGTTATAATCGAAAGCTTTTTTGTTTTATAAGACAAATGAGATGATTGACGCTGGTGTTAATTTTTTTAATTTTCTTCTGTTCATTTCACGAGACAAAACTTGGGCGTCAAAATATATTCTCAAGGAAAAGAGCCAGGTGTTGAATCGCTACGGTGATATGAAATATCAGGTGACAGCAGAGTGCAGCTTTTACATGAAAATGTCACTGCTTGTCATGCACCAGTCAGTAAACATTTGCAAGTGACTAAACATGCACAATGCATTAGTATGCACGGAGGCAGACCTAATTAATACTGGATACACAAAGATTAAATAGCTGCCATTTTGCCTCTGTGTTAAGTTGATTCCAAAATCTATTTGCTATAGAAGCCAATGCATATTTTTTAAACGAAGCGTGTTCGGCGGTAAGAGATAGAGGGAGACAGTTACACATGGTGGTTTTCTCTGACACCTACTCCTCTTGACACATTCTATACATAATTTTCATATCATATGTTTCTCAGCTGCTCTCCCTCTGTTCCACTCTCTCTCTCCACACGTTTTCCTACCTCTTACCTGAAACACTCCATCTTACTTCCTTCCGGCTCATGACAGATCTGAGGCAGATTAAAACGTGCAGCGGGCGGTCGAGTAAAAGAGAGGGGAGCGAGTAAAATAAATCTTTATTTCTTCAATTTGAGCTTTATTGAGTCGGAATCATCCGGGGACATGCTTTTTATTAAAAGGCTGCCAGTGGCCGCGGCCCTGATTGTAATTGTGTTGACCCAGCCCACCAGTTCGCACACACACACACACACACACACACACACACACACACATTCTCTCCTCGCTGCTCTCTTATCAACACTGTCCCCGATAAAGTCCGCCGCTCTCAACCTCATTAAACCTCTCATTTATATTAAACAGCCGATAAGTCCCTCTACCCTGGGTACGCTACTCCCACGAGGCGGTGACTTGGCAGCACCCACAATCCTCCTTTTTCTTCATATCCCTTCCATTTGTTTACCAAAAACTCCCCACCACCCCCTCCTATCCGTCCCGCTCTCCTGTCTTGCTGCCGTGGTTGTTTTCTGATCTTTCCCTCCCCTGTCTCTTGGCCGGGAGCCAGCAGAGTGTTGTGAGACATCACTATTAGCCGGTGCCTCCTGCTTTAAAGCATGCTCGAGGTACAAAGTTGAACTGCGCAGGACTATCTCGCTGTAAGGGAGCTATCTGTAATAGTTCCTGTACAGGGAGTTTTCTCCAGTGCATTCCCCCAGCTGCCCACAGGCTGCTATCAAGCATTGTGGGAAATAAGACCAAGGCCCAAGGCTTATTCTCTAACTCTCTGCACATGGATGGGATTTCCCCCCCTGTCTACTAACTGACTATTGCTGTGGTAGCACCATTGTCTCGACTCCAATATTGGCTTTTGAAGATGGGGTACATTATCTGGGCCCGGTGGTTCCGGGCCCAAAGACTAACCGCTGACCGTTTCTCTTCCTGCCAAGACTGACGCATGCACTAAGTGTACAGTGGGCTCAATAACCAGCGATGCGGCATATCGACCACATGGCAAATGTCACTGGTCCATTTACTGGAGTTCATTGTTAGAGACAGCTGTCTATCGGCCTATGGGAAATCCATGGAGCTTTATCCAGCGCGCACTACTACAGGAGCCGTTTCACACTGCTGAGCCAGAACATACCGGCGTAAGCCGAGACGGAAGCTGAAGCCCCGGTTCCATGTTTCTGGAGTATTGATGGCATCACATTAGGAGGCGTATTATGCAGACCCCTTCCTTCTTCTTGTGTGTGTGTGTGTGTGTGTGTGTGTGTGTGTGTGTGTAGCTTCCTGTTTATATGGTACTGCAAAAATATTCCATCAATGATGAAATAAAAACAATTAATACATTTGAATCTTTAGAAAATCTGTGTTTTTGATTTATGCCAACACACTTGGGGTTATTGATTATTCCAAAAGTATACATTAGTCACAATTTGATTCAAAGGGCTTTTAAATGTGCAAAATACTGCTTTCAGTGGAATAATATCGCAGCACAAAATGATTTTCTGTCTAAATATATAGGAGAGTAATGTCTACCTGAGCAGAGAATTAAGTCACTCTCCTTGTGTGTATGTTGGTGACATAGCCGAGCCAGCAGCGTGGTTTAAGTGCATGTTGTATGTGAGCATGCTATACCGGCTAGCTCACGCCTCTGTGTTGCGGTAAGAAACAGCTGATAATGCTGTGCCGACCCACAGGCTTTCATCATGTAAGCGTAGCTCACACCCTCAGGTTCCCCTGTGCTCTGTCTGCATTGCCATTGTTTGCACTGTTAGCACCATTAGCTGCAAGCCACCGGCTCAGCTGTCGCCGTGTTGAGAGCTGTAGAGACTCAATAGAAATGCTCCCTATCTTGTACATAGCACATTTAATATAGACACAAGATTAAAGTAATGATGATTCCTGTAAAAAAAAAAAAAAAAAATTGCAAAAAATGTGAAATGTGTAGCAGATTAGGCTATTTTAATTATTGTCAGTTGACTAACACATGCATTGGTAAGGTACTATGTTTCTGAATGACTCAAAACGATGAGTCACAAATGTTAAACTGCTTCGGATGTCCATGGTTTTCATATTGGTCATATTTATGTATACAGTTACAATTTATCAGACTAAATGGGACCTTTATTCAGCACTGTACCTATTGTTAAGCCGCCTGTCTTCATCTCTTCCGGTTCCTGTAGGAAGCCCCTGGCAGCCCTCCGGTTTTAGAGCTTCCGGTGATGTCACTAATGGACAACCATGAGCGGCGGATTTCCAACTCCCTGTATGAAACCTTCGATGGCAGGGATAACAACTCCACGCCGCTGCCTAATATGATCGGACGCATTGGTGAGTCTTATACCTGCAAGGTTCTTTCACCTCTCTCTCTCTCTCTCAGCACCTCTGTGTCTCCTCCAACCTCCTACAGACAACCTGACTCCATAAATTAGATTTCTTCTGGCCGATCACTCCCCATTCACATTGATGGGAAGTGTGGTTGACCTGTTAACCTGCTCAGCGTATATATGTTGCCCCTAAATTGCTGCTCTCTGCAAAGTGACAGCCTCTGATCAATTTGAACATCAACCCGAGCCCCTCTGTGCTTCTGCTCACGCCTTCTCTTAAACCCCCCAACCAGCATCTGCTCCAAACCATCATCCCCCCTTCATCGCTCTGCATCCCGAAGGTAAGCTATTTCAGCATTCAAAACTCTCGGGGATTAACGTCACCGCTGATCTGCCGCGCCTTCGCTCCACTCCTGCCTGGTTTCACTCGGGTCAATTTCCATTCTACCCGGCTGACATTGGCGGGCTAAGATCTCTTCTCTTCAGGTGTATTAGAATTGGCAATTCAATCCTCGGGTAGTCGCCGCTGTCGTCTCCACATCGACGGATCGTTCACATATGCATACGCACAGCCGCTGAAGGTGATTGGATCAGTGTGTGTGTGTGTGTGTGTGTGTGTGTGTGGGGTGGGGGGACGATGCAGCCTAAACATGTCACATGTATCCGTATCACACTGTAGGATTTCATGCACTGGTTCCCTTGCTACCTGTCCCATCCACATTTTCTCCTGTTTCTTCTTCTTCCCCCATTTTTTTCTTTCTCCAAACTCACCATCTCATCTCTCCCCTTTCACCCCGTCAACCTTCCTCCCTTCTGTCTTCTGTCTGTGAATTTGGAATCTGTCACTTATCTACACTTTCTCCCTTTCTGCCCTTCTCCCGAATCACTCTCCTGTTTCACCCCCCCCCCCCCCCCCACACACACACACACACACACACTATCTCCCCCAGAGCAGTGCCACTCTGCCACTGATCACAGAAGATCAGAGGCTGTGTCAGAGGCATCTGATGGTTAATTAAGCCTGCAGATCAATAGGGCTTGCCCCTGACACTCTCCCTCCATCTCTCTGTCTCTCTCTCTCTCTCTGTCTCTCTCTCTCTCTCTCTCTCTCTCTCTCTCTCTCTCTCTCTCTTCCATCACGTCTTTCTCCTCCATCCCAAATCAAGTGCTCATAAATTGGTTCAGTTTTGCCCTCGGTTTGGTGTATTTCTTCCACTGGCTTTTCCGATGCCTTCTTTTCAGAACGTCACTCTGATCATAAGCGGCAACTGCACGCATGCTGATGGAAAAGTTTTCTTGCCATTGAAACTTCAAGGGCGCCCGAACTCATGTCTTCCCGCGGAATGGGTGTCAAATGAGCCAAGTGGAAAAGTTTTAGGGGTGGGGGCGGAGTGCTAAAGCAGTAAGTTATCACAGCTCGGCGGGTTCTCAGATGTTTGACGTGGCTTGTCTCACAGCAAGAGAGCGTCGGTTCCTTTTCTTCTCGGTCTTGAGGCTGTCTCCGAGTCGTGGCCTCATTAACCCGTACCTACTTTCTGTGACAGGTCTTCACTTTTTTTTCAAATTGACACAGTTCTGTTATTTAAATTTCCGGATGCAGTCAGGGTTGAGTTTATATTCATTACAGCAACACAACACTGCCGCACTGAGGTAAAAAGCAGCACCCGAGAAGAAGAAGAAGCTGCTACCAAGGTTTCGGTCCAAACTTTGCTTTTTGCTTCACACACGTTCCTCCTTTTCTCATCTTGAGTCTTCATTGTTTTGTTTTGTTTTATCCCCAGAATGCATTACATCTCAGTGCATAAGAAGAAAGGCTCTGTCTTCTGCCATCGAGCACGTGGCAATGACCTTGCATCTCACTGATGACACAGAGCTAAGATCTAGTTAACTTTGATCAAATGTCACAACATTTACTTTGAAAGCAAATTGCATCAGCTTTCCTGACAAATCTTACTCATTCATATTCATCTTCGTCTTTCCATTTCTAAATGTAACCAAAATGTCAGTGCACTACACTCACCCACTTTACTTCGAATTGAGGCAAGACGTAAGCAGACATGGAGACATTGTGAGACTATGAGGTAAAAGGTATTCCTTTGGCCATCTCATCACTTAACAAGACATTGTGAATTTTTTTTGTGTGGTAGTGCATTTCTCCAGGCTAGAAAGACAGTGGCGGTTTCCGCTCTATCTTCTTCTATATATGTTATTTGAAATGGGCTCAGACATATTGCCTGCTGTGTGAGATGTGACAGTAATGGTTAGGGGACAGATGCTGAGATCAGTTCGGCAAGGTCAGGAAGCACGCAGTCACCAGGGCTTGACTGACAGCTCGATGCAGAATGTATCTAGACCTGCTAAATTACTGGCTAAAGCCAAACGTGGAGTTTGGGAATGGTGAGGTATAGATATACGACCACTTCATCAGGTTAAGCTCAGTTTCCACTGAATTCTCCAACCAAATCAGTTCCTCATCTCTGCTCTACTAAAGTACCTGTGCTGCTATAAGTGGAATAAGCCGTCGAGGTAAAATGGATAGAATGGTTTTGCTGCTCAAGAATTAAGATCTGCCTTTGATTGTGAGGTATGGTAGCAAGTCAACAATATGAAACTTCTATTTCTGCCAACCTATGATTGATATGATTCCCCAGGTATTGATCAGAAACTGGACTGGCTAGTCTACTCCCTGCTGTCACAGGTAGCTCACTGCCTTTATTCTGAAACAGTAAGCATAGGTTGTGGATCTGCGGGGGGTTACAATTGAATGAATTATAGCAATTACGTGTACCATGGCAACAGCCAAGAAAAGCACAAAATGACGCTGGAAAAAAGGTGCTATTAAACTGGTATACTAGTGTACCATCATATCGCATTGATTGTAAGTGTCGCCTTGATCTTCCGTGTGTCGCGTTTTGGGCTGTCATTTAGAACTATCTGCCATCCGTGTGTGTTTGTGGGTACAGACGTTGAGCTAATCAATAGTCAGAGGTAATCCCATTTCCAGTTTGCTTCAGTAAACCATGAGATACTGTGATAGTGTCGGCTTTAGCTTCACACATGCACACACCATGCATCATGGCATCGTGGCCACAGGCTGAATCCACAGCTAGCAGGTGGCGAACATACATAGAGTTCTGCTTGACTACCTCCACATTTTCTTTCTTTTCTTCTCTTGCTTTCTTTCCAGCCCCAACCACCTTTTACCCCTAGGGATTTCTCTCTCAAAGGAGGAAAAACTGAAAGAAAGCAAATGAAGGGAAATGAAATATGGAACTGAGTGAAATCTCCTGCATGCTAACAACGTGCCAGCGACAGCCGAAGTTTGACACAAAGGTCGTTAGCATCACACCCGGGCTAAGCCTTCCGTTCTGCGTAATTGAAAAGTGCTGCAGGGTGCGGGGTCCTCACGCTGGGGTGAAAATTGAGGCCCTCGGACTGACGTTTTCTGTGCATGTGGCTGTTGATTCGAGTGCCTGAGTCAAAACACACACCAAGGACTGGCACAGGAGTGAGAGGGGAGGCTGGAGGTTCAGGAGCAGGCAAGCAAACTCATGCTGTTGTCACACAGGAAAGTCACTGTTCACAGGATGTAATGTGCACTGCAGGTGATGGTGCAAAATCATGTAGACACTCATCCAAATCCAAATTAGTTAGAGAAAGAAGTTTGTAGTTTTTCTATGACCATGAGGACATATCAACTTATTTATTAAAACTATGAAAGTACAAGAACAAACAGGAACACACCGACAACCTGTGGTTGTCTCCAGACACGATGATTAGGATTGTTATGGTGTTTAAAGGCCTTTTGAAGTGGGCTTTTATGGGGTACTTATCCATAATAGTGTATTACCGACAGTAGATGGCAGTCGGCGTAGCACCCAGTTTAGAGACTGAACAGGAGAAAAACAACATCCTGCTGATGGGGGCAGCATGATTTGCACCATTGTAGTTTGTTTGTGTTAATGTGTGTCTTTGGTGAATCAAAAACTAACCAAAGTCACACATTAAGACAAACAAACTAACCGGTCGAGGCAGCGGTAGTCAAGCGACTTCCATGCCCTGCCAAGGTAAAATGGCTCCTTTTTTCAATTAAGTCTGATGGCTTTGGCCAGAGTATAAGAGCTTTGGTCACCTGTCAGAAACATAGACTGTTTAGCAATTTCAATATAGCAAACCTGGCTTTTCTCCTCTCTGCTTCTCCACACCACCATCCACTGTAGTAATACTCTGACTATGTATATAAGTCCACCATAGTATTTGTACTACAGCATCACAGTATTTCACAGTCTGCAGGCTCATCCTTTGTGTGCTCTGCCATCAATGCAGGGGATGAAGAAGAGTGACCTCACTTAATTTGGTGTCCAGACTGCTTGAGTGCTATTAACGTGCCTTAACATACATGGTGTTACTCTGGAACCTCCCCTCTTCTTGTGCTTTACTGTATTTATTCACTGTGGTCATTTAACCAACAAGAGGTGCATTTAACACACATAGTTAACACATTCTGTTACAACACCTTTACGATTATATAAATATGTAAAATGCAGCAATTTAGAAGATAATATGACCTTTGAACCAGTAGGAGAACATGACTGTCACTATAACAATAATGATGACTCCTATTCAAGTGTCGCAGTGAGCCAGCATGCACAGTACCAGAACCCTGCACCTGAAGCAGTTCCAAGTAATTGAGTTGCATTACTTAAATTAAATTGTTATTACACCAATAAACTGAGAATAAATGATTATCAAATGAGAGAAACAGAAACTGAAATATGTACAAAAGCATACATATTGTAGAACCATTCAAATACAATAATAATAATATAACTCTATTAGCACTTTGCAGACATCGTTATGCGGGAACATGATTTCTATTTCAGGCGGCATGGTCCACCTACACAGCTTCGACTAGTCTAATTAGACACCGTCCACGGACTGTGTGGGGGTGTGCAGACGGTGCTTGATTGGGATCTGTCCAACTCTCGCATTAGGTCCGTTGCACCTGCTGGGTTCAGAGAAATTCATCATTCTTCTTGGTCCATGAAGTTTGGTGACCTCACATATTTCCCAGCGTAGCTCTGCACAACCTTGTAAATTAACAGAAGTCTAATTAACCAGAGTAAAAACAGCTTTGTGGGTGTGCAGCTCAGCAATGCTACATTTATAATCGAGTTCATGTAATAAATTAGTACACATAGTTAATACACATTTAACATATAATTATATATATATATATATATATATATATATATATATATATATATATATATATTATATGTATTATTGTTTATTTGTTTTTTCCTCCCCTTTATTCTCTGCTCAAGTATTTCTATACTCATTGCTTTAGTGGATGACTTGATGAATATTTGCATTGAGCCTGGAGTTAATCAAACGTATCCATGACACAGTATCTTTGTCCTGAGTGTGGATGCGTAGCGTCTACCTTTCAGGCTTTCGTAGCTGGCACTTGTGTGAAAAGGTTTAGGTGGTCAGTAATGATAATCCCTGAAATGGCATTTAAAGGCTAAATAACAAGCTTGGATGGGTTAACCTCTGGAATAGGAAAACCTTTTAGCCTCATCATAGTTGCATATGCCAGAAAAGTGGTTGGTTTAGTCTGACGGCGTGTGGAAGATCAACTATGCCAGTGGCGACAGCATCTTGGCCGCTATATCATCTTCCATACATTGTGTGGAAATACTTTGAGCTGCAACCCAATCAGTGTTTCAAGTCCACATTGCCACATTTTATCAATATGTGGTAATGGGGATCGTCATGACAACACCTCCCAGCCCAGGTCTCACTAAAACTGCTCATGACTGGTGACTGAGTGCTCTGTTCCTGGGTCCATGGGAACCACTGATTAGCTCCACATGTCTCTGAAAGTCCCGGTGTTTGGTGTCTCTATTTAGATCCTAGACGTTTAAATCCAGACATTGCGTTTGTCTACAAGTAAGTAAGAAATCAAGCCAATCAGCGCAATGTTCTGATCAATAGAATTGATGAGGGGATCCCTCATGGTGGAGCATTGCTAAGGTGCTTTCACTTTGCTGGTAGACCTGTCAATCGATCAAACTTCTGGACCAAGACTGCTTGAAACAGGGACCCTGTAATACTTCTGACCAAGATGTGGCCAAAACTTTGTTTTGTCTTTGGCATCAACCTGTTTTAATTCCGGTATGCATAAGATGTTCGGTTTGCAGTGGCATAACACTAATAGTGTTTATAATCAGAATTTGATTTATGACACCAGAGAACACAAATATACACATTCTAAGCATGAAAGTGCTGCTTGACTTGCTGACATTTAATTTGACTTTAATTTTCCCACATGGGTCCTGGTGATGATCATTTGTAAAAAGTCAGCGGACATGAACTTAAAGTTTTTTTTTTTTCTATTGAACCAAATGAACCAGCTGCAGGTGTGAAAGCAAGAAAATGGCACTCGTGCCCCCTGGTGAGCGTAAGGCTTTGGTTGCTACTAATGTGTATACTTGGGATGATTGCCGACTGCAATCCATGAACGGGTCTGATAGCCATGGCAGCTTGGATCAACTAATGATCTCTCCTCTAGTCAAATCAATAGGCCATAGTGTCACTGAAGGAGGGAGCAGGAAAGAGAGAGAAAGAGTAAGAGTGTGTGATGGACAGCGATTGAGGAATTTGTGCAGGAGAAAGAAGATGGAGTGGGGCTATTAGTGTGACCTCTCACCTTACAGCTCAATGTTTCAGCGGGCGACGCTTGGTCAGAGGGCAGAGAAAGAGGAGAGTGAAGCTCTGATCCATTTGGATGGATGCAGCCAGGTGGCCTCTGGAGCCACAGAGCTCATCTGTCTCCGTCTTCTCTTTCTGCCAGAGGGAGGAAGAGCATCTCTCATTCCTATCATAGAAGGTTGAGCATGGCTGGCCAGAGGGCTGCGTGCACTTCAGTGCGAGTGTCGTCGTGGAAACGCGACTTTCGCTCTATGCAGGTTGTATTATTTGAGCGGATGCAAACGTGTCAAGTGTGGGGCACAAGGCTGCATTTTGTGATTCCTTTGCACGTTTGGCATTTATTCGGAAAAATATCACAATAAAATGACTTTAAAATGTAACAGCCACTGCATTCAGACTGTGATGCTCTTGAGCCTCCACATTACTACGTGTGTGTGTTTTTTAGCATTTTTGTAGTGACTGTAATGGTGAGGCGGTGGGTATTGTGTGTGGCGGCTTCTGTCTGTGTGAGTCACGAGGAGCTATCTTTAATTACAGTGTGACAAAAGGCCACAGTGGCACGATCGTCATGCCGGAGAACTCATTCCTTGGTTCCAAGGATGGCAAGCATGAATCAGAAGCCCTTTAATAAATACCAAACAGCCCCTTTGTGAAAGAGCTGGCTTCTGTGAACCATTAATCATAATTGTAGGAATATTTATCCCCATGTGACCTCATGTACACATCTCTGGGATGTGTGTGTGTGTGTGTGTGTGTGTGTGTGTGACTGCTGATTCATTCGCTACAGCACCGTGATGGTTCTGTTTATCTTTTGCTTACATTTCCCGAGCTGAGTGAAAGGCTCTAGTGTTTTTAAGAATCGCCGAGTTCATCGGACGGTCATCGCGGCATTTTGATTGCGGGCCAAGATAGCAGTTCTGTGAATAAGTGAACACAATAATCACATTCACAGTCCTTTCACAGGTTTTAGATGCTCGTGGTTGTTTTTCTGCGATGCCATTAGTCAGGGGAGGGAAAAACAACGTTTATGTTGCCTCAGTAATACGTTCACGTACCCTTTCCTTGGCAAAAACCATGGCAACAACCGGGACAACTGATACAAATACACCAAAAGAATGCAGTCATATTACATCAGCCTTCATCAACCTTAACTTTCAGCTGCCTCAGTCAACACACACATTCAGCTGGTGAAAAGGAAGCCCTGCTGTTACTGTCACCTGCCTCCCTCCCACTGTGAGGAGCTGGTAAAAGACTATGATGTTAAAACAGTGAGTGAGCACCTTGCTGCACCAAAACACCATTGGAACAGTCTTCTTCCTCCCCAGATTTGTCCATACTCTGCGTTGTGCTTCTTGTCTTCGTCACTCAGTGAACCAAACAGCCATGTAACACAGACACATACTGTTATGTTTGTGTCAAGTTATTTCTTCTTTTTGGCCCAAATCTGCTTAAGTGTGCTCCATTGGAAGGATTGGTGGCGGCTGGTTACCCTTTATGCTTATTATGCTGACAGATGCAGAACACAAAGTGCTGCAGTTTCTCTAATTATTTTCACCTTTCAAATCATCGGCGTGGCCCCGACTATACCTGTCCAGCGGCCGCTCATTGTGTGAGCGCATTTGTCCTTTAGAGGGGAAGCGAAATGACTTTAACGGCTCTTCATCTGCAAAGCTGTCCGCTTGTGTCAAGAGGTCCTGACTGGAGATATTTCATTAAGCTGGGAGAGGAGTTTCTAATTAAAACCTGTGTCCCCCGTCGGCCAAAGTGGCCTGCTGACATGAGGGAGTGTGAGGTGAAAATGAGATGTTGGGAAATGCAAAGGGTTGTTAAGTCTGTGCGTTTTGTTCTTGAAATACGCCCCAAAGCTTTTACAGCGCTACCTTTAAGCAAACAGCTCCTCTAAGTTATATCATGTCCTTGCCAGGTGGCTACAGTAGTGGAAAACTCAGTGCTGCTGATGCAAGCGAGAGGTAACTCCACTCTACAGCTGAGGGAAAGTGAAGGCTGGTGTAAGGATGGCCCCTGTGGACACACAACCGCCGGGCATCTCTTATTGACATGCCGCACTTCTGCTAAAGTGACTGTGAAGCGGAGACGCTGATGACAAAGGAGGGGAGGAAGAGAGTTTGAGAAGGAGTTGTGCAAGGACTCCGAGGACAAGCCTGCACCATCATATAGAGGATAAGAGAATATAGATATATAGTATGGACGAGAAATACTTAGTACTGATCCTAGGCTAAGCTCCTCCTGAACTGGAGGTCAAACCTGTTTTTGTATTTAATTAATTCCACGTCACAAATAATGATATAAAGAAAGTAATTAATGATCAAAGATGAATATTGATACCCAGCTTTAATTGAACTCGACTCGGCCCGCCTGCCAGGACAGTGACTTGCCTAGCTCAGTCTAACCGACTTCCTGGAGTTTGTCACTGTCATTGCTCCAGTCCTGCTGATTTACAGTAGAGGGTGAATTCAATTACCCATGGTTCTCTGTCAAGCTACCAAAGTGAGAAATGGCCTTCATTTCACCTGGACAGTGCCGTCGTAGCTGGTTCAGATGAGCCGTCCATAGACGAAGGAATGATGCCTCCACAAGAATCAATTACTAGATGCAGAAGTCGTGTACAGGGGTACGTTTTCTAGTCATGGTATGAAGCAACTTGTTTCACTGGAACAAAATAATCATCATCAGGCTTATGAGATAATACAACAATAAGGCAATTAAAATAAACTAAAATAAACGCATCCAGGGTATCATCACATTTAAATGCTTTTGTATGGAACATGCATTCCCATAAAGGTATAATAAATCTCTTTTATCGCCTGCCTCTGATAACACTGACGCATGACAAATAACCTAGAATATAGACATTCTCTGCTTGAGTTCCTGTTTGTTGTTTGACTTCAGTGCTCTTTATGGGGTGGGGTTTGGTTCCCTCCTGTTCCTATTTTTTTTCTATCTTTGTTTTTCTTCTATTTTTTTTCTCCACAAAGAGCTAAACACCTCATTGCCACGTTGATTGGTGCACAGATTTACTTCCACAATAAGCATTAATCATTCGTCTGGCACGGGTGAAATGAAATGCCTCTCAGATTCATGTTGGGTTTCTGCCAGGGTAAATATTGTTGTCTGCTGTTAGTGATTACACTCAATTGTTCCCAAGCTATTTAATTTGCAAAAACAGCTCTCCGATAATGGAAACAAAAGCAAAAGGCCACAGGAGGTCCAGCATTTCTGTAAACCTATGTTTAATAGCAAGCAGGTGTGTGTGGTTAAAGTCTGAACTCTCTACATAAGTCACGCACTGATGAACGTGCAGCGGGACTCTTCCACATAGTCTGTGCTCTAATGCCACTTTCTTTGGCGTTGTACTCCTGCCCTTGGAGCTGAGTGCCAGCCATGACGGCGCATTCCCCATCGACTTTGACTCCCGAGGAGGAGCAGCAAAGGATTCAAAGGAGTCCTCAGCAGGGAGGGTCAGGCAGGACAGAATACAGATCAGGGGAGCTCTTCTCCTATTTGTCCTTGGAGAAAGAAAACTACTACGACTTTTGTGTGGGACTGAATGAAGGGACTAGAGTCTGGATAACAATATATATATATATATATATATATATATATATATATATATATATATATATATATATATATATATGTGTATGTGTATGTATAATGTATGTGTATATATAATGTATGTGTAACACATATAGGTCTGTGCTGTCCATTTTCTGTCCCCTTCCATGAGTGTTAATGAGCCCACCACAGTTAAGCTGCATGCATTGCTCATAATCGCTGTTATTTTTCCTTTCAGAAAAATGTGCGTGTCCTTCAGGCATGCTCCCATATGAGAATTCCATAACAAAATGATCTGGGCCAAAGTTATCTTTGTGTACATTATTATCCTGGTAATTACTAAAGTCAGATAAAACCATGTTTACACATCTGTGGAGGAGTGTGTGTCCGTGCTTTACCCCAGCATGCAGACACATTCCCTCTGATTTTGCCACAGATGTTATCAGGCACCACTAATTTAAAAAACAAATATGAGCATTGATGCCATGTTGTGTTGTATAATTGTGAAGAGACTAAACACTCTTCTCTCCCCCTCAGGAAACTACCAGCTCTCCCCGACTGTGAACATGCCGCAGGACGACGTGGTGATGATCGAAGACGATAGGCCGCCCCTGCTCCCTGCCCATCTCTCCGACCAATCCTCCTCCAGTTCCCACGACGACATGGGCTTCGTGGGAGAGAACCCGCTGCCCTGGATCCACGAGCTGCCCGGTCAGAATGAATGGTGAGCAGTGGGTTGTTTTTACTTTGCGGTGAAGTCCGCTGAATTATTTATAACTTGATGGACTTCAGACAGGCCCTATGAGGGAGAGAGCTGGATGTTGTATGTATTTCCAGTTACCGGAGGTTTAGGTTAGATTACTGTGTGTGTGTGTGTGTGTTTTGTGTGTGTGTGTGTGTGTGTGTGTGTGTGTGTGCGAGGCCTCCTGCTTCAGTCACATCTCTTGATTTCATTTTCTGCAGAGCATTGGTGGAAAATCATACAAATACGCAATATTATAGGACTGTATATGAATGCATTTTCAGTTTTTGCCTACATTTACTACATAGTGTGACCATTTGCCTTAGCGAACCAGGAAATCACATTTTCATATCATATCCGAGGGTTGTTATGGGGAGGTAATTATATTTTTCATTAGGGCTGAATTTTGAATCAAAAAAATGTTGGTAACTTTTGAATAAATATGCAGTTATGTACGGTGTGGATGTGTAATATACTGTGTGTGTGTGTGTGTGTGTGTGTGTGTGTGTGTATCGTGCTGCATTCTGACCCCGCCCACTTTTTAACCGTCCACTCAAATGTGAATGATTTGATTCAAATCCCTGTGGTAACTGTGCACCACTCACATATGCACTTTCACTGGGAAATGTGTCACAGCACGGCTGCTCAACACGCTCTGACTTCCGTTTCCATGGAATTTTCAAGGCTGCGTTTGAGAGCAGGAAGTTATAGCTGTTCATCCATAAAAGCAATAATCATCCCCTCTGAAATGACTGAGTTTGTTTCCTGTGTGATTGCAGTGTACAGGTACAGGAAACATGAAAACAAGGCTTCAAACCGTGTCCTCATTTTTTACTAGCTTGTGATTGACTAGACTTTTTTTTAAATTTAAAGTGAGCCTTTTTTATAAACTTTGGTATTGTTTCCTATGATTGGCTGGTTGTGGCACTACTGTAGCACCGGCTTTGTTTTTTTCTTTTTCAAGGTGAAATGCTGGCTGCCACTAATAGAGGTGCACGGGCCATTTATTTCTTTATTTATTTCGTATTTTAATTTCTTGTTCCCTGGAGTCTCTCTCTCTCTCTCTCTCTCTCTCTCTCTCTCTCTCTCTCTCTCTCTCTCTCTCTCTCTCCCTCATTTATTATGAATGAGTAGATTTGCTCAGCATGCCTGTTGTTCATGTGATGTCAGAGGTTTGTCTTAGTGGATTAGGTCCACAGCATATGGCTGCACCGCGCTCAAACTTCCTCGCACGCCCCTCACACGCGCACACTCACATTCCACGCGTGCACACACACTCACAGACACACACATGCATGACGTGTCCACACACGGCAGACGTGTGCTATATACCACTGCCTGAGGTTATTGTGAATAATTCATGTCCTCCAAGTTGCACACACACACGCACACGCACACACACACACACACACACACACACACACACACTCTCTCTCTCTTTCACTCAAACAGCTGCTTAAACGCACCGAGTGTGTATCCTCTTTCTGAGTGATTTTTAGTGTTTCTCATTTTCCTTTTCTAGTGCCCCCAACATCTCACACACACACACACACACACACACACACACACACACAGCGTTAACATCAGCCAGCAGGGGGATGTGGGTCAGCCAGACTCCAATGTATCGGAACTGTTACTTTTTAATTAAGCTCTTGCAACAGTGCAGCCACGCTCCATATTGAATATGTATTGTGCGGAGCTGTGAAAGTCTCACCTCTGGCCTCCAGTATTATGCAGCGTTCCATCCTCATGGGAGGCGGCTTGCCAAGGCCACAGCTATAGACCTAACAGTGCATACACAAAGCACAAAAGTGGCTGGATGTCTTGTAATATCATTGTCATTCAGGCTCTTTCTCTTCTTGTCCTTTTTTTCACTCAGTGGAATTTAACAAACTGAAATTGCCCCTCTCTCCCTCTCTATTCTTTTATTTCTCTTTATTAATTTATTCCCTTTGCTGCAGTACAAGTGGCCCTCGTGACTTTGTTTTAACAGCGATTAGCGAGCCAGTTGGCTTGTAAAATTAATTTAATCCCGACTTACTTTACGTTATTAATGTAGGGGTAATGAAAAGGTCATTTTTGCATCTGGTAGTGGTTATTATGAGGTAAATCACGTCTAATGTAAACAAAAATCAATTAAAGAACCCCTATTCTCTCATAATCTACTCACCTCTGCTGTAGAATTCCGTAAATGTACATTCTTATCTCACCCTCTATAATATTTTCCCTCTGCTGCCTCCTCTCCCGGTGAATGATAGCCCGTGTGTTAATGTGTTAACGCGTAGGCCTCCAAGATAAATGGTTGTTTTGGAGGCAGGAATCCCATCTCACATGAGACACATAAATTGACCTACTTCCCCCCCACCCCCCCGTGACATCACTAGCCATGTAATGGGTGTGTGTTCTGTCCACAGTCCTTGTTAGTTCATGGTTTCTGCGTGGAGATGTACGACTATTATGCATTCTCTGAAAGGACGGCTGCGTGTCTGTAGCTGCCGTGTCGTTATGAACCATTGTTGTACCACATCAGCTTTATGAGCTTGTAAGATCATAAAACAGGCTATAAATATTACAGCCCCGTGCTTTTAGATCTCTGTTAAAATGGTAATGTGCAAATATTTGTTGCTGCTGTATTACAGACTGTTTTATTAGTGGTGCTATGAACCCAGCTGGGTGGTGGTCGTATTGAGCGTAGTGAAAGAGAATAGAAGTTGGTCTACGTGAGGTCGAAGACTGTGGTTTCAGTGTCCAGGATGTGTGGAGGTTAAGATGTGTGTGATGGTGATGCAGGGAGGTGATGGGAACCAGTATGTGTCTCCTGTCAGCTTCCACTGGATAAATAAAGACGGTAAGTTATTACTTTGCAAGTTGATTTGAGCATTGGGTCCTGACCCGTCACATTAATTCCCTCTGCGGTGTCTGCCTCTTCCTTCATTAGTTTGGACCCAAAGCCAAACAGGAAGAACCACGTCTGAATGATTTACAGTAGAACAGATAACACACAGCGGTTGATACGGCGGCTTTGCGGTGCAATCTCTACAACTAAGAAGATGAAAGGTTTTTCTCTCAGGAGTGGAATGTGGAACAGTGTCAGAAACACAATTTACTGTATCATCATGGCAGCTCCTAATACAAGCAGATTCTTCTGAGATGAGTTTCAGGTTTCCACCTGGTTCTCATCCCAGGAGTTAATAAAGTGGAGTTGCACGGCTCCAACTATCTGGGGTCCAAGCCCGTGGCTTTTTCTTTTGGCAAGGTTAGCTGCAAATTCTAGACTTTTTTTATTATTATTTCTGTTACAATCAGATGAAAATCCAGATCTCAGAAATGAGTGTTGAAACACTCAGCGATCGTATCATCGAGAGGCGTTCAGGGATATGGAGATATTAGTTTCAGCTTTCCTACTAGCTGCATTAAGCCCACGTTCTAAAGCGCCGAGACACTTTAGAGCACCTTCACCCACGCCTGGATGGATAGTTACCTTTCATCAAAACACCTCCTTGGTAGTTTATCTCATCCTCAGGTACCTTCAACTTTGTCCTTCAGAAGCAAAAAGGAAGCCTTTAGAAGTATTTGCAAGGATTCCTAGCAGTGTCATATCCAAAAACAAAGTCCTTTTACTCCGGGGAAGTTTGCACTATAAAGTGCTGAAGCAAAGAAACTTGAACTTGAAGACGAGGCTCTTTGAGAGGCTGAGAACGTGTCTCCTCCCAACAACAGAACCTCTCTGCTTCCTCGTACTGTCTCTGTTCATTTAGCTGCTTAGATGCACAATAAAACAAGTCCAACTGTACTGAAGACAAGCATGTTGCACCACATTTATTACCACTGTAATAAAACAAAAATGCAACACGTATCCGTTAAAATGCAACATGCGGCCACATTAGTGCCTTTGTATGGCACTTTATTAACCCTGTTTCCTGTAATTGCAGTTTAACATAACTTAATACAGGACTGTTAAGCTGGAGTAATTAGACATTACTGTGTGAACAGAAGTTTGCAGTTTTCTCACATAATTGCTATACAGTGCAGTCAAATGTTATTGTAGTATGATAGGATAAAAAAAGTATTTTCATTGTTCCGAGAATGTGAGTCTCAGAGGAGGAAGGAATGTGTTCCAGTCGGGGGGCCGCCCTGGTTATGTGCACGTGCGCATTAATGTTAAGAAACAACTTGCAGATGTAGTGGATGAAGCTTAAACTTGGATAGAAATAATATCACAACAGCATAAACAGGATGCTTCTTATAATTGAGGATATAACAGGAGGAAATGATACATGTGTGTGCTTAAAAGCAGATACAGGACCTTTGTGATATGAATAATACAACACATTTTTAATTAAACATTATTTGTTTGTTTGATTGATTGATTTAATTGCATGACTATTATCTATTCAAAGTGTCTGGGTTTTCAGTCTTCGGGTTGTAAGTGAAGCAATGATTAAATCATGGGTTTAACACTGAATACAAATCATTTTTTAGATTTCTGGAATTAAAAGTTGGA
Organism: Chelidonichthys spinosus; assembly: GCA_029853015.1. NCBI lineage: Eukaryota > Metazoa > Chordata > Actinopteri > Perciformes > Triglidae > Chelidonichthys > Chelidonichthys spinosus. Next base: position 9,207,729 of record CM056837.1, read on the forward strand.
GTGCTTCGGTAGCCGAATGTAGTCCCAGTTTCCACTCCCGCCTTTGTTACATATCATACTCCCTCTCTCTCTCTCTCTCTCTCTCTCTCTCTCTCTCTCCGACCGACCCCTATAATAGTCCTTGTGCTGTAAACCCATTCAGGATGTCTTCATGGCTCTGGTAGAAGGAAAGTAGCCTCTTCAAAAAAGGAAAAGTCACTTTCCGCACTCTTGCACCACTAGGGGCGCTGTCACATCCTGGATATAACCAGACTGCTGCCGTCCCCACGGCTTGGACCACAATCTGGATGTCACTGACAGGGTGGAGGATATTTGTCAATTCTTATCAGGGTGAGGGGGAAGAGAAGTGGACAGCAAGAGAGAGAGAGAGAGGAAGAGAACTAGACTGTGTCACAGGTGGAAACATCATTTCCCAGATAGCCCCGACACTGTCTGTCACCCGGCAGAGATGCAAAAAGACAAACATACTAACTCATCCACGCGTGCTGCTGCACAGACGCGGTCTCGCGAGTGTTAAGATACACATTGGCTGGTAAACAATTTCACAAATTAACATATAAAGTGGAAAAGGTCCGCGTGGACGCGAACAAACAAAGTTCCAAACTAACATCGCAGGCACGCCGCCTACTTCAGCTGACTCCCTAATAGTCTCCATCAGCAGTAACGTAACTAAGAATCACAAGTGCTCTATTAAGCACATGTGTTTTTCCCATCAAGCTATTAGCATAACTACATATAAATGCAAACAGCCCTATGATGCATGCACATACACACTATTTTACTAATCTCACAAGTTGACTTGACCACACACGCACACACACACACACACACATATAAATTGCAGGCATTGTTTTTCCTTAAATGCTAATGGTCTCCAGGAGCTTCATGAATATTTACCACATCTCAGTGGCGCATCATTGTTACCAGCATGTCATACATGCTTTTATTCCTGCGCTCACCTTCAGCGTTTTTATCTACGGCTTCCCGTGACGTGTGCCGTGTGTTGGCGTGCCCTACGGTGCCTGAATGTGTCAGGGGTTGTCGGCGAATCTCAGCGCGAGTGATGCAGAAGTAACCCCGCACACGCAAACAAAAAATATGTCCTCCGCCCGGTCCTCGTCAGCCGCGCTCCCGTTCGGCAGACCAGAGGAGTGAGCGCAGCAAAAAACTCAATTCAAGCATCCGCACGCCGGGCGCGGAATGAATGAGGAGGTGTACGCGGGAGTCAGCCGACGGACAAAGAGGTCTTAATTGATCTTGTTCTCTCCCTCTCCATGGCTCCTCTCTGCAACTTCATCACAATTAAAAGGAGATTACAGCAAATCACAGGTGCAGCTGCTCGTCTGTGTGGCATCGATGGAGTCGTTTGATTTTTACGGCCTTCATACCCAGGCTTAAGTCAAATGTTTTATAGCTGCAATTACGTAAGTGAAAGTGGTTATCCAAGACAGACTTTTTACAGAGCAAGAAAGATGGAAGAAAAAGCTCTCTGTTCAGTTTTGTATCCTCTGCAGCGTAGAAGTCATCCCTACTGTCTGGTGTGTGTTGGTGCCAGCAGGACAGGCCTCCGCGTGGACTTCTCATGCAGGGCTACTCAATGATTGAAGGCAGCTCTGAGCTCCCTGGCCCAGCTATGCCTCCATGCGGTCAGCTGAATCGGCCTCCTCCAAACCTCAGAAGGACTATTTTAGAAGCACCTTGCCGGGCAGTGCTCTCCACCTCTCGCCCCCTCTCTGAGGCGTTGAAGCTAATGCACACAACCCCCCCCCCCCCCCCCCGCCTGGTCGATCGAACCGAGCTGCACTTTTCTAAGAAGTAGGACACTTTGAGACTTACCTCTTTGGGGTCATTTTTAAATGAGGCTAAGAAGGGTTGGGAAAAAGAAGTAGAGAGAAAGAAAGAAAAAAAACGTCACGAGGGTAAAGTGTGAGCACAGACGGCTTTTAGCACACACCACTTAGCAACAAGGCCGATGTGCAGTTTGACACATTTCACTTCCTGCGAGGGGATATGGAGGCAGGAACAAGTTGATGTGAAATGCAAGTTAAAGCTGTGGATTTGCCTGTGAGCAATCCTCAGCGCTAGTTAATTTTAGATGATGGGAGGACTTTGAACAGGGGGAGCATCTGCTCCAAATGGCTCAAAATTGCTTTTAAACAGTGCTTAAAGATGGAGAGAAGAGGCAATGCATTATCCAAATGGATTGAGCCCACTATTAAAGACAGGCCAGCGGCGTGGACGGGACCGATGGTCTCGGGAAGAAACTGTGCCACTCTGGTGATTACTTAACTTGTCTGGGAGGCAGTCACATGGTCAGACTATTTCTGATTCCCACCTAACCACTACAGCTTCCAATGTGACTGTGTATACCATCATAGACTCAACCAGTTATGGTCCTTTCAGTTGGCTTTTCTCTCCACCAGTAGCTGAGGAATAATCTGGACCAGAGCAAAAAGCCTTTCAAAGTCGTATCTCATTACAATGAGCATTCCTTACGGGGGAATGAATAGCCAGTAGAAAGTGAATACGAGATCGGTAATTGAGTGCCGTATTTCTTTTAATGGACTGTCGTAGCTGTGAATCTTTAAGTAGACTAGAAGATTAATACTGTTAGTACATTAAATAGCACACTTATTCCCTGGCTTGTATTGTGCTTTTAATGCATAGTGATATATTTAATCCATTTCCTATCCATATATGTATGCATGTATGAATTCAGCGTGACCTGGAACAAGGGTAGGCAGCCTCGCAGGTAAAACTCGCTATAATGGGACGCATGTTAAAAAGTGGGGGGTCAGCAGTGGTGTCGAGGGTCACCGCCACCTCTAAATAATTCCCACCGCAGGGACCTCCTTCTCCACCTCTCCTCAGGTTGCCCTGGACCCCCAACCTGGACATTTAGTCATTTGCTCTGCGTGAACCAAAGTAAAGCAGAGGCAGAGTTAAAGTGAGCAGCAGCTTCACTTTTAATGCCTGCAGTTGCTAAGAGAAGCTGGATTTATCCATACGGCGACCTTCTCGCCAACTACCACGTACCTGTCTGTCTGACAGTGCTGTGCATTAGCCCACCACTGGCCTCTCACTATGTCTATGTCTTTGCCTATGTTTGATGGTGTTCCCCCCCCAAACTCAATACTGGCAAGAGTGAACGGAAATCTAAATCCAGTCTGGAAATACGTCCTTTCTCTCCTGCACCGTCTCAGTCACGCTCCGACAGATGACATTTGCGGAGACAGAAAAAGAGAGGGCAGGATGTTTTTTTTTTTTTTGCGGTCTTGGAATGATGAGAGGAGAATAGCGCGGAATGATGAATAAATGAATAATACATCTGTGCTGTCATTCCTCTCTTCCTGCTCCACCTCCCTCTCTTCCTGTGTCAGCTGGAGTCGGTCCTGGGAGGCGGTCTGATCTTAGTTGGGATTGTCAGGTATGGTCGACAGCAAAGTGACATGTTGACGGCGGCCCCTCGGTGACGCGTGAAGCGGCTCTTTTGTGCAACGGGGTTGACAACCCAAATAAGAGTTGTTTACATGCAAACTAGTGCCAGCAGGTCGGCGGGTGCTGTTAAGTGATATTGCAAATATTGAAGGATTCTTGAAGTCTCATCTGCTCCGAGAACATCCTCAAAAACAACTTCTGACTCTCATTCTCAGTCACAGCAGGTGATTTGATCACATGGCTGATGTAAAATGCAGTCATTTCCGTCTACTAAAGGATGTCTAGAGGTGAAAAAACAAACACTTGTAAATTATTATAATGTATGATCATCAACAGAACAAAGGGAATAGTGACAGTGTCCTCTCATGCATATCACATTTATTAGACTCCATCAGTGACACGTCTCCTCCCCTCCCTCTCCCCTCAAATGGCAAGATGTCCTTACCTTAATTGTAAATGTACTCTTCTGCATGCAAATTCCAGTGCCCCCCCCCCCTCCCGACCTCTTTTCCTCACTCCCCTCCGATTTTCAATTAAGATCCAGACAGAGATACAGGATCTCAAAGGGAGCGCTCTATGGTGGGTCGGGGTCTGCCTCTGCTCCAGACATGGAGGAGGAGGGGGGTTATTGAGTGTCCATGACCCCAGAGCACCCTCACCTCACTGGGATATCACACATCTAAGCCAGGCCTCTTCTACCCAATTGCAACATGTCCTATTTCCCACCCAGCAGCGGTGTCCTTGATTAGACTAGTCATTGAAATGAAGGATTGAAACTGACGGTGTGTGTGTGTGTGTGTGTGTGTGTGTGTGTGTGTGTGTGTGTATTGAATGTCGATGGTCATTGTCTGATAGTGAAGGCGTCTTTTGGGCTTAGGTTTGGGGATGTATGAATATTAATTAGGTAGATTTTTATCTCCCAGTCTTATTATAAAAGGGGGCCCCTAGAAATATGATTTCAAAATATACCTTTAATTGGATTAGCTGGATCTGATTAAAGTGTATGTTGTTGGAATGACCCTGCATGTGCCACGTCTCCTGCAGCATTATAATACTCGCCTTCTTCCCCGTGAACTGTAGCTCGCTCAGCCCAGACGCAGACGCCGACCCCGACGGCTCCTTCCAGAGAGAGGGCTTCGGCCGCCAGAGTATGTCCGAGAAACGCATCAAGCAATATGAAAACGCCGCTGAGCTGGAGATCGTTAAGACACGCAAGTCCAAGAGCATGGATCTAGGTAAGTCTACGCCTTGTACACTTTTTACACACATGGAGTCCACTGTGTTTTTAAAGGAAACGTTCCACATTTTAGTAAATGTACTATTTACTTTCTTAATAAACGCATGCTGTTTTACTGTGGGTTATGAACCAGACTGCTTATCTGCCATTCCTCTCCGCTGGATGCCTGACAAACAAACAGTTTGGGAAGCTCTGTAAAATATTTTTTTACAGATTAAACAAAGAAAATACAACACGTTAATTAGTGATCTTAAGAAGTGCTGGTTCACGGTTTGTTTAACCTTTGACCAGCCGTTTCTAGCCTTTGTGCAAAGCTACGTTAGCCGGCTGCTGGCAGTAGCTCCATAGTTATAAATCAGCCTAAAGGGGGTTCACACTTCTTATCTAACCCTCAGGAAAATGAGCGTATTTACCAAAATGTTGAACGTCATCTGTAAAGCACAATTTACAGTTTATTACAATTGAATATATCAATAGTTTTAGACTTTGCGCTTGAGACCTGTGAACATGCTATCACTACAACAAAGTCCGACAAAAAACAGATTATAGGCGAGGAAACAGTTAAACCAGATGATCCAAACCACTTTATTTGGAGGGGAAATCCAAAGTAAACACACCTGAAATGTGTGAGCAAGTGTGACAAGTACACTCGGTCAGAGCAGAGTCAGACAGTGGTGAACCTTTACACCAGAGAGCTCTTGGTCACAGTTCTGGGGAATCAAGTACATCGGACTCGACTGTGGGTTTGTTCCAGTAAAACATGTAGGATTGTTTCACAACTCCATGGTGAACAAGGACACCCCGACTTGTTATTGGACGAGGTCTCCCTGAAACCTGTGGCCCCTCAAGCATTCAATGTTTCTCACCATTTCCAGTGAGACAGGAACACACACACACACACACACACACACACACATGCACACTACATCTCCTGTTTTGGCCTCCATCTCCAGTGGCCCCGTGTCCAGTGGAGCATGTGTAAAACACAGGAAAGAAGAGCACAATGGCCTCTTAAGTGACTGTCCAATGATGAGAACACACACACACATGCACACCCTCAAACACAGAAAAAGATGGAAGTCCAAAGTCCCTCCAACGGAGGCTGAAGCAGGAGAATAACATCTAACTGTCCCACGTGGAGCCCAGAGACCTGGAGGAGTTTGACTCGTGTCTAATCCAGGTCCACCTCCCATGATCAGCCCGACACCGTCCATCCTCAACTTTTCTACAAAGTCAGACAAGACAAGAGACAAGAGTGCTGCTGAGGAGAAAGACGATAGTTAGACATTGGATAGGTTTCACTGAGCAATTAGTTGAGTATATTTTCCATTATGTCCTTAGTGTCAAATAAAACTATAATTGGATATAACCGAGCATGGGAAGTGAGTAGAATGGACAGGAAGCTGAGATGGCTCCACGATGGTGTTCTCATCATTGCAAATGCACATTTTATCAACCAGTTTAATCAAAAAAGCTTCCTAATTGTTCTAAAGTGGCATCAGCATTTCTTTGTGAATTTGATTAGTTTTAGATAAACAGCATTTCTTTTTAACAGTTCATCCGCTCACAAGGCGATGCCTCACTCTCGAGATAACTAGCATTATTGACATTTTACAAATCTCTATTATTGTTCTATTATATCTTAGTCTTCAGATCAGCGTGTGCGTTATTAGATGTAATTCAAAATCACATTCCCCTCCACTACTCACGGAGCCCAATTGAGTTTGTGAAGCATCCTGCTGACAGAAATTTTCGCCGATATAAAATCATAATCCATCAGCGGGAATAACATGGCGTTCAGAGGGTGCAGGGAAATAACTAACTTGTTCCTGATATAACTCTGGTAACTGACAAGAGTTCCCCGGAGGAGGAATGTTTCTGTCAATACGTGGAACGCCGGCTCTGGTGTCAGAATGAAAGCATACTGTGATGCGGTGAACGCATACGTTCCCTTTATCTGAAACTGCCACACTATGTTGATTATTTTAATGTAATTATTACATCAAAGCCACACAATGAAAAGTGGCATATGGGTAATGTATGAATTGAAAATAAATTGAGCCAGAGAACATTATGCTGTTATTTAACCTCAAGCCTTTTTTTTTTTAGTAGCACATTGTCGTACATCGACATTGGTCTTCAGACGTTAGATGAACCAGCAGCCTGACGAAACATGCTTAATGCTATCCCCTACCGACTCCCGCTTTATTCTGTCGCTAGATCTTTTTGTCCCCGCTTTTAATCGTCTTCCAGGTGTTCGCAAATCACATCAGCAGATGGATTTCACGACTTTGAAGCCCATCGTTGTTGAAATAGGCTAAACTGGTCAGACACCCCGCGGTTCAATCCCATTTAGATTGGGAACGAGATTGAGTGAGGGAAGAAAAGGAGGACGTGAGAGACGTGAGGTGCCGTGGCTGGCAGCAATACATTAGCACATCCCAGCCACTTTGCCTTGTGAGCCTCGTGATTGACGGGCCCTTGCATGGAGTGTAATATCTGCTCTACTTACATCACTATTGTCAAACTACACTGCACTTTCTGCTTCTGTCTCCTTGTGCTTTGCATGTGCTCGATACCGTGGAACAGAATTACTAACCCCTCCTGCTTGTTTATGCTCTTTAACAGTAACTGATGAGATTAACCGCTGCACAAGAACCGATGGAGGTAAGCAACCATGCCCGGACCAGCTCAATACCGTCACCATTATTACAACGGACCACGCGACAGCTGGCTCCGCGGGTCAATAATAGAGACAGGAAACCACACTTTCTCCATAACCAGCTCAAAACCAACTATTACTGGCTGTGTGATCCATATGGAGGGGCGAGTTGTTTGAGGTAATTGCAGCGCGATCCAAAGAGTTTATTTTTCATATTGCCGAGAGAGAGTCGCACGCTGTTGAATAGAGACTTGGCAAGTGATGTGGGAACCTGTGCCATTGTGCTCGTTCTGCAGTGCAAATGATTTAAAGAAAACACTGGTTACTGCCGGAGTTTGTGTGGGGCTGGAGGCAGCCAGGCAATGGAGTGGCATTTGCAATAGACACATTCATTGCCAGTTGGCCTCTTTAGTGCGCTGCAATGGATCCATCATAGAGGAGCCTGTTTCTGAGTGGAGGCTGGAGTGTGTTATAGTGCATTCAGTCCATGAAGTTAGCGCAGAATGAGCTGATTTCTGGGTCAGTGAGGGAACAAATTGGAAAATAACATGGCTTTTACCTGGTGTGTACATGGTTAATCATACCATATCAGGTATGTGAGTTGACATGTAGGCAGAAATATGACAACATGTTGCTAAACATAAATATTAAGGCTAATAAAGCCTCGTCACTGAAAGGTCAGAAATGGTTTTCTCCAGCAGATGCTGATCCAGTAGGTTGCCAGGTTTGTCATGGGAGTTGCCAGTTCTGCATATTAATAGCATAGCTGAGATGAAGTAGGCGGCCTCGGTGAGAGAGATGAGCAGGATCGAAAATGTAATGTTATTGGGTTGATAAAAGTGCATAATCATAGTTGAGCGTCCAGCAACCTTGATTGAGATATCAACCCGTCCGGGCGATGATGAGTCCTGTGTGACGCAGCGTACAGAGGACGTCCTCTGTCGGGCTAATGAGCCACAACTGGCAGAGAAATAGGAGCCCGGTCGACCCGGGGACGCCTCACTTCCACTGGGATACCTGGACATGGCCTTCCCGCGACCACCTTGGAGGCTATTTTTAACATAATTACCCTTTTACCGCCCTGTTTAAAGCCCCGGCTCTCTGAATAAATTATGTGTAATGGGAGCCCCTGTCTGTACACAGATCTTTACATGCAAGGGCCCGTGGTGAATAATGGCTGGGGAGCATAGTTTTAGCTGCTCTAATTATACTATGGGCTCCTGTTCCTGTAATAACGGCTGCTGATTTATTCATGGAGTTTGCCATACCTCCCCTTTAACGTTTAGTGGCAATGGATCTCCTCCAATTAACTGTCCTTGCCCTTAATCTGGCTAAGGAACACAGCACGTTGGCCGCAACAAAACTCCAGGTGCACTTTCTCACCTATTTGGTTGGTTGGTTTGATTATCTTTTTTTTTTTTTTGTGTGTGTGTGTATGCATTTCATTTTGATGATTTTCATTTGTCCTCCAGACGTGTGGGGAGTGACAAACTTGTGTCTGTATGCAATGGGGGAATATGTATTTTCATCCCTCTGAATAAGAGGGAGATGAGGAGCCGAGCGCTGGGGCTCCTGTTGTGTGATAGGAATCACATAATAGACTGGCATACAGAGAGCTGTCCGTCAAACTCTCCCAGGAGAGCCGGGACTGCTTCTGATGAAAACAAAGGCAGGTTCGAGGCAGCCGGGGTCTATGGGCAAATTCCCTCTCTCTGCCTCACTCTCCAGTTCTCTTTGTCTCCCTGCTTCTCAGCCATTCACCACACCGGCTAGAAACAATGGCGGAGGGGATCATGGCGCCGAATACCGAGTGGGAGGATAATTCCCTGTTTCCGATTACAGCAGATGTCATTTGTGTTCCCTTGAACTGTTGCATCCTGTGCGGCTCTAACTTGCAATCCCATTGTGTCAAACATGCACCCTGGCTTCTGCGTGTCCGCTGTTGGCAGGCTTCATGCATAAGCATCCAAAAACTGACATTTACATGCCGTTTGCACTGGGTTGATTGGGTTTTATAAGTATGAAAAATCCCAGCGTTTCCCTGGTACGCTGTACGTTTCTTTCAAAATGTGTTTATTTCTGTAGGCTGTCCTCCCTTGTCCTTCGCATGATGAGATTACTCCTTCTGAACAAATTAATTATATGATTTTTACTTGCATTCGCTGGGTCTTGTGAGGCTGTCCATGCTTCCCTAGTATTACAATTTGTCATAGTAATCAGAAATGGCCCACCTCCTCTGAGGAGCTGAGCAGTAAAATGAATCTTCTGTTCCTGCAGCCGGGGAGCTTTGAACCCCGTAGATATTTGTAGCACACAGTAAAGTTAGATTTTATTGTCCAACGCAGCCTGAAGGCACACATATGAGCTCTTCCCACTAAATGGGATGCAGCATTATCGGATTGGTTTTCGTTTATTGGGAATGGTACTTTTAGGGTTTAGTCCATGTTGTCTTGGGATTTGGCACTTTTATTAACATTGACGAAAAGGAAGGGGAGGCGGTACGTTCAAGACATAACGGTGCATTTAGCAGTCTGGAAACCCAACACCGAAGGCTAACAGCTGACCTTTTAGCCTATCTGACTTCTTTGACACCAGATCTATAGCTGACATGGATGATAGAGAAGCACTCCCAGTAAGGGTGCATTGGTAGCAAACGTAGCAGAAAGAGGGATGCCCTCGTGACCCTAAGGATCCTGAACGTCACATTAACAACTTTAATTTTCCTGAAAATGACGCGATGATTGAAATGAGAAATCAATCCTCGCCTTTCCCAACATGCGTCCTCTGCAAGTGGCCGTCTAGGTGCTGTGTGTTTGCACTGTGAGGCTCAGATAGCTGGCTAATCACTAGTGAGCGGCTGCAGGTTTGCTTGGTTAAGGGATGAAGAAGAGAAGAGCAGAGGGGTTGAGCCAACACAAGAGACAAGCTGCCACTGGGACAATTATGATAACAGTAGCAGCTTATATGCATTTCTGCACAGTGCTGCTAGTTTACCCTCGTCTTCCTTAATCTCATTCCTAACCGGCTTTCACAGCCGTCGTGTGTGTTTTCTCTTCCTGACTCTTAACTAAGTGTATTTCAGAGGAAGGTACTCCAGAAACAACGGTCACAAGTTGTTCCTTTTAATGACTGGGCTTTGTTTTCTTTGCCTAATCTGTGTTTAGCTGTGCAAGTCTGCATCTAAAGATCCACTGTGATCACCCAGCAGCAGTGGGTCACGCCTCATTTAGGCCGCTTTAAACATGTCCAGGATCGTGTTGATGCTAGCTTACATGTCATGGGTGTGTGTTATTTTGCCTATTGAGGAGTCCCATGTACATGCAAACATATGTCTGCGTGTGTGTGTTCTATTCAGTGAGGGTAAAGACAAGGCCTCTTAATCCCAACAGGAAGAGCTGTATGGCGTTTATTTACACCACGGAGGAAACAGCGGTACATACTCTCTGCATGCGGCGGGTCTGTATGGTCTATGGGGAGCCGTAAAGACACAATGCTGCTCTGTCCGAGCTCCAAAGACATGTGCCGTGCCCTCAGAGAGTCCGGGAGGCTGCTGAAGTAATTGAATCAGCAGTTTATCCATTAATACTGATAGGTTCCTCCAACAAGGCCCCACCTGCACATATTCAGAAATCCATCTGGTTATGTTTGCCGCATGGAGGCAGAATAAAGGGGACAGAAAATCAACCGGTCTGCTTGTTTACCAAACGGCGGCTGAGGTAAGAGCTCCGGGGAACCGACGGACGCTCCCCGACAAAATGAAATACCAATACCCGAGTCGCGCTCCACTTACATACCCTAAATAAAACCCCTGGCAAGCATCGGGGAAATAATTACGTCTGTCCGGGGTCTGGAAACAGTGTTGAAGAGGTTGACTGTTCAACATCCACTTTGCTTTCCACATAGCTGTTCATCCATCAGCATCTAGTGTGTTTCCCCCGAGGCCAGAACAGCCCTTCATTTGTATCATGTGTACAATTTACATGTTAATTAACGAATTAAAGGTCCAGATATGTCCGCGCTCAAACCAAAGCTTGTATTGTGTTGCAGTGTGCAGCAGATTCGATGGTGATGTGTTGAAGGTTGGATTTCTCCAACCAGGCTAATCAACACAAGGCCGATAACAGAGCTGGTGTGCTCTTACCTGCGTCCTTAGAAATAGAGCAACAGATTGCAGCTGTCAGATATTGTTTGTGCTCAGATGTGCTGGTGGATGCAAGAGAATGATGGGAATGAATGCACTCAGAGTTGCTTGGTCTAAACGCCATCCCTTTCTTTTGTTGTACTGAGCCTCTCAGAGCTGTTTAGAAAGCGGGAGAGCAATGAGAGGACCACCTATGGAAACAGTTTGAGGTTTACACTCCTCCTAAACATTTGGGAAACTTATAATAGTTTAGTATAACACTATGATCGCTCTGGCGCTGCGGTGCATTGCCGCCTTTGATATCGGCCCATTTATATGCATTATGTTTCAGCCACGTAATTTAACTGTGCAGACACGGGGACAAAGGTTGAATTATAATTCTCAACAGGGAAATGTCTCGCGGAAGATATAATACTCAGTTCTCATTTCACACACTTCATTGGCCAGGCAATGGCATCATTTGTTTCCCATGTTAATTGCTCACACCTTCTCTAGGCCTGCCAAGTATGTCGCATAACATCGTCCCATATGAAAAACACGCAAATGATTAATCGACACGCGACGAGCTCCGAGACGATGGTTTTGGGTCGCCTCGGTGTGGGAGTTAGAGTCACGCGTTGTTAGTCCGCTGGCTTCATTGCCGCTTTACTTCCTCTTCCCACAGGTTCCTCAGAGCAGGAGGTCGGAGCCTCGCTGGGCCTGAAAAAGTCCAGCTCCCTCGAAAGCCTTCAGACAGCTGTTGCCGGGGCGACGCTGAACGGCGAGATCAACGTTAAAAGGCCCAGCTCGCGGATCGCCAGGGGCCGCGGCTGCAATGAGAGCTTCCGAGCGGCGATCGACAAATCGTACGAGAAGCCGGGCGTCACGGCGGCAGAAGAAGAGAACAGCATGGAGACGCGTGAGTGTTGAGACATCAGTGATTCATGTTTGGGGGTTTTTCAAGACTGTTTATCCACAATAATGTGTGTCATTATCCCAATAGAGGATATCAGGAGATTATTAGAGAGAAAATCACTCAGTGTAATATAGGCCAACTAAATAATGCTTCCCCAACGGCAGGATTTACCCCCGAAGTTAACTATCAAGGATCCCCTTTAGATGTGTGCGTGTTTGTGTGCATGCGTGCATCATAAAGCACATCAGTAATAAGCGTCTAGGTTACACACTCAATAATATTCACATAGTTCATGTTGAGTGGAACTGTCAGAGACAGTGGCAGCATGTTTCCCCAGGAGCCTACATACTCTTAAAGAGCATTGAGTGCACGCGAGGAAAACATTCTCCCCCAAATACTACTGTTTATTTTACCCATAAATATCTCAATAACACGGAATGGCATCCACGTTGATTATAATGGAAATACACGTCTGTTCCAGTTAGTTTTGGTCCAACTTTGTCAGGATTCCTCACATTTGTTTTACCCGCGTACCTGACCGGTATTAAAACCAGAACTGCTTTACTTCTAAACTACTGGAAGACATTAGGAAGGAAAGACATCCCACTTTCCATTTGAGTGAATATATCCATCCCTACTTGGTGTTTGATGACAAAAAGACATGCTTTGGGGATCGGGAGACAGCCGTCTTACGTTTGGTGACAGGTAATAACGCTGCAATGCCACAAGAGTAATCACCAGATATAAATTTCCATTCACCATTAAAGGATTCCATTAAAAGAGCTGCAGGGACATTTGAAAAAGAGGGAATTATTTGCCTGAAACGCTTTGTTCTCATAAGCTCTGTCGGCAAGTCGCTAAATACAGTCTTATCTCGGCAAAGAAAAATGGGGAAAGCAAGCGATTTCCTCTGCCGTGGTATATTGCATTCTCCCCCATGATATTCAAATAACTCTGTTTTTCAATTTAGATAAAAGCAGCCAGCCCGTGCTCGTCACCGAGGTTAATAGTCAAAGTTGACAGATAAGCCGCTGACTTCATCTGCTCCCGGACTTTTATTTACATAAAATAAGAATGTGGCATCACCTAAAGAAAATGTGTCCCCACAAGATATCCTGCTGGGAAGAAAATGCACTTCCCCTTGTGTTACTTTGTGTTGCAGCGTTTGAGGAAATACAAAAAAGAAAAAAGGGAAATCTGCTCTGCTGAGCAAAAATGTTTCTTTTATGCTTTGGAATAAGACTGTCAATTTTATTTGTCTGTCACAACCTTTGCTGACAGGCCACCTTAAATGTTGTTTCATTCTGCTGTCATTTTGTCGGCCAAGTCTTTTTCTATTCTGTTGCATTACATGTGAACGGCCTCACCCTTTGATGTCCGGAGTCTCTTCTACGTTTTTTTTATTTTTTTTTTGTAGTACGAGCTGGCTTCCAGTCTTGCTTTTTTTAATAGTCAAATGAAATTGAAGATGGAAAAATTGCATTTAAATGACATATTAATCTTATTTTTCCAGGTTGTACTAAAACCTCCTTCCACAATCAAATAGGTGACGTCATGTTGACCATTCCCACTCATTAAACAGACACAAACAAAGACACGTTCCTGTGCATCCACACTCGCAAGCCCACATGGGACCATCTGGATTACAATGTTTAGTGTGTTATCTGCAGCTTGCCATTATTAAGCAGTAGCGACATTAGCACTCCCGCTAATCTCAGTCATTTAAATAGGCAGATACAGCTCACAGCTGCGGTTGCTCTTAAGTGAATGATAAGCAGGCAACAGATTGGGTTGATCAAACTGATACGCTGAACCTGCTCCTAAATGTGTGGGGATGGAGAAACGGATGGGAGGGGCTGCATAAACGCTGCATAATTGAGCAGGTTTTAAGGTGCTGGTTGGCGCTGTATCCCTGATGCACGGCGCCCCGTGTTGAGATTCCATTTCAGTCATATCCTCCGAGATGGCAGCTTCAAGAAAGAGCTGATAACTCCACAGATCACAGGAGAAAACAAACTCAACTGTTCCTTGAAATGTGAATCCAGTCTGTCTCATTCCATATACCTGAAATCCATCACCGCTCCCTGCCTCGGCTTTCTCTCGCGATAAGCGCTTTTCTCTCCTCCATCAAAGGCCGAACTTCGACGATGACACGCAGGACTGTAATAAATTACAATCTGAAGGACATCTACCTCACGCCTCCGAGCCGGAGATGCAGCAGAGACGGGAGCTCTGCCGACTGCGGTGTGCAACACATTTGCAATTAAGATCCCTGGGAGCCATTTTCAAGATTATTTAAATGTATAATTACTGACAGATTAATTACATTTTGCACATCAGTTCTGATTAGATGTGATGGAAACTTTGAGTTTAATCAACCCTACCTCATCTAAGGAGTTTGGTTTCAATTTGATGTCTGGGTTGAAATGAGTTGAGACGTAAATTAAGAACCACATTCATATGACAGTCATTACAGTTTCCATTATTTTTGTATGGAATTCGACAGAAAAGCGGGGGAACGGCCGTTCTCCTGTGAGCTTTGTGAAATGTACACATATAAAATAACTCCAGTCTCTCAGCGAAGTGAAAATATGTTCAACTGAATTCTCAAAGCGTGTACAATGTAAATATATTCCGCAGTAATGAGGCGCTTGAATTCAGTGTGTTTTGTTCAAAGCTGCCATACCTTGTGGGACACAGCTTTTCTTTTCATCGTTCGTCTGATGAAAGAAGTGATGCTTTGTAAGCGTTGGAAAAAGAAGTGTTGTTACTGTTTGTTTCTCCACGAGGGAGTCAAGTGGAAGTACCTGCCTTTACATTTCCATTTATTTTTTTCTTTCCCCTTTGTGTGTTTGTGTGAGTTTACTGTTCTGTCTTCCTCTCAAAATCTACATCCAACACCCTCTCCTTGTCCCTTATCTCTTCACTCCAGTGGACGAGGACACCGAGGGAAGTTCCCGATCAGGTCGTGAGTCCATGTCCACCAGCGGCGACCTCATTGTGGGCCCCGGGCTGAACGGCAACCTCTCCAAAGACGACAGACAGAGAGATCGGGACAAGGTTGGAGGGAAGGAGAGGAAGAAATCTGAGAAGGAGAAAGAGACGGAGAAGGACAAGAACAAAGCCAAGAAAGGCGTGCTGAAGGGCCTGGGCGAGATGTTCAGGTAGGAAGAGGACAGAGCTCAGCGCTGAATCCTCAAAAAAGTCTCCCCTGTGTCGCCCCGAGCAACAAAACGCTATTTAATTCAACTCAACGCATTTAATGGACGCACACGCTTTGAATGCAT
The DNA here is from genome assembly GCA_029853015.1 of Chelidonichthys spinosus. Classification (NCBI taxonomy): domain Eukaryota; kingdom Metazoa; phylum Chordata; class Actinopteri; order Perciformes; family Triglidae; genus Chelidonichthys; species Chelidonichthys spinosus. Next base: position 9,223,389 of record CM056837.1, read on the forward strand.
TCTCTGGATGTTGCCGGCGCTAATCAGGGACCCCTCTCCTTGAACCCGGTGAGATGGAGGGAGGGGATGGAGGGGAGGGGGCGTTATCGACCTCGAGGGCCTCTGGCACTTTTGAGCCAGATTATTTTTAATAAGGGCAACATGTTTTATTCATAATCTGGTGTGCGCGTCCCTCCTATCCAAACACTCTGCGCATTTTGTTAACCAGCGGACAATGTTCAGGGCCCGTTTGGGTGCTAATATGGGGGCTGTGATGTGGTTCAGGGGATAAAAGACCTTTGAAGATGATAATATCGACTGCAGGTTGGAATCGTTGCCTGTGGCTGGTATCCTCAGTGGCTGCCTCATCATTCAGGGGGAAGACTAGCTTGGGAGACCATGTGAGGGGGCATGATCCTGCTCTCAAAACCTCTTTAAGATTAGGAGGGGGGAAATCTTTAGTGCCAATTATTTAATTTATCAACACCCTCACCTGCTGTAGGTCTTCGATATTGTGTTATCGCCTCACATACAGCAGGAAGTTGGTCAGGCACCACTGTTAGGTTTGTCTGCCAGCTTGGAAAATAATTCCACTGCCTTTTGTTTGTTCAAGTTTACTCTTCGATTATGGTGATTTTGGAACTACACTAGTATACAACATACAATAGTAGGAGAAATGTGTAAAGAGCCCGGGGATCAAAATACACATCCTGCGGGGATCCATCCAGTATCTCTGCCACAAGGAAATGAGTGGGGGAGTGAAAATGAATTATTTCAATTGCATGCACATTTGAATACGGCATAAATTAACGGTGGAGGCGGTGCGGGCCGTAAGTTGTTTTCATGTGGATTAGTTTAATGGGATTAGTTAGCGTATCGCGGCGCACGGCTCGGTAATGAACAATAAAAGACGACAAGTGTGTTTCGAGGTCACGATTGAAGAATGCGGGGAGCTCGCTTATCTTCCATTACTTTCACTCTCAGGTTCTTTCCCTGTCTTTGCCTCCTGTGGAGTAAATGCATAATGGCTACATACGGCCTCAGGCATGGGCACGTATACATGTGGAGACACACAATGAGTACACATAGAAAGTGAATGAGAAATATAGCCCTCCCTTTCTGTGGTGACCTCTACGACCAATTGTCACACAGCTGTCATCAACTTTAGTTTGTGTAGTCCCCTCTGATTGGTCCATGCAGAGTATGCAGCACAACATCATTGGTCCAGGTGTTTGCCTGAGGAGTCTGTCTTGAGCGTATACACACACACACACACGTTCACACACACACACAGATGTGTGCTGGGTTTGGAAAATGAAAAGTGGAAATTTGAGCCACAGGTTTGACATGCAATCATCGCCGTTGGCAAACCTTTCTGAGCGTGTGCTCAGCCCGATAGGTGGCTGCCGGGTGATTTTAACTGTGCACGGGGGCCCGCGGCGTGCCCTCCTCGGCCTCATCATCGTTCTTCATTATCTTTGAGTGCCACCGCCACTTAAGAGTTGGCACGCGGCAGGCCTCGCTGACACTCCCCCCTTTCACCATGCATTTAACGGCAGGCCCCCGCGCCTCCTGAATACAAAGAGGCAGCCCTCTGAACCAGCATGGCTCTCCGGCTCTCAAGCGTTTGTCTTTCTCTCTTGCCGCTGCTCCTACACATGTTAGCCCCATTTAGACAGACGATTCCGCTGTAATGGCGGAAAAGGCGAGTCAAAATATGCTGCGAACCGGAGCGTTTAGTTAGAAGTTTGTTTGCAGCGTAATGCTGCTGTCTGTATTTAGATTGCACCCCTGCAGAACGAGTGAGACGTCCCACAGTGTGGCCGGGGTCTTGTCTGGACTCATCGACTGTGTGACGTATTCAATGAGCGTCAGAAATCTGATTAGCTCGATGCATCAAAACAACTACGAAGGTGAACTTTGTCTCTTCTCGCATATTAGCATGACTCGTCAACCGCAAGCAAAATGCTGTGCAACATAAACATGTCTATGCGTATAACGGCGGCCTCGTACGAGCAACTACCGGCGTTTTATTTTATAGAACGCCGTATCGCCTCTATCGGCTCTGTGACAACATCCGTTGGCGTCTCAGAGGCGTAACATTCTGTTACGCCTTTCCGCCTCGGCGAGCGTTTAGAGTGACGATGGGGCGGAATAACGGCGGAATACTCTGCAATGAAAAGGCTGTCTAAAAGGGAGTAGTGACTCAGACAATGCTCTCCTGAGATCTGTGACAGCTCTCTCACTCGCACAGCTCCTCCATCCTCTTCCCTCCCCCTTCAGGTTTGGAAAGTGAGAGATGGCAAGGAACTGAGGTGAGAAGGAACGTGTGCCGCCGGATAAAATAACAAACTGTTTTTTTGTAAAGAATCAAGCAGAGCGACGTGAAATGAATCACAATCAAAAGGGAGGAGAGGGAAGGAAAGTTGGAGATCTGTTGCGTTTCGCACTTTTAGCGATTCTTGCCAAAGTTTTGACAGTAGATGAGTTTGACAGTAACTCCACACTCTCAGGCTTATGAGTCACGGAGAGACTTTACATCAGCAAGTTTCACATATGAGTGTCTCATCATTGCATCAAAACATCAAAAAGGCACCCTGATTGGGCTAATCCTTTGTAACGCTCGTCTCCATGGTTTCTATTTGCATAAAATGGAGGGGCAGGCACTTGCTTTTTTTCCCCTGCATTTCTCAAACATGCATGTCTCACACTCACGTTCCTCCCGATGAGGAGATTTCAAGGAGTTTGCAGCGCACTGCAATTTGAGCTCATTTGCACGCAGGCCTTTGGACGGCCTGATGAACGCGGAGTGCACGTCTGCTTAATGGACAGCCTGATTGGGACTGCATTAACATCAGAGCAAGGAGGAAGGAGGTTGGCCGAATATAAGGAGACGGAGGGAGGACGGCGGGAGGGAGAGACTGTGAGATAAATACTGTGAGTGCAAGAATGAGTGAAAGTGTGCGAGTGTGTGATGGAAAGAAAATTGACTGCCTAAAGCCCCGAGCAAAGAAACTGCAGTGCAGAGCCTCTCTGGGTACTGTACTGCCTATAGGATGGCAGACTGCGTGATATGGGGTCCACTGTATCATCCAGTAATGAATAGCTTGTAATCTTATGAATGGATAGTAATGCGCATGCATGCATAGGATGAAATACCAGCCCTGGGCTAGCTTGACGTCGTTGTTATTTCAAGGATGTCTGCTGCATGCACGTATCACTGTGTCCATGTCTGCATCCAGTGGTGCAGAGTGGAGGGCAAACCATTGTACGTGATTATTCACGTCCAGTCTACTAGATAACATGTGATCATTACTTTCTGATCCTATCAGGTTTGTTTATATGTCGGGAGCATTGCCCAGGGCAGCGTTAGCATGCTAGCAGACAACGATGTCCAGGCCCGGGCCTGCAAGACTCCCTTCAACATGCCTAATGAGGTGTTGTTTATCTGCTCTGTGAGGGACTGACCTCCTCCATCAAAGCCCCATCTCCATCTCTTGATATGTGTGTGTGTGTGTGTGTGTGTGTGTGTGTGTGTGTGTGTGTGTGTGCATGCATACAAAATATGACCATCCTGACTTCGTTATTAGAGAATTCCATTTTTTACATGAAGTGAAATTTTATGTTATGTTGTATGTTATTTAGACTTTAAGATTGTGTGTGTGTGTGTGTGTGTGTGTGTGTGTGTGAGTGTGCATTAATATTTCTACATCTAAATCAGGGAGGGAAATGCATTATTTTGTAGGAAGTACAGCAGCATGGAGAGGAGTGAGCGAAGGCTGCAAAAATAGAAGTCAGGGTTAGAATGGGGAATGGGGGGCCGAGAGGTGTAGGGGGGGTGGGGTGGACTGGGTGAGGGTGGAAGGAGAGAGGGAGCGTGTGCACTGGAGTGAACTGGGGCACCAAGGGAGAGTGGGAAAGGAGGATGAAAAGGAAAGGGAGAGGGGGAATGAGAAAAGAAGGGAGCTTTTCACAGCGGCAGTCACGGCATCGGGCTACTGTCTGCCTGGGGGGGGGGGTCTCTGGTGATTTTGTACATTTTGTGTGTCTGTGTGTTCATTTTTAATTTGCATGCGTGTGCGGGCGTCATGCATGTTTGCGTGCGCGGATAAAAAGATGTGTTAATGGACTCTGGCATCACCCTCACCCCCTTTTGTCCCTGGTGCTTCCTCACCCGCACACGCAGTCACCCTTAACCCTCCCCCCCATGCACCCTATCCACCAATCTGATAAGTGGCATGCCTCACGCTGCTCGGTGTGACAGCCACGCATCCCCCATCACCCCCCCACCCTCCACCGCTCCATCACCCCAGGGACCTCGTCTGTCTGCTCCTCCCTCCAGATGCAGCCCCACTCAAGGCAACACAGAGGGATGTGGGAGGGAGGGAGGGGGGGGTGTGGAGAGGACAGGAAAGAAGTGAAAGCTGGAGTGGAGGGACGCTGTCCGTCCTTCAATCTTTATTATACTTACACAGTGTGGAATCACGCAGGGAGCAGCGGAGTGATGGGGTTTTGGCACGAGTGTGATTCCGTGTGTGTTTGTTTGCATGCACGTTTCCATAATCCAGCACGCCTAGAATATGGATGCCATGCCGTGAACGAGAGATTGCCTCGTGTGTAGCAAGAGAGTGGGTAGTTGGCGTGTTCCGGCGCCGCTCCGTGTCTTCGTACCGCATGATTCTTTCTGCTCGTGTGGGTGTGAACAGCTGATGGCGGGTAAGCCGGCTGGATCATCAGTACACCGACATGACACATGCATTAGCCCGTTTTTTCATACGCACACACACTGACCGAAGGCGTGCCTGACGGATCAACGCGCACGCCCCCGCCTCACGCACACTCATCCCCCCCCCCCCCCCCCCCGGCACCGCACACACAAGGTGCACATATGCTTGTAGTACTACGCCACAGTTGATTTGGAGACAGCAATTAGCTGCCTCCACATGTGGGCGCTGACATCTGCTGAGTGTAATCTGAGAGAAAATGATAATTGTTCTTGTTTTGTTGCCTCACTCATGAGAGGTAGTAAAGGCAAGCACAGGGCCACAGCATCAAGCCAGAGATTGTAAATGGGAATGACTGGAAGCTGGGATGATGTGACGAATATGAGAAAGGCCATACATTAAAAAACAGGAAATAAATAAACATCAGATGGTTGCTCAATGATTGGAGAAGTTGCTTTTCTATTCTCCAAGTGGGCAAAGATTCATTCCTCTGAAGTGCCTGTGAACTACAGAGTGACTTCCTGTCAGCTTTAAGGGCGCTTTAGTGCTGCTGACCCTGACCTTTGACCTCCCTATGGAGTGGACAAAAGCAAAGTGAGCCACTGATATTTCCCATCGTGTATTAATATTTCAGACAGAACTCAGTAGTGAACTCTGGCAGCTTTTGGCAGCTTTGCCAAGTGCAAAGTCATACCTCAATATCACCTCCAGCAGCCTGCACGGCTAAAAGAAATATCATGTCACTGAGGGCCACTATACAGAGAGGGGGGGCAGCTTTTTCAACTCCCCTCCCTCCCCCCTGCATTTCCATAGTTGGTGCGAGTTGCCAAGACTTAAAAGGGGTAATTTTTGGGGGGTGAACTCTGGACTCCATCACAAAAATGTCCTCGGAGTGTGAAATACCATTACTCTCCTGCCAATCACGGACCAAAGAGGCCCAGCGGGGGCAAAACAACAAAGTCCCCCACTGAGAAGATTAGCGCCACTGTCATAGAGTGCAGTGACGGGAGACGAAAACAGTGAAACAACAAAGCTCTTCTGTTCGGCAGGTTAAGGCAAGAACCGCCGAGCTTTTTGTCTGGTGTCAAAAAATTGGATGTCACTGTCAATTTAAGGGCGAGGTGAAGCATTTAGACGTAGGGAGGGTTGAACGATGGGATGGAGGAGGGGGGAGGGCTGCTCTACGACATCAGCCACCATGCAAGGACGAGAGATGGCGGGAGGGGGGAGGGTTGACTGTCCGGCCGCACTTCCTCTGCTTTTGGCCACTCGATGCAAATGTGATTGGGCAGCGCTGTGCCTGCATCAGACAGCCCTGAAGTAATTAGGTTTAGAATGATCACGCAGTGCTCCGAGATAGACCTTGAAGCATGGGGAGAAGTGGGGAGGCGGTGCATGTGTGTGTGTGTGTGTGTGTGTGTGTGTGAGGAGAGGTGGCATTGCACGCCGGAGTTAATTGAATCTGAAATCTTGTCGGCCTGAAATGAGATACACCGATGTCTCTCACGCTGTGTCTCAGGCAGAGGGCTGCAAACATGACTGCATTCATAAAGTGTGTTATTAAAGAGCTCAAATTAAGTGTAGCAGGGCACCCCTCCATACTTTACAAGGCCTGTGACTACTAATGATCCAACCCCGGTGGAGTCCACCCTCACTCGCCGACAGAAACCCAAGGCTATCTTCCTCTCCTCGTCACTCTTTCCACATGTTCTCCCTTCTCCTTCTCAGCTATCTTCCTCACGTTCCTCTCCCTCCTCTCCCCCCTCTTCCCCTTCCAAGCCCTCTCCTTTCATCAGCCTCCATGTTCCAAACAGAAAACCGTCGGATGTTGCTTAACTTCCTCCCTCTCCGTTTGATATTTGTTTTTTCACACTTTGAGACACTTGGATTCCACTTTGATGTTTTTTTTTTTTTCACCCTGGCACAGATCTCTTTGATCAATCGCAGAAATACGCGTTCCAATGCAAGTCGATTCTCCGAGGAGAGGCGGATTTGGAAATAATGAGAAAACATTAAGAACACGTACGGAGATTTGAGAACGGCACAATCCCGTTTTGTTTGTGTAAATAGTATAAATGAATCGCTAATGTTGCAGTAACAAACCATATCAAATGTATGTTTTGGTCTGAGGAGGGGGGGGGGGAGTATACGTTGAATTAGAGATGCAAAGCATGGTTGATATTACAGAGACAGAGGTGAGAGTTGCACACGGGAGAACCTATTTATTCCCCCCTATGTGCTATGCAAATGAAGGGGGCCGCCTGCTACAGTACCACTCATTGCTAGTCTGCTCAGCCATCCACAAGGCTTAGCATGTAATGAAATCGAGGCCTTTGGCTGAAATGACCTTTCCCATCCGGTGGGTTCCCACCTGCTAGTGTGTGCACACACCTTACCATGTGAGTGGTGGGAGAGAAACAATCACATCAACGGCAAGGAAGATAAAAGATGGAAAATTGCTTTGGAATTACAAAGGTAATATCAATCGATGTTGAATTACATTTCTGATTTCCATCAAAGGCAACCAATTAAAGCCAGGAACCGCATTCCTCGTGTTCTGTCAGTGGCTGGACATGTGTTCGGCATGTAAAGTGAAATTGTCTATTTTTTTTTTTCCTCCTGCGTTTTCACTCCTCTCTTTCTCTCCCCCTCTTCTTTTTCCTGTCTTTTGTGAGTGTCAGAGAAATGGAGATTCTTTTCATGGTTGGATCGCAATGTTTGTCATGAAGGAATCTTAATTGGCCTCTCACTGCCATACTCGGATGTGTGAGCTGTTTGGCCCCCTCCTGTTGGAGAGAGCACGGAGGGGAGGGGTGTGTTTCCATGGACTGAACTGTCCACAACGGGAGATAAAGGCCAGTTAATATTTCCAGCTTTAGATCCATGAGTCTGGTTCTTTATTAAATCATGATAGGCTTAAATAATATGCATATCTCAGCTGCATAGCTCAGTATGCGTAGTGAATATGTCCATATCGGACAGTTCTGCATCTTCTGATTTACAGCACATCCAATGCAAATGTTCAGGAGGTGAAAAGTCAGGGTTTGGAGGTCAGGCTTATATTGTATATTATTATATTTTATGTGTGTGAGTGATCCCTTCCAAAAAGCCACCTCCTTCCAGTTTCCTTTGTGCTGTAAAATAGCAGATAACCCACTCGATGTCTGCAGTCTGAAATGTGATACGGAGGTGGGTCGAGGCTGTAAATTATCTCATTGATCCTGCTGTCTCATTTGTTTACAGTAATTGCTCTGAGGTTTTATAAATGATTTCATGACTTCAAAAATGCTACACGCAGCATTTTTAATTTGACTTACTGGTGTTTTTCGTCTTGTCATTTTTTTCTGCATATTGCTGCGGAGAAGCAGCAGTTTGATCCAACAGTAGGCCGGAGAGGAGTGCCAGGGGTTATTTATTCAACCTGCTTGATGTACAGTCACTATCCCTGAGAATCCATGAGGCTCCTATTCTCTCTCATCCCCACTTTACTCACAATTACTGTCACTCCCGCCCTCTTTCTTTCCTTATATCCCTCTTCCCTCCTCTTTCCCAGCTGCCCTGGAGATTCATTGTGGCATTGACAGAAAGACCTCTCTCGTCTCCCTCTGAATGCTGGGAAGGATGTATATCACGGATCAGCGGCTCCGCTTGGGCCGCTCTGTGTCCACGCCTGTATTTCAAAGTCTGACATATACGAGACAGGAGACCTGCCTCACTTCTCCCCTCGCCTGTCCTTTAGGTGAGCACCTTGGAAATCGGGCTTCTCTGCGTCGCAAAACGCACCCGTCTCCAGACTCATCAGCATGTAAATGAGTTGGGGAAATAACCGCGGGAGGCCAGGTTTATCAAAACAGAGGAGAAGCTTGACAAATGAAATGAATTCATGAGGTAATTTTGCATCATGACAATAAGCTATTTCCTCTCACCTACAGCACACGGCCTGCTGGGTTGTACGAGGTGAACACAGCCGTAAACACATCACTATCTATTATCGGTGGAAGTCTCTGATCCCTGGGAGTTTCTGCACCGCTGGTATTTTGCTCCAAAGTCCGAGCTGCCTTTTTTCTCTCCTCTGCTGTGGCACTTCTCCATGCACAATCATGGTTTATCATTAAAAGAGCTGAGCAGACTTCGGTACTGTGTTTGTTGAATGCTGAGGGTTTTTTCGCGCGTGTGTGTGTGTGTTTGAGGCATGCGGCGAGAGAGTGGCAGTGATCAAAATGGCCCATTAGGAATGCAGTGTGCCATACTGTATCTAGGTCACAGCCTGAGCCACCTACTGTAGCTCTTCCACTGAGGGACCACGGCATCCCCCCTCCTCCATCCCTGCATCCCTGCATGTGAGTGTGTGGGCCAGGCCGGCTAAGCATTAGCCAAATGTGACTGTGTACATCTACATGAGCATGTGAGATCATCGGTGTGAGAGTCTGCTTCTGCACGGGTTGTGGCTCGCCACGCTATTTGGTTTGTCCGCTTTTACATGAAGGGAGAGGATGAAAGCGTGCGGATTGATTCTGAGTGATAAAAATGTCAGCGGTGCAAATTACACTGACTTTACTGGATCAGAATGCACACACACACACACACACACACACAAGGCACAGCACCTGAACTTCCCTCCGAGCTGCTCAAGTGTTTTGATGTAAATTGCCCTTCAGAAACTCCCTCTCCACTGCGCTCATACACTTTAACAAATGGATGCATGAATGTGTTTGGACTGTTTATTTGTGTGATAATGAGAGGCTTTAATCAGAGGTGTCAGGGTTTTGAAACGTTCCTCAGAGTGTGTGCAACACACACACACACACACACACACACACACACACACACACACACACAATAATTCAGTGATTTATGTGAAACATTAAAGGCAATCATGTTGGGCTGGGCCCTGTCCTTTGTATCACACAGGCTGTTTGAAATATGGAAGAGCCAAGCTGATGATACGGGCACACATATATAGATAAACACACACACACACACACACACACACACACATGCTTGTGAACACCTGCTATTGCTTAAATATGAATAATTGGCACACAGCGCAAACAGATGAATGCCGTTTTTTGTTCTGTTTTTTCATCTTGCGAACACACACTCCGGCATGCAAGAACTTTTATTTGGAGACAGACATTCAGACTCTCCTTCCCACACACTTACGTACGCTCATTCAGTCGAACGGCCGCTTTGATACTGATAGTTGTTGGTTTAAAAGCAGAGAACACCCCCAGCCATTCGCTGCGACGCAGCTCTGTGTGTCTGACGTCTGTCTCGTCTCTGCGGCTAGAAAGAACATTTCTTAATGAGAGCGGATTAAGTCTGTTTTTGAATTTTTGAAAATCTACCGTACCCTCCTCCACACACGATCACATAATGGCACAAACAAACAGTACAATAAAATACCAGTAGGATGGGATACCACCTAAAATAGCCCCACACATAATTACTTTAGTCTTATGCTCTGTTAGTTTTGTCTCCTAACAACTAGACCAGCGGTGGGATGAAGCTGTTGATCAGGCCGTTGGACACACAGACAGACTCAATGAATGTCTCGAAAGAAAAACAAGCAAGAGAGCTACATTCATACGGAGTTGCAGAAATAACAGAGAATACTGACTGACACGGCAGGAAAATAAATCAATTTAAGACTGAAAACTTTTATCAGAAAAGCAAGAATTTCCATGCAGAGTATTTTTACCAGAAAATCTAAATTTCCATACAATCACTCCTTTATGGTAAATAGGTGGAGGTAGGCGATATTTGTTGAGGGGGGAAAAACACAATTTAAATGAAATGATGTGAGATGGCATACAAGTCATATACTTGTAAATACTTTTCCTTTTTCATTATTTTGCCATGACACGGCGAGGGAACATCCCTCATCCCGGTGTCATCTCCGCTCAGCTGGGAGACCCGAGAGGCGTAGAGGGATCTGGCGAGAATCATTTTACCTCCGTCTCGACCGTGGCGCTGTCCCCCTACTGGGGCCGGGCCTCATGTCATGAATAAATGCATGTCATGCCTCCACGGTGCGGGACACGCTACCCCCCCACCCGGCATGAACCATTTCCACTCCCGTCCTCCCCGTCCTCCCGTCCTCCCTGTCCCTCTCCCCACTGTTTCACTTTTCACACCATTGCTGGAAGAAATTAGGCCTTGCTCCCCTCCAGAGCTGCAGCCAATCAACAACGGCCCCCCTCCCCTCCTTTCCTCAGGAGTAAATCCATTGGTTCAGTGTGCGCCGGCCCTTGTCCAATGAGGTGAGAGCTCAGAGATGTCATATCTCGCTGTGACCTGTATGGGGCAAAGTCTCTGTAAAAGGCAGTGGGATGTGCGACTGCATTAAGGGTGGTGTTATTTTGAAGGGGCATTCCATATGATGAACCCCGGGATGATGTGAAGCCAGAGGGGTGCTACCTTATCTTACACATCCATTGATGAATCTCAGTGTGCCTTTTCTCAGGATGCATCAAATTGTAGATTCAAGTGTAAAAGAGGTCTGGCTGAGCAGGAAAAGCGCTGACTGACATTACAGGTTGTGGATAATGAGTTCCGCGGGGAGGGAGATAATCGGCTAGCGGTGGCTGGAGGCTGGATGAACGACAGGAGGACATCCTCCCACCCCTCTCTGGGGTGGGTGTCCCTGGAAACCAGCGGTGGGGACATAACGCCGAGGCCACTCGGCAATAACGAATGTCCCTTTAATGCCTGTTAACGATCGCTGGGTCACAGTGTGATTCCCGAGGAAGGGAGGGGGAAAAAAAACACCTCTCCTCCTTTTTCTTTCTCTGACTGTCTTATTGGATTTTTATCTCTCTTTTTTTTTACAAGTCTCACCCCAGTAAGAGAGTGTTTACTCGCCACAGCTGCAACAACACTCAGCTAGCGAGGAGGACAGAAAAATCCGACAGCCGTGCCATCCTAACAATGCGCTATTAAAATGACATGCCACTGTCAGGATTGTGCCCCAGGTGAAGCACTGTGTTGAAATCATACCCTTGCATTGGACAGGGAGAGGAGAGAGGAGAGGATGGAAAAAAGATGTGTCTCTGGGCTGGATCCAACATTCTGCTGTGTGCGTTTTTCCATCAATAATAATAATACTAATAATAATAATAATGTCTCTTGATTCTCCTCAGAGAGGAAAAATAATGTGTTTTACTGTGTTTTTTTAAATATCGCCATGAGGGGGCGGGGGTGGGTGAAGGTATAGTTATTTATTTTCCGTCTGACTGCGACAAATACAGTTTTGGGAGAAGGGGGGGCTCAGGCACCACATGAGACGTATGTGGGAGACTTCGCCCCGGGAGATTTGGATTAACTTTCAGGTTGGCCGAGCAGAAACCATAATGATTCTCTCTGTCTGCCCTTGAAATTATCGTCTCATCACTTACTCAAATGAATAGATGCAGTCCTTTTTTTCATATTCTTTTTGGCTCACCTGTTCCATTTGCAGATTTGACTAATTCTACGCCTCATATGTGAGGTTGAACCAGGTGGTCCATCACATCCCTGCAAATATTTCAGGAGGAGGGGTAGACAGCTATTTCTGCTGTCCTCTCTCTCTCAGTCAGCAACTTCCTGTGAGCAAAAACCACAAATTCCCCACAGAAGATGTCAAAACAGATTAGCTTCTCTCAAGTCGACTCCCCAGATTAAATGATTGTAACAATCAAACTGGCTTTGCGGCTTTGCATAATTTACTTTTTCTCCCTCTCTTTGGAAATTCTGTCTTTGACTTTTTACTCCCCCTGTTGTGCTGCAGCCTTGAAGTATTATTACCCTGTAAATCGATAAAGATGATGTATGAGGCATCAGCTGCTCGTGGTATAAACCCTTCTGCTTTCTGTGATATATGAGGATGCATCATACTGAATGGAGTACCTATTTACTGACTTCTTTTATAGTCAAAGCAGACACATGCAACAAAGCCAGCTATAGGGCTATGCCTGATGTGCAGCGGTATTTGAAAACATCCAACTTTATGAGGAGGCAGTCAGCAGAAGTCATGACACTTTGATGGAACACTTCCATTTTGCTCTCAATGTTTCATCGCATCAGTGGCAGTCATACCATTAATAAAGCATATATTATGACTGACGCATGTTAGATTACGCGCCAAGCGAATGAGGTTTGATGGCCAATCAGACATTATCGGAGTCAAGCGGTGATGAATGGCACGGAGCAGCTCGAGCTTTGAACGCAGTCTAAAGGTCATAAATATTCCCCGCGTCTGTCTGCATTCACGGCTATCCCCCCGATCAAATTATTGTTTTTGTGCTCCCGTTATCGCGACCGAATGTCTTTCCACCCGGGCCAGGTGGTTGTTCTGTGATCTCCATCTCTCCTCGCCATCCTTCTTTGTCTTTCGAGGGCCCATTTTGCATCATTTGTGTATTCATCACTCTTCCCTTGCTGTCCGCCACAGTGAGATGGATGCTTAGGAACGGATCATTAAACAGAGCTTCGGTCTGCTGGACTGAGAGCAGAAAAATAAAATCAGCGCTTTATGAGGATGTAAATGGCGTATCATTGTTTACCTGGCTTTAATGGAGATGTCAAGTCCAGCTGTTGCTCAAATTGTGGCCATTGCAAGTCATTTCAGACAGCTATTTAACAGGATATTCTTAATTCAAAGATTAGTTAAATTTTGAGGTTATGATTACGATTTTTCTTTCCCAGGTCAATAAATTCCTTTTAAAGTTTATAATAATATGTTATCATAAATAATGCCATCAATCTTCATGGGTTGTGATTATAACTGCAGCCACGTTGCAAACTGGTCAGACTTTTGGGCCTAAAAAGTTCTCTTTCCAAACTGCAAGGTATACTGTAGTTACTCCATTGTCATTCTAGCAGTGAATTGCTGCTGCCAATCAATATCTTATTATCAAGCCTCATCAACCTCACTCTCAATACAACCATCCCGATGCCAGCCCTGATTAATGCCAAGGTGCCAATACAGGCTCAAGAGTTTGAGAGAAACGGCCGAGTTTCTTCTCCCCCTCGCCGACACTGATTAACTCCAAATCATTACTGTTTTTTATTGGATTCCCTTCGTTTCTCAAATGAAACACTTATCTTCCAGAGACAGGTATGAAAGTCAATATAGTTTGCAGTTTTTTATACACACTGGTAGCAGAGGTTTCTGTATTTTCCTGCTGTGAAAATGTTGAGTGTCGGAATATTACACTGGGGTTTGTGCGTCAGAGGAGGTTTGTTGGCTAATCCTGTGTTCCACGCCGGCCCCCACCGGCAGGACTCAAGCTGTTCACGTGAAGGGCAGAGCCGTGTTGTGAGCCGGCGAGCGTCCCGATGGCCTCCTAATAGCTCTGGTAGTATCGTCCCTTTCCTCCGCCTCTGCTTTGATGTGGGCCCTCCTTCTCAGGCCACCGGCGATGGGGGAATAGCCTTTTCAAACGGGAGCTGCTGCATGCCCGGGGTCCTGCTCAGTCTAATCCGCCAATATGTTTCACTATACCAAATCCCTCAATGTATTGATGTTGATCCAGAAGAAGAAAAAAAAAGTTGAGGGCAGAAGTTTGTCTCCCCTCAGGTTATTTCATGTTTTTGAGCAAGAAGAGACTGGGGGAGGAAATTTTGGAAGAGGAAAAGAGGAAGGTGAATTTTCCTCAGCAAGTTAATGAAAGTCCTTGAAGTGAGGCGAGGGACGCTGTCACCGGCCCTGGTGATAGATAGCACGCTCACTATTATTAGCATTCTCAGCCCCAGCCCAGAGTTGTATGCCGTACCAGAGCTATTTGTTGATTAATTAATCAGGTAATGTATGCTATCTGTGCTACCAAAGCACCCACATATCGCCCCCATGGCTTCTCCTGGGATCTCTGCTGAACCACGGAGCAGAATGTCCTCGCAGGCCCCGGCACATTCAGAACATTACGATTCCAAAGCAGCCACGACCAAAGAGAAACAATTTGCACAAAGGTCCTGGCTGCTTTTAATGTAAAGTAGAATAATAAACATCCGCCAGGGAAACAGTCTCCCATTTCATGAATATATTCACTTCCACCGGCCCACAGTCAACCTTGTCTGATGTCATTTTTTTTTTTTTTTCAGTTGTTGGGAGAAAGTTTTCAAACTGTCAAATGAAGCTTGGCTATGAGGAAGGTAAAAATAAACTGGGATTGAAGCACCGCGGGGCTGCGAGACTGCAGATCTTAATGCTTTCTGCTGTTGCTCTGTCTAAAATTGAACGAGACTGCTCAAAAAAAAAAAAAAAAGCCCATGTGGAACATCATAATCAATGTCAGTGTGTACGTTGCAAGAACATCGAGTTATGTTATGTAAACCGCCAAATAGAAATGCGGTCTTTTTCTGATTAGATTTATTGAGTTTCCCCTCACGTCTCGCATGTCCTCATGCTTGTGTGATGTTTTCTCATTACTTTGTCTTTACCCGACTAAAAAAAGCATGAACACATACAGGGTTTACTGTTTTCACATTTGAAACATATGAAACAGAACAAATAATTAACATTGGAAAACCCGGATATCTGTCCCTTCCATAATCTCTCCCACTTTCCTAAGATGCTTTACAGAGCAGTAAAGAATTGCATATTATCTCTATGTTTCTGCCTTCCATGCTGGTGACAGCCGTGGCCAGAGGCATTATGTTTCCCATCCGTCCATACGTACCATTCTTGTTAAGACAATATCCCCGGAAAGCCTGCAGGGGATTTCTTCAAAATTGTCCCAAACGTCCGCTCAGCGTTGAACAATTGGAATTTGGTGGTCACTGTGACCTAACGAAACACGTTTTATAGCCGTTACACATGCATTCATGAATTGATGGCATTGGACGGACATGAACGTAAACTGCAACTTTACCCCAAGGCAGTAATAGTTTATCTGTATTGTCCCAAAGACACAATTATCATATTAAACACAGACATATTTAATTAGGCTTGCATGCCCGGACATATTGGAAACCACACACATGGTCTAAGTAGACCAAAGACAGTAAAACTGTATCTCCTGCATGTGGTGCACAGATGTGCGTCTATCTCCATGTATGAAATGGCCATCAAATGCACTTCCTGGATATCTGTCTGTACCACTTCCTTGTTCTGTATCCTGTCCTTCCTCCACTTCCTCCACAGCTGGCGTCATTGTGGAGCAGCAGGACATGACATCATAATTTCATGAGCTCATCCGTTATCTCTAAATCGTTCACACATGTGTAAAGTTGACAGCTGCCCTTAATGTTATTCACAAGCACATTGTGAATGAGTCATAAAGTCTCAGCCAGTAGTCAATTAATAGAGTTGTCCATATAGTTTGTGTGTGTGGGTGGGTGTAGGTGTGTAAATGTACTATACTTCCTGTCAACTGCATGCCTCCTTTCTTTTTTCCCCGTTCCTCATCATATTCTCACACCCCTCCACCACCTAGAGTCTCTCCTCATTTATCCGCCCGGCACCGAGCTCAGCCGACCCGAGGAATTTACGATCATTGGCTTGGCTTATTTTCACCTCGCTGTAAAGCTGTAAGAGATTTACCGCCACCGGTGTGTCACTCCCGCCATTAAAATGTAAAAGTTTGCGACGCTGCCGAGAAAGTTACAAATGATAGCGGCGAAGCTCGGGCCGTTTCCTCCGCTTACATTTTGCTTGGTTGCAGGCAGTTTGTTCCCTCCTCGCTCAAAACTAAATCATGAGCTGTCACTGCTGCCATCACTCCAACGGAACTCTACAGCTCAGGGAGGAAACGGGGAGCTCATCCTCTCTTGTAAAAAAGATAAAAAAAGGGGGGGTGTTTGCCATTTTCCACTTTTCAAACATTCTGCTGCCCTGGATGGAGACTTTGCAAAGAGGGAAATCACTACATTGAGTTATGTTTTGATATGGCTTGATGCATTTTGATGGCATTCATATAAAAAAGGCCAAGTTATTCTTTCAATAACGAACCCAGGGAGACTCCTCCTGAGCTGTCTTCCCCAGTAAAATACCGGCCTGAAGATTTTGACAGTTTGACACTTTAATTTCCTACAGAGTATTTCACCTGAACGAAGAAGAGATATGCTGCTGTAGAAAAAAAAAACATATTGGGTTAGAAATGATTAAAGTCTGGGCCTCAATTAAATCGTTTTTGCCCTTCTCCTTTGCCCAGGTTCGGAAAGCACCGGAAGGACGAGGGGCCGGGAAACAAGATGGAAAGGAAGGGCTCCAGTAAATCTAAAGCTGAGGACATGCAGGCGTCAGAGGAGGAGACCCTGCGGATGAGGCTGGAACAAGAGAGGTGAGTGCTCAGACAGAGCCTTGGCTCGCTAAAAGCCTAAACAATTAGGCTGAACAAATAAAAGAAAACGTCGCTGACCGGAAAATTAGCAAACTACCTAATTAGCAAAATGGCAGAGCAAGGATGGAAAATTCTGGGAAAGTACTCCGATGTCAATTTGTGAAATGTCCCTTTCTTTTATATCAGTACATTAAATAGATCATTTATGGATTGTTGTTGCCTGAGCCATTCAGAGGCGCTGACCTCTTAATGGTGCTCGTAGGCCCCCGTGGATTTGGCATGATTGAATGGTGCTCATTATAATAGTGAAATCGATGTAGCTCCGCGTTTGTCTTCTCCTGCAGCTCCCCCAGGTTGTTAATCGCTCAAGAATACGCTGTTCCTTTTAATCCACCCCTCTTGGCTCCGTGTCCTCTGGTGTTTGTGGACATCAGGACGTCCAGGAGAATCAGGCGAGGCATCGGTTTTCGCCGCGTGCGCCTCATCCCTCACAGACAAGCCCCATTTAATTCTCTCCAGCGGGGAGGACAATGCTGGTGGCCGGGTGAATGAAAAGACAGCTTGCTGCCTCCATTGTTCTCCTGCAGCCAAATGAACTCAGTAATCAAACTGCCGTCGGTAATGACAGCTAATTGAATAGAAACAATAGGGCTTGATACCGCTCCCTCTTACGGCGAAGGGAGAGGAGGATGGAAGGCATGTAGAAAATGCACACTACCACAAACAAGTGTTGCAACACAAAGAAAAACAAACTCACAAAGGCCCCCCTTCCTTCCTGAATGGAACATCTGGAGGCCTTGCTCAAAAAGCTGTACCACATTTCTTTTTGGTATTCAACTATGACTTGCAGTGATGGTCTCCTCCGCCGAAGGTACGGACCCCTCTGGCGGAGGGCCCAACACATTTCCCTCAGTGCACCCTGGAGACCGGCGAGCCTGGCTCTCCATCCAGATCCGTCTCCTTTGAGAGGCTCCCAGACGGCTGTCATGCTAAGCAGCGGAATCAACACAGGCACACAGTGGGCATGAGATATGTAGAGTACATGCCCTCACAACCCTCCCCTCCCCAACAAACACACACACACACACACACACCATTTAAATCCCACTTCTTCTTCTTCTCTCGCCGCCGTCGCCCCATTTCTTTGTCTGCTACTTCGTCTCGCAGCACGTTCTCATTCCCTGTCTTGTTTGTGTCCGTTCTGCATGTGTGAGCTCCGGGGCCAGCTGCCTGCGCATGAGGGCAACCTAATTCTTTCCTTTTGTACCTGTTCCCAAATCCCATCACTCAGCCAGGCCAGGATTGTCCCTCAGTTAATGGAAAGGGAATCCTGAGGGAAATCGCGGTAGGTAATAATAAACCAACCTGCCATGAAGACAAGTCGATATTCAAAGCGTTGGGGTTCAGCAGGACGACAGCTTAGAAATCCATTACTTCTTGTATTTTTTTTTTTGGTAGCACTATGTGTTACACTCCCGAGGTGCTACGTTTGATTGTCTTAGTCCTCAGCTTAAGGCACATGCTCTGATTGATTAGAATTCCGCCACGGTGGCAGAACCATTTCAGAGTGCGTTTATGAAATTATGGATCGAACGGTAGCTGGTCTCCGACGCTGGCAATCGGCAGCCGGGCCCCTATGTGTCGGCCCGAGTCGGGATGGGCCGCAGCCAAAGTCTGACATTAACGATCATTAATTCAAGCAGACGGTTTTGACAGGGGCTTTTAGCGATTAAAATAGGAGTCAGCGAGGAGGTGAGACAGATTAATTCATAAAAACCTGCCCTTTTTACCCTGCAATAAGGCTGGTTATAAATGCGGCTATGCATTTAAAACTCTGACCTTGATATGATTCATGCAATTTGTGCTTTGGCCTGCAGCCCTTGCAGACAGAACCCACTTATTTTTTTTGTAAAAATGTTATTCTCCTTTGATATCTTGTCAGCCAGTATATGGAGAGTTTCCACAACTTTGGCTTCGTTGCTTGAGCACAGTGTAGAGCATCCACTTGATGAAGAGCGGTTATCAGCTGCATTTGTTTTTCCCCGGCTCCTGTGATTGACTGTTTCATGTCTCATCAAAGCCACATTAGAAACTGTGGTTCGGCTGATCTAAATCTTTGTTCGGGGCAGCAGTGGCACCAGCCATCACCGCGGTCTCTTTATGCCTGTGGACAGCGCCAAAGACGCTGCTATCTGATTGGCTCCCGCTGAGAGGATTGTGGAGACAACAAGCTCTCTGATTGGACCTCGGCTGGGTTGGAGAGCAGCCGATTCTATGGCCGTGGCCCTCATTCATGCAAGGCCATGGGGGAGAGCAGAGAGAGAGACGTGGGGGTGTTGGTGGAGCTTCTATCAGTCTCCGACTTATCGCTGCACATGCTAGCCCCGGAACTATATTTCCTTGGTCAAAAAAAAGAAGCACACAAAGACAACCTGACAATGTTCCTTCTTCATTTTCCGCCTGAACTGAACTCCATTCTCTCTTTCTTTCTCTCTGGCAGCTGATTATGATGTCTATTCTCTCTTATCTGCTTGGCTCCGGTTGGCTTCTAATCAGCAGCCAGCACTCCGCCGCCACTCTCCTTGTACTCGCACCCCAGACCGCTGCAGAGCACACCGCCGCTGTTTTATCCTCCACAGTGGCCTGCTTCCCTCCTGTTTGTTGTTTGACTGCTGACTCCAGGCAAACAAAACCTGACCAGTGATTCAGGAGTGGGTCAACAGCGAACCTGTGTTAGACAATTTGGTCTTTTATTCAACAAAAGTTATTTTCTTCCACCACGTTCAGGGTAATTTGAACTTTGGGCAACTGATAGAAGACATAAACCAATTTTATTTAAGGCTCATCCTTTTCAGTTTTTAATTTTTTTCCGTGAAAGTGATTGTGGTACCAACCTTATCATTCCACTTTGTCGAACCATCTCATTATTTCAGTGTCCTATTTGAGTTTCATTTGCATAGTGAGTTCAAAGGAAGCTCAAACCGGCTGATTGGGAAGTGTGATTACATTTGTAATTATATTGATACCTACACCAAGTTAATGCGATTGTTAACACCGTGATTAACACCACGGAACTTGGACAATTATCTCCGTGATTGCATTATGCGATTATGGGCCAAGTGTCAACAGGAAAGATGGGGCTATCGGAGGTTCGCCATGCTGTACAGACAGCTGCACACCGAGTCATTTACTGCAATTTGATTAGATTCCGACACATTCTGCCCTCCATCTGCACTTCTGAACAATAGAGCATGTTTTGGTGAGGAGGTATTGCAAGTGAAGAAAAAACATCTATTCAAGGTGGCTGGGTGAGAACGCAAGAGAGCAAATACATTCTGTTTCATCCACCAGGGTAACAATGCATACTGTAGAGGCATTAAGTGTGTTGACTTCAAAATGAGTGTCTGATAGTCGCCCCCCCTCTTCCTCTCCGTCTCCACCCTGCCTCCCTTGGGTAGATCCCACGTTGACAAACATATGCTGGCTTCGTTGGTCCAGAACCAGCCCAGTTGGATGTACTCATGTGGTGCAGAAGGACTTGAGTTGAGCTGACATCCCAGTTCACACTTACCCTCTCGTTCAAAATTGTTATTTTGTTCAATAGTTGGACTTGATTTAAAGCTATTCATACGTTTATCGAGTGACAATGAATGAAAAGACAAACAGCAGGGAGAGCAGAACAAAAGATGAAAGATGAGGGAGGTTGAAGAAAGAACAATATTCATGTAGCTGATAATAATTCTCTTGATGACATGGTCAGTCAGTGGATTTAGAGGTTGAACTTTAACTGCCCTGAAAACATCAGCATTAGACCGTCTAGACTTTTAGTCAGGAAATGCCTTTCCACTGCACTGTTATGAAGAGAAGAGTGCGTTTAAAAAAAGGTGCAGGTCAATTCTCAGAATATAAAGTCAAACACAGACAACACATGGAGAAACACAATTAATTGAGGAATATCTCCTTCCCTATTATCAGTCTCATTAGCATGAAAAAGAGAATCCACAGTTGGGGTGCCCAATTGTCCCTTTTTTGAAATGAAACATCCGCGGGGCTGGTTGCACTAAAAGCTACAGTGTCTCCTCTCAAACGTAGTATCTGTTAAGAGGAGACGAGAGGAGCAGGGCTGGTAATTGGGGCGGTACAGTAATAATGTGTTTAGTGCGGGCAGCACTTTCTTCAATGTTAACATGCTGGGCCATTATTTGGCTAATGGAGTATATATGGTAGAGCGCGGGGGTGGTCTCTCCGGAGAAGGTGGGGGGAGGAGGGGAGCTGGAAGTGGAGCAGCAGTTGCAGGTTGTCCAAGAAGAATGCACTGAGCAGGTGTGGATGGGAGGTTTGGAGCTAATGAGAGCAGGGAGATGGATTCAAACTTCCTACCAAATACATTATACACTACTCTGCTCACATGGAGGATGTTGGGGTGAATGGTTGGGCATAGGGCTGCTGATTTCATCAGTAACACAAGTGAAATAAGTTGTATTTAATGTATTTTTCAATAAAGATGTCTCTTTATGTTGATAAAACAAGACTAAGAGGTTTCAGCCTCACCAGCAACTCTGTGGGATGTTAATATTAAAGTGATTATATGATTGATATGTTTTGCATTTAGTATGTATGTATGACCTTAGCTTAGCCTGTTATCATGTTAAAAATAGCTCATTAGCAGTAGTGCAAGTACAGCTGAGGCTATAGGTCTTGGTGTCTTTAGTTTTGCAGGTATTTGGTCAAAAACTAAAGTTTAGAACACAGTTACATTTAAACCCATTAATAAACTTAGATGAAAATGATGATCACAGTTATTTCAGTTCATCCTGAGGGGAACAGAAATATGCGTACATAAATTTCACCACAGTCCACCCACTAGGCACTAGATAAAAGGTCAATACGTCAAAGTAAGTTGGATTCATCCTTTCATCCAGATTTCGTGGCAATCCATCTGGTAGATGTTGAGATATTTCACCGGATAAGCGGAACTCTGCCCTGAATTCTACAACTAAAATCAGTATTCATCCTCTGGGGGCCATGCATTCAATAGAAATTAATTTAGTAGTCGGACCAAAGTGGTGGACCAACATTGCCTCTACAGATGGCTAACATGCCCAAAAATGTAATCCGGTCGGCTTTACATACAAAACTAATTTTCTTATGTGATGCACAGGAATTTTTCAGTTAACCAAAAACAGGATTTAGCAGAAAACATGCACTAAATGATGTAGCATTGAAATCTCAGCTCACTGCACACTGTGTGACAGTCCAGCTTCTCTCTGTTGGGCTCGGCCTCTCACTGCAGACTGACAGGTTTACACTGTGGATATATTTTCTCCACAAACACACAGACTGGTTTGTACAAACATGATCTCTCCAATGAAAAATGTGAAGAAGGTGATTTGAAACAAGAGCTTATTTTGAAAGTTGCCGAGTGTAAAGAAGCAACAAAGTTCCTCTAGATGGACCAGATGGTAATGACTCTAATGGCAACAGCATGACTCACATGTTATCTCATTTGGCATATTTGCTTGTTAATCTCTTTTTTATTGAAGTGCACCTATTAGCTTCATCCATGTCAGACTCCCACGCCTGAAAGAGAAGTCTCTCTCTTTTAGCTTCATGTCGCCAGTCTAGCCGAGACCATTATCTCATCCCAAATGTCAATATTGCCGTTTTTATGAATCTGATTAGGCCATAAAACGCCAGAGGGTTTTGAGATCCCAGAGGACTTCCGTGAACCTGTGGTAACATCATTGTCTGGTCCTTCCTGGCAGAGATCTGACATCACTTTAGCCAGATGCCAGGTGAAAGGGCTGCTGGGAATTAGTGTTTTTGTTCCCTGCGAGGCTTGTATTCTATTTCCTGACTAGTGAGACGCACAACTGTGCTTCGAGTCGACCATTTCCATAAAGTACCTGGTCCATGACAAAACACAACGACACCAAACCAGCTTACAGGCTTTACAGATGACTGCATATCATGCAACATTGCATCAGGCCTCCATCAAAATCTCATTCCGCAGATAATGCTGAGAAAATGGGATTTTGGACAGCTAAAAATAAGCGAGGCAGTCTCTGCGTTGGGTGTGGGAATTGGGTTAATTCGGCATTGAAAAATAGTGATGGTTTGAAATGTGATTACTGTTATTAAAATACACACGGAAGAGGGAGTGAGGCTATGGGGGATTCTCGGTCTGTTCTAAACGTGTCAATCATCTGTAAGGAGCGGCAGCGGAGGGTCAGAGGTCAGTTATGACCTGAGGTAATAGGGAAGCACCAGTGGGAGGTAGCGTGCCTGTGTGCATGTGTGTTGCCCTACAGCGGGGGTACAACATCTGGAAGCAGTGAGCAGTTTAGTGGCTGCTGCCAGGGTCACCACAGTGGGAGGTCAGCCCCCCCCCCCCCCCCTCGGCCCGTCCTCAGCCCTTCTCCTTCCCCCTCCCCACTGTCCACCTCTCCACTCCTCCAATGCCAGCTCTCCTCGCTCCCATGCACCATGACTGAATCTAGTTAGCCGCGGACAGATCGGCGTTCACGTGGAACCATTCTGCGAGACAGGAAAAGGCCCCGTGAAAGGTCCTGTTGTGTGGAAGTGGTCCCGGGGAGAGGAACGCCACGGAGGGCGAGAAAGGGGCTGGAAGGTGGAAGAGGAGGTGTCTCCCTCCCACCTCCTCTTGTTCAGGGACCTGAGGGATAAGATCAGCACACTCGTCTCGGTCCTCTCATGGCTCATGGAAAGACATATTTGAATAATACTGCTTGGCTCTCACTACAGTGGGAGACATTATTCTCTAGCTTTATTCCGTGTTACTTTGGAGAAGAAAGCCACTTTAGTAGTTTGAAGAGGAGAGGCCTCTTCCTCAGGGCTGGACTGATCACTGTCTGAGATTAAACTTTAAAGTTGGAATGCCTCTCCGAGTTGGTCTCCTGTCATTTTCTTTACCCCCATCTCTTTATCCTGTGTTGCCTCCTTCTTGTACATTTCTTACATACTTACCATTCAATACCTCAAATTGCATCAATCTCCTTTTTGTATCAGGTCCATTTAGTCTTCACAAAGAAATGCATTCAAGTCGCAAGTTGACATTTTCCCTGGGAAAAGTGTAATGCATCATTTTCCAATCGTATAAAACAAACTGAAAACTGGATGTTTTTCTATCAGACATACTTTATTATTGTAGATATATTGTAGAAAGCCTTCCTGAGCAACAACAAAACATAGAAATCATTATTTTAAGAACAGTTTAATATTGGGCAATTTGATGTGGTTATTTTGCACTTTACGTTGCCGAAATACGTAGTTGCACACAAAGCTGAAGGAAAGCAAAAAGCATTATTTTTACAGACATTTCAAACCATTCAAAACCACTTTTAACTGCTTAAGAATCATACAATTTGTCTGGCTGACATTTATGAGTCCTCGATGTGTTTATCACAGAATACAGGCCAAGATGCGTGAGCTTCGGGAAAGGCAGGCAAAGGAGAGGGAATATGCTGAGATCCAAGACGTCATCGGCGGTACCTTCAGCTCAGATGAGGAACACACCTACGCGGGCATCGGGTCGTTGGACTCGTCGGTGGACAGCAGCGGCATGGAGTCTTACAACCACCACCACTACCACCTCCCTCAGAGCCCCCAGGGTCCCAACCTTCCCTTGAGCATACAGGACAACGGCCCACCCCTGGAGGCTCTGTACGCCCAGGTCAACAAGCCGCGCAATGGACGCCCTGCAGCTCCAGACAGGTAGGGGGCGCCCTAAAATGGTCCACACGCAGCTGCTGCATACATGTACACATCCATGATTCTCAAAGCTCGACAGTGTGCTTAGTAACTCCCTACATGTGATTGTATTTGCTCGTTTTTACTTGTCATAAATAACTCATGCCGAACTGAAAAAAAAACAATGAAGAGAAACAATGGGTTTTATCGCCGCCTGGTCCCACAAGGCTTGGCCCCGTGCAAGCAGGCAGAATCCACAGGCAAGGTTAAAAAAAAATAGAAAAACATAACAAGAGCCTATCAGTCATTCTCCACCTGCAAGAATTTAATATCAGACAGTCCTTTTTTTTTCATTATCCTTGGATCACAGGTAATCCTCCCCGGCGCAGAGTCACACTGCATGTGACTTCAGCTTGTTTGTCGCCGGGGGGTTGCATCGCTCATAACCTCCGTGTCAACACATATTTGATGCGTCGACGCCACCGCGCAGAGCTTTATTTTCATTTCAATGTGTCGATAGACTATTGCCAAGAGCAGAGTAAAGCATGGTTTTATGTATGCATTATCATCCAGTAATTAGACTACAGATTTACAACTTACTTTTCACTTAACAGAGCCTATCATACAATCCAAGTCAAGTCCAACCAACACACAAAACCCACATGAATCCAGTGTTGGGATGACCAGGGAACATGCGAGTGAAAATCAAGAAATTTGATTTGGAAAATGAATAAATGGATGTAGAGAATTGCTCAGCCACATCAATAACATTATCCATTTAAATCATTTATTTTTAGCATGCTGCACATCTTTTTCTAAAATCCAAGCATAATGCTTGCACCTCTGCTGCGTTGGAAGTGTTCTGGGGGCCCCAGGTTTCCTTAGGTCACATCCAGCGGTGACAAGTCAGGAGATTTCTGTCCCCATGGTCTCCCAGAACCTTTCAGGGTGTTATTAATGGATCGGATAATGCCCACCTCCTGTGATTGACAGCTGTCACTTGGGGGTTTGTGACCTTTCACTGCTGGGCTCAGGTGGGGGTGAGGGGTAGCATGTGCTACCAAGATATGTGTGACCAAGACAGAGTGCCTCTGTGTGTGAGTGTGTGGATGTTTTTTAAAAGGATCTACTCTGATACCACCCCCTCCCCCTTCCCTCAGAGTAGATATGACAAGGTTATGCAGTCTCTCTGTTTGCCGGCTAAATCCATGTGCCAATATATCCGGGGCTTAGTGGAGGCCACTGATCCATATGTCCAAAGTGAAGGTTACCTCCACATGGTTCCTGTGGATAGCCTCATTGAGTCATAACAACTATCTACTGCCAACTAGCCAACTTCCCATGCACGACTGCATCATAAGCCTGAAAGCTAAAAAGCAGGCGAGACCATGTTTGACCGGCGTTCTATGAGCCTGTGTTTTCAGATCACAAGCCGCTAAGATGTTGGTCAGTGGGAGACATGATGCTATCGATTCTCAATAAGCTCTGTGCAGGGATACGGTATAAAAGTCTTAACATACAGCAACCCTTTGAGTAAGTCTCTTCATTTCTCCTTCATTACCAGAGGGAATATTAATAGCAATCTGCTGAGAGGCTTTCACGAAGAAATCAAGAGAAAAAAAGTAATGCAAACTACATCCTGACTGTAAACATATGTGCTATTACGTAATTTTGGCTTTTCTTGCAGATAATAGTTTTGGTTGCTTAGGTTTATTCAGATTTAGCCAGATTTACTCTGACCAAGCTGTTCCATATTTCTTTTGGGTTTTTGCGATTTTAGTGAATTGCTATATCATTTTAGGTTTAAAAAACAGATACATTATAGTTGACGTGTCCGTCTCTGAAATGCATCGGTTTAAAAAAAAAATACATATAACATAACAGTTCTTATCTGTTCCTTCCTGCTCTCGTGTTGTAGCATTTTCTTGGAAATTGATTTGTCACCTTCACAGGTTTATTTCAGCACAAAAAGCTTAATTATAAACACACGCTTATATTTAGTTTGGGGTCTGAGCTTTAAGTATGGAGAGCACGGTATGGAGTTATATTTGCAGGGACCGGATTAGCTGTCGCGAGTGTGATTTGATTTGAAATATGCGCCGCATGTTCAACACTGCATTTCTGTTTTGCACCTCTCGCTGCTTTGCATATCTTGTGTATGCCAGCCCAGCTATGTCTGCCTGTAATATTTGTCTTGCTGCCTTTGAGATATAATATTATGCAGTGGTTCTTATTTAGCTCAGAGGCTTTCTATTTACAATTTGCAAAAAGGAGCTTGAAACACATTCAGATTCAAGACTCCTGTCACTTGCCATCATAACAAACATAAACAGTCATTTGCATTTCTAAATTAAACTTAATGGAACTTTCATTGTCAAATATAAAGCGCCAACACAACAAAATTTGCAATTATTTCCGACTGTTCCGACATATTTGGATTGAGAACTTTTGTTTTGCCATTTAGAGATCCACTACTTACATTTCTTCACTTTCTAATCCTTTATACGTTTTTGGAGCTGCAGATCTTCATGTTTGAAGGCCAGGAAAAAGCAAGTGTAGAGGTTTGTGTAAGGAGGGCCGCTCATTCCTCGCTGTCAGACAGTCTTCAGTATCAAAGAGGAGAATGAGTTGCGTTTAACCCTGACCTGGATACTGTTACTGCCTTCTGAGGTGGGCCCTGCAGAAACACACTGATCAAAGGGCCACATGAAGGATCCTATTTAAAGGGATATTTGAGTTCAATTCTTGTAGAGTTACATCTCATGGTGAAACGTCTCACAGCATCTCGTAGCACACCTGAATGAACTTCAAAACAACTAGAAATAAAATACTATACTACTACTAGCTGTCACTATCTCCTATTTGCTATCTCCATAGCAAATGATATTATATGGGGACATTACCATGGTGGAAGCCGTCTCCTGATAATCATATGACTTCTAGAAACATTGAACGACTACACAAATCCTACCTTATTAAATTGGTTCGGCAGGGGCCGAGTAAATAGAAGTAAATTGAGCCTTTTTTTTTGGCTCTTCAGTGGGAAAAATGCGCCAAATGCTGAACAGAGGCAGTGCGTGGGCTAGAGGAAGACTCCGTTCATATTAATCAGTATCTTACATCTAAAAGCCACCTAACCAAACATTTGCATAGCTGGAAAGACACCAAACAACGCCGGCGTACCCAGGAGTCTGACTTCTCCTCGCCTTGTTTACCGTGCATCCCTCTTTGCTGTCATTACAACACAACATTTTAGTCAAACAGAAGAAGGATTTTTAGATCCAGTAATTAGGGGCACTTAAGGGCCCTTCGGTTGATGTGGGTTGGTGGGGTCCACGTGCCTGCAATTGCCAGTCACTGTACTTTATAGCTTTGCATCTTGGACTCTTTCTTCATGCTTCATGTGTTTAGACGCAAGAGCATTCACTTCATGCCGTACTAAAGTCATTCACTGCCGACTCACCAGAGCTTTCAAAGCTGCACTCTTGTTTGTCTCCAGTTAATAAGAAGAGGCTGCAGCTGGATAAATAGACAGGGTATACGCCTCGCTCTCTGATAGACCTTTGGTAATGGAGCCCTAATGGGAAGGTCACTGTGACTGTAAAAGCTGGAATGAGTCAGACCTGAGCCCATAAACCCTCGGAGATACAAGGACCCCGTGGTTACTGTGGGCGTCCAGAGATCCAGCCCGTTCTGCCGTATCTGGTTTTACTGTTCCTCCACGGTATCGCGCTACAACAAGAGCTCATTTGACAATTTATTACCAACCGCCACGTTATTAGAGCTGGCAGCACCAGTGGTGTTTTGACAATGCTGTCAGACTCCGTAAAACAGAAGGGCACCAATAGAAATCCAGGATTTATATAGGTTCTATAAAGCAAATGTAAATATCCTTCTGCACCCTAAAATCCTGCATGAATCCTGCTCTATTACTGAGTTTACATGAAAGAGAGCCAGATGCCAACCCCCTGAATCGTGTTTTCTATTTCAGTTGTTTTGTTTCACCTTATAAAAAAAAAAAAGTTAGACCCAGCAAAATAGAATGACCTCATTTCTCGACAGGCAGCCGGCAAGTCAACCCTTCCATCTGCCGAGGGACCGGGGGGGTTCGGGTGACTGGCGTTGGATGCTGCGTCTCAGAACGACAACCTGACAGGTGCCAGGCTCGACGGGATTTGTGGGGAGCGAGCGTGAAACAAAGCATCACCTTTTGAAAGCGCAATTTGATTGACTGCTGCTCCCATTACCCAGTCGGGTTTCTAAAGCTCCTCAGAGCATGGGCGAGGAAGAGTCAGAGAGAGGAAGAGGTGTGGGGGAATTGGGGGGGGGGGGTATATGGAGCGCAGCGGTGCAAAGCCCTTGAAGTCCTCTGCGAACTCAGCAGCTCCAGAGAGGCTAGTAGGCAGGCAGCTGAGGAGGAAAAAGCACCTAAATAGTCCTCACCTAAAGAAACGCTCGCTGGTGTATGTGTGTCTGCCCCCCCCCCCCCCCTCCCTTTCTCTCCCCACAATCAAATTCAGTCAGAACCTCTACTTTGCATGCTCTTGGAATTGGATTATGAGGTAGCTAATGCATTTTCTGCACCTGATAAAAGGTCAGGCTTTTCATCTCTGGAGAAAGTTTGTGAGGAACCCCCCCTCATCACCACCACCACCACCACCTTTACTCTCCCCACCTTGAAGATCTGCAGTGAGACATGTATATCACCTCAGATGATCCACTGTGGCTTGAAACCCACATGCTGATCGAGCCTCGCTGTTGTTTTTCATTGTTATCCATTTTGAGGTCTTTCTTAACCCCATCACGTTTTTTTGGATGAGAAAACATCGTCCAATTCCAGCAGAGCGACATAATTGTCGGGTGTAATCTGTGGCGCATTGTTTGGAAGCGCCATCGGACGACTCGATTGAAGTAACGCAGACGGAGAGTTTGTTCTTTCCATCCAGACGATCACCGGGCCAATCTGAAGTAATCACATTTTTTAATTGTCTGCCGTCTCTTATTTGCCTTCTGTAATTAACTCCACAATCAACAATCAGTGTCTGTGAATTTTATAGTCTATATTTTCATTTAGATGCAATCACAGTGAGATTAACAACACTTTCTGACGGCAACATCTGTAGCTTTGATTAAATCCTACCTCTCAATAATTCATTGGTAAACAAATGAATCTTTTACGACCTCTGCATCTGCGTTAAGACTTTAATAACAGCTCGTAAATCCAATAGCGTTTTCTCGTCGCTCTCCAGGGAGTAAAATTGATATGTCTAGCATCAAGGAACGGTTTCGCTTTAATGCGACCCATACATTAGTGGTAACTAATGACTTTTTACTTACTCATTGGTACCTCGGAGTTTTGTCTGGCGTATCTGGATCTCTTACCTCCTGTGTGCTGCCAAGCCTTTGAGTCGACGTTGACTGTCTCTCATTTTACTCCCAAACCACGGCTCCGTGTTTTGGCGGTGCCTTTTGTTTGTCTCTGACATCCACCGGCGTTTTCCATTACACCCTCGGAGTGTCTTTGTGTGGCTGTGAAATTCGTGTCACAGTGAATGTGCGGAGCGGTGCCTTCTCCCGCTCTAATTGAGAATAATAAAAAAAAAAGGATACGAGGTGATGGGGGAAGAGTTCATCTGGAATGTGAGCTCCCGCTGAGAGGCTGGAATGAACGAGCCTGGGCGAATCCTCGGATCAGCTGATGTAACTACAGGATGTCAACTGCAGGACATCCTGTAAACCTGGTAAACCTGTGTAGGTGACGCTTCAGTCCCTGTACAGTAAACTCCCTAGATGGGTTACAAAATGAGGTTGCAGGTCCAATAGACAACCTTTTCACCCTGACTTTTGCCCTTTCCTCCCAGCTTGCTCTGTGGTTCACCAAATGCACATCCGCCTTATCATACGGGTTCTACACAGATAACAACGTGTGTCTTCCAGGCAAAGTAAATGAATTGTTTTTCTGGACTGCTTTCATTTTTTATTTGACTTTATTTTTTTACCCTCCCGCTCCGGAGAGGGCCCTGTGGGATGGATGTGATGAGATGGAGCACACAGAAGGCAATTTATCCTCCGTTCGTACCATTACGTTCATTTAAGAAAGCAAACAGCCTGAAAGCAGATTGAGAGCGAGAGGGAGGGGGGGATAGGGAGAGATATAGACCCACCTCGCCTTCAACTCAAGTGGATCTAGCTGATTGCATGTACAGTACGTATTTTATCAACATCCCTCAAATGGGAAGCCTGCGAGGCATGCATACAGTACCTAATGAATTTTCACAAGGAGATGAAAGGAAAGGGGAGCGTGCCATTTAGGGCACACACGCCCCAGCAGACAAAATGTGGATCGGAGAAGGGAGGGGGGGTTTGATTATGGTGGAGAGCTGCCGAAGCTTCGTTTGTTGATCGGCACCGGAGGGCATCTCATTCCCGGCAATCAGCAGCTGCAAATAGGCAGTTAATCCCCCCCCCCCCCCCCCCCCCCCCCTCAACTCTCCTGAAGGCTGTCCATGCCTGACGCATAACTGGCTGTGGAGAGATGAAAAAATAGACAAATTAATAAGTTTTTCTAACAATTATGCTGATTTGTTTTGAAAATGTCACAGCGACTAATTGGGAGAAAGCACATGTTGTTAGCTAGTACGGGGGTTGTACTTTCCTCTGAATTCAATCACCTCGGTCTATTTTGATGGAATAACACACGGCTGCTAGGGGAATATGTGGCTCCATTGTGAGAAACTTTTCACATGATAGATAACCAAATTTCATAAAGTAATCACGGATTCTCTCCACTTACACAGCGTCGCCGCTTTCATCCCTGCAAACCCCGCCGCTCTCACACGGCCGCGCCAGAAATAGATCAGGTGAGGAATGCGATTGAGAGGCAGGTTTGCCGCGGAGCGCCGGGGGTTGCACTCTGAACCGTGGCGGCGAGCAGATGACTCTCACGCCTCCTCACGTTGCTTTCTTCATCAGCTACGCCGAGTGTAAACACACACACATGTACGCTAATAATATAATCTTTGACGTGATGCTGAGGCTCTCAGAAAACAGCTCGGCTTCTTCGCTCTTTGATTTATTCACATTTAATAAAATAGGCTGTAATTAAAATGTCCCCCATTAATGTGGTATTTTTTCATCCACCCGAAACACTATTAATCAAAATGATAATCTATGGCCTGACCCTGATACCTGAGGATAGAACTGGAGTTGACAGAATTGCATATCACTGCAGTTGTACCTTCTATGATTACATAATTAACAGTAATTAACAGTTAATAACATCGTCTTTGGTCACCGGTGAAAAGACTTTCAGTAAACGCCAAAATTTGGCGTTTTTCACAGACTTTGGTTGATGTTGATTGGACGTTGACATTTAGACCACATCTCATCACTCATCCTTGACATTGTGCTTATAATGACATAACATGTTTTTGTCGGCCCACACTGCAGTATGCTAAAGCTAACATGCTATCAGAAGTGAGTCTCCCGGTCGGTGCTGCCTTAAAAGTCATCAAAGAACTTGGAGAATTTGCACGAAACCAATATATACAATTATTACTTGTCTTTAATGCAGACATGGCAGAACTTATATTTGCTGTAAGAAAGGGTTAAATGCACACCATTATAAATAAACGAGGCCACTAAATAGTACAGACAGAAGAGATTTAGGCCTCAAAGTTTAGTACTAACCAGTGGCTCCTGCATCAATTACCAGACCGTGTCCCCAACACTATTTTCCAAGTGGTCGCAAGGGTACAGCTGTATCAAGACGTTAGTCTAATGGAAAGCCAGTTGGTGTGTACAGGGCACATAATTAAATTTACCTTGCCCACATCTGAGCCAGCGAACATGTGCACTCAACACCGGACGGCATTAGTTCTCTCTATTTTAAGAGCAGTATCCATATTCCTTTGTCAGACAACGCCATTGTGGATCCAATCCCCGTGCCTTGAACAAGCTCCCAGCGGCAAATCGGATCTCAGTCAGAGCCTTTGTAATTACAGGGAGCTGAATGGGTGAATACGTCCTAAATCCGCAAGACCATCCAGCGACACATTCCATCTGTCTTAAGCCTCCTTCCAATATTTGAGATCAACTCATGAGGAGGTATTGAAATACTGCACACCACCACCGTTTTCTCCCTGCTGTTTGTGGGAGACTTCTTTTAAGTCTTTTGAAAGTTTTGGACGCAGTTTGTCTTGGCCGCGTCTTGAAAAATGTAGACCTTTCACATCGATTCTGGGGAAAAGTAATGGTGCTGATATAATGGGGTTCTGTTCCAATTGAACATGTTGATAACATTGCTGTGTGGATGGATAATCCTCAGCTATTGTAGTGATGGATTCGACAGCTACAGTATATTATGATGAAGCAGTGTCATATAAAATGAAAGTTCATAAAATGCCAACGCAGGGAGAAGAAAGATAATGGAAAGGGAGAATTCTCTGCAAGATGAGAAGATAAAACTAATGTTCATTTTTTTACATTTCACAATAGAAATTGTTTGTTTGGTTTTGTTTATGTGTCACCTCTGGCTTCATATTGTGGGACAGCCAGAGTAGCGAGAGTATAACCTAATCCTCATGTCTTAGCTTTTTCACCATCATCTCACAAATGTAGCAGAGAATTAAACCAGAATATACCAAGGGAAGCCCTGGGGCTTCTCTGTGTGTTTCTATCCCCGGTACAGGCTCTGCTGGGATCCAGACTAGGCTGTAGGTCCCCTCTAGCAAAACAGGACAAGTGCTTCGTTAGGTCACCTGAGCCGGACCTGTTTGAGCTCACCGCGGGACCTAATAAAACCCTGTGGGGGCCTCCAGACATCTCTAATGCCATCAGCATGCCTGTAAAAATGCTCTTAGCCCCACGCAACAGCATAATGACAGCACATGGCCTCGTCGGTCCGCTGTAATGGGCACATGATGTCATCACGGATCACCATGGAGCCAATGGTCTTAGAGCCTGGCCTGTTTTCAAAGAAAGCACCCATATTCAGGGGAATCGCATTCAGTTTCCACTGCATCCACTATGATTGGTGGGGGTTGTTTGTGCCAGAAGAAATTACTGTGGAAGTTAATAACCAGAGGCATTTAACCTAGTCAGCCTTATTGAATTGGTTCAGTGATTGGACCAAACGCTGTGTAGGTCTCAAGTAATAAGCTCAGCTTTTCCTCTCCCCTGCCCACTCCTATTTTTCCAGCCTGGAACTGCACAATAAATATCCAGCTTTACATTAATTTAATTGTATATTGAACATTGTTTCAAATGTATGCCATTGAGGTACAGCATGTTTTCACAATGATTAACTATCAGACATTACATGTCAATAGCTAATCAAATCAAATATATTAATACTCAACCTGTAATTGAAAGCAATTAAAGGTTGAGTGGGTCATTCTATTCAGAAACACTTTCTGTTATATTGCTTGAAATCCTTGTAACGTACCGACATACATTAAATGCTCTGACATAAAAATAAAAATAAAATGTCATCCGTGGCCGAGGCAGGACTGTAAAAACCCTCCAATCCAATCCAAAAAGTCGGACGGCCTGTGGGTTTGGCGTTCTGGGGGAGCGGCTTTGAATAGAGTTCTGAACGAAGGGGGCGGGACTTTTTCTGTTCGGCGATGCATTCCAAGTCAAAATCTTTGTTTTTTCCAAATTACCTACTTAACCTTAAATTCCTCAAATTTCAATAAATGCAGCAATTTGCTGACAATTTCGAACTACATTTAAGTCTAACTTTAAGTCGCTCAAGTTGGGCTTTGTTTGTTTTGTATGCCTGTGAGAGTGTCATGTATCTGTTTTATTGTTGGCTATTACTCTTATGTGGCTCCGGCCCCACTCTCCACCCCGCCGTCCGTTAGCTTCATCGCCTACATGTCTGGTGGTCTCTTAGGGTCCCGCTGAGAGACGTCTTCCCAGAAACACTTGTCTTCTCTGCCGTGATTAAACATAAAGAATAATCCCCATCCTGCAGTTATATGGCCGCCATTAAAGGCTCACTGCCAGGCCGACCTGCAGTCGGTTTCACCCGGGATAATGGCCATGTTTTAGTGGTAGTCAGGGACGTCAATTAAAATCCACAGGTTTTATGACCTTTTGTAGGAAGTTGTGGTTTATCCATTTCATGTCAGTGAGGGCTGACTAGGTGATTTCAAAGCAGTTTATGACTAGAGTGTTTTATTTGTATTATGGCGTGAGCGTGCAACCGTGTCCGAGAGCATACTCGTGTGTTTCCATCCATTCTCCGGCGTGTGTCAATGTCTGTCATTTATTAATAATGTATCAAAACAGGCTGAGAGATGATTGTGCCGGATGACTTTAATAGAGTGCCTGATAGTGGGGCTTAAAGTCCTGACTGGAAATGGAGTGGTTCTTAGATGATGAAGCTGACTGTGGCAGAAAAAAACACACTAAAGCGGGTATGGTTACAGCCATAGAATAACTTCCTGGTGTGTTGAGGTAATGTCCTTTGAAATACGTGCTTCATGTGTAATTATGGTATTTAGACTCTACAGGGAGGTCAGGGCCTGCTGTAAAACAACACCTCAACATTAACTGCTTCAATGGGGTTTCAACATGGTAAATCTAGAATTCTGATTGTAGTTTGAACAACATTTTTAAGTCTTTATTTCTGCAGAACAATGAGAGTTGAGCAGTCGCTGGCAATGAGGCAGCCCCCCTGCAATGATGCTACTATAAAATGTATAAAAGGAAAACATGCAGGAAGTAAAGTTCAGTATTGAATCTTCTCCACAGCGATTTTAAGGATTAAAGCCCCAAAAGTTTTTTCTTTCAAACAAATTCCTTATTCATTACATTCCTGATGTCTGACTGTTTTTAAAGCATAACACATGTTATGAATTCAATTGATTTATTGTCAAGCCAGTGTGATTAAAAAAAAAATCTACTTAAACAACTTTGAAATGCGTTTGCTTGCTCATTCATGACTGACACTGTCAGTGTTACTTTTTTTGTCCTTTTTGTCATTATTAAGCCTTTTTAAAGGGGCACTCCATTGATCTGTTAATATTCTGGAGATTTGCAGGTACTTGGAGTTTGACAGATGTGAGCATTTAGTAGGCAAGGAGGTTAAAATGAAATATGCTGAGTTGCATTATGGGAATTGTATGATCCGCTTTTTTTAGAAGGGACTGAAAAGTCAGCGCATCGCAGCTTCATGACAAGATCATATGCAATGATTTTAAAATCAGTATCTCACTGAGAAGTTACAACAATCGTTCCTCCAGGTTTCAATACGACCACTTTTTTCTTTCTTACAGAAAATCTTTCTGAATCATGTTTAAACTCTCGTTGTGGCTCTTTGTCTCACTGTGTGACACGAAGACGGTGAAGACTTTTGTCATGGCCCCGGAACCTGAGTATTTCCTGAAGCAGCTCTTTGTGCGCCTTGTTTGCTGTTAGTCAGAAAGACATTGGACTTCTGCATTATGTCTGCTGTCAAATTCACCAACGTTTATCAGCACCTTAAAAAACACTTTCTATAAAACATATCTGTTCTTCACTGAGCAGCGTGACATTTGCACAACCAACAAACATTTATTTTATTGCCATTATACGTTAAAATGGCAATGATCTAAATGTATAAACACCTGTGAATGTTCTCTATAATTTTCGTCTCTTACTAAACTACGTTTTCCCCACCTATTGCAAGAACGAGAACATCATAAATTGAAGGCAACAGCTCCTACCCTCGAGCAAAAGTGATTTGTAAAAGTGATTTAAGACGAGTGGAATGCATTTGTCTCTCTGAAATAACATGTCATACTCCACAAATGCTTGAAGTATGATCAAAATATAGAAAAGGTAAAATGAGACGGAGAATTTGAATTCTAGCATTAATTGTAATGTGGCGACCTGAAATGTTCTCTTCAGCTTGTCCTCCCCCCTCCTTTCCTCTTCCTTCCATGGTTGTAAAGCTTCATTAATGCTCCTTTCTCTCAGTCTGCATCCATTCTTATTATTCTTTTGCACCCTTTTCCACTCGCTCTTTCACTCCCCACCCTATGTTTCCCATCTCTCTCGCCCATTTTCCACCATTGCCACTGCAAGAGCCTCAGCTATCGAAGCCATAATGAGCATGTTCACTAAGGCACCGATTCATCAGAACAAAGAGCGGCGGGGAGAGCGAGGGAGAAGGATGGATGACAAGGGGGAAAGAGAGAATAAGAGAGAGGGAGGGAGATGCTGGAGTGTACCCTCGAATGGCTTTGGACTGTAAACCCCTACAGCTCCTCCTCCTCCCGGCTGTATTTTTTCCTAATAGCCTCTTGGGCTATTTCTGGGTCCTTTTCTAAATGGAAGGTGGGTGGGAGTGAATGCAGTGGAGGCGTAGATGGGTGGAGGGGGGGTATTTGGCCCTGCCGAGGCAGTGAATAAGCACTAGGTCTTGCAGCAGGATCAGGGGTGGTACTGTGTGTGTGTGTGTGTGTGTGTGTGTGTGTAGCTCTCTCTCTCCTGCCACTGAAGACGAGGGAAGAGATGCACACGCACAAACTCCGGCTGTGGAACCTCCAAAGCTGATTAGTCAAACTTGTGATTTCCAATTTCAAACCCGCGACACAAATCCCGTACTTAATATTCATGCAGAAAGTAGTTAGGGCCTCCTCGCCGTCCCGTGCTGCCGTAGGGCTGTGGGTCGGTAGTGTGTGAGTGGGTGAGTGGGTAAGAGGGGGGGAGGTGTTGCCTTTTAATCAGCTTAGTTAAAAAAAGCAAAGGATGGAGATGAGGAAAAAGAGGAGGATGATGGGGAAAGAGAAAAGAGAAAGTAGTGTTTTTTGCCACTTGATTGGGTAGGTGTCTCATTGGCTCAGACGGGCCCCCACACACACACACACACACACACACGTCATCTAGGGGGGTAGCAGAGTGACGGGGCGAGCCCCCCTTGATCACACACCCACCTCTTGTCTCATTCAATCTGCTGGCCTGGAGGTGGCCAACACAAACAGACAGCACACTGCGGGTTTTTAATGAAATCGTTTACAGCACGTCTTTCATATCGTTTACGTGCGTGTCTGTGTGTGATTTCTAGCCAGCACACGCTTTTGTCAGACCGCACACACATCATAAACAGGATTAGGGCCGCATCCGACAGACGTCGTTTCTATTTTAGCCAGAGTGACTTTTTCGCGGTGCCACCGTTTGCGTGGCTCCTCCGTCTGTGTCTTTTTAACCTTGTAATCGGGACGGCATGCCGCGTCGCCGTCACTTCCCCCGTACGGGCAGACAGGACGTGAAGGAGAGGGAGATGAAAGAAAGGGAGGAACGAGGAGGAGGGATGTAAAGTGGAAGTTAAATTAGCTGCACGTTTACCCACCTCATACTTGTGGAATTGAGCTTTAACCACTTTGGCAACCCGGGCTATTTTTGCTCAGATTTCTCTCCTTCTATTTACAGGCTCATGACATCACCATGCCTGAACTGCAGCTGGAATGTCATATATTGTTACTTCCACTATAAGGGAGGCTTCTCCGAAATTGCTTTCATTTGGCACGACACCGGTTTTCCTTCCTTTATGCACACATGTCTACGATGCCTTTAATTTCATTCAAGTGTTGACGGGATATTCTGAGCCTTTTGATTGTCTACTGTCACCATGGTTCCCGTCATGCTTTGAGTGATGTAAACAGGCAGGCCTATGTTGCCATGGAGTCAGTGAGTTATCCCATCTCGGAAAGAGCAATGAATTATATTAGTAAGTGTAATGTTTTCCAATGTGACCAGTGGTGAACTCAGGCTGTCTGAGGGTCAGGGTAAAAAAAAAAACTTTACATGATATAAGGCACCCTATATTTAAGGCACCCAAGAGACCACTTCATTACATGTTCCCTACTGGAGGGCACCTCAGAGAGCACATTATCATGTTTTGTTAAATCATCTCTCTTGGGGGGTGCCAGGTTGGCTCAGTGGTAGAGTCTGTGCCCCGCGTACCGAGTCCACCGAGACCCAAGTCCTCCCTCTTTCACTCTCACACTCTCAATAAAAGGCAAAAACTGCCCTAAAAGATAACTTTAAAAAAGTTAAATCATAATCTCTGTTGGGTCCAAACGGCTAAAACTACAAATCAATAGATGCTGTTGTATTGAAACCTTGTATTTGCACGTATTGAAGCAACAGCAAGATGATGAGGAGAGACCACAGGGAAAACCCAGCTGGAGAGATACAAACACAAAGAGACAAAAGAAATGGTAGGAAAAAACAAAAAACATAAGGTGAGAAAATAAAAACCCAAAATAGCCAAAGAAAAAAGAGGCAGTGAATCAAACAGAGGTGGATAAAAAGAGAAGGATTAACCCAGCAGAAGAGAATACAGGGAGGCGAGCGGACCTCCACCTCCCAGAGAGAGAGAGTGATTGCAGCGAAGAGCGGCTCCAGCCTCCCACACCTCCCTTCGAGGCCACCGCCGTAGACTCCCCATCCCATCATTCATCGGGACATAGCGGAGCGGTGCAAGATGTTTCCAGTCTCACCTCACTCCATAACTCAGCCCCTCTTCTCCAGAGAGGCCGCTCCTTAAACACCACCTCCCTCCCTGCTCTCCCCTCCCCGCCTGGCTCTCACCGCTCCCATCAGTCTGTCTTTAAAACAACCGTTGGAGATATGGGAACAGCCAGCGACCATCAGCTGAACTCTCCACATATCTAGCAGCCTCATCCCTGCAGGCCTGTGCGGGCCAGCGGGAGAAGAATGTGGCAGGCATGAGGACGGTGTTGTTCCTCGGGGAGACTTTAGGAAAAATGGCAGCAATAGAGTCTACGGGGGCTATCATTCACCAGGCGGGCACCATGATGCTGTGACATGGTTATTAGCCATATAAACTAGAGCTGTCACCGTGTCATTATTGCTCACGTCCATGTGAGACCATCCCTTTTCTTTTTTTATTTACTTATTTCTTTTTAACCAGCTTTGGGCTCCACTGCTGATAATTCTTTGTTTGCACCATGGCAGTGGGATTGATGTCTCCGGCCAAAAAAGCTTTTGCTTTCCTTTTTGTTGTGGTTTTGCTTTGTTTCCCCCCCACTATCTGACAGAAAATAAAAACACACATTGGCACATTTACAGGACATAGATGTTAATTAGGTGGCTGCGTGCCTGCAGTGTGTTGACAGCGAGTAAACACAGCGGAGGGAGCCTTCATGTGTCCACTCTGTTTCCTACAGGTTCACAGAGTCTTCTGCACAACGGCTCCTCGCATTACATCAGTTAGCAGCTTTTTTAATGGCCTTACACATCACTGTGTATACGATCAGACTGCCTGTCAACCTGACTGAGGAGCTGAAGTTAATCGACTTAATTTGTGCAAGACAACATTTCAAAAATAGCCAATGTTGTTTTGTTTTTTCATCTCCTGAGCATTTAGCAGATAACAAATACTTCACTTCAGATTCCTCCAAATGATTTGAGTAAACTCTGAACTTCTTATGTTTGTCGTTGTTAAAGGTTCTCAGAGCATTAATACAGCAGCAAACAACTATCTGGTATGTAAAGATATAGTGGAGTGATGTCTACCTGAGCAAAGAGTGATGTCACTTCCCTTCTGCATGTGTTGTAATCCACGTCTATGCGTGCCTTTTGCTGCATGGTTGTGCAGTATCAGCTGATAATGGCGTCCTGGCTGACATTATGGTCGCGGATGCGTAGCGGTAAACACCATGACCTCTGTCAGCACTGTTAGCACTGTGAACAGCATTAGCTATGAGCCACTGGTTCATGTTCACTAGATGTGGAAAAATACTAAAAGAATAAGAGAATAAGGTTTTTTTTTTTTTACACTTGAGGACCAGTTTTCCTTTCCGTGAGGATTTTTACTCGATGTAAAAAAAAAAAAAAAAAGCCAGTCTGACATCATCAAGGTTACCCCAGGTTAGGCTTGAACTGTCAAATCTTTGACAGAAACTCACTACTTTACAAACTTGGATGGAAAATACAAGAGGATGGTGGTGGAACAATTTTAGGATTTCTAAATTCAATTTTGACTTTTTAACTCTACACTTTATGCTGGAGTATCCCTTAAACACTTGATGTGCACTTTTAATTTCAAGAAAATATAAACACAAAGCCTCACGCTCCCCAGTTTGGAGCTCTATGATGTGTTTTCTTTTCTCATTTCTGCAGATTCCAAGAAAATGTGACATCAGGTTTAAATGTAATTCGTTTATAATTGAGTCTTAAACATGAATTGCACATTATTAGATTGTGTGGTTTGTGCTGCTCACAATGGGAAAGTCGACCCCTATCATCTGCAAACGGTGAATGTGTTGAAACTTGGTGCAGATTAGTTAAGGAATTGGAATTAAAAGGTGCACAATTACAGAGAAAATCACTTTTTTATACTGTGGTTTGTCTCATGCTGTGCTTCAACACTTCCAGCCTGTGAGCATCTCTTAAGAACATACATTAATTTAGTAATAGGTTGAATTTGTAGCGTCTTTATTTTCGTTCTCCTTGTTTTCGTGCCAGTGCGTGATTTCAGCGAATAAAACAAGGATTATTTTAAACTTCAAATGCATATAGCTGCTATTTATTTAAAGAACTACAAACATTGTTTATCCATTCGAGGTGCCGTGTCGTGACAGCATCTTAATACACCAGATCAGGAACAAGTGTCTCTTTCAGGTTTGGGAGTGTATTTTATGAGCTGAGTAGCAGCGAGGTCAGGGTCTCCGTGGCTGGTGAGATAAATAGACTGTTAGTCAGTGTTTACACCTGGGTCAGAGTGATATATGTCCCCCCCCGGTTCACACAGACATGAAGATCTCATTCCCCTACCTATCTTTGTCCAGCAGTCAAACATCACAGCCCATCATTCCAGAGACATTACCAGGAGTTATGGGCTGCAGGTTTGATGTATGCTGAACAGAGAGGACACGGAGCAAGAGAGGAGATTTATACAAATCTCTGCTTCCTGTCTGGGCATCCGCTTTTTTGTCATTTTCAATTTTGAACCATTTAAAATAATCCTATGGCCTAGTTTAAAAATAAAATGTATGACTAGTTAGTAACTGCTTAATAAGTACGTTTGGCTCATGGGAAAAAAGCAACAGCGTGCTGGAAGCTTATTTAGTGTCACTTTGTCCACTTTAATGAGCACTTCAGTCGGACCGCAGAGCTCTCACAGTAAACATTATTAAACAGACAGTCTCCACAATACCTATAAACTGTGAAATATTCATGAACATTTAATTGTAATCTGGCATTCAAATACACTCTAGAAAAATCATTAACATACACATCAATAAATCAAATTTAAGTAAAAAGAGAAAATAACCGTGCAATAAGTACATGAGTCGGAAAGAAACCCTTGACCTTTTCCTTGTCTGTCATCCAATAAACATCAGTCACATAGTGTCATCTACAACAGAGATCTCCCCTTACAATAACATGTACTACTGTGTGAATCCATCATAATTTGATGGCACTCAACTTGAGTGGATAAGTTATTATGGTACCATTAAATAAAGCCTGATTTGATTAACAGTTAAACTCACGTTGCTCTTGTCATTACTATGAATAAATAACACTCGGTTATAAATTGTTTACCAGACATTTACTCATCTGAAGTGAAGTTAAATGTGGCAACATGGCTTCTTACCCAGTAGAATACAGTGAAGGGACCTTTTTATGTCCCTGCATCTCTGCACGGAAACCCCTTGATTTTGTGGCTGTGGAATGGTTGCAGCAGAAAACATTTCTGAAGACGGCTAGTAGAGTCTAGATACATTATGTACTGAGACACAGCACACATGCACCAGTATCACGTTACGCTGTCTGGTAAACACTTTCAGACCAGTGTGATGTTTGAGTCGACCAGCACTAAATCACCTAGTAACAATTACATTCCGGGGCTGGTTGAGGAACTCCCCCCGCTCTTCTTCATCTAGTCTTCTTTCTCTCCCTCCATCTCACTCTCCGTTTCCTCTCTTCACTTTCTCCCCCGTACATGCGGGGCAGCTAAGGTGCCCTGAGGAGTCGCTGTCAATCACCCATCAGGATCCCAGGTCAATTTGTCAGGCTGCCAAATGTGTCATATCAGTGTGCTCTCCGGTGTCAAGAGCCCTCATTATAGGCCAAAGGCTAAACCAAGGAAGTGAATGAGGCCTTCCTCTTCATTATTTCCAGTCCCCCGTGACCCCCTAACCTCTCTCCCCACCTCAATGCCGCCATCCCCCCCACACATGGCCATAACAACAGTACAACCTTTAACCAACCATACTGGCAGAACCTCGTCTCCCTGCAGGCCGCGGCTCTATGCTGCCTGCAAATCCACTCATCCCTCTAACTTTCCCTTCCAAGCACCCTGAGGAGACAGTGAAAAGAAAAGTGCTTGACAAGGTGCCTCGGAGTCGTGTTTTCCCACAATGCACTCTGCATGGTGCCCAAACAGCTTCCTGTCTTTGAGTGTCAGATAGGGAGCTAACTTGGTGCTTCGTCAGATGCTGAAAGCTCAGCCAAAGCCGAAGGGTGATTTCTTTGCTCAATTGGGAACGTGCATGTGACAGCAGCATCACCTCTTGCAGGGGGAAATGCTGCGATAATAATCAGATATCAAGTTGGGAGATGAAGGGTCCGTTCTCCACTGTATCCATGTGATCAGTGGAAACACCCTGCAGCATGTGGAGCGGCGGTGGCGGCGGCCAAGGTACCGCAACGCCACAATCGCATTTGGCGGCAGATTTCCTTTACCCCTGATTATTAATTCACAAATCAATTAAGTGTCATCGCAGCATCTGTCTGATGAATCGCTTGTAATTAGCCCGTAGGTGTAACAGAGCCGTCCTCCGTTATCTGCCTCCCCGCCCGTCTGCGTGCCGGCCGGGCTGGCTGATGTGAGCTTAGATGGCTTTCCTGCACATTAGCCTAACACAATTAAACTAATTATTGATTTTTGTTTCGCCTCGGTGCAATTCACAGCCCCGATAGCCCTCTGTAAAATGCAGCCCTGATTTCTGGGTAGATTAAGGGAGTGGCCAGAAGCAGTGAGGGTGAAGGTAACATCAGAGCGCTGTATGTTTTCTGTTTCGAACCTCACAAGGCTGTCAGAGTTTCATATTATATGGGAGATACATCCAGCGGATAAACAGTGATATTTGGAGACCTTGATGACTTCACCTCCCGAACACACAGCCTTCAGCGTCTGTTTCCTCATCCATCTTATCAGAAAACAAATTAATCTCCAACAGCATGTGTGTGTCCTTGGTGTGGGCTTAGACATGGTTACACAACCTGTGATCAACACAACATATTTACTTTATATTTCTGAATAATAGCAAAAAAAAGTATAGAATCCCAATTGCATAGTCA
Organism: Chelidonichthys spinosus; assembly: GCA_029853015.1. Classification (NCBI taxonomy): domain Eukaryota; kingdom Metazoa; phylum Chordata; class Actinopteri; order Perciformes; family Triglidae; genus Chelidonichthys; species Chelidonichthys spinosus. The sequence goes on from CM056837.1 coordinate 9,267,388, forward strand.
ATGCTGTAGAGTCAACCTAATAAAAACACTATTAGTAACCTTAATGAATAATGGTCAAAAGGTCTTAACACATCTGGGTAGCAACGAATAAACAACAAAAACATGGGAAACACTGGCATACGCATATTTTGCATCATACCTATTCATAGCAGCAGCAGCGATGGGAGTTTCCGACAGTTGCAGCACATTTTCAATAAAAGGTTTGAATAGTTTTGCGTAGGCAGAGGACCAACTACCGGGATCCTATTGACTCAGAGCAGCGTCTGACAGTCTGTCTGTGGGAATATTTTATAAGTCCTAAGATACTGTAAGCTATTTTAATTGAGTTTCCTTTTAGCAAAACGCTCTAAGTGAAAAGTTCCCCTCTGGTAAGCAGTTACGCAGTCTGTATGTCTGGGACTTTTATTGTGAAAGCTAAGAATGGGAGGAGTGCGTCTGCGTTTGGGTATGTTTCTTTAATGTAGATAGTAAAACGTTACACTAAGATGCAAGTTTTGCTAACAATTACAATTCAAAACAATACAGTCCATTTAAGAATTATCTTATTTCTGCTGAGGTATCTTCACTTATACTTTATTTGATTTTATCACTATCCCTCTGTTCTTCTCTCAGGACATTTCCAGTATATAGAATGATCAGGACACTAAAAGCAGTTAACTAAAATCTCACAGTACCATAAATTCATGATTCGCTTCACATTTGGAACCTTTTAGAAGGTTTGAAACTTAGAGAATGACTCTTAAAATTGATTTATTTTCTCAAAGCCATTAATAAATAAAACCAAAAATGAATACATATTTAATAACTTATTACAGGAACATTTCTTGTACAAAATTCCTTTTTCACAAATGTTACATCGAGCCTTTTACTTCTAGGACCACAGTTTAAAGTAACACTTACTCTGGCTCTCCATCGGTAAGCCCGGTGGAACGGCGTGATCTTATCCTGTGTAAGTGTGCCACTGTTGGCACGGTTGCATGCAAAAGGTGTGTGCACGTGCACCCGTTTGGCCCTCGTGTGTGTGAGAATGTCAAGTAGCTTAACCCAGGGGCCCATTCATCTTCCACATCTCCTCCCTCCGTTCATCTCGACACATGCCAGTGTCGCCCTAAACAGCGCTGCGTGTAAAGCCTGCCCCTCACGGATAAGCCTCATTCAGGCCGACATATGGTGCTTGACCAGGACGGGAGGAGAACAAAACAGGAAGTGTGGCGGGAGAGAGTCAAAGAGTAGAGAGCATTCTTAAAGCTGCGCTAATCCTTCCTCCCCTACCAGGTGCTGAGAGAGGAGATAACCTGGGAGACAATGGCAATGAGCAGGCTTCTCCATATGGATCTGTGTGTGTTTTGTGTGTGTGTGTGTGTGTGTGTGTGTGTGTGTGTGGCTGCTAAGCAGCGGGGAGGCGGCAGGCTGAGTGACTGGATGGCTGGCTGGGTAGAGGGAGAGAGAAAGAGAGAGGCAGCAAGAGGGATAACAAGGGTGAGTAAGAGGGAGGGTGAACCCCGTCTTTGTTTTGCAGGGCTAAACAGGGATTAGTGGCTTGCTGACATCTTCTGTCACTAGCCACACGGCTGCTTAGACGGGCCACGGCTCAATGAAAGTGACCGCGCTGAGAGTGACCTGCCCCCTTTAAGCCTCGCTGACTGATCTGTGTCTGAGAGCTACTGGAATGACCCCCACGGCTTCGGACTCCACACCCGAAATCAAGTGACGGTTCAGCTCTGTGGAGAAATCACGACAATCAGTCTACTTTGTGGAAACATGGAGAATCTGGTGTTGGCTCTCCAGTCAGTAGCTCAGCAACACCAAATATCAGCCACCCAGCAGCTTGGAAGTAAGAATACGTCAAAAAGTGATTTGAACCTAGAATTTAAAATGCAGTTTGGAGGTAAATACAACGTAATTACAGTTGTTTCAACAGTTGCTTTGGAAGAACAATATTACTTTTTTTTTATGAACTTTAGAAAGCAGGCAACCACAACATCAAACTGTTTTATTTATTTCATAGAAACATACTTTTTATATAATGCTCCACTGATTAGTCGAGTAATGGATTAGTCGACTGACAGAAAAACTGCCAACCGTCCGGTCATTCATGCAGAAATGAGGAGCAAATGGCAGAGAAGGCTGTTTTTAGCCTCTTATTTATGGATATTTCCTGCTTTTCTCTGTTTAATAACGTATTAAACAGAATGTATTTCTACTGACACAACATGACATTTAATGACATCACCTAGGAATTATAAAGTAGTTCAAAGACCAAATGATCAACAATAATCAGCAGATCACTTAATAATGAACACAATGGCCAGCTGCAGTCCTACACAATCCTTCTCTAATACCTAATATATAGGAGGTGTTTGGAGAATAAGTGAGGGTATTACCACAGGCCTCTCAAAGCAAAAGTAATGTCAGACAAAGATCTTACAAGGGACATGTAGACATTGTCCCCCAGGCACCCGTCAAGTCTTTTAACAGGCAGACGTCCTGTTCCTGTTCAGCAGATCCAGCAGATCCATGTTCCCCTCCAGCCACCAATCCCATCCAGGCTGGTCTACGCTCTTTCCAGTTCACAAGAATTCATCATAGTTGCTTGATAAGAAAACCGATGTTCAGAACCAGTCGACAGTAACTCCAAAATTGGAAAATGGCCCAAAATCATTCAGGAAATAATAAGAATGTAGAATTTACACGCCTGGAGCTTCTGGCTCGCCTTTTAACTGAAAATGACAGCCCAACAAAAGTGAAGGGATGACCTGCTAGGTCACCGCGGATCTCTTTTGTAAAAATAAAAACCTGGCTGGTGTGACTGTGGCTTTGAAGAGGCCCGTCACATTTGATTCATTCTCAAAACCCTGATAAAAGTGCAGCATGGCGAGTTTCCCCGGTTACCTCAGCGCCCACACACATTCACAGATCTGGCAGCCCGCTCTGTTTCATACCTCCTCTGTGTGAAAAACTTCACCTCCGTCTGCAGAACTCACCTCTATAAACGCTGAAGGTCTACCAAAGGGAATGAGGCCTCTTTGTTGCTCTTTTTGCTTTTCATATTTACGCTTGATTTGTCATCAGCAGTGTCATATTACAGGCAAATCACTTTTTGCTTTATGTAACGCTTTCTGCCTCCGGCACTGTTTTTTCCCCCTCTGTCATTGCCTTACCTGCATACATTATCAGGTAGTTGTGTCTAACTTTTGCAATAGAAAAGTTTTCACTCTTAATGAACTTTTCTGTTGATTCTCTACATCTGTAACTTGGGTGCGTTTGCATGTGTGCCTTTAAAGGAGAAGCATCAGCATTGGAAAGGGAAAACGCAGGTGAGAATCCAGTCGAAGGGGGAGATATAGTGAGAGGGGAGAGGAGATACAGTAAACTGAGATGGCTAGATTGCAGTGGGTTTTCTACCCCGAGAAGAGTGTTTTTATCATACACTTTCCTCCTCCTGAAAGGTAGGGGCTGATCTGGCGATAAAATGCCATGCCGAGATAGGACATGACACAAACTTGGCCGCTGCTCGACAGCCTTTCCACTTTTCACCCTCACACCGGGTGAATGTTTTCTTTTGACTTTCTTTTCCCAGCGTGGAACATGAGCAGGTATAGATACGCTACATTATCCACCGAGACATTTAACAACAGCAGAAGTTGAAAGTCCCGGGCGATAAGATCGGGGATACACCACACTCTGATAGTGTCCTTGGATGACATACGACACCGACTCTTTTCCATATGTTTACAAATGTTGTTCTGGCATTGCCTGCTGATGGGAAAGGTTATCTGCTGGCGGGACGCACTGTGTCAAATGAACAGCATGTCCATTGTTGTGCAAGTGATCGCTACACAAAAGCAACCTTTCTCTACTCTGCTTTTGGAAAATCCAGTTTATTTGTTTAACTGGCGGCCGCAAAAAGCTGCATCTGTTCCTCACACTGTGAATCATCGGACACTATCTGAGCTTTCTTTCTTTAATCAAGGCTAACTTTGTTTGACCAGCGCAGATGGACATGAGAGGAGGTTCTGGTGGTTGGATGTCCCCTCGCCTGTCCTCGGTGTAGACAGCCTAACAATGACCACCTTGTCCGGCAACTGAAGGATGAGTATTGGGCTCTGTGTACCAAAACAGAAGCCACAAATATGGATTTGAACGCTTCACAGATTATTTAATGAAACGTTGCTGCTCTGGAGAATTAGCTGCGGCTTGTTGAGGAATATCTCATAATGAGGCATGTGTTTACTTGTATGAAAGAAACGGAGGAAAGAAACACCAAACTGGCGCCCTCAGCAACTTCATCTGGTATATCTCTTAAAAAAATAAAAGCACAGCCTTTTATTCATGTTGTCTCAAATTAATCCAGTTTAATTTTTTTTTTCTTGCACTGCATTCTCATTCATTCAGTGATGATTACTTCCCAGTCGTATATCGCTGTGCTGACAGTTTGAATGTTTTTACTTTCATTACAGAGAGTAATTGGCATATTGACTTTTCACTTCACGGAGGATGGTGGTATTTCTTCCACTCTGATTGCACTTTTCCATTTAAGACCCTCTGTGTGTGTGTTTTTTTCAAACTGGGTCTCCTTGTTCCCATCCGAAGCAGATGCCCTTCATAAATATTGATGTTCAACCACTTGCATTACAACACAGAGTCTCCGTTCCACACCAGGTGCTTGGGAATATTCTTGGGCATCTGAATGCAGACTGTGGCTGGTTATGCTGCGGATAGCAAGATGGATTCTCAGACATCCTTTTCTTCCAGTGCTCATATAAAGAGAAAAAAAATGTGTCTCTTCCAGCTCGGTTCCACTAGTCTAGCACTCGTTCTCTTGTTTTTGATCTTGGGTGACAAGTGAGGGCTTTTGCAGACGGGAGAAGAAGCAGAGAGCATGGCGCGCGGAGAAGGTGGCTTTGATAGTTGAAATTAATGAGGCTGGATATGTTTGGCTCCGCTCATTATGCCTACACATAGACCCCAAACCCTGGGGGCCCCGGAGCTCTGCTTCTCGTCTTTGTGCCGTGATCTCTCTGTCTCCTGATTTAGAGCCTCCTCCACTCCTCTCTCTCTCTCTCCCTTTGCTACTTTTTCTGTCTCTCTCTCTCGCTCCCCACCCACACCTCTCACCCCATCTCTCAGACTGCGGTGTGTGGAGGAGAGAGATAATATAATCAGCCGTGCACGGTGAGAACAATAAGAGTGTTGTGTCTACTTGACACGAAGCAGACACCTCTTCAAAGCCACCTTAACATTCCACTTCAGCCCTAACTGCATGCGGCTGGAGGAAGGCAAGAGGGGTGGAGCGGCTGAAAACGTTTCCTCTCTCTGTCAGACGAAGCTACCGGGGGCCCGGAGATGTGCATTTTGTAGCGCTCTCCGGTAGCGGGTGGGTGTGCCTCTGTCTTATTCTCATGCATGAATTAGTGTTCCTAATTGAAAGTAAGACGTATTTTTCTGCTCGACTTGACGCCTCTCTGAATGAGACTTAACAAAAGCACCCGGACTCACAGTCTTCTCTTGTGTGTGTGTGTGTGTGTGTGTGTGTGTGTGTGTGTGTGTGTGTTTGTGTTGTGGGTTCGATGGGCTTGAGGTTGGTCCTGAGATAAGGGGAACATCTGTTAGTCTGTCTTTATCTCTGGCAGAGCTCCTGGCACACCGTAGTAAGAAGCCCCATCTAATCAGAGCAGACACAGAGTCAGCATGGCTGCCAGCTCTGTGGCCCGTCCCTGGCATCGGCATACACACACACACACACACTGGCACAAACTCGTGCACAAAGAGACCGATTTTGTTTCCAGTTGCCATCTTTACACTTTGTCCCATTTTGGCAACATTATGTCATTGAACGTAGCTTGGTTTTGGTTTTGTTGTGTTTTCCCATCTTTTTTACAATCTCCATAAACAGATTCTGCATTTTATGTGTAGAGACTGTCGGCAACGGGGCAAGATAATGGTAACAGAAGATTTCTGGTTTCGTAGTGAGTAGTATTGGAGCATTGGCCGAAATGCAATCTGGGAACCCCTGGACAATCTGTGATTATCTCTCCATTTTGTATTGGTTTAAAGTTAACTTGTAAACGGTGAAACAATACGATCTCCATCGTTTCTCAACTCCAACTCCAACTCCAACTCCCATCTCAAGTTGCTAATCAAGCTGTAAACCCCAGAGGCCCGAGGCTTATCGCTATCAGACCGACAGCCGATGTTTTCAGAGATTGACTTTTTTTATTCGTGCAAGAAACCGTCCTGCATCGTCTTATTTACACCTGGAGCTGCCAATACCATGTAGTCTAACTACTAACGCCACAGTTGCAATGCTTTGCTTCAGGTTATATGGTAGGTAGTTGCTGAGGAGGGGCCTGGTGTTATTTTTTCTTTCCATTTTCATCACCTAATCTTCCCAGTGAGTCACAAGTCTCTTACCGGCTACTTGTCTGCCCTCTGGGCTAAACATACTCATACTGCAGTGGTTGGCTTTCGCCACCAGAAAATAAAACACAGTGTTCTTGCAAGTGTGTCATTACTGCTGCCATAGTATTCCCTGTTGTTTTCCTGTTTTCCCATCAACTTTTAGCGGCGCTGATCATGTCAACTGTAGCCGAGTTTCAGAAGCAAAACATACCTGTCGCGCTCCTTGACACGAATTGCCCGATATCGACTGCTAGTTGGTCTCACAGTGTCTCAAGATCGATTTAGGTCTTCGTCCATGTTTTTCCCATCTGGAGCATTTGCCTCGCTCCGGTTATGCCTGTGTGTGTGCGCTCCTGTGTGTGTCAGGGTAACCAGCAGTGACACCAGCCTGCAGTGCGGCGTGGATCTGGTCCTTAGGAGGTCTAATGAATCTAGGTGGGCCTTGTCACTACGCGTCTCCACGCGTCGCCCTGCCGATCGTCAGAGCTGACAGGTTTATGCAGCGTTGGCGACTCCCCGGGGAACGGGGATGCAGCAGGAGCAGCCACCCAGGGGCACACACACACACACACACACACACACACCATTTGTCAGACTGATGCACGTGCACGCAAACTTGTGGACAAGGGGGCATTAATCACGCCCTTCATTGCTGCTTAGCAAACCCAGCAACATGCGTTCAAGTAGGCAGCAGCCAGAAGGCGCGGTGGTGGTTTCCAGACAAAAAGTCCTTCGAGGGCACAAAGGTCTGAGTTCATTCTGTCCGTTCTGAAACACGACGCATGCGTTTCCTCATGTATCATGTGTGCCATCTCACAACGGTTGACGTGATTTCCCCAATTACGATTAACACAGTTTTGACTTGTTGTTAGTTCTGTTGTTTTTTGACTGACACGCTCAACAGAGAATACAGCTGTTTTGTATTCTCCAGCATCCAGCCATTCATTTTCATTTTAATAACTGTGAGGGAAAATATTGGCACCAGGAGATACCATCTTTCATTTGCTCTAACTGTGAGTCGAAGATTATTATTTCCCTTCTCATCTCTGTAATGAAAATTTATTCAAACTAGAGGGCCTTGTATTTATGGGAATTAATTCACATGAGAAAGGGTGGCAGTGATAGAAACACAAGTCGACATTTGAATTACATATCCTGCACGGCGAGGCGAGGGGTAATAGGAAATCTCATGTCTGACTTTATAGGAGAGTGTGAAGAGTATTGGTTCACTTTTGTTGTTTCTTGAACTTGAATTCTAGTTTATTTACTTTCCATCTTCAGTATGACCAACACTGAATTGTGATCTGCTACTTGGATTCAATTACGGCTGGAAAATGACTCCAATACATGTGATCCCAGAAAATGAGCAGTTTAACCAGCAGAATGGCTCCCACCTGTATCACCCTTCTACCCCGACAAGTTAACACATGGACATGCCCAAATATGGGCGCTGACTCACTCTCCCCCTTTTCAAAAAGTCAAAAGTCACACCAAACGCCCCCATAATGACTTAACTAATGCAATTTTCCTTTTTTTAGTCCTCAACATGTCAACTCTCACAGAGGGAGACCTTTGACTTGTCTCCCCCCATCTCCCCCCACCCCTCCCCCCCCAAAAAGCTTTCTCCCTTTGTTATGCTGAGTCTTAACATGTGTCACTTAAACTGCAGCGCTGCTTCCCTGGCAGGTTAAGATAAATGCCAATTTGAAGCCCCGCTTGTCAGGAGAAATTATGGCATCACGTCTCCCGCCGGAGAAAAGCCAGAAGTCTTTTTGTTTACACACATGTCGTTTAAAGCTGGACTTTTAGCAGGCAGCCCTTCTTTCTCCTGAGTAAACACTCTGGGATTTAAGAGATTGAGGTGAACTGAAAGTCTTCTTTTGACTCGAGGGGGAAAGAAAGTTAAGTGTAGGAAAAAGGTTATGGCAGCCTTGTCAAATGTGGTGGATGGAGGGTAAAGCTAAACAGGGCATGTGCACGCTTCTGGTTTGCATCCACATGTTACTTAATATCTATATTACATTGCATGTACAATACAGAAGGCAAGGGCCAGGAATCAACCTATAATGAGCAAGATTATTACAGATATGAATTAAAGGTACGTCTCTGATGGACAGAATCATCTCTAGGATTCTTAAATCATAGCATAAGTTTTACTTTTGTGATTGCTTTGGCCGTACAGACCTATACTCAAACTTAACTGGACCTGCGTTGGAACTTACCTGGCACTGTTGACTCGCGCTCTGCACATGCATTCATGTCCTTGGGACAAATCACATCTTTCACTGGACTGCCTTTGAAGAAGCCCTGCTAGCTGCCGACACATCTAGGTTCAGATGCACCCTCTCCCTCAGCTTTACCCTTCAGGTCTATTGGAAACACAGTAATGCAACAACGAGGGCCAAACCCCCACTTTGAAACTTTGAAACCTTCCAAGCTCATACCTCTGGAGGTTGGCAGGCATGGAGGAGATAAGGCTAAGCCTCTAGCTCTCTTTTTCCCTCCCCTTCCTCTTTTTCTCTGCTGCGCTCCTTTACCTTTTCCTTTGCAGTGGGCGGAGGTGAGGTATCCACAGATGTCGTATTGTGAGCCCTTCATGTACCTTCTCATAAAGTTACAGTGATCTATCCGCCACTTGCATGACTCTAACAACCTTGAAGCAATCGCCACATGTCCAGTAGAGTCGCAGTGTCACGCAGGGCAGCGGGACCTGCTTCATTTAAAGTCCTCAACAAGTATGATGTATTTTTAGTCTCATACTCACTGACATAAATGTTTGAAGAAATTACAAAGATTCATGAGTTGTTGTTAGGAAGAAATATCTCGGGACGAGAGAACAGCATGTTTTCTTTTTTTTAAACGGTGTTCTTTAGTGCAAGCTGTTGCGTTCACCTCCTCCTTGTTGTTTCTATGGGAACCCAGGGCTTGTCGACGGATCAATGTATTTTTGTCTACTGAGTGAAGTACTTGGCCTCTGGTAGCTATCATCAGTGGCACAGGTGGTAGTTTGTAGCCATCAGCTACTCCCGCTCTCAACAGATTTATTGTTACTTGTCGAGTCGGCTCCTTACATCTGTTGGTTTCCTCGCTCGGACTGAAATACGTTTTTTTTTTTTTTCTTCTTTTGCTTCACTGCAGCTTTGTGTGCAGCAACTGACATCACATGCCATAACCCTTTTCCTCTATTTGTATAGAGGGTGCCATTGTGATGCCAGGCATAGAGAAAGTGTTGTGTTTTCCTCCGTTCAGCCGAGCACAAGGGGGAGTCTTGCACCCCTAATATGTCAGCTCCTAGCAGGGCGCTCGGCGCAGTAGGAAGATCACCGCCCGACAGAGTGCAATCCCCCAAAACAGCTACCCTGCTTCCCACAACCGGTCCATGTGGCTCCTGGCTAGGGGTGAAGCAGGGGGAGGCATGGCCTTTACGCAGCTGGAGCTTCTCTTCACCTGCGAGTACACAGACAGCAGAATTCAGAGCCGCACCTTCTTCGACATTAAAACGCTCGCCAAGCTCTAAAATACTGAATCATCCAGCAAAATGAGGCAGAGGCAATATATGAAATCTGCATCACTCCAGGGCACCTCACAGATACAGCGTGTCCAAGTTATTCTTGTCTTGTTATACATGGCTACTGATTGGCAGTTTGTTCACAGGAGTAGCTCTCATAGCTGCAAGGCCCCATCGACAGCCACACTGTCTTATTCATAATATCGTCTCATATTCTGAGTCCAGATCTGAGCCCCCGAATCATTTAGGTCATAGTTAAAAAAAGATATGCCGTATTCTGAAGACAGCAGTCAAAAATCAGCCTTTATTAGTGTCAGTATGTCAAAGGGGAGAATCATTTAACAAACACGGACTCAATAATATGCATCTGTGTTCTCATCGCGTAGCCAGCAGCAGCTTTGGTGGCGTGACACATGAACAAAAGTGGTGTTGTCATACACAAGATGCACAGGCGAGTGCACCGGCGGTCACATTTGCAATCGGCGCCACAATCCAAAGCCCGGTACATTATGTACCGCGTTGTGTGTTACATATGCATTTCATCGTGATCTACCTGGAGTCATATTATACAGCGTGTGTGAACACTATGTTTCATATGATAATGTGAGGCAGCATGCTGACTGCCGTGACCTCTACCGTTTGAGGAGTAGGTAAACAAAAAGAACCTTCCGCTACGCTTCACGCACATCTGCAGGATTTGTATACAATTTGCACTTCAGTGGTTGTGCGCCGCCATACGATTTCCCCTGACACAATGTGCACTTCAGCAACGTGCATCCGTACAATTTCTGGCCAAACAATATCCTGCTCGTTCCGGCACCGACACGCAGGTAGCAATGCACACCGGTTGGCGAAGCACTACATCCACACTCCCGACGCATCAAGCAGTAGGTGCACGCTCTTTCACAGTCCAGAGTGGCTTCGTACCCTGTGATTTAATGGTCATTTTGTTGGCTGCAATAGCATCCGTTCCCATCCCCTGGTGCCCAGTGGTGAAATAACAGGCTCTAGGCTCATCCACAAAACCCACAGGACCACACTTGAATCATTGCTACAATTTGAGCTATCAAATCATAATGGGAGGATGAGATTGCCTTTATTTTCCTTGCTCGTGTGTGTGTGTGTGTGTGTGTGTGTGTGTGTGTGTGGTGTGTGTGTGTGTGTGTGTGTGTGTGTGTGTGTACATGGTGGGTAGCTAAGCAGGTTTATATTCTCTGGGCCTGTAGGCTTGGGTTAATGTGTTTAGATAGCTCACATTTGTTCTCCTATTTTCCAGCTGAGGTGAAGGTAGTTTTTCTTTGTTGTTTTGCTGGTTTTCCACTTCACAGCTCCATGTCTTAATTAGTGGAAGGTGGGAACAGAGTTGTAGCTGCCGCCGTTGTCTCCTGGTCTGCCTCTTTGTCTGGAATAAAGTTGTCTGGTCCTTTTATGCAGTCCAAAGTGGTACATCATTGAACAGCATTTGTTCCTATTTGCTCCTCTGTTACCTTGACAGCCTGTGTGGGTCATTGTGCAGCACAAGTGTGGGTCTTACACATGACGCATGAGTCACAAATGTATTTCTTATGATATCACATAGTGCAGCAGAGCAGCATGAGCCCCCTTTGCATCTGTGTAATTCTTCCCGTGACCCCGCGGCCCTAATACCAAGCAATCCTGACGTCATCTCATTCTCATGTGTGTGCGTAGCTCGGCCTTCACCCCATGCTCTTATCGTGGTCTCCGTTTGTTACATCATTTGTCTTTGATGTGTCAAAATGACACGACATGTGATAAGATATCCGTGGCGAGTAAAAAAATAAATAAATGGAGGATAAAGCCACGGATGATTGCCCCCGGCCCACAGATGCTGTTATTACATAGCTGCTTGTGCCACCACAAGAGCAGTGAGGTCAAGTTTTCCTCTGTGAATGGAATGTAATTTACCGCTTTGTGAAGGCGAGCCGTGGTCATGGCGGAGAGCCATGCTCCGGGTAATGATCGCTTTTGACAGAGGAATGGCCGCCGTGCTTTTCGACACAATCCTTATTCCACTCGCATTGATCCTCCTGCCTATTTTCACACGGTAATGGATGGCATTGTCCCTCCCTCGCCACTGTTAGTACAAATAATTACGAATCAATATGCACTCAAGGTCCCCGCATCAGAATATAATTTTAACACATGATTTATTTCCACCAAGGCCGCGCGGTCCCTCCCATGTGCAGGGAGTCAATGGCGGGGTGTCATGTGACCAGCTCCTTTACCGCCCTGCACGATCAATCGAAGCAATCAGCTAAAGACTCTTGATTGCGACTGCTGAACGAAAGAAACTGCACTCTTAGTGTAGCTTTAATGGCACCTGTGTAGGTATGCTGACGTCCCTGACAGTAAAGACACACAACAATGGATCCATGTTTGTTCACAAGGACCAGTGACTGCTTTTTGTAGGTGTTTTGTCATGGTGAATATGTCAACAATGGTGTTTTTTTGTATTATTAATAAGAAAATGTAAGATATCAAAAATTGGTGCAGCTTATAGCAGATAAACTTTCTCCAAACATCAATTTTAAAAGGATTTTCCACTTTAATATTGGTCATGCAAACCTTTGAACAGATGCAATATGGTCTAAAATCGCTCTGTCTGATTCTAAACATGACTTGGCAGCGAGATCACATCAAAACCATCGAGCTCAGAGGCCATCACGCCGTCCCTATACTCTCTGGCCGTCAGGATGGCTGAAATGTCATGCAGTGTTCCTCACTCCGTGTGTGTGTGTGTGTGTGTGTGTGTTGGGGTTTGTCATGTGATATGTTGGCAGACAGAAAAGTCGAATCACTTTGAATCAGACTCGGAGCGTTGCACCTGCTCGAGCCCTTCCAGTTTCAGCTCATCCATCTCGTGCCATCACCGTCACCCAGGAGTGTGAAAGGTTACTCCAGCCATCCCTCTGCCCTCTACGGCCAATCAGGAGGTCAGAATGGTTTGGCATGAAAACAAAACAATGTTCATTTGATCTTCTTCGACCACCTTCCATGCAAAAAGTAATTCATAATTTCAGTTATTAATATTGTCTGTGTAGAAATTCTTTGAAAACAGCATTAAGAGCATTCCTGGGCCCTCATACATTTGAATGAATCCCAGATATTCTTTTAGGGTCAGCTGATCTTTAATAAGCTGAAAATGTCGGATTCCTCACAAAGACAAAATAACTTAACTTAACCAAGAAAAATCCATCATTTCTGTCTTTTGATGTGATCAATGTGTTTAAAGAGGTGCTGGTGGTGCCTTCAGTCTCAGTTTTGACTTGGGTTGCGAGATATGTCAGACAATATGTCACCAATCGGCGCTTATTTCATTATTTGCATGACTTGCAGAGTTGTGTGGGCCGGAGGGGCCGGAGATGCCTGGATTGATGTCAGCTGCTGGGGTGTCAGAGAGATGTTGTCAAAGTGGGAAAAAAAGGCGAACAGACTGAAAGACTGAGATCCTTGTGAAACTTGTGCTCCACTACAAAGGATCAAATCTTTATTGCTGACACCTCATCACATACCTCTTTGTGGACGGGTCATTGTTGGGTTAATATTGTGTTGTGTGACTCTGGTATAACTCTAATACAAACACTGCAACACTGTTCAGCAATTGAAAGCTGTTATGGTTAAAGTGCTGTTGGCTGTAAAGTGATGTTTTGAGCGATGGCTGACTCCAGTGTCTCCGGGGTCCAATCCAGCACACACGATCACGAAGATGTGATGACAACAAACGAGCCATAGGAACTCCATCTCTAGTGTTCCCCAAAGGCAGAACCACCGTGGATGTACACTCAGAGCAGATCCTGTATGTACGGTAGACGGACTGGGGCAATGCCTGCTGGGGTAAGAGTGGGACTACTGGGCCCTCTGTCAAACATACAAAGAGTGTGTGTGTGTGTGTGTGTGTGTGTGTCTGTGTGTCTGTCACAGACAGAAAGTCGGCAGTCGAGTTGAGTCCTGGATGTCTTCCCTCTCACACAGAGAAAATGGGGGGTGGGGGGGTGGTGGAAGAGAAATCACACTTAACACATTTCCTCTCGTAAAAGCGGCCTGTGATGCTGCCCATTTGGAGAGAAAAAAAAAAAAAGGATTACAGTCTTTGATTCTTAGCTGATGAAACAAAAACAAATATGGCACCAGTAACACCCGACAGATGGAGGTCAGATGCTGTGAGGAGTCATTTTATGCAATAGAATTTAGAACGAACAAGCACACACACACATACACACACATTGCTGAGATCTAGCCAGCTAGTGTCTCATCAGCGGAGGGACATGAGTGGTTTTGGGCTTCTCTTTGATGACACTGTCCCCCTGCTGAGACACCAAGTCAAGTCTTTTCTCTGTCTCACATGTATCCTACACACACACACACACACACACACACACACACACACACACACACACACACTTACACAATCCTTCCATCCACCCTGGACATACTGCTGATACAGTGTAGTTTTTCATCATTTGTAGAGGATCTAGCAGCAAAGAGAAGGTCAGCGTTCCCATCGTCTCCCGCGGCAATGCTAGTCCGTCTTTTATTGGCACCAACACACACACACACACACACACACACACACACACACACACACACACACACACAGGGAAAAGATCACAGGCAAGAGAGACAGAAGAAAGCCCCAGTGTGCCGTCTCTAAGGGTGGTTGGAAGCTAGACGCCGGGACTCTTACGACTCTTTAATGTTTCATGTGAAATATGATTGACAGTGTGGCTTGCATTGTGGTCTTTTCATTAAGTGTTATGTTATGCAGCTCGGTCTTTCCCCTTCATTTCTTTCAAGGTGACTTTAGATCGCAGTTATCACAAATCCTCTCCACCTTGCCACCTCTTCATTACCAGCTGACCTCTCACAGAGGTGCCCTTAATTAAAAATGGACTCCGCCATGTTTCCCCGGTTGGATGGAGCCCGTGCTTTAGTCACGCAACCTGCCAACACATGACAATCCAATCCAGCCCTTCTTGTTCTGAAGCCGTCACCTGAACAGCATTGAGCTAATGAACACTGCGAGGAGGGGGCAGCACGGGGAGGCTGTTCGCTTATCGGCCTCTTTATATTTCTCCTTTTTTTATTCACTTCATTCGATTCAGTCATGATGCACCTTCCCGACGGTGGCTTTGTACCTTGACAAAGGGGGCAGATTTAAATAACTCAAAGTGCCTTCGCTCAGACCTAATCCCCGACCCCACTCTAATCAACCCCCACTGTTCCCTTCTTCACTTCTTAACATTTTCTATGTGATGGAGTGAAGCAAGACCAGATAGAGGCATTTAAATGTAAGTGCTGGCAGGTTAATCTCTTCAAATCCACACTCCGTTGCTTTCATTACTCCGCCGCAGTGTGTGTTGTTTTCGTCTCTCTTTTTTTTTCAGGTCACTCCCTTTGATGCCACAAGTCAGAAAGTGATTTCTCGCAATGTGAAAGTATACGATTTGATCCAGTTTCGGCACTGAAAATTGCTTAGCTCGCTACAAAACACCGCAGGCTGTATATATGGGATGTGGATCTACTTTGTTATGTATCGAATAGAGGACGAGCTCTGACAGGCCAAAGTCGATAGAGACGTGATATGTTCATCGGCCTACAGAGCGATGTAATAATCCTGCCTCACTTTTTCTCCAATGGTGGCATTTACCTCATTATTTATCTATAGTGGAAACCTCGGTGAGATCCCGATAAGATAAGTGAGATAATTTCTCTTGGCATGGATATGATATTTACCCCCCTTCATTCTTTGGAGCTTGAGCCCTGAAGCGAAACGACACAATAAAATACAGCTTTCTAAAGTGATTTGAGCGCCCAAAGCTCCCGTGACATTCAGTCAGGATAAAAATCTGCGGGGAGGAATCAGCAACATCCCCCAGCAGCCTTAGCGTTTCACCACGGGGAGAGAAAGCAATAAAAGTGCAGAGATAAGATGAGCTGATGGTGCAGACAGTTTGGCACTAATGATGCCTTCAGTGTTTCCCTTGTATATTTCTCCGACCATCATCTGCAACTTTTATTGTATACTGTCTGGGAGCTAACGTGGCTGCTACGCATGTTGATGGTTGCACACTTGCAAGTACTTTTTTGCTGTGTTTAAGTTAATGTGGGCAAATATTACCATTTCTTATCATATTACAGCCTCTTGAGGAGGGGTTCACCTACAACGGGTTTTTCCATTTGATGTAGTATTCAGCACAGTTGAGGACTCTTCACACACTGCATGCTATACGTCGCTTTGCCACTGAGTGCTCCTTATCTTTCCCACTTTCTCCCGGCTCTCTAGGCCTCCCCCCTCCCTCCCACCGCCGCTTCCGGTAGGGGAGGTTGGGCTTCAGAGCAAAGACATCTTTCTCAACGGCCTATCCACATCCATTGTGAGAGAGCTAAATCCTCCGACCTCTTCCTGCACGCTCTTTGAAGCTCTGCACCTGTCTTGTCCACCCATCCATCTTCCCTTAGCATGTCCGACAGCGTTTATGACACAGGTGCTCCAGCAGTTGCAAGGCCGGAGCATCTGTTGAGCATTCCCGTTCGGACCTGGCTGTCCTCAGCTCCAGTGTGCACCATGAACTGATTAGAGGAAGGTGAGGAGGTGAAAGTAGCAGGTTTTAAAGGCTGGTGCCAACTTTATTAAACCTGTGTCTCTGTCGCAGAACTCGCCTTTGAACAACGTTTATTTATGGAAGTCAATGTGCAGTCGGGGTCTCTCAGAGAGAGAAAAAACACATGCTGTTGACAACTTGCCCTTCTCCTCTCACTGAACATCACACCTGGTCCAGCCAGATGGTGTTCAGCTAAAAGAGAATCATGAAGAGAATTAAACTGACATGAGTCCTGTGCAGTCATTTATTTATTTCAGTGATAGGACGTCAACACAGAAGGCTCCAGAAAACAATATTAGTATTCTTATTACTGGGCCCACCACGCACCTGTCCCGGGACCGGTTGTGTTTCTGGTGCTTTTTTAACAATTCTGAACAACAACGCTCCCAGCCTGGCTCTGGCCGTACTCTTTGCAGTAAATGTATATCGGCCCGACCGCAGCCGACCGAAAACAGAATCATACAACCGGTTCTTAAAACTACGACTGCTCGGTTCGCGACACCGGCTCGGACAGAACCGGTGAGACAGGACCAGTATCTTACGGGAGGGGAGACAGGTGTTGCGGGCACAGCAACTTTCTCTACAAAAAAACAACAAAAAACAGTTGTCTTCATTTTTGACGCTCAAGTCACTCTGCCCGATTACTTTTCCTCACAAACCTTCAGCGAAGAACAGACCGGGGTCAGGAAACAATGAGAGACCTAGGCCCACCCCGACTCAGCCTCTGATTGGCTCAGACCGTGGTGATTCATCTCTGTATGCTGTGGGGAAAAAAACATTTTGCTGGAGTCCTGTTTGTGTTTATGTGCTCCAATGTTGTATCCTCTCCTTTAACTTTATGAACAAAATCCATATGGGCAAACTATACTGAGGCTGATCATATGTCCATGGAGTGTTGATTTCTTTATTTTTATGCTGTTAATGCTAATTGAACAATAGAATAATTAGTTGATGTGACTACCATCCAGTTCTTTTTCAGTTTTCCTGTTGGCAGTTTGTTCACATATTTAAACTTTCTAAATGTCCCAAGAGACCTCCTAACTCTTGAAGCATTTTTAATTCTTAGCTCTGATTGCTAAAAACAGGCCTTTTACTGTGTTTAAAGGCTCGCTATTCTTCTGTGTAATTGAAAAACAACATAAGATGTAAAAGCCCTTCAAAAACGCTTTGACCACTTTGTATAAAATTAAGCTTAATCAATGTTTAAAGTCATTTAATACTTAATAATTCATAATTATTAAATTGACCAACATTTTTACAACATTTTAATTGCATCATTCAAATGCAAATTTATTTAACCGCTTCAGGAATTGTTTTTATCCACTTAAATAATGATTTTTTTTTAAAGGGCTAGAATTATTTTGCTGGCATCGAACATGCATCACAGCAACCTGATGGAACTATGGTTTGCATCGCATCCTTTCTACAGACATGTTTGAATAACATTTGCTTAACAACCAGGTTCAAACAAGGGTTACGGCCCATATACTTGACAGAAGCACAATACTGACTCATCAGCACGATTTATGGACCCTGTATCAGCTCTCTACAGAGGCAGACAAGTTAATACACAGTGTATGTGGCAGCATGAGACCAACCTCTTAGCGGTCCCCTTTTGTTTGGGACCTCCCTCCGCAGAACTTCCCCCAGCCCTCATCCTCAGCACACAAATAGGGGACAGAGTTGGCCTGGGTAATTGGGATAATAATTATTTCTGCATTTAGTGCCAGCTGGGTGCCTGAGAAGGTCAGGGAACAGCATGAGGACAGGCTTATCTCCGTGTTGGTGCTGGCTTCCATATGGCAGCAGACAATAGGAAAGGGCCTTGGCCCCGGACACAGCAGCATGGCACAGGACAGCTCCCACAGACAAAACACAACAACACACTGAGGCAGCACTCACCACGGTGGGTCTCAGAAACGCCACACAGGCCGACCGCCTGAATGACTGGCTGCACAGCGGTGGACTGACAATAGAGGACAGTGAAGAGATGGCAGGGCGAGGAAGGAGCAGAGGGAGAGAGGGGTAGAGGGAATGGGGAAAAACAGAGAGAAACATCACCGGAGTATTAAAAAAAGAGCCAATTCTATCAAGTTAAAAATCATGAACTTGTTGCCGTTAAATCCTTGTCTCATTCAGGGCACAAATAGGTCTGTTCTGACCTCAATGAGACAATGAGAAAGGCTTTGGTAATTTATGAAGAGGACTTTGACCTCTCTATTGAAACTCTACCTTTATGTGTTAGCCTGGTAAAGGCTTGAGGCTCGGTGAAAAGATGTGAACAGTGAGAGGTTAAAAGTCTCCTTTCTTTCCTCCCCATTCTACGGCTCCTTATTCAGCTGCCCCTTCGACCTCACCGTTCACTGGGTTACCATGGCACAAAAAACCCCCGTAGCAACCGGGCCGGAGCTTCATAAATCAGATTTTTACTGTGTAGCACTCCTTTTAATCTCCATCCACTGACGGCTTTATTTGATTCCCTCTCTTTGGAGGGCTTTCAGTGGTCAGTCCATCGTGAAAAGAATGCCGGGGAGTGTGTGTTTGTGTGTGTTTGTGTGTGTGCACGGGCGTGAGAAAAGGCCTATGGAAAGACAATGTTGTCCAAGGCGCCTTTGAACCCCCTGCATGCATTTCTTTCACTCTGAGTTCCCCTGTGTCCCCCTCCCTGTGTGGTGGCTTTGAGACGGAGCCTCAGACGATCATCATCAACTTTAATGATGAGTCGTTAATCCCCTACCGCGCCGCAATCATACCTCACTTTCACGTCCAAATGAGGAGGGGAGTCCATTTTTTCTCCCCCATTCTCAGGCTTTTTTTTTTTCTAAATGTGACTTAATTGAATTAAAACGGAACTTGGCAGTGTCCAGGCAGATCCATTACTTATTCATGAAGTGACTTTTGTTTCCGTGTGACCTGTTAATCATGGCGCCGCTGTTAACGAGCCAACAACCCCCCTCCCTGCTCCCGGCGTCGCCATCAAACTTAGATACGACTCGCTGGTCCAGGTCTTGTCTCAGAGTCCATCTCCTAAACCAACAGGCGAGGTGAGGGAGGACGGCCCCGAGAAGACCATCCGAGGCTCAGGTGAGAGAGACAGACGTTAGAGGAGGTCACAGCGTCTGTGTTGGATGACACACTTCTCCGAGGGCCATTTTAGTAACTGTCCAATTGATCTGCACGTAAACGGACGAGACGGCTCTGGAATAGAGGGGACCTCTCGCTCTCAACAGCAGCTGTCCATCTCAGACGTTATAAGCTGTGATCGATGGGATGGCCATGTGAAATGTGATGCTGGGCTCCGGGACTCGTGAGTCTGCCTGTGAGAGCAAATGTGTTCTCTGTGTGTAAGGATCGGTATATTAGAGCGTAGAGATGAATACACTTTTTTGTGAGAGTTAGAGCAAGTGAGAGTACGTGTGTGTGTGTGTGTGTGTGTGTGTGTGTGTGTGCGTGTGTGTGCGCAAACCAGTTTCCCCACCAAACTGAATCGATTGCTTTATTGATTGCACATTTATAGTGAATAAGTATTAAAATCCAATTGACAACTTAATCACAAAATAAAAAAATCACAAATTTGCCTCAAGAGGCTTTAAAATCTGTCCAGCATACAACACCCTACTTCCTTAAACATTTGATATGAACAAGAAGACACAAGACATACAATAGATGTTGTGTGCAGAATAACCAACAAAATAAAATTACAGTGAAGACTTATTCACGGAATAAAAAGGAATTAATGTACATTATTTGACTAACATAATGGAGGAAACCTCATGTTGCCTGGATTATACTAAAATGTAAATGCTGGGTACATCTTAGAGGCTGGAGCGCTCTATTGCAAGACTGAGAACACGTTTCCCTCCATGTACTATATGCCTACGTACAGGAGTGAGTGTGTTACAGTGTGTTGGAGAGGACTGAGGCAGCCTGTCTATATGGTGATCATGACAGTGATGGTGGAAGGCTCCTCCAGTTCTCTCTATTTCTGTCTGTCTTTGCTGCCGAGGAGCAGAGTAAAGGTCTAGAGTTCATTATGAGAGCTTTTCCTTGAAGGGACACAGTGATCAGAGCATGTGTCGAGCTCTCATTACCCCCAATGCTGTCCAGTAATCTTTGCCTACTTCCATCCCAGACACAAGGATCTGACATCTCTGGAGTGGGCCTGTCTTGTGTATCTATTCCCATTCAACACAGGGAATTTATCTGGAGGTGCCTATAGCCATTTCAGGCCATTAACAACATTTCATGCAAAGCCACCATTACTGAAATAACCCGGGCAAGTGCAGAATATTGGACTTACTGGAGCAATAGCCAATTCATGCTACATAAGTTTGGAAATGACCCACTTGGGGGATATTGCAATGGTCTCATGCATATATAGACGTATGTTAAGGAAAACTGCTGTAACCTGCCAGAAAGTTTCACTTGTAAAACAGCCTGGAGAAATGTATCAATAAGCATAGCAACCATACATGTGAGTGTGGAAAGACTTGTGTCCGTCATAAGATGGATTCAGGCTGGGCCACACACATACCAGCACATAAAAATGCACATGTAAAAACTGCAGTGGAGGAATGAAATACATCCATGTAACCGTTTTACGGCTTATCTTTATAGGATGTGATTGAATTTTAAGGATTTTCCAATTGATTCCTGAGTAAATGTTGACATTTGGCCCTACATCATGACGAGTGTCAGTGGGCACTTGTATTTTATTGGACTGTTTATTTACAGTGTCCTCAGCGGTAAAGCCGGTGCATTCTTGGTCATGCAGATAGCATGTTCTTCCAGTTGCCATAAAATGTTCTAATCCAAATTTAAAAGTGAAAACCAAACTTTTAAAGAGCCCCATGTCTCATGTTACCCAAGTTAAAGAGACTTTGACTTTTTTGGTTCCATTTTTGGCACGGCTACCACACCCCGCTTTGGAGATTGGCATTCTGTGAACGGCAGCCAATTGGCAACCGCTGTTTACTGCTACCAGCTGCTTTTGCTCATTGAAGCTGTTGCCTCTCTTTTACACATCAATCTGCTTTCTCTCTCTTTTCTCCCCTCTCATTAATCTTTACAAGATCCCAGAGTATGGCGTAAGTTAAGCTTTGCCATATTAACTGGCCTTTGAGGGCTGTTAAAGCTATTTTGATAACACTTTGGTTTTGATTAGGCTGCGACAAAATGTGTCGATAGCACTTGTTGCGCCGCTTTCATTCTCTGTCCTCATCAAGTGTCTCCTGGTGGTGATGGATTGGGTTGGACGTGCCGGGACGGCCGGCGGTCCCTTGGGATGTTAGGTGTTATTGGTGAAAGACGGGCAGGATTGAACTCCATCTCAACTGAGGATGTGCATTTCAAGTCTCTTTCATGATTTCTTCCCCCCCTTTTGACCCAATGGTGTTCTTCAGACACTCCCATGCCGTCAGAAGTTTTAAAAGCGTGGCCTCTTGTCCTTCTCCCCTTCTTCTTCAGAAGATCACCTTGCCAATGCTTTGGTGGAAAAAGAGGGGGGGAGGGTTGGGACTGTTTAAAGGTGATAATAGTCTTTAATCTTCACCAATGATGATTTATCCGCTCCTGGCCAGCCTCCCGCACTGACTTTATAACATGAAATAGAAACTATTATCTATTACCGGCTCATCACTCACGTCGTAGAATTTCTGAGGGTGGGGGAGGGACGAGGCGGGGAGGATTCATCTCCCTCTTTTTTTTTTCTCTCTCTCTTTGCAAAGCCACCAGAGCTCCAATCCAATTTGCCAGGCGTGCGAGTTATCCTTAAGCCTGTCAAATGCACTGACAGGGAAAGCTGTCACTTCTCATATGGTCATATGCTCACAATCAGCACTCAAGTTATTTATAGGTCTCATCCTTCACACATTCAACACTACACGGACCCACATAACAACTCACCCCACTCTCGTTTACTCGTTCGGTATCACCTCTTAACTGTCCTTTAAGCTGCTAACTACGTCTTATTACTGAGCTGTTGGCTGTTTTATGGATTTAATGGATTTAATGGAAATACACCTTCTGTAAGGTGGTTTTGGTGTTCACCGGAGCTCAGGGACACATAAAAGGAACAACAATTTAAAATTGTGTCTTGATAGTCCAGTTATTATCCTAAAGTATCACATTTAATTTTGTAATTATGTGTTTTTAGGTAAGTATTCTACACATAGCAGCTTTAATGAAATGCTAAAGATGATGGTAAATAATAATGTGTGTGTGTGTGTGTGTGTGTGTGTGTGTGTGTGTGTGCGCGCGTGTAATTAAATATGCTATTCTTCTCCACTTGGACTAGCCACTCAGTTCTCAGTTGACGGCGGTAAAGGCTTTGTGTGTCAGTGTGTGTTTTGTCATACCTGGAGGATATGTGTTAACTCAGCAGGTTGAGCATTACCAAAGACCTCTATTGTTCTCGGCTCTATTGAGAGTTCTCCAAACACTGGCCTATAATTAAAGGGCTCACTCCTACTTAATGCTTTTGTTCCCCTGCCCCCCTCCCTTTGCTAGGGGTTAGGGATAATGAGCATTTTGTGGAGGTGGGTGTGTATGCAGATATGTGTGTGTGTGTGTGTGTGTGTGTGTGTGCAGGCAGACGCAGTCATAGTATCCTCAGTTTCGACTCATTGGTGCATTTATTCACACATCAGCCACCGCGGCGGCCATCTGTGGGCGAACCCATGACCGCTTGGTCTCTTTTTATTAGCGCTAGGGGCTAATCCCCCTGGCTTGTCTGGGACTGTGGGAGTACTGTTACCCAGCAGCCTCCTTGTCACCCATTCCTTAAACCACCTGAAGGTGACAGTGTTTTGTCACCGTGTGCCTCTAAGCTGAATTCGCTTAAAAGTGCAGCCTGAACCCCTGGCGCCAATGTGAGCCACCTAACCAGGCCTGAATAATTCTCTCATTAGGAGCTTGGCTGAGTGCTTTGCTGTGTCACATTTAAAATGTGGCTCCTTATAGGGTTTTTGCCCGTGAACACGAAGCCTTGCCAAAGGGAGGGACTGTGTGAGGAGATGAAATAGGAGACACGCAGAGAGAGAAGAATCTTTATGAGAACTGCTGTTTCTCTTTTTCTTCATCCCTGTGATATCCACCCTTCTTCTGTTCTTCTCCTGAAGTCGCACTTTCCTTTCGTGGCTGCTCAAACGGCAGACAGGAGTTCCTCTCCGTGGAAGACTTTAATTAGATAGATTTCTGTTATTGAGGATACCGACTCTTGCTTCTCTACAAATTCTCTGTCTTGTCCTCTCATATTGTATCACTCTCTTCACAGCTCTGTGTTTTTTTTCCCTGACTCAGAGGCAGTTTAGTTGGAGGATTAGAAGAGATTACACTGTGATCTGGTTTGTGATAACGGCTCATATCCGGGGCCGGCTTCCTAAAGTCACCTGCAGAGAGAGAGAAAGAAAGAGACAAAACATCAAACTTCTTTGTGTGAGACGCTAACAATCGGAGTCATCCTCATTAGACCGTCTGTTGAAAGGCATGGAGAAACAGTATCAGATCTGTGTGTGCTCGCCGAGACCCAAAGCCCATCTTAAGTACCGCCGGTTCAAATCCCTGTGGCTGAGAATAAACAAGAGAACTGATATTAGCTTAAAGAAATGACCACTGATACTCGCTGTAGCTGCTGTCCTTTTATCCAGAGGTGGAATGTGGGGTGTGTGCACTGGGAACGCTGCCACCGACGCTCTCTGCTCGGCTAAAAGCTTGTCACGGCTGACCTCATAGCTTTCTGTTGCGCTGAACACGGACAGTTATGGCCCACTAAATCTCAAAGGAGGACAAAGACAGGCCAAGATCACCTTTGGCCTCGCTGCAATGTCACAAGATCAGCTTTTAGAATAAGGACACGTATTTTTCAGCAAGAAAGAATTTTAACCACTTCCTGTTTTGTGTGTTGACTGTTTCTCCTCTAAACCATATCGTTTTTTTCTCAGAGAGGTCTAAGCCTATTCATTTAAACCAATTGACATTAAAGGAAAGAATTATACTTGACCAACTCTGCACCTGATGGCCTTTTCCATGCCTTGATTATTAACCGCCAGCGCTCCTGATTAGCATGTCGGTCACAGGGGAAGTGGTGGCCCGCAGTCACGACGATAATTGAGATCATAATCACGGCCATTGAGTTTGTGTGTGTGTGTGTGTGTGGTGGTCATAGTGGTGGATTGGGAGGGGGGGGAGTGCGGGGTTCCCAGCTGTCACAGGGGGCTTTTTGATTGATTGATGCCTGATGCGAGATGATGGATGCGAGCTCGCATTAAGCCGAGCGACGGGCACGCCAACGCTCGTCGCCGCTTCAGTGTAAGGCGATGTTACGGCTTCATTAAGGCAGAGAGCCGCCGTGGCCATAGATCATGGCGGTGACAGGCCAACATTATGTCTGGCTGGGTTGATAATGATGTCATGAATGTGAGGGTCACAGGTTGAAGGGGCATTAACATATGTAGGGCTGCTGGAGGGTTGATGGGAGATAGTGGTCATGACAGGAATTCTTCCTCACTGGTTTGACTTTGTGACTTTATGCATTGGCACAGATGCGGCACAACACATTTAAAATGCACACATGACGGGATATGATGTGTGAATATGTTTCACGTGCTTAAAGGTTGAATAAAAAAGAAACATGACAAGAACAACAAAAGTTCTGTTCACCAGAAAAGGTTTTTGCAGCACATTGGGTATTTGTGTATAGTTAGTTTATATATTGGTCATGCAAATCACTTGTTGGTGCTTCGGATCTATTTTTGTCATCATGTTTAAGGATAAGAGACAAATCATTCTAAACGTTGCTATGTGAACATTGATTAGCTCTGATTCTCTCATTTCTGTCCGTTTATTCTCCCTCTCTCTGTCTTCCCATCTGTCACTATCTGCCAACCTCTTGACCCTCACATTGATTATTACACAACATTGATAGCCTAAATTGAAACGATGCTGCCAACCTCATCTTTTTTGTTTTGTTTTTTGCACGTCTGTCTGCACGGCCATTACTAAAGGTTACGACCCCTGACCTCTGTTCCTTTCGCGTCTCCCTGGCTCTCAGTAAAAGGCTCCGAGACTTAATCCAGTAATGGAGGACACAGGAGAGCAGCTAGTACAGTTCGCCAGGGGACAGTGAGGAGGGAAAAGGGCTCCCCTCTTCCCCTTCATTCCTTTCTGTCCTTCCATCCATCCCTAGAAGCCCCCCCTTCACCACTTAAAGCTGGGACCAGCTGCGCCAGGAGCAAAAGAATCATTGGAAACCATCTTTTTACTTCCACTTTATTACGCCCACTATCAATATTGTTATTGTTTAAAGTGGCCCTGGCTCTACTGGGCTCTGACTGACTTGTGTCCCACCGCGCCTCTCTCGTTAATTATATATAGAGGAAGTAGCAGCGGAACAGGGGGCCGTGGAAGCGAGGACCTGGGGGGGCTGCCTGTCTATGGGATGGCGAGGAGACCTACAGAGGGCTGGTGTGAATTATTCACCGCTGGCTCTTGGCTTACCCACCAAGTGTCAGGTACTGACATTTGGATAGGGAGCGATCGTCTGCATTTAGCACAGTGTGATACAGAGCAGGAGTAAATGAGATACTTTACAGGTGTAGGGTTTCCACAATGAACCTGGTAGACCTCAGTGCTCTGATAAAAACAGGATATCTGCTCGGCCTGTTCGCTGCGAAAAGGGTGTATACGTTACCAGTACCACAGTAGAGAAGTGAACCTTCCAATCCCACTGGAAATTATGCACTAGATGTCAAATGATCCATTTCTGAATGCATATGTAATATATGGCCAATGCGCCACCGCTAGGCCCATTTGAAATCTAATATTAGCCTTTCATTATAGGTAGCCAGTGAGTGTGTCACTCTGGCAACGCGCTAGAATAGCAAATGAGTAAGAGAGGACCAGCTGCTTGTGAATATCTGCATCTGGAGTGGATTCATCTGCTCATTTGCATGCTGATATCTTTTGCACGTATTTGCATTAAAGGTCTATAATAGTGTTTTGATTCATAGAGTTTATTTTTACACACCGTTACCCATGTTCAAGCATACCATACACATGTACCATATTGTTGCATGGTGATGCAGTTGCTAGCGGGGATTGTTTTTAAAAGTTTGCTGGTGAGGAGCTCAGACATCCATGAGTCAGCTGCTGCTTTTTTTAATATTTTTTTGCAGATTTCTAAATCCGCATACAGCAATGTTTACCTGCTGGCAGGAAAATGCAAAACGCTGCGTACTAATAATAATAAAAATACTTTGTAAATCATTCATACCACTCGGAATCTGAGATGTGTTGAATGGCACATCGATCGGGGTTTGATGGGAACTGACATCACCAACTATTTTCATCTGAGTAATATTCCATTCCATTCTCTGTTTTTTTAGCAGGGGCTCACCCCAAGACCCGTCTTTGAATTGCTCCCCTCCAGCCCCTCTGTTTTCCTGCTACTGTGCCAAGGTTGTGGTACGCTGTGCTTTGAAAAACGTGTGCCTCTCTAATAAGCTGCCTGTGGGCATTCCAGCACATGAGAGCAGCTGAAGGATGAGGCCGTTTCAGAATGCAAAGTTAAAAAAGTCAAGTGGGATGGAGGGATTTGGCAGGGGGCCGCAGGGGGCTGCAGGGTCAAACAGCTGTGGGATGAGCTCACTTGGACCTGGCCAGGCAGGTTGGAGATGTTTGTGGCATTGTCTCTGATGCGCAAAGACTGTGGCAGCACCAAGACTGA
This sequence comes from Chelidonichthys spinosus, assembly GCA_029853015.1. Lineage (NCBI taxonomy): Eukaryota > Metazoa > Chordata > Actinopteri > Perciformes > Triglidae > Chelidonichthys > Chelidonichthys spinosus. Next base: position 9,294,644 of record CM056837.1, read on the forward strand.
CAAACATGGGGAACAAGCCTCTTTGTTTACCTTTTAGTTCCAAAACCTGATAATTGTTTTGGGTGTTCTTCTCCCACTACCTTCCTTCCACTTTCTTTCACAATACTTAACTAACTTTCACTCAGCAGGCTATAGACTTCAGATGTGGCATCTGTTTTATGCAAAGCACTCGAGGCATCCACACTTGGCTGGACAAGCTCGTCTCAAGATCCACTCGGCTCCTGCTTGTCTAAGTGCTGACGATCGTCTAGCCGGCGCTTCCGCCAAATTCTCCAGCCCTCTCTGGGTTTTGGAGTACTGCTTGAAAGAGAGACCTGCAAAAGGTGACCCGTCACTGAAGCCCACCAGCCTCGCTGGACATTTATTTGAGGTCACCTAATGCAAAATACAGCAACCGATTTCGGATTCCACGGCGCCAGCCTATACTTGGATCAAATATGTTGGTGTCAGGGTCCATAAAAGAAAATACTGGAAGCCAAAGAGCGCCCTGGCTCATTTCTCTTCTGTGCTCTTGGTGTCAAGCAAGCTGATATCTCATAAAAGCTGTCTTTAAGGCCTGATGGGCTCATAAAAGCTGAGCTAACCTGTTTAGATGGATACTTTAGCCTATGGCCTTCACACCTTATTTAAGACTTACACTTCTCTAGTCTTACCCCGAAGGCGAATGTTGACTCATCAGAGGTCCGACTGTAACGCCGCACAGTATCGAGGTAGACATGGAAATGTCGTATTTAATCATTCACCCTGTTATGAGACCTTGGCTGTCACACATGTGTTTCCATACAGTTTCTAAGCTTCTTTGAAAATAAAAGATTTAGTGCATTAGAGTTCTGGAGAAAGATCCAGCGAAAGAATTCCGTGTGTGTGATTAGCTTTAATCATTAGCATGCAGCGCAGCTTTGCCTCGTTACCAAGTGGCACCGCTCTGAACGTACTGTGACGTGTGCGTATCCCATGCTGTTGAGTCACCGTGTTTGTGCCTGTGTGAATAAATTATGCAGTCCCAACCACACTCCGAGTATCCGTCTCCCTCTCTATCAGAGCGAGCGAGGGCCTCTGGATCAATGGACTGGGATTACGGGCCTTAACTTCAAAGTTCATCTCTTTCTTCGCCGAGGACGCAGCTGTCAGTCACAAACTGCCTGCTCCTTTCTTCACAGAAGATAACTCATAGAAAAGTTGACAGCAATTGAGGTGAAGAAAGTTCACAGAAAGTCTATCATCCATATATATTTTTATACCATGCCCATTCAGTAGTGTGCAACATGTCAAATATTCTGCCTTCCCCGCTTCTTGTCATGTTTTGTGCTCTTTGAAACGGCTCTCAAAGAGGCATGGTTTTTTTAAAACTGAGCGGATGAGGAGAGCTGAAAGGAGTCGGAATAAAGGTTGCTGCTGCTGCTGTTGTTGATGTAAATTGGGTTGCACTGGATTGAGTTTGCTGCATTTAAAAGTTCAATCATAGCATGAAACATTGACTGTACTGTACATTATACCTGGCAAGGTGTTAACAAACCTACAAGAGGTTACACCTGAAGACCAAAGTCAGTTACAACTGATGAAGATGTTTACGGTGGAAACTGTACAGTGAAATCAGCCCCTGTAGGTTCCCTTTAATTTAAAAGGACATCTATTATGTCCTCCCATCTGTCTTCCACTCTAAATAAGAGCAACTGCACTGGATGAGTTGAATAATTGATCCATATCTTGACTGCCCCCGAACATCCATCTCTTGATTTAGTTGAATGTACTGGCCATCCAGCTGGCTCTGCCACAACATTGCCTTAAGCCATTTCGCTGGCCTTTCTCTCAGCATAACCCCATAAAAATATACCATATCCACTATTGGACATTTTAAAACAACAAAAAGCACTTTTAGTTCCGCTTTTGCAGAAAAGGTCACACCTGTTTCCTTCTATCCACGAGTAATACATCCACACGGCGCTACATGCAGAAAGCGCCTTTGATCAGTTCCAGTGCATTCTCATTGGAACTGAAGCCATAAAAGTTGGCAGTGAAAGAGCTGGTGTCTCCCACAAATGTAGACAGCTGCAAGGCCAATTCCCCTCTTGCACCTGTATCTTGGCAATACCTCAAACAGAGGAATGAAATAGAGAGAAAGAAGTAAATGCAATGACTTGTGGAGACGAGTGGTTGTAGCACGTGTCCTTGGGGTAATAAAGCAAATTGGGGTGACATTGGGGCAGAGGGGGTGACAAGCTGCATGTGTGTTGAGGCAAATGGAGCTTTTGAAATACTGAGGGGTGTAGCTCTCTAAAAGAACAAAGAGAAAGCTAAAGAACCAGTTATTTGCATCATTCTCTGTAAACTATGTTTTTTTTGTTGAGGGCCCTCTGTGGTTCCCTGCAGGGCAGAGCTGTTTCCTCATTTCTCACAACAGGGAGGGGAGAGATGAACGGTACACCAGGGGCCAACCATGCTGGACAGACTGCTGGAGCTCAACAGGCCTTGTTTCTTTCCCTAGCTAATCAGAAATACACACTCCCCAGTCACGCCACGGCCATGGCCTAGGCAGGCATCCCAGATGATGTCCTCTTAGGACCCCCAAAGGACCCCATATGGGCTGCTTTGGAGATTGAAAGGAACCATGGATACACGCACAATTCACACACAGCTCAACAACAGCAATGAGCCCCATCTTGAAATGGGGTTTCTTGCTGGCAAGGCGCCACTGTCAGTGCATCAGTCACAGGAGGACATGGGTGAAGTCAGAGCCTGACAAATCCAGGGTATTATCAAGCCTTTGTCCAGCCTGCAGCTGTCACTTACCAGGCTAGTGGGGGAGGATGAGGGGGACAGAAGGGAATTCATGACCTATCCCTGTAACCACAGAGGACTGTTGAGGCATTCCAAGATAAAACTTATGGGAGGAAAACGAGAGAAAGGACAGAGATGAGGCAAGAGAAGAAATACAGAAATAGATTTTTAAGAAGATGGAAACGAGAATAAATTGGAGAGGGAGGGAAATGCCGGGAGAGGACTATAGGCTTCAAATGCTTTTGTGTCATTGCAAGAATCATGGCAGATTGGCCGATATATGCGGATTTTCTCTGAAGACTCTAAAAAAAAAAAGTTGTATCTTTGTCCCTCTCCCCTTTGAAAATGACCAGCGGTAATGCAGATCTAATCTGTTTCTATCATCACGGTAGGTCCCTAAGGCTGTCCATCTCCCCAAAAATGCCTCATCTTTCTGTCTTTGAAATGAATGAAACTCCACAGGGTGATGGAATTAAGATGAGCTAAGCCTTTGACTTGATGCAAGATTGCCAACGGGCCCAAACTTAAGAAGCCTGCCCCATCATCTGCTGTGTGGAGATACTGGGGCCAGAGCAAGAAACCAGATAATCTGATAGAATTTCAATCAGCAGTGATCAGATAAGAAATAACAGTCGGTCTGATTTTAAAGTCATACCGAAGCCCTGACAGTTCAGCCTTTACTTGGAAATGGACAAGAAGTCCTGTAAAACTTCTTTTGAAATTGTACCCCCAGGATTATAACACTTTTGTTTGCCTCTTTCTGATTGGCTGGGGATGGCCCCTGACCTAAGGTATGCTCATATGACCCATGTTACACTCTCGGTGATTGGATTACCCCTTTATTGGCCGGTGGCAGTGTTTATAGGGCATGCCGAGGCTCAGCACGGCTTTCATCCACCAACGGAAGCAAATAGGGGGACTGTAGTATAGTTAGCCATAGTTTGGATCCTTGGCCTAAACCTTGTGGTGTACGAGACATCTGCCAAATCCTCCGGGATCAAAGGATGACTATTACACAGACAGGCATCCACATATCACCAACTGCAGCTTTACAGGGCTCATGACCCCTGTCAACAGGTCAGGTTGAAAAACACAGGTGGGATGGGGGTCACCAGTGCTTGAATTGGGCCGGTACTCACCAGTACGCAGTACCGGGACTTCTGATTTTTACCCATCTGCGTACCGTTACTTCTTACAGCGTACCGCCACCTCATGACGCATCTAGGTAGCATATTGTAGTTCTTTTATCATGTTGTGGATACCTATAATAAGCTATGCAGTTGATGAATCTGTCTTCATTTTAGATCGACAAGTTTCAGTTTGAAAGATTTTCGAGAGCTTGCGGGAGGCTGCGGCGCACTGTCTCTCCACACTTGCCGTCAGTCGAATGCATTTCAGGGCATACCGTAAATCCCCTAATATAGCATCAGCCAAAAATCTTCGCGACGCAAACCTGACAATGAATGGGAAGCGTGGAAATAACGCTGCCTGTCGACACTTGCCCTCGCCTCCATTAGAGACCGGCCGTTATTTACCTCCGCCGTTATTTATGTACAGGGAGCAGAAATTGAAAAATAAAACCGGTCACCCTCTCTGGATGGAGAGGGCTAGACAGAGGAATTCAAGAGTGAGTATTTAGTTGTGATATCTTTATTCCAAGACAGTCTCTCTCTCTCTCTCTCTCTCTCTCTCTCTCTCTCTCTCTCTCTCTCTCTCTCACTAGGGCAAGCAAGTTGAGAGACAGAGCAAACAAGCAAGCAGAAAGCAAGTAGCTACAATAAAGCCACACATAGCTGCCATTTCACTGTACATTGTATCCATTTCAGACAAACAATTTTTTTTTTTTTTTTTTTTTTAACAGAGAAATGTGTGTGTGAAAATGATCAACTAGTATATGGTTTATCTAAGCAACTAGTATAGGGTTTATCTAGGTAAACCAGGCAAAAACACATGGTATCCACTCGTGCTGTGCAGTTGCTGATTTAGAGTACTGGCACCTTTTTTATTCCAATTCAAGCACTGGGGGTCACACACATGTACGCACGCTGACGCCGTCGCTCCTTAAACAAAAGCTCAAACAAATGTGCTCTTGTTTAAGTTGTAATACCGTAATGTGCTGTGAATGAAACCTAAAAAGTTCAAAAAGCGTGGGGCTTATTTTTGTTGTTCCTTGGCGTTTTCTGACTTCAACTAGTTTTTATAATCCTTTCTTAATAAGGGAGAGGATGAGTTGGAACAGCAGCAGGAGGAGGAGATTAGTAGAGGCTCTGTTATTGTTCAGAGGGACCTGGAGCCTTGTTGTTTGACCTGGCTCTGCATGTCTGTGAATTCACAAGTTCAAGTCTCAATAAGCCTTTCGAATACGCATAGTAGCGGTGTTACTGCAGAATACAAGTTGTCTGTAAAGTAAGGAGAAGAGCGACACGGAGAGGGAGAGTGTGTCGGCTACATCTATGTGCTGCGGATTCATTTGGAGCAGATCTCATTCTACAGGAGAGAATGAAGATGCTGGCTGTGAAAAGGATTTGGCATATGGATACTTCATCTGCATGTTTTTAAATTACCTTACAGGCGGCATCCCATTTTCCATTTAGTCACCTTTGAAAAGAGGGCAAGCCCACAGGATCATGATGCAGACAGCCTGCCTGCACCCCCCAGTACACTTACACAACTTGTGACCTTTTCCCCCTTATGCACAAACACGTGGCTTATAGCAAACTGATGAGCAGCACTCATTCATATTCCCTCACACTCATCTATTGCTGGCTGGGGCGACACATTCATCCTAATTGTTGAATACTAATGTAATCTGCTGACTTAAATTCCCACCAGTTTTTTTTCCCCCCTGCCATTCTTTTCTCGCAGATCTCGTTGTTCAGGCCCATTACAGACATTGATGTATTCGCAGGGGGATTTAGAAGCGGTGACACCTGACGCATAGGCAACGATCATGCTGACTAATTACGCATTGAGGTGCCCAAGCATTGGGGAGCTCTCAGTGAAGGCGGCTGAATCCATCTTCTTTATATATGGAGACAGGCCTGCTACTGGCTGTTACAGTGATGGTGGGGCCTCTTTGTGCTCGACTCCTGCTCTCCCTCAGTGCTAAGCTTCCCAGCTCCCTTTTTCTTACCATATGAATATATTTCCACTGAAAAGTGTCTTCCAAGAATCCCATCAACTTGGTACCCCCACGCTGGGTGGAGGACCAAGAGGAGAAGCCCCTGCAGATAATCTAGATATTGCGCAGGCCTCCTTTGAACTGCCATGACAAATGCACCCCCTCGTTTAAATCCCACCCCCGCTCCCAGTCCCTACGCGATGCAATTTCCATTTGTAGCACTTTGAAAAATGTATGTCGAAGTGCCTTTGCTGCGAGTTCTTTAATTTGCCAGAGATCTTGTCTTCGCTGTCTTCGCGTTATCCGTCACACCCTGCAGCTGAAATTTGGAAATTTTTGGCCAACCCTCTTTGTTCGAATGATGCTTTAGTGGGTGAGAGAAGGGCAATAGATCCTGTTGTGTAGGAAGCGTATGTGGACTCAGGCGGTCTTCTTTATTGCCTGGGTTGTGGCCCTTTTGCTGGATCTCCCAGCTGGGTCCAACTGCCCTCTGGTTCCTCCTGCCCAGTAGTGCATGTTTGAGTTGCTGATGCTAGCACTGACCCTCCCTCGAAGGTCAAAGGCAAAATTTATGAGGTTGTTTGTTTGGAGTCGGCCTGGTCTTCTCTTTGACCAGCCTCAGGGATTTAACTAATTGCATACATTGGACTTCCCAGATCTAGGTTTGGTCGTTTCCCATCCCATTTCAGTCTCGTCAGAACTCTCTCACGAGAAGGGAAGTGCTGTATTTAAACTCATGCATTAGCAGGCCATATATTTAGCAAATGGTATGAAGTATAGCAAATCTTTAAGTCTTTTTTCTTTTTCTTCTCCATCGCATGCTGCGTGAGTTTATGTATGGTGTAGTGCACACACACTTTCTTAGAAGTCTTCGGGGGAAATCTGGAAACATTTGCCTTAAATGGTGTTTTAAAATCCAGCAGATGAACTCAAAGTGCATAGAGAACGTTGCATTGGTATTCATACAGAAACAATGGTTTCACATAACTCATGTGGGCTGCTTTATAGTCAAATGTAATGAAAATCTTTCAGATGAAAGAGAGCACATTTGAGTGAATGCCATCCTTTACCAGCCTGTAAGCGTTGCTATAGATTTGAACATATAGTCTGTACCTCCACTGTTTATAGACTTCAATTAAGTCATTTAATTTCTTTAACATCGCATCTGCTATTTAAGCAACCTCATGGTAATATAAAGGGAACATTGATTTTGTAATGAACTGTAATAGAAGGACTTCACCATCACTCCACACCTAAGAAGCATAAGCCCCATCACACCCCAATGAGCCACTTAATTGTCCCACATCCACATAAAGGGCCTAATGCACGCTCCCTGCGCTCCCACACACATAAAGCTATAGGAGTCAAATGGACTATAACTAATACAATTGATTTTGATCATGCAGTACGAATAACATGGAAACCGCGGCTCGCCAAGTGCTACTCGGGGGCATGCACCGAGATCCGTTCGTCCTTTATGAGCTGCTATTTACTGTTCTTTTAATGAAGCTTGATTGGCAGCATGTCCTAGTGCCCATTATCATCAGAAGGATGTGCTCATTCTCATCTGCAATTATCACCATAATTGCGCCCACAATCCTCTGGGCCCAAATAAGCAATCACTTTCCAGGGCCGGCGTGCCACCTGTAAGTGCTCCTCAGGAGGACACGCACAATGACAGGGTAACAGGTCCTGGCTGGCTCCGTTTCTTTCCCTTCCCTCACATGCTCTTGATTAACCTTTCCCTTTTTCCACTCAGCGCCATCCCCGAGAAACACCCGTCCTACCTTTATCTCCTCTTTCCCTCCCCTCACGCTATCCATCCCACTCCCTACATCCCCGAGCTCCCATCCCCTCCCAACACACATTCCTAACCTTTGGTCACTTTCATCCCTGTGGTATGCATAAATACAGGCCTATTATCAAGCCGGTTGTCTCACCATAATTATGCATTTTGTCATGTGCTGCCTCTGTAGCTGGTGATAAAAGGAAAGCCTGATTAAGCTGAGGGAAGGCTATTGATTCCTATTGACAGGCCCCTCAAAGCCCTTTAATGAAGGGGATGTAAATGAGAGTTTTCCACAGTGTTTAATGACTGCGTACCTTAAAAGGCCAACATTCTCCTGCAGTTTAAAAGGGACATGCATCACTCACAATGGTGCACGAGGGACACTTATAGTTATGAGGATGTTCAGGAGCAAACGCTTGAAAGGAGGGGGGGTGGGAAGAAAAAGCACAGAGGGATGTCAGCCAGGTATGCAAAAGGGAATCATAACTGTCAGATCAAAGGATCCTCGACACAATTTAGAGGGGTGTAAGGGTGGTCAAGTGAATTACTCCGATATGAAAAAGCGTCAGTAATGTGACATGTATTATTTCTGAGAGAGGAGACATACCTCTGGATAACCACTAAGCGTGCTGTACCTGCTCTCTCTCTCTCCCAGCAGTCACATGGCTCCCAGTAACCACGACCGGATACAACGGCTGAGGCACGAGTTCCAGCAGGCCAGGCAGGACGATGACGACATGGAGGACCACAGGCACACCTACAGCTTCAACCAGTCCTGGGTGAGTGGACACACATGCTCCAACGTACCCGACACCAGAGCTCGTAGACAGATTCCCCCTGATGCACCATTGGACTTAGATTAGCTCCAACTCACAAGCTTTGACAATGTACTTGTGACATGACCTTACTTATGTCAGTGTAAGGTCATCTTAAAAAACAGGATAATAAATAAGAAGTTAGCTCAATTACCCAAATGATTTGATCAAATATACAGTAGATAAAATACACGATAGTACATTTTATTCTTTTCGACTCCAGCTAGTGATACAATGTGAGGAAAAGCCACTGAGCATAAAAGTGAAGTGTTTCCTGCGATCGTTCCCAGGCGAAGACATTTCGTTCTTTATATCTGCCGACTGCAATTACGTAGACTCATATTTCTGCATCCTGGGACTAACTTTAATAACAGTCTTACTTGCGAAATGAATAATAATTGATTCAACATATGATGAAGCCCAGCACAATGTTAACTTTCAATGGCACCATGAGATGAGTTGTCTGATACTGTCATCCAGGGTTGTGCCGCTGCCAAAATATGTGACTCATGTTGCTAAAACTTCCGGGCTCCAGTCCCAACTTCTGCCAAATTTCTTTGAATAATTTCTAGTTCCTTGGTCTAACCTTTGACCTGGAATTAATTGATAATTACTCACATCTGTCTGCCCTTTTTTGTCTTGGAAATATGGCACACTTGCAGTATGGCAGGAAGGAGGAGAGCAGATGAAAGAGGGGAACATTGGATGACAAGTGACTATTTGGGACATTGAGGCAAAAGGGAGTGAAATTGAAGACAGTGAGGCACAATGTTCATTTCCATTTCCATTAGCCTTTGATTAAAGGGATTTCTAAATTAAGAAATTTTAAATTAAAATTTGAAAGTTTTTTTTTTTAAGCCATTCTCCCCTTGCTTGATTGATCTCTACCAACAATGGGATTTACTTCTCATAATTGGAAAAAAGTAATCAAGTTAATTCCTTTGTTAATTCATTCAGACCTGATCTCACATTCCTTCCTGCTGTGTAACTGTGCCGGGAGTTTAAGTAAAGAAACACTTTCATCTTTCCACATCCCCTTTTATATCACTGATCATCTCAACACGCTGCTATTTACTTTACTCTAACTTCCTCACTTTGCTGGGATTGGTATAATTTTACCAAACTTTTTTTCTGGGGACCCACTTTTTAAAAATTGCAAACAACGGTGACCCAATTCACAACCAGCCTCATATATCATGAGAAGAGCAACGTAAATTAACGTTCCTAATCATCTGCATCACCTTAAATTATCTTCAATGGATAAACCACACTTTGTTTACATGCATGCTCATTATTTTTAATTATGAGCAAACAATAATAGCACTTATGTAATCAGCAAGGACATGGTAGAGCTCAAATATTTGTATATATTTTAAGTTTAATGGCTCGAGACTTTCCTGACCTGCTTGTCCAGGAAGACGGCTAATTGTTTCCCCACACAGAGCTATTTTCTAAATTATGGGTCAGAATGTCAGACCTTGAAAGTTAAAATTGTTGGCATCCAATTATCAACGTCAGTTTGTCAAAGAAATTGGTGTGGAGTGGAGGTCTGATGTGGCAGGACTCTTCTCCTGCCTCTTTCCACAGCCTGACACCATGTTTTGATACAGAGAAAGGCCAACTTGATTTGCTCTGGGTTTCCTCCGTTGTCAGTCCTCCTGATGGTCGAAAATCACCAAGACATCTCTCGCCACTGTTTTCTTAATCTCCCCCTCTTCCCATTCTCGCTCACAAAGTGAGACGTTAACTGTTTGTTCAGCACTAAGCAGTCTCAGTCTGTCTCTGAGCCCCTAATTGCTTGTGATTGTTGACATTGTTGAGCATACCCCCACTACTCCACTGGTAATAAGATATAGAGTCAGCCCTGGAGTATTGAAGCCTATTTTATTAGTCCCCTTGCATGTTATTTCAGTCGCGCGAACAAGGATTCACAATGGTAGAGCTTGTTAGGAAAAAGATACAGCGCTCCCCTCTTATGTGTTGACACCGATTAGTGGAACTCGAGGGAAATCCTGTCTTTGCGTCGTCAGAAAGCAGGGTGGTTGTGGCTCTATTTGTGGCAGACGGGGCAAACATTTTGATGTAAATACCAGGCGAAACCGGGCAAAGAAAGCCTTTGAAAGCGTTATGATCATTTCATAGAGTACCATGACCTGGATGTGCAAATAAAAGGCACAAATGTTGGGTTCCATATTCAGCTGTGTTGCTGAAAAGAAGAAACCAGAGAGAAAAAGCCTTAAGAGATGTACAGACAGAAGTAGTGGCGAGAGATAAAAATGAACGTTTGTAGTTGCCATCTCTGCATATTATTTTTTGTACATTTTTACATCCAAGTGTGGGGAGTGTAGTGTGGTGACGACCAGCTTTAAAAAGAAACGCTGTAAAAACACAACCTTGTGGCTACGTTGTGTTCTAAACTATTAAGCCTACTTTTCATCTAGAATATAGAAATGGATGTTTTTCTTTTTTTACAATTTAGGATTCTGCTCTGAGTCATTGCTAAATGTTGTCTGCAGTGATGAAAGTGAAGCCTCTGTGACCTCCACTCAAAACATTCAGTGAATGGAACCACGATAAAGGCAAGATCATCAAGTAGGCAGTTAAATGCCGGCCACATGAAAGTCTGTAAAACTGCACTTTGATGCACGTTGTCCCTGAGTACTCAAGGTTACACCGTAATGGCTTCCACACAAATCTAAAAGCCAAACAAGGAGTCAAAGTCACGGCTTGGTTGTAAGGTTGATGCTCCGTGGTTTTGTTCTAAAAACAAACAGCACCAGCTCAGATTTGCTCCACCTCTTCTCTGGGAGTGTCTTTGTTAATTCTGACAAACAAGATGTGATATCAATATTAATTAATGCACACAGAAGGATCAATACATGTAGTTTGTAATTTGAATGGCTGTCACCATAAAAATAGTTTTCAGTGCACACAAATATAGGTATCGTTATATGTCAATCTAAACAAAATCCACATATAGATACATTAGATTCACAAAGGAGTCAGAATTTGTATTAAACATATGTGGATGTAATACAACCTGTTGAAACTTTTACAAATGTATCTGGTTGCAGAAGTCTGATTGCATAGAGGTCAATGAGAAAATGAGGCTAATTCTTACTTTATTTATTATCTCAGTAAACATTGTAAACATGAGTTTATGGTTTCAATCTCTAGTTTTAAGTCTTCTTCAATCCAGCATGATGTTCATTTAGTACATTATGGTCCATTTAGAGTCAAGTACACTAGGGCTGCTCAATTATGGCAAACATCATAATCACGACTATTTTGGTCAATATTGAGATCACCATTATTTAATATGATTACTCATTGATTTTTGTAATCATGCATTTATTAAACTTTAAAAAAAACTTATTAACAGTGGATTTCCTTTAAATTCAAATACAACTGAAAAACAAAAATGTAAAAAAAGAAGAAAAATAAAATAGATACAAATTAATATTATATAATATAAAAACATGTAAAACTTGTATGCCACAGCCTGGCTGAGAGTGAGTTTGGTCTTTTAGGGAGGGGGAGAGGCAAAAATGCACCGCTGTAAAGGAAAGGGGTGCGCTGGATTTATAACACATAATCAAACGAGAGCATCATTGCGAAACAGAATGCAGCAAAATAATTGTTTTATTAAATTATTTTGTTTTCGTAATCGTTGGAAGCCAAAATCGTCATTGATATTAAAATTTGATTAATAGAGCAGCCCTAAAGCAGAGGATTCTTCAGGGCGGGGCTACAAAACTGACTGTGACAACTTATATTGTAACATATTGTTTCTTTCAGACTGGATTAAAGGCAAATTGGTTGCCCCGACTTATTTTAGACTAAGGCAGAGTGTTTTGTTTTTTTTTTCATTTCGAGCATGTCAGAAAGTTTGGTTGGCTGTTTTGCAGTTTGACCAGTTCCACAGTCCAACTTCCCTTATGGCTGATGGCAAAATATTGTGAAATTGTTTCAATATGATTGGAGAAGTCTTTTACATGTTGCGTCTCAAACTGTAGTCTTGAAACTGTTGTGATATTAAATTGAACAGACTGTCTGCATCTAGACATCTGCTGCTCCAGATTTTTCTGGTTTTCTTCTTACTTTCCGTTCAAAGTAGAATTGTTCCAAGTCACGCTGCCTTCCTCTCGTTTCTCAACATCAGTTAGGATGTGGTCGTCGTGTTTGAATAAACATGGTTGGAATTGTAGTCGGACAAAAACGACTGAGGCTTTAGTGTTCAGTGTGAGCTCCATGTCGTCCATTGATCCGTACAGCGTGAGCATAAACATCCCAGGTTCTGGCGGTCCAGGAAGGCCTTTTAAAATTAACACTACATACAAGACCAATAAGAGCTGTTTGCCCAGCTTAAATAGTAACCGCTGCTACCGATTCCAAACAGACTTGTGTTAAATATCCCTTTAAAGGGAAACTCAGCCAATGTACAATAAAATGATCATGGTAACGAGGAACAGCTACAGCAGCGTGAGGTGTGAGGCTCCATCAGGTATGTCTGCTGTGAACGGCTGCAATGACAATGCGGAGGTCAGTCCGCCGACCCCTGGCTCCTCCTTAATGGAGTAATGACCGGAGCACGAGAAGCCCTGTCTATCACGAAGCCCCCCAAGCCAGCACACACAATTAGAGCTGGCATGTTTTCTCTCCCTCCCTCCGCTCTACGAGAGGGGATTTCCAGATGTTCGTCATAAAGCGCGATGTATTTTCCAAAGTGTTGCCTCTCTCTCACTCTCTCTCTCTCTCTCGCATTAAAATCAATTTGTGCTGTCGGGCTGGAGTGTGAGCGCCATTGCTGGAACCTTGGATCAGACACCCCAACGGCGGCGTGCAAAGCCTCTCTTGACGTGAATTCCTTTGATTTTATGATCACGCTCTATATCTGCTGCTACCAGAAAACATGTGTCTGCAAGCATCTGCAGTGTTTATGCAACCTTGTTACTATGAATATGGTGCTTTATGGTTGTGGGAGTACAGCTAACCTCCTTCCAATGTGATCATGTGAAAAAGGAGCCACTTTTAGCTGCAGTCACTTGACTTCCCAGGGGCTAAGGGTTAGCGTTGAGACAACATAGCTCTGTGCCACGACAGTGTGTGAGCCCCTGTTTGGAACCGCTCACACAGTATGGGGAGTGTGCTGTATGATGGAGCTGTATTTAAGATTATTTCACGGTCAAAGTGAATGAACAAGAATATACTCGTTCTCATACGCATTGTTGCATCTATCTCCATCCACCACAGCTGGTTACGTCGATTATGATGATTTTGATCAATGCTTTGGCTTCTTCCCCAGTTTGGTCGCTAGCGGTAGCTGTCAAGGCTGAACGGATGAATTATGGATATTGCTGTTCGATGTTGTGCGAGCGGGGAGCACGGGTTGCTGATCTCATGATTACAACCGCCATAAGCAATAGGACTTGCCAACGCAATCCAACAACATCGCACGTTATTTAGCTCGTTGTGAGTCGGGAATGGAAGGGGGGGTCACGGCAATATTGTTGCCTCCACCAAACTGTGTGTGAGTGTGTGTGTGTGTGTGTGTGTGTGTGTGTGTGTGTGTGTTCACAGATAAGATGAGAGGAGGGGAGAACAAAGCTATTACACTTCTCTTATGTAGACATAATCATACATTTCAGCACTATTACCCCACACATTCATCCGCACATATATCTTCACTATAAAAGATAAGACATTTTTGTTCTGCCATTTGTGCACGCTGTTTAGTCCTCTCTACGTGATGTAGAGATAACCAGCCCAACCTCCCCTTCACCATGGTTTCCCCGGGAGTTGGGACCACACCACTCGCTCTCAGACGGATTCTACGCCCGGAGCCACACACTCCCCTGCGACCACAAATGGACCGGTCTAGCTTATAATAAATTGGCGGAATTGGGTCGAGGGCTTAAAGAGAGATTCATTATCCGACTGTGCTTTTGTCAGGATGTGGCGTCTCCTTGCCATTCTCTCACTTTCTTCTTGTTCGGTTCAGTTCCATTAGCGACCTAAATGTCTTCCACATGTATGTTTGTGTTCCTATCAAAGCTGTTCCCTATGTGGCGGGCTACAAACGTAGCATCATGAGTGCGGGCGGCAGAGCCATGTGTTAGCGCTGACCCATCACAGCGACGTGCTTTGATAGCTGAAAGGCTATAGCAGATCTGAACCGAGGAATATTACACCTTGGAACTCTTAAAGCTCAACGGCCTTCACAGCTGCTTTCCTGGTCCCGGATTTTTGATAGCTGCAAATAATTTTCATAATTATGCCCCCCCCCCTCCCCATCACCGTCTGTGAACGCTCTTCTGTTTATACAGGTGATTTCTTTTTCTTTTTTTCTCTGCCTGCTTTGTGTGCGACACCACCAAGGAAAGGAGGGAGAGATAAAAGCGTGCCGTATTGACATCATTTTTCACATTATTGGATAAAAACGAACACGGACGCCTCTTTGATTCGATTTCAACAAATGTCATGTTTTATATGGCATTGTATTCCAGGGCTAACATGGAATAATCTGATTCTCCTCCCCTGGATAATGCCATTACACTGACAGATTTTCTCTCCTGGCTATTTCTCATGCATTTCTCTTGGCATGGCGTCTTCCACCTCAACCCCTTCGGTTTTAAGCGTCGAGTACCGTCGGATTCTTCACCACTTCCATTCAAATCACATTAAAAACTGTCAGCGTGCGTGACTAATTATTTTCTCACCACCACATTTGAGCCCCAGTCAAATCATTTCTCCTTTCCCCGTTTCTGTTCATCCGATATCCGTTTAGGTGCTCGACGCTTCTCGGAGCTGGGGTGGAAACGTGTCGACGCAGCGAAACCTGAAACATATGAGTCCAATTCACTTCACCCGCGTGGAATACTCCAATTTTTTAGGACTCGGAGTGCCGGAGAAAGGACTTGTTATTGACGCTGAGTGAAATGTAATTGCAGTGTTATTGCAGCTGTCTGAGTGAGCAGGGAAGCAGCCGTTTCAACAATACAGGATGTTTCCAAGAAGACGTTTTTGCAGATAGTCAAATTCCTTCCGACACACCTTTTTCCCATCAGTCTGATTCTTCGACCGCTCTGTTCAGTTTTAAAAACTCAACTGGCCGGTAAAATAGTGAAAATTATTTGTATATATAAACTTTATGCACACAAACCATCCATCCTTCCCCCAAATTTACCGTCCCAGCCTTATGAATACTGACACTTGGTCAAGCCACGCTCGCTACACCTCCTCAGCTCACCTCGTTTTAATTGGCTCTTCATGTTCTTTCATCAGCCAGCTCGTTAGCGGCGCGCTAGTGTTGGGGGAGATGATATCGCCATGTCAACCCCGCAGATGATCAGACAACAAACACACACACAACAGTGCAGGTTAGTGCTGTGTAGGCAAGTCACATGCAAATCAGGGAAATGAGTAGCTGCTGATACTCATCTATTTGTATGTCTTCTTCATGGTGACGGTGCCTATTTTGTTCAGAAACACCATATGTTTCACAAAATATCATAAAAAACATTCAGCTGGAGTTGAGATGGTAGTTAGCATGAGCAGGATTTGAACATTTTAAAAAGACTCCCTTGATTGTGAAGTACACATAACCCACAATGCAACACTATTTAATATTACAGTCACTCTGTGATGGAGGGGCCGCTGCAATTCAAAGAGAACATCTGCTGTTGGATGCAAATGATTCCTCAAAGATAACCACCATTTCTCAAATGTGTATTTTATTTTTCTACAAACAATCATCACGTTTTCTGATCAATATTGTCATGCTTGAAAGCTTAGATGACTCAGGCTTTGATTGCGTTTTGCCTCTCAACCAAGAAGCTTCTTCAGTTCTGAAAAGGCTTCTTGAAAAATCTGAAGCCAGCCATCAATAACAATTTTCACTGTTTGCATATCTCTGCCATTGTTGGAGGCCTCATTCTGCATTAAAGTCGAGCTGAAACATAATTTCCAGAGAATCTATCTTCCGTATGGTGACGTATTTCTGAGTGAAACAGGATGGACAGGCGAGACATAATGTAGGGAGGAATTTGATTTGATTCTTGAAAATATTAGCTCATGACCTTCTCTAGCTCTTGATTGATGGAGGGGTGTCATTATATTATTGGTTGAAATTTGTTGCTACTAAATGATGTAATCACACATATTTTGTTTTCCGGGAAGAATAAAACAATGGAGTTTGATATAAAAGTATGAATACATTTTTTCCATGTGGTTTAAGAAGGTATTTTTCATTTCAGCTTGACTTTAAGAAGGTTGGTACAAACTGTACTGTCTGGCATTCTCATCAAACAAGCATTTTTTTTGTTTTTTATTCCACTTTTCATCCAGTGGCTCAGGTGTGTTGTCATCCTGGAATCACACCTACTAATACCTGTTCCCTGATGAGCGCAGGGTAACACACAGGAGGCATCACACTGACAAACCACCTGCTGTGTTGTGGGAGATATATTCCATCGTCAAAGTGTGGGTGTTTATTGGCAGAAATGTCAACCATTGTGTCTTGACGCGTGTCCTTTGGCGGATGTTGCAGGTGAGCAATGGGATGGAGTCGCCGAGCGGACGCCACTCGGTGACGGTGGAGACTCAGGGCCAGAAGCAGGAGCAGGATGACAGGGATGGCTTCCAGCAAGCACAGAGACAGTACAGCTCCCTGCCACGGTGAGACCTCCCTTCTCCTTCCTTTGTTCCATCTGTCTGTCTCCGTCCTCCCATCATCCCCCCCTCCCCCCTCTGTGACTTATCACGTCCCCACTGCCCTTTCTCAACCTCTTCATTTGACTGTGGTTTTTTTTTCCGATTTCCATCACTTTTCTTTCATGCATATTTGTGCCTTTACCCTCTTTTCTCCACACATTTTTGACATATCTCTTTGGTTCCAAAGTCAATCACCACAAAAGCCACTTTGAGGTCATCTCCAGACATTTAAATAATCTAAGCAAAACTCTTTGAATGAAATCATTTAATGTGATCGCTCGGAATTATTTGACTGTTATTCACTTTCATTAATTCAATGTTGACCCTGTATAAGTCATCAACCCCCCCTCCCCTCCCGCCAACACTTCCAGTATAATGAATAGCAGCTCCAATATCGTGTTTTTTTTTAAAGGAATTTTCTTTTGGTAATCTCTCGCCTTACACAGCTTGAGTTCAGGGTTACGACCGTTGCTCTTCATCTTCCCCATCTTCCTGTTTCAATTCGTTTGCATACATTTCAAAGAGATGCCAATACGGCTTACCATATCTTACATCTCACGGCATCAGAGAGGGGAGAGTTTAGTATTGGTATTTGCATTTCCTGCCTTCCTGTACATGTGTGTTTCTGTGTCTCCACCAATCCCCTGAAGCTCTCTAATCACACTTTAGTTCAATGCAAATTGCAAAGCCGACCGTTGCTGGTTCCACATATTAAGTCTGAACATCCTCACAGAGAAAGTCACCAAAGACACACACTTTGACTGACTGACATAGGGATTTAAGCTAGCAATAAAATAAACATAATTTCCTCTCCGTGTTAGATATTTCCTCATTGAAAACAATCCAAAATGAGTTTTTTTGTATGTACAGTATGTTCTAAAATGTTGAAAGTGAAGTCTGATTTATTTAAGTTTTGCTGCTTTGCCAGTTTAAACAAACACAGAGCTTTAAGTGTGTGTATACTGTGTGTGTGTGTGTGTGTGTGTGTGTGTGTGTGTGGTCTTGGCCAGAGTAACTCTGCTCTCCTGTGATTTTAATCTCTCCCTGCACAAACAGCAATCATTTCTTCGTAGCCATCCTCTATTGCTCCGCTGTCTCCGAACAGTCACAGCCGGGTCGATTAAAAACATGTTCCTGTCTATGGCTATGGATTTCTGGTCCACATGGATGCATAATCAATGTGGGTCTGTATAAGTCGGAGCGATCTGCGCGTTCACTTCATAGGTGTTATCTGCTGCCATCTCATGTGATGTGACAGTTGCCTCCAGCCCCTCGCCTCCCTGTGAGACCCTTCTCTTGGGAAAGTTGGTCCGGCCGGCCAAAGAGCCCGAGCCCACGGCGGCCTTTGATATGCATTCCTTTCATAATCGCATCGCGTCTTTTAGCAAAGACTCGCATGAGCTCAGGCTTGACGTTTGACCTCGACTAAGGCTTTTCAGAGCTCGTGTCCCGGAGAGGCTCCTCATTAAAGAGCTAAAGTCTTACATCCCCAGATTAATAACCACAAATCCCTTCAAGCTCCAACCACCTCTCTTGTGGAATGCCATCACCCTGTCCTTCTCCCCCAAAACAGGAAGCTTGAGCAGTCAGCCATTTGGGCCGAAAGGGGACACTCCCTCACACACAGAAAAAAACCCTTCTTTTCCAGAAGAAGCCGTGGTCGCTGGTTATCTGATGACGGCCAGGCTTAGCTAGCTGTCTGGGATGTGAGGATTGGAAGAGCACTAATGAAGGCTTGTTGTCGGGGCAGGATTAGCGGTGACAGGCAGTGGAGATGTGTAAGTAGGAAAGGGAGAGCACTGATTAGCCTGAAAGGGGATGCACTCACACACAAACACACATGCATGTGGTCAAGATAAAGTCCTTAAATGTGGCCCAAGTGAACCGCCGGTAGCTTTCCCATCGAGCCGTTCTGCAGCCAAAACAATTTTGCTCCACGCCATAAAGAAAACATTATTCCAGGTTTGTAGACAATTTATTTTGTACGATATAGCAGCGATTGTTCCACTGCAAACTAACGCACTGCATGCGTTAGTTTCTTTTTTTTTTTTTCTTCCCCCTAAATCATTTTGGGTCCATGCATGTGCACTCTCTCCTTTGCTTCTCATAAAGTCTGATTCTTCCCAGCTGTTTTAAAGAAACAACACGGCGGCCACAAATGTTTCTGCGAGCCAACTTCCTGGCTTTGTTTGTTATGTTCTGTCATTCTAAATTTACCCCACTCTCTGGCATGATGTATTTCCCCATCCCCTCCCTCTGTAGATGTAACTAATCTACTTTGTGACATGTTCTGGCACAGGAGTAGAGGTGATAAGAGAACCGACTCCCCTGACGCATCAGTCATGATTACATTCCTGTGGAACAATGCCACAATGCTCGCTTCTCGTCGCCACCGAGAACTTCCCCCTACGATCTCCCTTCTTCCCACTTGTTTCTACTTTATGAACCTAAGAGGTCAAACTGGAAAAGCAGATCTCAGGCCTGCTGCAGCAGGCGTCCCGGGTCTCCCCGTCTTATGAGCGCCGCTGGCTGCTCTCTCAGCCAAGCCGGGGTGTGAATGCATGGCGGCTCGCCCAGACAGCTAACCCAGATACGGAGCATGTGGTGGGGCTCTCTCTGCAGTCTGTCCCTACAGCTGCCCCTCCACCAATTACCCTCATACTTACACATGCTTTACATGCATGCACACACACACAGGGGAACAAGATAGTGTGTTAACGCATACACTATCCTCCCATGCATAAACGTAGACCTGCTGGACGCTCGGACAGCGTGGACACTGTGGACCTCGGATACTGACGTTACAGTGGATACTGTGGACCACTTGGTCAGTCATTAGCAATGCTGGAAATGTGGGATTCTCATTAGAATTACACAGACGATGATCACGATGATATAAAAAATACTTGAAAGATGAGAAGAAAAGTTAATAAGGTCGTTCATATCTTTTACTTTTCTGCTTGACATAAGTGGACACACTGGGCCTCATTTATCAAATGAACGTACGAACCGTGCGTACGACCATTTCCACGCAAACTTCGGCATTTATCAATTTGGACGTAAGCGGAAGCTGCGATCAGATCTCACGTCAGGTCTGAGCTCGTGTACGCAAATTCGAGTCTGTGGATTTGCGGTGCAGCACAGCAAAATCTGGCGTAAAATAAGGAACAAACCTCAGCTGTCATTAAGCATAAGCAGTCACATATTTAGAACAGATCAAAACGGATTATTAAAACGAAAACATTTCTTTTAAAGCCCATGTTTTTACTGATACCACTTTCAAAAAATTAAACAATGGGATAAATAGCCTAAGATGACAACTAATTATTACACATTAAAATGTGAAAGAATCATAAATACAAGCAGAAATGTGTGTTTGCAAATTAACTAAAGGCAAAAATGTGTAATTGTTTTTGTTTTTGTCCGATGGGTGTGACAGAACTGGAACAAAAATGAAAGCACCTGTTGAGATAATCATCGTTCCACTATGGTGGGTCAGATGTTTATTCATTCCCCTATTTAAACAGATGCTTTGACAGTTATCAAGTCTTGATGATGGCAGACTTGCTTATTTTGGAGGAACAATACGCGCGTGTCAGACGTGAGCGCGTTTTCAGGGACCGCAGGGATCTCTGTGTCACCTCCACCACTTATGCCACAGATCGACTCCGACCCAATTAAGGAGGCAATTTTTTCCTCCGTCCCCGTCAAGATCAGGCTGGAGTCTGTTTGGCCTCCTCCAGTCTGCCTGATGCTGCGATGTTTAAACGCAGCAAAGCGTTTCTTGGTGGCCAGCTTCATATCCGACCATTTTTTCTTGACCTAAATGTAAAGAATTGTTTTGATCAGTTAGCAGACATAAGCTTTTAGGCTGCGGATGAAAAGATTCATTTAAGTCGTTAGGCATGGGTTAAATTATTGAGAATTATATTCAAAACTCAGCTGGAGTCCGTTCCTCTGCGGCAACGCTGTGACTGCCTCCGTTATCTTTTTCCAGACAGCGTTTTTGTGAGCCCCTTTTATGCCACCCTTCAGGCTGCCAAAAAGCACTGTCTTGTTGTGTTCCACCTCCGATGTCAGGATGCCGATCTCCGTGTCAGAAAAGTTTCTTTTCTTACCCATGTTTCGTCTCTCCATGTTTGACCTCAGTGGGCGAGGCCTCCGAAACAGGAATATTTATGGGCGTAACATGTTAATGACGATCGAATTCAGCCGCCGCATTTATCAAGGCCCGCTCATTCGTACGCTGAGATTGGTCAGATACGAACGTTTCATAAATCGCACATGTGTCCTGTCGTAAGACCAAATCTGCGCTCAGATCTGCGCCCGTTTTCACGCAAGATTGATAAATGAGGCCCACTGTTTTCATGCACTGGTCAGTTTATATTCCATAATAAAAAATCTATTTTGTTTCCATAACAGTCTTCTTTCAGACTAGTGGAAAGAAACCATCCAAAATACACATTAAGGTGTTCAGTTTTTGTCACCTTGCATCTGTAGATTTCTCCTAAATTCTCCAAACGTTGCCATTTGCATACTCAAACCTAAAAATCTCAGAAAAGTAGTAATTAAAAAAAATACTTGTCTTTATGTAAGTAATTAACTCGGTATGAAGATTTGTCCATGGTTATTTGTTTTACCAAATTCACCTGTACCCTCTCAATATCAATATCTTTTCTCTAAAGTCTTGTTCTCAGACTCTGAACTAGAAATCTCCACTTAACATTCCACCAAACATCCGGTTGATATCTATATTCTGAAGGTTTTTACAGACGGGGTTGGTTCATGTATCATTCATTGCTGGATTTGTCCTACCTATTCTTAAAATTGATGTCATTATCTTCATTGTAAGGCTTCAGTTTCGAGGGGAAAAAAACACACTGAATATGTTTTGTAAGAAACAGGAGTGCTTTGAACGATAAATAGCCTCTTGTTCCAGTCCAGCTGAGAAATGCTTGCGTTTTGGCCTGAAAGCATGCCGGGCCCCCGTCTCCCTCTGCAGCCTTGTGTGCCGTGAACTCAAAAGCCTTTTAAGCGTTCGGCGGGTCAGTGAGGTGTGAATGGGATTTCTCTTAGCACCCTGGACGCAAAAGACACTGTCACAGGTCTTCCATCGCTCTGTGGCTTTAATGGAGCCTAATAATGGAGGAGCAGCTCAACACTTTAGCCTCGGACCTGGCAGTCCTCAATGACAGCTTTCCGGAAAGGGGAGCATGTATAGAGGACATTTTTTTTTTTTTTTGGTTTGAGAGATAATATGTGTGCATGTGGGGCTGTTCAGTCAGTGCAGGCAGACTGGAGACGAGTAGAAGGCTGATAACGCTGCGAGGCCTGCCATTACTCTGTCTGCGCTGTAAGTGCATCCGTCTGCAGCTCAAAAGAAAAGGAGTTAAATGGATGAAGGCAGCCATTTTTCTCAGGGAAGTTTTAACATTTGTGTTTGTTTACAACGTGGAACTAATAGTGCTGTGGGCATTTCAGGTTCCCCCCCGTTTGTTTCCTGTCTCTTTCATGTCTTCGTGTCCCAGGATTCAGTGTAATCATGCAGCAGACTAAAACAGATCCCTCTCTGCTTCAATCACGCTGCCTTCAGGATTTTAACTCAACGCCGCCACCACAACCCCCTTTGAATGTCACAAAATGTGAAAATGGTCACATTCTCTGCTGAAGTGCAGTTTCTTTTGAAATCCCCTTGAATAGCTGACCCAGGGGCAACAGAGGGAAAAAAAGCTATCTTTTCTGGCTCTCCTGCTGTGGTCCCTGATGACAATTATTGACCTCTTTGGCTGTCTCTGTGTGTTTAGGCAACCCCGTAAGAACCCCAGCACGGTATCCCAGGAGTCGTGGGACAAGGTGTACACGCCGGCGGAGGGATTCCAGACATCCAAGGAGAACCCTCGTTACTCCGGCAGCCAGGGGTCCCGCAACGGCTACCTGGGAACGTCCAGCTTCAACGCCCGTGTCCTGCTGGAGACGCAAGAGTTGCTGAGGCAGGAGCAGAGACGCAGAGAGCAGGAGGCCAACAAGGCCAGGCCGCCGTCCGCACAGGAACCCCCCGGCGGAGGCATCCATGACCACAACAGAGACCACACTCAGGCACCAGGCTCTGCCCCGGTGCAGGCCCCCCCTCAGTCCAAGGGCCCCTACAGACAAGACGTGCCCCCGTCGCCTTCTCAGCTCGCCAAGCTCAGCAGGCTCCAGGGTTCAGAGAAAGGGAGGCTTTTTTACTCCTGAGACACTGACCGGATGGACGGAGCATTAACAGGGAAAAATACAAAGAGGGAAAGTGAGTGTTTTTATGAAATGCTGAGGTACAAAGATTTTTATAGGACTGTTGATAGGACATGTTAATATTTTTAAAAATATATATTTTTAATGACATGAACCATTATCCTTTTTAGTTGCATCAAGAATTAGAGATGTTTTTACTGTCCAGAATCATGATAATCTAACTACATGTAAAAGTGCCTTCTAGTCTGTCGATGGTTCACCTTTTTACAAGCATCAGCAGCATTTTCCAGCTCATTATGCAGGTTTGACCCATTCATCTGGTTCATTCAGTAGAGCAGACGACTGCATGGCCGTCTGACTGCAGTGTGTCCTAAATATAATCACCCCGAGCACAAGCCACTGCCGAGGCGTGTTTTTGTACCCTTTGGGTGCTGGAGAGGATCTCAGTCGATACCGTGCTTGTGTGTATATGGCTGAGCGCTGCACGTCCATGTGTGTGTGTGTGTGTGTGTGCGCGTGTGCGTGTGTGTGAGTGCTGGCAGGAGTCGGCATGTAGTGACAAAGCGTGGAGGTTAAGCAGCGTGTGTGAAGTGTGCAGCCAGAGCTCGGCTTTTCGGGAATCACCCATCTCCCCCTCCTCCCAGCTCAAGGAAACGTCCCCTCTGGTTTCAGATTCTTACCCCTTCTTGTATTCAATATGATAATCCGGAAGTCTTCTCTTCCTCTGCTGGCGGCTTTATCTCCATTTTTTTCTCTTCACGTTGTCACCCTCACCATACTGCTCTCTCTGCGGAGGAAAACAGCTTTAGATTTCCTTTATTCCTTCGCCACACAGGGAACCCAGTAGCGTGAGCAGGGTCAGGTCTGGTTTATTAATTATGCGCCTTATCAATGAATGCGTGTGCGTGTGTATGCTGTCATGTATGGCGGGAACGCCTTATGCTTGTCTCTATGTTGTTATGGGAAGTCACTTGTTCCCCTTGAATATTTCACATGCATCAAGGAAACAGGTCGGCTCTAGGATGGCCTCGCAGTAACCTGCTACAAGTATCTGTGTTATCGTGGTTACTGCCATGGTAACCTGGTCTACCTGTATCTTATTATGCTGGTTCCTGTAAACCTGTGTCTGTATGTAGTCCTGGTTACTGTGTAACCTGGTACTGTGTGTAGTATCTGGTTATGTATTATCCCTTGGACAACTGTACTGTAGTTATCTGTGTTCCATGTAGGCCTTGGTAACGTGTACTTTTGGTTGTAATCTGTGTTACTGTTAGTATACCTGGCTCTGTTTATGTAGTTATTGACGTTTCCCCTGTCAATACTTTATCTGTACTAGGAAATAGTAGAGTCTGGTTACCTCGCAGTAACCTGGCTGACTGTACATGTAGTTATCTGGTTATTGCATTAACCTGGCTACTGTACTGTAGATAATCTGGTTATTGTAACCTGTGCTACTGTACTGTAGTAATCTGGTATCGTGTAACGCTGGCTACTGTACTGTAGTTATCTGGTTACTGCAGTAACCTGGCTACTGTACTGTAGTTATCTGGTTCCTGGTAACCTGGCTACTGTACTGTAGTAATCTGGTTACTTAGTAACCTGGTTACTGTACTGTAGTAATCTGGTTACTGTAGTAACCTGGCTACTGTACTGTAGTAATCTGGTTACTGTAGTAACCTGGCTACTGTACTGTAGTTATCTGGTTCCTGTAACCTGGCTACTGTACTGTAGTAATCTGGTTACTGTAGTAACCTGGCTACTGTACTGTAGTAATCTGGTTCCTGTAACCTGGCTACTGTACTGTAGTAATCTGGTTACTGTAGTAACCTGGCTACTGTACTGTAGTAATCTGGTTACTGTAGTAACCTGGCTACTGTACTGTAGTAATCTAGTTACTGTACTTTAGTAACCTAGTTACTGTAATGTAGTAACATTGTTACTGTAGTAATCTGGTTACTGTAGTAACCTGGCTACTGTACTGTAGTAATCTAGTTACTGTACTTTAGTAACCTAGTTACTGTAATGTAGTAACATTGTTACTGTAGTTATCTGGCTACTGTACTGTAGTAATCTGGTTACTTACTAGTAACCTGGTTACTGTAGTAATTCTGTAGTTATCTGGTTACTGTAGTAACCTGGCTACTGTACTGTAGTAATCTGGTTACTGTAGTAACCTAGGTTACTGTACTGTAGTAACTGTTACTGTAGTAACCTGGTTACTGTAGTAATCTGGTTACTGTACTGTAGTAATCTGTAGTTAACTGGTTACTGTAGTAACCTAGGTTACTGTACTGTAGTAACCTGTTACTGTAGTAACCTGGTTACTGTAGTAATCTGGTTACTTACTGTAGTAACTCTACTGTACTTTAGTAACCTAGTTACTGTAATGTAGTAACATTGTTACTGTAGTTATCTGGTTACTGTAGTAACCTGGCTACTGTAGTAATCTGGTTACTGTACTGTAGTAACCTACTGTACTGTAGTAACCTGGTTACTGTAGTAATATGGTTACTCTACTGTAGTAACCTGTACTGTAGTAACCTGGTTACTGTAGTAATCTGGTTACTCTACTGTAGTAACCTACTGTACTCTAGTAACCTGGTTACTGTAGTAATATGGTTACTCTACTGTAGTAACCTGTACTGTAGTAACCTGGTTACTGTAGTAATCTGGTTACTCTACTGTAGTAACCTGTACTGTAGTAACCTGGTTACTGTAGTAATATGGTTACTCTACTGTAGTAACCTGTACTGTAGTAACCTGGTTACTGTAGTAATCTGGTTACTCTACTGTAGTAACCTACTGTACTCTAGTAACCTGGTTACTGTAGTAATATGGTTACTCTACTGTAGTAACCTGTACTGTAGTAACCTGGTTACTGTAGTAATCTGGTTACTCTACTGTAGTAACCTACTGTACTCTAGTAACCTGGTTACTGTAGTAATCTGGTTACTCTACTGTAGTAACCTGTACTGTAGTAACCTGGTTACTGTAGTAATCTGGTTACTCTACTGTAGTAACCTACTGTACTCTAGTAACCTGGTTACTGTAGTAATATGGTTACTCTACTGTAGTAACCTGTACTGTAGTAACCTGGTTACTGTAGTAATCTGGTTACTCTACTGTAGTAACCTACTGTACTCTAGTAACCTGGTTACTGTAGTAATCTGGTTACTCTACTGTAGTAACCTGTACTGTAGTAACCTGGTTACTGTTGTAATGTGGTTACTGTACTGTAGTAACCTACTGTACTCTAGTAACCTGGTTACTGTAGTAATCTGGTTACTGTGTTTACATGCACCGGATCAATGATCTGAATCCCCCCCCCCCCACACACACACACACACACACACACACACACACCCAACTTCATTCTTAAAGCATTAGCATTACCTACTTATTTGAACTGTTGTAGTAATACAATATGCTTCTTTATGACGAATGTGCATTTAATTAACTTTTTGACGATACAAACCCTCTTATTTAGACTTCAAGATGCTACTCTGTGGGATGGTATAATTTTGGGAATGCATTGCTCCGTGTAATGATCTTTCCCGTTGCACAGCTGACCCAGCGTTCCCTGTTGGAAGTCTTTGTCATGCAAATGTCTGCAAAGTGAAACCTGGATACACACAAACATGGCCAAGAACTCTGGCTGGGGAAATCAGGTTTCTGTAATCCGCTTCCCCCGATTATGGAAACCAGGTTTCTGTCTTACATTCAATTTATGAAAATCCAACTGTTGCCTGGTTTCTCACAGTAAGTGCATGTCAGCACGCTACTTTTCTGGAAAGAATGCAGCGAGTTCTAAACTATGCAACGCCCAATGTGAAAGAACCACTCATAGTGACTTAAATGTTTATATTTCTGTCTATGACACACTGATAAGCATGCAAATGAATTTGAGCAACTAAACCTGTTATTTCCAGAGCCCCGGGGCTAGGATTAAAACCAGCATTGGGATTAAGATAAATTCTGTTTTCTATTAGGCATGCAGTGGTAAGAGTAGGTTAGGAGTAGCATCTATAGAATAGATAAATAATAATAAGTGTTCTCACACATGAAAGTAAATCGTAAATAGAGCACTTATATGTGTTTGTCTACCAATGTTCCAGTGTGTGTGTGTGTGTGTGTGTGTGTGTGTGTGTGTAAGTGGACATGTGTTTAAGTGTCAGTGAGCGCTGCCAGTAACTGGATGCTCCAATATGTCTATGAATATGTCTTGGCAGCCATATGAAGCACTTGGCTGCTGAGTGGGAGGAGAGCAGGGAGTATGAGGGAGAGAAGATGAGAGGCCTGACCTTGAAGACGATTCAGTCAATGGAGTAATCACAACAATCCCTCTGAGTGTGCAGTACAAACAGGAGGTTAAGGCTGCATTCTCTTTGCTGTCTCTTCTTCTTCTCTTCGTCTATCTTCATCCGTCCCACGTTTGTCTTTCCGGGGCAGAATTGGACCGGGTCTTGTTTGTCTGGAGGTGTGTGTTGGGGGTCTGGTCCTGAGATCCATCATGAACCGGGGAGGGGTTCAAGTGCCTGTAATATCTGTAATGTTTTTTCCTCATATGCAAATTTGATAATATCCCATAATGCACGTTTATTATTTCTGTTGTATAATTTTAATGTTTGTGTGGCGCCTCTGTGACACATGGATTTTTCCCATAAAGCTATTGTTTCGTGGGATTGTTCTTTTTTTTTATCCAGGGAGAAATGAGAAATATATTGTTATTGTTCCGCTGTGTTTTTATGACCATCCCTCATTGTATTTTATTATCCACAATATGGTACTATGGTGGTAAAAAAAATGACTAATATGTACACAGTGCAATTTTCCTTTTTACAACAGTGTATCATTACGAACTCTTCCTGCCGTTTCCTGTACATACAATATAAACTTTTTTTTTCCAGTGAATAAATTGAGGGTGGATTAAAATTCTTGTAACTTTAATTTCCCTTGATTGTGCTGCTTTAACATTCACTAATGGTTTCTCTGCTTGTGACCCACCAGCAAAATACGATGCATAATTCAATGCAAGAAATGAATATCTTATTTCTCTGCTGCTCCCATACTGCATTTTTTTAAGATGTGTTATTACAGATTTAAGAATGGGAGAACCTTGTGATGTATTTAGTTGAACTATGAAACACAACTTTTCTATTAGTGACCTGGTTGCCAGATCCTTTGTCGTGCCTTTAACAGCTATAGAATGATGTTTAAAAGACATAGCTCCAAATGTGGTCGCCACATTTGTTAAAGTGGCGGTGAAAAAGTATGATAAAAACACATCCTCTCTGTTCCTCCATCTCTTTAATCTCCATTCCTGATAGGTCAGTGCAACGGCTGGCCGGGAGGTTTGGCCTGAAGCTGGCTGAACTTCTAATAACATCCTGTGATGTCTCCTATGGTGATAAAGACAAAAGTCAAATTTATGATGTTCAACTCCGGGGAGAAAGGCAGGTTTTTTAGAATTTGGCTCTGCATCACAGAGCTCATGCCAGATCGGTCTTCATCCTGAGGAAGGGAAGAGGGCTTTGAAAGAATCAGTCTGGTCAGAGTGGAAATCTACTAGAAAGCACATGCATCTGGGATAAAGACATCCACTCGTCTATATAGATATATCACCTCTGGGGATATGGATAGAACTAAGGTGAAGAGGAGAGGAGACCAAATTGTGGAAATATGCCCAAACTGTGAGAGGACAGAGCGTTAACCCTGACTAATACCTTGGGGGGAGTTTTAAAAAGTCTCTGAAGTAACTGCATTTGAACATCCCTGCTGAGCCACAGTCCCTTTCCTGCTATATTACCTTTGATTGAGTGTCAATAGAGCAAATGTAGGGAATTGATCCTGCGTTTGGTCTGGTCTGCTTTTACAGCTTGACAGCTTTCACCTCGGTCACATACAAAGAGCTTTTATCAACAAGTTTCTCCCTGACATGTTGCACGAGACAGATGTGTTGCCTTTTACCGCTGTTTTTATGCTTTTGAACCCTTTGCCATTTTGATTTACACATCAGTGTATGAAATATTTGGTGTTATTTCATTATATGCAGATGAGACCCTTGTGTCGTATATTAGATGAATCAA
This sequence comes from Chelidonichthys spinosus, assembly GCA_029853015.1. NCBI lineage: Eukaryota > Metazoa > Chordata > Actinopteri > Perciformes > Triglidae > Chelidonichthys > Chelidonichthys spinosus. The sequence continues at coordinate 9,324,176 of CM056837.1, forward strand.
GAAGTCTTTCAAGCTATAAAGTTAACTTAATATGCATGTTTGTTTTACTAACATTTATGAGACTAGTCTTTGGAGTCAGATATAGATTTATTGCACATTTCTTTTCATGACCAGGAATGTTTCTTTTATGTGAATAGCACACGCGATTTATGATGGATTGTTTAAAACATGTTGAGTTTGGTCTTGCCTCGAAATAAATGGCCTCATAACAACCTCAACACACTTAAATATGATGGGATGAAACCGCTGATGTACTAAAACAGCAAATATGTACTCAAAGTCAGTTTGAGTCAGATTTAATACATCCTGACCTCCAAAAAATGTTGTTCCCACACAACAAAAAGGCATTGTCAATTACATGTTGAGGGAAACGTATTTCATTTTGAAGTACTTTTGAACTCGTTTGCTCGGGACGTGTCACATTAGTCTGAAATGAGTCTGCGGAGCTCCAGATAAAGAGCAGTTCCGGGTAATGGGCAGGTCAAAAAACACCGCTTCCAAACAGGAGACTGAAGTTCACATCCTGTTCAGTAGTTGCATTTTTGTTTTGTTTATTTCAAATACCATCATAACCTAACAATGATGTTATGTAGCGTGTTTTGTTTGTTTTAAATTGGTTTTGTTTTGTTGGTTAACCACATGTTTCAAACTGTGACTATTTGGAGAAAAACGTGTTTTTTGTTCTGGAAACATAACTGAGAGTGCAGTTTAGTTATTTTTGAAACATCATCTTTTAGGAGACGGGGTTGCTCAACTCAAGCATGTCACTGATTTTACTGACATCACAGGGGTCAACCGTCACCTCAGAGTACATGAATGATTTATCAAAGCATCGTAATCAATGAATAAAACAGCTACTCACTCTTTATAGCCTCCCCCCCAACCGAACGCTGATGCTCACAGGCCAATTGGATTGCCATAATAGCGCACAAGGAGGGGTTACATGCAAGCACCGTAGCTCATTTTGTCAGTGAGGACTAGGGCTCTTGATTTGTTGATTGTCAGTGACATGGACCAATTGGTTCATCTTACTTAAACAGTGGACAGGACGTTCCACTGGGACTGATTGTGTTTAAGAGAGCACGGTCCTCTCCAGGTTTCCAAATACCATTTGGGATTACAGATACCATATGGAATGGAGAAACGTAAGCTTTATAGACAATAAAACATTCACTCTATGGCCATATTTCTATTGTGATTTGTAGAAATGTCTCGATGAGACATTCTCACTTACGGTAACGTCACCGCTGCTCAACCGACACCACGGTCACAAATCCAGTTCCAGACGTATCCACAGAGGCTGTGTTCACCCGTCACAACACAATAGGGCTCATCCTAGCATGATACACAACGCAGCATGTAACCTAGCGGGCCGGATCAGCTTGCACCCTTAACACTTTGAGGCCTGAGGGAACAGTAAAGCTGTCTTTCGCCCCGCTCCGGTCCGATCATTACTCACACAGAAAGAGCTCCACTGAGTCTTTAATATCCCCCTTTGCATTCCCGCCGTCGTAATGCTCCATAATGAAAACCTTTTTTCGACAGTGATCAACAGCAGGCTCTGTTATTCGGCCACTTTGATTTCATTACTCCACTTTGTCCTCTTGACCCCTGCAGGCCAGACCAGGAGACCCCTGTGTTGCCAAGTGCAAGTGTGTTGATATGAGAAGCAGATGGGCTTCGTGTGAACCGGCGGTAGATAAAAAAGAAAAGCTAGTGTCCAGGGATTCGGGAGGGATCTTTTCTTTACGCTCTTTTCAGCCTGGTGATCGGAGTCACCTGTTTTGGGTTGAAGAACCTGCTTCTCCCTCTGATCCCCGATCTGCTGCCCCAGTGGGATTTCCAAACAGGAAGCCGACGTAGTCGGAAAAATCGTGGTCATAAATCTCGGCAGATGCGCAACAATTGCCAATTGTGGGCGGCTGGCGTGAACACACGCAACACACACACACACACACACACACACACACACACATACCTGGGGGTTCTTCCCTCAAGCTTTGGGCAACATCTGGTGAGTGCGTGTATCAGAGGAGAGAGGCTGGTCTCTGTGATGTGATGGTGGAGGAGGGTGGAGGAGGGTGGAGGAGGGAGGAGGGTGGAGGGCTAATGCCTTTCACTCCGTAGACCGTGGAGTGTATGGGCTTTGTGTCACAGATGAATTGGCTCACTGAAAAGACAAGCAGATGAGGAACAGAGAAGGCCTACTGTGTTTACCAGAACAGGTTCTCATACAGAACCACATTATGTGAAGTGTCAGGAAAGTCTTTGAGGCGTTAAGACCACCGGTTGACCTTGAGTAGCAGAGGGCTGACTGGACTAGCATGTGGATGTATACTCTGTATACTTCCTTTCCTACTGTATCCTCGCATACTTGCATACAATATGGAAGAATATTAAATGCATTCAAGCTGTATGATCATAGTGTCAAGCATCATTAAAAACAAGATTTTCTAAAATTGTATTAATTATTAAGTCTTTCGACCAGCTGTAGGGTCATTGAGGCTGGATTTTTCACTCTCAGAATTCTTAGAACTCCTTCTCTTTTAATATTAATATATAATATTCATATATTTCACTTTTCTGGAACATACACGCACTTCTACAACCTGGTCAACCAAACAAGACAATTATCTATCTGTGTGGCTGTTTGGCACATGTTAATCATCAACTGGAAGGTCAAACTGCGATAGCTCATCATCTGATGTGCCGCCATATCACTGAACCCAGTGTACACCATGACATTAGATCCCCTTTGGCCAAAATACATCCAACCAGGCTACATCAGTCGTCCCCCCCCAGACAGGCCTCCTCTTCCTGGGCCAATCCAACCTGAGGCCCTTTCCCATCATGCCACCCATGGAGCGTCACACACTGCCTGGGGAGCGCCTACAGCCCCCAAGGCGACGCAAATAAGGAGAAACGATCAAGATAACAAGCCTACACATGTGCTGTGAGTCACCGCCGCCTCTTGTGAAAGCCGTGCATTGATCTTTTACTTGAACATTTTTATTTACACTCCAGATTTGAGGTCGCCATGAAACCTACAACTCGGCACATGAAAGAGTCTTTGGGTTTCTCGTTGGCTTGTGATGCAACTTCATAAAACGGATTGGTTTTACTGAGCGCTGTCTCCTCTGAACTTGTTTGTGTGATAGCTACTTGGCTGTGGTGTCATTTAGAGCCGTAAACGCTGCCGCTGTTTGTCTGACACGATGTTGCCTTGAGACGGACGTATCGCCGTGGAAACAGAAGCTTGTGGGCAACTATCGGGCATTTCCCCGATGGGCTGCGTTGAAGATAATGGGACCCGTCGTGTTCCACGCTCACACACACATTACGGGGGAACATTCAGGACCTTTACTCAAAGAGAGCAGCCCATCAAAGAGCCCGATTGAAAGCAGAAGGTGTTGTGAGGGCCGTTTGATTGGCGACACATGTGGAAGGAAAACGTCGGGAATGACGGTTTCTTCTCTCGCGGCTTTGATTCTTTCAAAGACATCTGTCCCTCGTGAGGCGTCTTCTCATGCACACAATGCTATTCACCCCATTACTTTGTGTTCGCTGCAAAGATAAACTGATGGTTTGTAGCTGCTCTCTTAGTCTTCAGCTTCCAGGGAAAGAAAGTAAATATATAATGAAATAAAAAAAATGATCAACACAATTTCATCTTGTTTTCATGCGTGGACAAGGATTTACACAAACTTGACCAGCTTTGAAATGGTAATGCATTGTTTGAAGTGTTCTGGTAAACAAAGTATGACAACAAATGCAAATACAAGCCGCCGTTTTTTTGATCTCATAATAATCTATTCCCCTCAAATCCAGGTTGTTTCCGTGTTTTCATACATCAAATAAATGAATTATTCTACTCAGTGGAGCAGTGGCGTCTATAATTAGTGCTTCCATCCGTCTCGGTGACTCTGGCTTCATCACACCTTTAAAGGCAGAGATTACCTTTGAGCGAAAGAGTTTCTGCCTTCTGACACTGAACAAAGCCCTGTTTTTCCACACAAAGGCCGTGTAGTTTGAGGATGCCATTCTACTTCCCATACGCTAAACATATACTGCTGTCATGTCTGTTGACACTTTGTTTGTTTGCCTTGACACACACACACATTTGATCCGTGCGCACTTGCTCCGCCTTACTGTCCCGGGGAATAAAAGACGGTGCTCCAGCTGTATTTATGGATTTATGGATTTATCCTGAATATCCCAGGCCACACGTTCTGCTGAAGGGAACAGAATGGCTCCAGCAAAGCGTCTCCGTTGAAAATCTACATGGGAATAAATCCTATAATCTCTCCCCGGTTTGCACACTAGACTGGCTGAGAGCAATTACTCTGACAAAGAAAAGCATTTTTTCCCCTCTTCTTCCTCCTCCTCCTGTTTGCCTTCTACCACCCTCTCTGCCTTGTGTCAAATTAATCCTCTGAACTTTCCTAAAGATCTTCGTCTGTTCCCTTTCCTGCCCTGAAAATGCAGCCACTCTGTGTTTTCCCCCCTCTTGTCTCTTTCAGATATGGCACCCGTGAGAGGAGATTGCCTTCCCGAATGAAACAGCTGTCAAGAATTCCCAATGCTTCCGTGCGTTTTCTCCCTCTTTGTTCTACCTGGCCCCCCTCCTCATCTCCCTCTCACGTAGAGAGAAGGCCTTATCTGCTCTCGGTGGGATCCTCGCAGGTGCCGAGTGATGGGAGGGTGGGGGTCCGGGAGAGGGAGAGTGAGAGGGGGAGGGGGAGGGGAGGGGAGGAGTAAGAGCGGATTAAACAGAGGAAGGATGCCGTTCCATTTGACAAGTGGGGGAAAGGGAGGCGGGGCGAGGCGGCTGCTGGGGATTTTTTAACGAAGGAGGAGGGGTGGAGTAGGTAGGGGTGGGGGGTGTGTGAGGCTGACACCTGTGGGGGAGTACACAGGGAGGGGGTGGAGCCTGCGAGCAAGTGGGGTGACCATCTGTTGCAGTCACAGGCGATGGGAGACGAGAGGCACCTCGAGTCTTCAGCCCAGTCCAAAAATGTTAATGGTGCGCCGGTGATGCATATCAAACGCACATCTGCACGCGGAGCAGCTCTCTCCTTCCGTCTGTGAATACATGATTCATCCCCCGCTCCCACATGCTTTGGGTGTTTGCTGTGTATCAGCGATTAGCATTATCACCTCGGGTTGTTTTATTTTCCCCTCCACGCGATGCCAAAGTCTCATTATTGTTTCATTATTGTTTTATTGATTCTTACTTTAATTGACCTGGTAGCATAAATGCCCCCAAACCAAACAATCCATACTCTAAGTGGCTCTAATTTGATTTTTTGTTTTGTTTTTGTTTTAAACATTAATCTGAATTTGATTGTGGATGCAGTGGAGCAAGGATGATGAATTGTTTGTTCCACAGTGGCTGCCACACGGCAAGGTTACAGGACTGAACTTTTGAAAAGAATAACTTGGTACAACATACTGTAAAGACACTTTGTTGGTTGGGAGCAAGGTTGTTGGCTGGATAAGGCATTAGCATATCCGGGACATTATGGTTTTACAGGCACTGCAGAATTAATAACATTTCAGACAAGCAGAGAAAGGAGGCACAAATCTATACCTACTAAAAACTAAGGATGGAGGGAAATGTGGTGGTTTGGTTAATAATTAATAAAGTAAACAGTAAACTGTGTGCTTTCAGCTGTGTAAATGTAACCATATACCATTAATCCAGCTACCTATCGTAGGGGAAACACATGAATATATTGGCAAGGAAGTGACATTTCTTTCTTGCTTTTGCAAGTTATTAATATTCAAATATATTTACTACAGTTCTAGTTTGTTTGTTCCGGCAATAAAGACAAAAACACAGTTTGATATTATGTTTACTTTGTTTGTTCATGAATAGGAGTTCTAAAACTTTTGGTTAGGACAAATCTTTCGCTTAAGTTGCAATATTTTAGATGCTGAACAATGCCTCACTTTGCAACAACCAATCACATCTTCCCATTCATTCTGCACACAAAGGCTGGATTGTTCCTTTCACTATGTCGTGGATCTTCAAACATCTTCTGTCTCTGCTTCCTTCCTGGTACGTTACCAGACATCTTGTTTTGATGTTCGTCACATGTGGGCCTCGTCGCCGCGGACGACGTGTGTCTTCCGCGGTGACAGTGAGCATCTTTAATGGTTGATGCCGTTTTGTTTGTCCCGTCTCTGGGGAGAGATAATGGGGAGCGCTCCCCCCTGTGAGGCGAACGGGCCAGAAGAGGCTCTGTAAACATGGGGGAATGAAGATTAATCACACACTAGAGATGGTGTTCCCACTTTAATAATCAGTATTGATTACTGTCACCTTACATCTGCACCAACAGCTGCTGCGAGGGTGGCCTGTCGCCCGAGGCTGGTCCACCTCACACTTCCTCCGGTAAATCATTGTGTATTCAGAGGAAAATATAGCGCAGTTAGCATGAAATACACACCAATAAATACTCTTTATTGACTGTCAAGGAGTAAAAGTAAATGAGCTGACTTCAGCATTACATCCTTAACCTCATTCATTATTTTATTCTTATTTTAAAGCCTTTGGTTAAGCCTCCTTCACCCAAATATACTGAATTAAGCATTTTGTTCCCAAAGTACGAGACTAACCACCCTGACAAATGTGACCTTTTTTCAACAGCGTTCAGATAGAAGTGGCCTTGTCTTGTTTTAAATTGGTTCGCTCCATTCAGAATGAGCTAGTTAATTCTCAACATATTAGCAATGTTTGGTGTCCAGGCAGCTTCAATGGACTGTTATTATCCCCTCCGTGTTTCCATTCTGCTGCGGCTGTAAAGCAGCAGAAGGCATGCGATGCGTTTCATCATGTTACATCAGTCCAGTCTTTGGGAATGCGGTTTGGGAAGGACCAAAAGGCCGATGCACCTGTACTATGTAAAACTCACTGTGTGTTGGCACTGTTTGGTTCATGGAAACAGTGAAACCCGGCCTGCAGACGCTTACAAAGGCACCTACAGTACTGCACTTGAATGATTAATGAGATACAGTCGTTCATATTCATCTCTTTACAAGAACAAAAACTCCGATTTCATGTGTGCATTAAAATTTGTGGTTGAAGCGTATGTGTTTCTATGCTTGGAATGTTATTAATTAGGAACATGGAAGCAGCTTTTTCTTCTTTCCTGCAGATGTTTGGGTGGATGGGCGGATGACAAAAGGCTATTCATTCCTCCTCTGTGGTTGTTTGGTCTTCATCCCCCCTCCTGCAAGTTTTTTTCTTTCTGATTAAATAGTGTTTTTTTTGTCAGGCAGTCAGGGAACAGACTCAAGTTCCTTAGAAGATGGACCGACAAATCAGAAATGTAAAGCCCAGACCCTTCTTGTGTTATGGATTTACACCCAAACAACACACTCCATGGTTACAGCAACACTGCTGCAAGCTAGTGGAGGAGTAAAAAGTAAAAATAAAAACAAGTTCAATAATACCTGACCCCCGACCTGAGGCTGAGGCGTGTTGTTGTGGAGGGGGTTTGCACAGACACGGGGCTTGTGGGTAATGAGAAAAGAACAGCAGTGGGGTTTCTCTGAATGAGAACACTGAGCGTTGTGACCCCAGGACGGCCTTTCTCCATCTCCGGAGCCCGGGGCAGGAAGGCAGGGAGATTGAGAGCCAGTAGGGACCGTTTGATTGGCGTCTGCACCGTGTCGATCCGAGCACACACAGGAAACATGATGTGGAGCAGACCCGGTCGGGGTCGAGCTTAATATGGAATTTGTATCTGGAAACATGTTACAATGCACATAACAGAAAGTAGGTTGTAGGTTTAAAAAAAAAAAAGGCGATCGATTGGAAATGTATCAGCAAAATAAATTTACAAGAGAAGTTAATGATCGCGGCGGAGATCGCTGCACTTTGCAACAGAGAGTGCCGTGCTTTGTCTCCAACTTATTGTGCCGGAATAATTACACAATCATGTTGTCATCTGTAAGTACAAGCCCGCACGCTTGGCCAAGGTCCATTAAAAAGTATTCAAAGGGGCTACACACCTCTCAGATAATGATGTGGCAAAACAACAGATCAATGAAACCAATTATTTGGATTGGCTTTTAAAGTGGAGTTCATTCATGCATTTTTGTAAACATCAGAGGCCGAGAGCAGTAAGGTGTGAGACGTGGTGATTGCCGCTGTATGTGCGGACGGTAATGATGATGAACTCTCACAGCCTTATGGCACACATGACTTTTACTCGTGCACTTACGGATGATGAGTTTTCAGAGCGCAAATGATGCGATTTCTTGGGGAAAACGTTAAATAAAATGAAGAATATTGGCCGCCGTGCGGTTTTAAAGTAACGCTCCGTAACGCTTTGGACTGACTGACTGATTGCATGTGTTCCTCTGAGAGCAAACAAAGCCACTCTGCACTAACGTATACTGTTCACATTCTGTGTTTGTTGAATGGGGGAAAATGACAGTTGATGATAGAGACAACAAAACTGAAGAGCATCTGTCATTTCCCTTCTTCTGGTTGCTTTTCCTTCCTCGTCCTCGCAAAAGATCGTCGTTTTTTGTTTTTGTAACCGTCAATACATAACCGCTGTTTAGTCTGTGCGGTTTGATAAATTAGCAGTGAACAAGCCGAGGTGCCTTCACAATTATGACTGCTGTTCCCTTCCTGTATTTACTGGCCGAGAGAACAAGTAATGATGGCTTACGTTGCCCGAAGTATGACTAAGCCTGTTATTATTCATACCCGATTGGCATCTCTGATTTTAGGTCAGCGCAGGCTTGTCTGCTTGGGTGTGAAAGCCTTCAAACTTGGGAAGTGAGAGGAGAGAAAGAAGGAAGGGGGTTGTGTGTTGGTGGGGGGAGCAAGAGGGTAATTGTGTGTGATTTCACTCCGCTTATCTCTTTTAATAATCATCCCTGTGTGGATGTGTGAGAATGTGCTCCTCAAGTGTCAGGAACATCTATCAGCATGTCTAATGGAGCCCCCGGTCAATGAAAAATGCATCTCCTGATTCAGATGTGAGGAGGCGAAACATAAGCCTTCGCACTGAGAATTATTTATGGTGGTGTCTCTGTGAAGAGGAGGAAGCAAAGCGGTCATTGTAATTAATTTTTCACATTTCTGTGCTGACCCATTTCAACTGCATGACAGAGAAACTTTAAAGCTCATATACTGGTGTAGCCTATGTGCCATCCCTCCAATGCAGAGATGTTTTTCTCTCTTTCTCTGGAACAAAGGCAAAGCAACGTCTCCCTAACTGTCCAACATTTTTATTTAAATCATTTTAATGAAAGAATAATACATAATTTCACTTTTTTCTCCACTTTCCCTGAAAGGTGCGAAACAGCGCCCCTCCAGGTTGATGGGTGTCAGTGAGTGTTTGTGGGTAAAAGCAGCGTGGCGACGCGACGCGACGCAGCTGAAGCTGATTTCCTCTGATTACAACATGATCACATGTCACAGGTTAAGAAACGGGCGCTGGAGACTCCGGAGAAAAACGTGAATAGTGAAACCAAAAAGATGAAGTTAGCAGGTGAAACAATGCGCGTTAACTCGCTGTTGCTATTAAAACCAGAAAACAAACAAACAGGAGCTTCTGAGCATGCGCACTGGGACGTGATATGACGTGGATAATTAATCTCCATGAGAAGGAAGGGTCAACCTTCAGCATCAGAAAAACGTGAGTCAGATACACCTGTCTGTCTGTATGTCTGTCTGTCTGGCTGTTTGTGTGCATTTAACTCATTGCAATGTTATTGATGTTATGGATTTCATCGCTGTCAGCGGCCCTCCAGGACACGGTACCCTGGGATCCCACCTGTCCCCGGCCGTCCTTCTGCTCCACTCCCCACCTCCAGCGATCATGGGCTCAGGTATCTCATGGCCGAAAGAGGACCCCACCTGGAGCTGTTTCGCCTCCAATCCCACTCTCCAATCGCTATGAGGCCCTGTCGCAGCTGGCAGGCCCCCCGGGCAATGATCGGGGTCCGGGCTCGGCTCCTCCGAACGGCGCGGTATCCACAGCTCCACTCCCCGGTGGCGCACCGCCACCCAGGCCCGCGGGTCCCTCGCCATCGGGGGGAAGCAGGGCAGCTGCCCTGCACCACCAGGTCGGTCTAACATCCCCCCCGCTGTCTTCTGGAGGTCCCAAAAGCCGCTCTGCTGGGGCCTGTGTTGTTCCCCTGCTGACAGACACCACAGCCTTCCCTCCACTCACGGCTAGCTGCCTTCCAGCAGGTGGGTGTCCAACTCGGGGCTGTCCGCCTCCCCCGTCCTGCTCCTCATCCCAGCGCAGGCGGCTCGTCAAGGACGCGGTGCGCTGGCACTCATCAAGTTCCCGTTCTCCCCACCTGGCGAGGGATCACACCCGGCGTCCTGGCGCGGTTGGCGGGGTGGCTGAGCTGGCTTGTCCCCCTGAAGACCGAGCGGTCGCTCCCACAACCCTGGTCATTGGGGACTCGATTTTGAGGCACGTCCGCATGAGGGGGGCGTTCACCATGGCGTTTCCCGGAGCCACCGTTGCGGACATAACCGGGAAAATACCTGACATCCTGAGCGCACATCCGCAGGCAAGAAGGATTATCATCCACACAGGTACAAATGACATCGCCAGGCAACAGTCCGAACTTTTAAAACAAGATTTTATCCATCTTTTTAATTCTGTCTCACAGTCCCAGGTGACTGTTTTTATCTCCGGCCCCACCCCCACCTGCGGCAGAGGGATCGGCAGCTTCAGCAGGCTGCTCAGTCTCAACACCTGGCTCTCCTCTGCCTGCAGCGCACATCAGGTAGGCTTCGTCAACAACTTTGACGTGTTCTGGGCGAGACGACACCTTTTTGGGTCAGACGGGCTCCACCTGAACAGAGCAGGTGCCCGCATGCTAGCTGCCAACCTGGCATACGGGGTTCAGCATGCCAATCACCCGAAACCAGCACCAGCTGCTTTGTCCGCCACAAATTGATGTCCCCCAGGTCCATGCTCCTACGATTTCAGTTCCACCTCTGACCACTATACATACAACACCGGACTTGGACCTTATATTCACACCAACACTTCACCCATTCCCGTAATTATTACACACCACCACCAAATCAGACACTACCACACCCACTCTGCGAACTTTCATAATCTCAGACCACTCACAGAACAATCCACCACTCCAGTCAACAAACCACCTGTCACCATAAACTTGGCACTTTTTAATGTTCGCTCTCTGTTAAATAGAACTTTTTTAATGAATGATGTGATTTTAGATAACAAATTAGACTGTCTTCTTTTAACTGAGACATGGCTTGGCACTGACGCACCTGCTGTTCTCACAGAGGCTTCCCCACCAAATTTTAATTTTTTATTTTCTACTAGAGAGGGTAGAAGAGGAGGAGGGACGGCATCGATTTTAGATAATTCATTGACCTCAAATGGAGTATTTTTTAACAGTTACTCATCATTTGAGCACCATGCCTTTACTTTTAGCAGTCCTCCAATTCTTTGCCTTACTGTTTATAGACCACCCCATCACTCTAGCTCTTTTATCAGTGAATTTTCTGAACTTTTATCAATTATCCACACTTCTTTTAGCAGGATTTTAATAACTGGTGATTTTAATCTACACGTTGACGATATCTCGGATCCGATATCCAGAGAGTTTTTAAATCTTTTAAGTTGTCTTGATTTTAAGCAGCACGTCGCACAGCCAACTCACAACAGAGGACACACCCTGGACCTGGTCATAACCCATGGCCTGTCCATCGGTGTGTCCTCTGTTGTCGACCTGGCTGTGTCTGACCACTACTGTGTATTTTTTAACATCACCAGTTTTAACCAAGAGGAGGCCCCAGTGAGAACGGTGAGGAGGCGCTACCTTACTTCTGAAGTGGCTGCAAATTTTATGGAGATTTTACAGAGCACTCCTGCTGAAATTCTACCTGCACCTTGTGATTTTATCGTTGATAATTTTAACAGCAGACTGAAGTCAACCTTGGACTCGGTAGCTCCACTTTTAACTAAAACGATAAAAAGAAAACCTATACCCCCGTGGAGAAAAAACATTGAAATCAATGAACTGAAAAGAAATTGCAGGAGTGCAGAGAGAAGATGGAGGAAAAGTAAACTGACAATTCATTACGAGATTTTACGTCAACAACTCAAAACCTACAATAATACAGTCAAAAAGGCACGAATTTCACATTTCTCACAACTCATCACCATCAATAAAAACAACCCCCGGTTCCTCTTCTCCACTTTTGATATTTTAACAGGCACTAATTCTAATAAAGTTTTTAAGACACCCACAGATGATCTTTGCGAGAACTTTGCAGACCACTTCAGAAACAAAATCAAGGACATCAGATCCTGCATTTTATCCCATCAAGTTTTAACTGTTAACACAGAACTGATGTCCTTACCTGAGGTAACACTGGAGAGTTTTGCCCTGGTTGATGCAAGGACACTTGGTCGAGTATTCTCCCAAGTAAACCCAACAACCTGCCTTTTAGATCCCATTCCCACATCACTTTTAAAATCGTTTTATGGATTCTTCGAGGAACAGTTTTTAAACATCATGAATTGCTCTCTTCAGACGGGTGTCTTTCCCAGCGCCTTTAAAACGGCGGTGGTGAAGCCCCTTCTGAAGAAGAGCAATTTAGATCCAAGTGTTTTTAATAACTACCGACCTGTATCCAACTTACCATTTTTAAGTAAAATTTTAGAAAAACTGGTTTTTAACCAAGTTAACGACTTTTTAAACAGAATTAACATTCTAGAGAAACATCAGTCTGGTTTTAGGAAAAACCACAGTACCGAGTCAGCACTTTTAAAGATTCTAAACGACATCAGGTGGAATTTTGATAATAAAAAGCTCACAGTGTTGGTTCTACTGGATCTAAGCGCAGCTTTTGATACAGTAGACCATCACATTTTATTAAATAGGCTCAGACACCTGGTGGGCATCTCTGGTACTGTTCTTAACTGGTTTTGTTCTTATCTCACAGACCGATGCTTTTATGTAAGTATGGATACATGTTCCTCAAGAACCCATGAAATTGGATGTGGGGTTCCCCAAGGGTCAATTTTAGGTCCACTTCTTTTTAATCTTTACATGCTGCCCCTTGGGGACGTCATCAGGAGGCACGGCATCAGCTTCCATAGTTATGCTGACGATACGCAACTGTACATTGCCGTGTCTCCTGATGACACAGGGCCAATTGACGCCCTTTTTAACTGTATTTTAGACATTAAGTCATGGATGGCAGAGAATTTCCTACAGCTCAACCAGGACAAGACTGAGGTTTTAGTTATAGGTCCTGAAGGCCAGAGAGAGAAACTTTTACCAAAACTACAAGATCTTAAACCAGCACAGGCAGTAAAAAATCTGGGCGTGATTTTTGACTCTGAGCTGAATTTTATTCCACATATCAAAAATATGACGAAAATAGGTTTTTATCATCTTAAGAACATAGCCAGAGTCCGCCCGTTTCTCTCTCAGGCCAGTACGGAGGTGCTGATGCATGCTTTTATCTCCTGTCGTTTAGATTATTGTAATGCCCTGCTCTCTGGTCTTCCCAAAAAGAGTACTTTAAATCTCCAACTATTACAGAACTCAGCCGCACGCGTGCTGACGAGGACCAGAGGGCGGGAGCACATTACACCAGTTTTAGCGTCGCTGCATTGGCTCCCCGTACGCTTCAGGATCGATTTTAAGGTTCTTTTACTCGTTTTTAAATGTCTTAACGGCCTTGCGCCCTCTTATTTAGCTGACCTGCTTTTACCATATCAACCCTCGCGGACCCTGAGGTCCTCCGGCACTGGCCTTTTATCCATACCAAAACCCAGAACTAAAACCCATGGTGAGGCGGCATTTAGCTACTATGGCCCCCACCTGTGGAACAGCCTGCCAGAGAGCCTCAGGACCGCAGAGACAGTTGATATTTTTAAAGGAAGGTTAAAGACACACCTTTTTAATCAGGCTTTTAACTAGTATTTTAAATTCTTTAACGTTCTTATGTGATTTTATCTTATTTTATATTTTTGCTTTTATCTTGTTTTTAGATGATATTGATCTTAAATAATTTTAGTTGTTTTACTTATCATTGGTATTGTTTTATGTTACTATCTTTATTATCTTTTATTAAGCTGGTCACTTATTTTTTCATGTGTTTTAGTTTTTAGCTTTAACTCCAGTGTTTCCTCAGGGGGGTCTTCCACACTGGGAGCTGTGTCTGGGCTGCTGCTGGGGGTGCTGTCCCTGGGTCCCTTCGGCCCGGCTGACTGTTGTCTGTCGGTGTCGGGGGGCCTGGGCACTGGTGCCCCCTGTGGCACAGCCTGCGACTCCTCCCAGTGTGGATGGCCCCAAAGATAGCGTTTCCTCAATCATCAGTGTCATGCCATGTCTCCCTATTGTCAGTAGTGAGAGTGTGTAGGTGTGTGTGTTTGTGTGTGTGTGTAGTATGGAGGGTGGGAGGGAGGGGCTTTATTTGTAATTGTTTTTTCTTTTCTTTATGATGTGTAAAGCACTTTGTGTTACATGTTCATGTATGAAAGGTGCTCTATAAATAAAGTGAAGTTGAAGTTGGATGCCTATTATTATTGCATCAATCGGCTGCCTGCATACACACAGGCAGCAGGATCAGAGTCTGCAGCGTTTTTAATGATTATTGGTGTGTGTTGGTTGTCCAGTCATCTGTTTAATGTGATTTGTCAATGACTCAACCGTGCTCAATTCCTGCTGATTTGCTTGTGTCAATTCCCTGCTTTGTGTTCCATTAAATGTGTCATTCTAGCTTTTATAACTAACTGGAATGCTGTAGGATTGGTAGGCGATTACTGCACTCGGACATTTGACAGTTGCATTGTTTCATTTTCAGCACAGATCAGCTTGGTGGCACTGTATATACTTTTGAATAGGACAAAAATACACAAGACTGGTGCAGTTGTGTATCTTTTGATGTGTATTGTTTCTTTAAAAATGCAAACATACATCTGTTGACAGATCTTTCGCTGCATTGTTGTCATGTGAGGACCAAGCAGCTCCACTCATCTGAATTTATGAACGTGATTGGAAATCGGCACGAGGGATTATTATTGACATTTAAGATGTTGGTTTTTACTTATAAAGCAGTTTAGATAAACTGGATCAACTGTTGGCACCAGTTAAGTTAAGTGAATCATGGAGGAGCTTTTTATTGAGATAGCAGCTTAAAGTAAAGGCAGATCCTCCTTTAATGGCCTTGAGCCTTGCCGTTAGTGGGTGAAGCAGTTTTGATGATACCAATATTAATTAAAATAGGATCTTTAAGAATATGTATTAACCCAACCTCCACATGATAAAGTTCCAGTATCCTCTGTAGTCACTTAATGAACACGCTAACTGGTTAACAGCTTGTGAGGGAGCAGAATTAGCGCTTATGTGCAAAGAAAGCAGTGTTATCATAATCAGTATGACCTGATGTGATTCTAGGAGTCGCCTTTTATAAGGCTAGGATAATTAGAATAATTATCAAACCACCATCACCATGATAAAAAGTTCCAGTGTTCTCTGTAGCCACTTTAGGAATGAGCGAATGTCCGATTCCTCTTAAAGCCGGACAAGGATTAACACTGGTCCCCCTCTATGCACGGAGTAATCTAGTGATAGGTGAAGGTGATCAGGTTGCATCACACCGGGCTGAGTAATCCACTTCACATGTTGCTAATAATAATTTTCGGCAGGTAATCAGCGATTTACAATGGATTTTCTTTTGAGCGTAACCTCGCCAACCCCGGTAATCTATTACGATTCACCCTCGGTAATTTCATATTCGACTGGGTGACAATTCATTAGGTGGGGTGCAGAGACTCCAACACGCTGCAATTACAGCCCGTATCCGAGGGTCCTGACCCCCCGGAATGGGGCCCGCAGTCACGACGACCAGTCACACTAATGGAAGTCGAGGTGTGAGGGGACACGATGGCTGTCATACGCTCAACGAAGGGGCCCGGCCGCTCTGACAGGTGAGGACTCTTGTAATTATTCAGCAAGGATGCGGGCCGGAACATTAGGACGGAGAGGGAATGGAGATGAGGGGAGCAGGAACAGAAGCTTGTTGTGGAATGAGGCTCTGATGGTACATCTTGTTCAGGAGGGCTGTTTTTAACGGCCAGACTCTTTCCTCGCCGCCTGAGGGTACAGTGTGTTAAAGCAGGGTAATATTTAAAATGACTTTGAACATAACAGCTGAGTGCCTCGAAAGCCAAGATAAATGAGGCCAATACAAGTTTTATAGCCCAGTGAGAGTAAGACGTTACACCTTATGTGTGATAATTTACTTTTAAGTATCGCAATAATAAAGGAAGCCAACATGTCATGGGCTTTTTAATGTGGATTGCAGCTTTTAATTTCAACAGCTGAAAATGTTGGAGCCATCAATTCTGTTTTCTCAGCTGCGCGGCCACACAGTGTTGCATTCCATTACAAGAAATTAAGTGAGATCAGCGTTTGGACAAGGCTGTGAATCCAAGTCTTCAGTGATGAATTGCATGCTCCTTGTCAAGCAGGAGACTTATTTGAATTAATAAACATCGGAATTTAGATTCAGCAAATTAGAGCGGTTACATCGGAGGCTTGACTAGATCCGGCTTGTGTGTTTTCATCATGACGGGATGTTAAAGGCCTGCACACTACTTCATGCTGCAACGTTTCTACCATGCTTGGGTGTTTGTCAGTAAAGATCCAAGAAGGATCAAAACGTTGTCAATGAGTAGATTAGGTCTCCTTGTTTTCTCTGTGATGCTGTACGGATAGCCGAGCACCTTCTGTGATGTATACGTCTACATACTTAGGATGGAACGTCACTCCTCTGGGTCCACAGTCTGCCATTATCACCACCCATGGGACAATAATCATGTCAGGATCATCCTGTCCAAAATAATTGCTGTATGATATTATCGCTATAATTATGAAAATATGTGGGAAAACTCTTAACATGGCATCAGAACCACCTGGAATCATGTTTCCTCACATTTAGTAATATTTAAGAAACAGTTTTATTGCATCACCAAATACTTTTGTTTTTAGTGCAGATCCTAAAGGACAAATAGTTAATATTGTGTAAATCTAAATTTAACAAATAACACACTGTCTGTTTTTCACTTCCATGATGGCGAGCTAGACAGCCAATTTAAGTAACATTACTGCTGCTGGAGAGTCACATCAGAGGACTTTTGGACAATTTCCTCTGATTTAAACTTTCAGAAAAACCTTCTGACTCTAGAGTCACATATCTTCATGGTGGGAATCGTATGCTGTCTGTGTGGTGGTGACAGGCTTCGTGTGGACATAGGTTATATGGAAGTCACAATTTCCTTGCCCCCCCACCCCATTGGCAAAACAGTTACAGAAAGTTTGAACCTGGAAAGAAAAGATTGGAGGGAAAAAACCTGACCTACAGAAAATAATCATTTGACAAAAATGACGTCGGACTAAAAAAATATTGAAATAAACTTTAATGTCTGTCTGTTATTGTTCAGTGCCAATATTTTATTTTTTAATAACAAACAAGGTTCTTCTCAATGCCAAAACTTATTGTTTTTCTTTTTGGGCGGGTTGGGCGGGGGGGGGGGGGAGGGGGGTCTGCATGTTATGTCTCGATTAGCAGAATCAGTCACAGCACCGTGCACTAGGCCTGGCAGCCTAAATGATTTCTAAACAAACATAAAAAAAGCTTTTTACAGCTATTTACTAAATAATTTGAACCAAATGATTTCATACATAAATGATAATAGACTCACAGTCGACCAGCGCGGCGGGCCTGCCCATATTCATATGACTTCTGGAAATAGAATGAGCCAAAGCTGTAATAGCGCCTGCAGCTATATTATAAACAAATCCAAACATTAACATTATTAGAGCAAACACATTAAAATGTGCCAGTTCTGATATGTGAACACTCGAAGCCTGTGAAGAAGTGATTCGCCGGTGAGGGTTTTTCATTATCCGCCACACCCACCTGACCAATATGCATTAATCAAACGATCCGACCTGAAAGTAGCACAAGTATCAGGACTGAGGTCTAAGACACCACGAGGGAGACTCTATGAGCTTTTGTTTTGTTTAAATTAAAGGAGAGCGTATGGACCGACCGACCACGAGGTGTCAGCCCTGGTGATTTGTCAATCGTGGTTGAAATTCCCGGAGCTAAAACACGCGTGCATGATGCATAGACGGGCAAACAGATGCACGGATCACTTTCCTGCAGGATCAAGCCTTCTGTTCTGTCTCACTGAGGGAATGTGATGCTGCATAGTGTAGCAGGCACAGGAGCGGCTACAGTCTGTTTTGAATTGTGCCTCATGAGTGGAATATTGATGACATCCTTGGCATGGCTCCAAAGAGATAACAGTCAGACATAAGGAACCCCATTGAGGTGGAAGGAAATTGCAAGGAAACGGCTCCACGCAGGCCTTCCAGGCTGCTCGCTATCATTCCTCTCTAATCTGAATCAGATCCTTGTTTCTCTTTTCTGCCTGCCAAGTTGATCAGCTGACCTAATTCTTCCTATGGGTAATGTGCTAATAGTTAATTTGCCTTTTAGCAAACATAAGCAACTACTATTAGAAAGCAGTTTGAAAATACAATGGGCTCTCTCTGTCACTATGCATACGGTCGGTAGATATTTATAAGTACAGAACACACAGAGAAAGACCATAATGTTATCCAGCCGAGTGTGAGTCCTAAAACGTTATAAAAGGAGCGATAAAGCTGTGTGCATTATCAATATTTAAGTCACATTCTCCAGCTTGTTTCAAAAATGTCCGAGAGATATATATCATCCAACGAGGAATGAGAAAGGTCAGTGCACTACACACCAGAATATTGAAATACAAGAAAATATTCAGAATAGAATGATTTATGAAACATAAATAGCTTTTCTCTGCTCTGATACATTTTGCAGATTTGAACCACATAAAAATCCCATTATGAAGTGTGATTATCACCTTGTTTGCAGCTGGAGGTGTCCTGTTAAGCTTTACAGCTGTCTTGTTTGTAATGTTGGTCTGTGGGGAAATACTCTGAGCCACATTATCTGTTGTAGTATTGCAGTCAGAAAAGTACTAGTACTAGGGGTGGGAGAAAAAAAAAGATTCTTAGATGCATCGTGATGCGGATAATAACATGCGGCACCCGCTGTATTTACGTGGATAATGTTTCATCATTCATGGCCGACATAAACACCATTACTGCTTTGTACATGTTGTGGAAGTCCCAGACACAACAGGAAACTAAACGGCGTGCTATCTGAGTTTATACCTTTACCCGGAGGGGGATCTGTGAGTCTCATAGAGCTGTATTCACAGCAGCGGTCGCGATCAAAAAACCACGTTGTGTTTTGAATACAATTAACGGATAACGAGTAGGCCTAAGTAACAACGATTAGTAAAAAGTCTGAAGTCATGGTTTGTTCAGTCTGTCCGTTAATATGATACACAAATAACTTTAAAAATGCTTGTTTTTGCGTTTGGCTCGCTCAGAGCTAAGCTAGGCTAACACGGTAGCGGCTACATAAACACTGAACATAATGTCGTCTTGGCATATATACGGCAGTGACCTTGTTGTTTGTTCCACGGACAGTCTCTGGTTTTACTCCTAGTGTGTTCGTCTCTGTATGAAACGTAAGACACTGTCTCACGGCGCTGGGAGACCACAGACCGCTACGCTGTGATGTGTTGAGATGCAAGCTGCATTGATTATTGCATTGAAATATTTGTATGTGTATAGGCTTTGTATGTGTATATGGGGAGGTTTAGCTCAGGAGGTATAGCGGGTTGGCTGGTAACCGCAAGATTGCCGGTTCGATCCCCGGCTCCTCCTAGCTGAGTGCCTTGTGTCCCTGAGCAATACACCTCACCCCAATTGCTCCTGACGAGCTGGCTGTCGCCCTGCGTGGTTGACTCTGCCGTCAGTGTGTGAATGTGTGTATGAATGGGTGAATGTCAGTCATTACTGTAAAGCGCTTTGGACAAAAGCGCTATATAAATGAGGCCATTTACCATTTACCATTTAGGCTACAGTATACTGTTTTTCTCTCAGGGATATGCTCATCGCCTGTAACAGGAGGACTTTGTGTTCATAGAAAGTAATATCTACTACAAAGAAAAGCCTTTTCTGTAATAAAACATAAGAGAAGGATTTTCTTTAATGATAGCACAAAAGTAGGAAGTGACAAACTCAGAGGAGCAAATTCTGATTTAAGTAGTTTTTTTTTTTTTAAATCATGCATGGAAATGTACACAAAAAATTGTTGCATAGATGCATCGAGATGCATTGATAATGGGTTATAATTGAATCGTTGACCTCCTGAATCGTAAGTTTCTACCCTAACTAGTACCACAATCTAAAAAATACTCAACTGTTACAACCAAACAATTAGTCAACGAATAAATTAGTCTTTGGACAAATGATCAGAATACCAGTGGATTAGTCAAAAATGTCTGAACATTTTTTCACATTCACATATGGAAGTTCCTTGCTTTTAATTGTTTTATTATTAAACTGAATCTGTGGGTTTTTAACTGACAAAAAAAACTAAACAAAAAAAAAAACAATTCAAGAAATAATCTTGCACTTTGAGAAAGTGAGATGGGAATTTTGAAACCAAACAATCAATTAATCAATCTAGGAAATAATCTGTAATATTGATAAACATTATTTGCAGCAGTACGTTAATATACTGCTTCTAAAATGTCTTTTTAATGTAATATTTTTTCTGCAAAGTAATCAGGTGCTAAAGCTTTAAAATAAATGCAGTAGAGTAAAATTCCAATATTAATCTCTGAAATGTATGGAGCAAAAGTAAAGGCGACAAGAAGCCCATGAACCTCATAAATATACTTTATTACAGTACAAGTGTAGCTGTTTATGCTGCATTCCAGACAACTTGGAGGTCAGACTTTTCCCAGTTGTAATCTCCGACCTCTGAGTTTTCCAGGTGCCGACCGTGACAAACTGATGTTTCTCTGGCGAGCGTTCAAATGAACTCTCACAACTCCACATTTTTTTACCTATGACTTTAGTGCAGCTACATAACTTTCAGAGATTGTTTACCTGACATACATAAATGACATGCAGAACAGATTTCACTATGAGATAGTATGTTTTATTTTAATTAGTTACAACTGGTGACGCAAACAGGAAATCCTCTGTAGACCACATCGTCTTATTGTGGAGACGTCTAGGTTTGGGTTGTCGCCGTCTTCAAAAGTTTGCCGTAGACCACAAAGGTTGTGTCCTTATTTGGGTCACAACCAGCAAGCTTTTTCAAAGCAGCCATTTTGACTGGTCTTAGCAGGGTAAACACAGGTGTAAACGCTATACTGTAAGTAATCACGGTGCCATTCAGTTTAGTGCGTCACACAGCTACTCCAGCATGCAAAATACCAGGATCCCACCCCAACTAATTGGAACAGGGCCATAATTAATGTTATTAATTACACCTGTGTTCACCCTGTGGTGACATGTCAGAATGGCCGCTGTGGAAACGGCCTCTACCAGGACCCTGGAACTAGCTCAGCTAAATGGAATGCAGCCTTTTTCAGTGTTATCAATCACACCTGTGCCTTTCCTGCTTTGGCGAGCCACAACACGAGCTGTGAAAACCGCCTTTTACATCCGCGGGGATAACGAAAGGTCTCCATCTGGACCTCGATCGAGTGGATTTTGCAATGTCATTCCACTCTTCAGTAAAGAATAATTTATGAGCTGACCTAATAGTTATAAAAGTGTTGTATATAAAACTAAAAATTGGGTTTTATAGGCCTCAGTTAAAGGTGAATTGTTTTATGTATTTTTTTCCGACAGCAGCACTGTCTTCAGTTAAATAAGTCATTAAAATGGGACATAAATCTAAGAAGTTGGCAAGTCGCACCATCAAGAGAATAGCAGGGGAACAAGAAAGCTGACTTCAGTCATATCGCTGATGGCTGCAGTTACCGACACAAGTTTAGTTTCTACCCAAGTTTAATTATACTCTGGCGGGCACCCATTGGGAGCGACGTGTCACACCACCTCAGGGGGTGTTGATTCTCACAGGTTAAACATAGAGCGAGAAGCGTGGGCCGCCACTCCACCTGCTATTCTCCTGCAGAATGTAGCGGAGCACGGACAGGCAAGTGTACAAACTGTATCCACAAACATTTAGAGGGACATATGAAGAGAGGGATTCGGCTGGAAACTGGTGGGCAGCTCTCCACTTTCATTTCACTCAAACGTTGTCCTTGCTTAGCATTCGGTGATGGAATAGTGTTCCCTTCAGAAAACCCAAGACCCCTGACGGCTGTCACGACCATCTAGACGGCCGTCTAGTGTAAGAGCAGGGAGAACACGATCCACTGTCAAGCAGATGCTATGTTGCGAAAACATATCCTGTGTGATAATTTACTTTTAAGTATCGCAATAATAAAGGAAGCCAACATGTCATGGGCTTTTTAATGTGGATTGCAGCTTTTAATTTCAACAGCTGAAAATGTTGGAGCCATCAATTCTGTTTTCTCAGCTGCGCGGCCACACAGTGTTGCATTCCATTACAAGAAATTAAGTGAGATCAGCGTTTGGACAAGGCTGTGAATCCAAGTCTTCAGTGATGAATTGCATCTCCTTGTCAAGCAGGAGACTTATTTGAATTAATAAACATCGGAATTTAGTTCAGCAAATTAGAGCGGTTACATCGGAGGCTTGACTAGATCCGGCTTGTGTGTTTTCATCATGACGGGATGTTAAAGGCCCCTCACCTACTTCATGCTGCAACGTTTCTACCATGCTTGGGTGTTTGTCAGTAAAGATCCAAGAAGGATCAAAACGTTGTCAATGAGTAGATTAGGTCTCCTTGTTTTTCCTGTGATGCTGTACGGATAGCCGAGCACCTTCTGTGATGTATACGTCTACATACTTAGGATGGAACGTCACTCCTCTGGGTCCACAGTCTGCCATTATCACCACCCATGGGACAATAATCATGTCAGGATCATCCTGTCCAAAATAATTGCTGTATGATATTATCGCTATATTATGAAAATATGTGGGAAAACTCTTAACATGGCATCAGAACCACCTGGAATCATGTTTCCTCACATTTAGTAATATTTAAGAAACAGTTTTATTGCATCACCAAATACTTTTGTTTTTGTGCAGATCCTAAAGGACAAATAGTTAATATTGTGTAAATCTAAATTTAACAAATAACACACTGTCTGTTTTTCACTTCCATGATGGCGAGCTAGACAGCCAATTTAAGTAACATTACTGCTGCTGGAGAGTCACATCAGAGGACTTTTGGACAATTTCCTCTGATTTAAACTTTCAGAAAAACCTTCTGACTCTAGAGTCACATATCTTCATGGTGGGAATCGTATGCTGTCTGTGTGGTGGTGCAGGCTTCGTTGGACATAGGTTATATGGAAGTCACAATTTCCTTGCCCCCCCACCCCATTGGCAAAACAGTTACAGAAAGTTTGAACCTGGAAAGAAAAGATTGGAGGGAAAAAACCTGACCTACAGAAAATAATCATTTGACAAAAATGACGTCGGACTAAAAAAAATTGAAATAAACTTTAATGTCTGTCTGTTATTGTTCAGTGCCAAATTTTATTTTTAATAACAAACAAGGTTCTTCTCAATGCCAAAACTTATTGTTTTTCTTTTTGGGCGGGTTGGGCGGGGGGGGGGGGGGGGGGGTCTGCATGTTATGTCTCGATTAGCAGAATCAGTCACAGCCCGTGCACTAGGCCTGGCAGCCTAAATGATTTCAAACAAAAAAAAAAAGCTATTTACAGCTATTTACTA
This sequence comes from Chelidonichthys spinosus, assembly GCA_029853015.1. Taxonomy (NCBI): domain Eukaryota; kingdom Metazoa; phylum Chordata; class Actinopteri; order Perciformes; family Triglidae; genus Chelidonichthys; species Chelidonichthys spinosus. The sequence goes on from CM056837.1 coordinate 9,347,969, forward strand.
AATAATTTGAACCAAATGATTTCATACATAAATGATAATAGACTCACAGTCGACCAGCGCGGCGGGGCCTGCCCATATTCATAGACTTCTGGAAATAGAATGAGCCAAAGCTGTAATAGCGCCTGCAGCTATATTATAAACAAATCCAAACATTAACATTATTAGAGCAAACACATTAAAATGTGCCAGTTCTGATATGTGAACACTCGAAGCCTGTGAAGAAGTGATTCGCCGGTGGGGTTTTTCATTATCCGCCACACCCACCTGACCAAATGCATTAATCAAACGATCCGACCTGAAATCACAAGTATCAACTGAGGTCTGACACCACGAGGGAGACCTATAGCTTTTGTTTTGTTTAAATTAAAGGAGAGCGTATGGACCCCGACCGACCACGGGTGTCAGCCCTGGTGATTTGTCAATCGTGGTTGAAATTCCCGGAGCTAAAAACGCGTGCATGATGCAAGACGGGCAAACAATGCACGGATCACTTTCCTGCAGGATCAAGCCTTCTTTCTGTCTCACTGAGGGAATGTGATGCTGCATAGTGAGCAGGCACAGGAGCGGCTACAGTCTGTTTTGAATTGTGCCTCATGGTGGAATATTGATGAATTTGGATGGCTCCAAAGAGATAACAGTCAGAATAAGGAACCCCATTGAGGTGGAAGGAAAGAAGGAAACGGCCCACCAGGCCTTCCAGGCTGCTCGCTATCATTCCTCTCTAATCTGAATCAGATCCTTGTTTCTCTTTTCTGCCTGCCAAGTTGATCAGCTGACCTAATTCTTCCTATGGGTAATGTGCTAATAGTTAATTTGCCTTTTAGCAAACATAAGCAACTACTATTAGAAAGCAGTTTGAAAATACAATGGGCTCTCTCTGTCACTATGCATACGGTCGGTAGATATTTATAAGTACAGAACACACAGAGAAAGACCATAATGTTATCCAGCCGAGTGTGAGTCCTAAAACGTTATAAAAGGAGCGATAAAGCTGTGTGCATTATCAATATTTAAGTCACATTCTCCAGCTTGTTTCAAAAATGTCCGAGAGATATGTATCATCCAACGAGGAATGAGAAAGGTCAGTGCACTACACACCAGAATATTGAAATACAAGAAAATATTCAGAATAGAATGATTTATGAAACATAAATAGCTTTTCTCTGCTCTGATACATTTTGCAGATTTGAACCACATAAAAATCCCATTATGAAGTGTGATTATCACCTTGTTTGCAGCCGGAGGTGTCCTGTTAAGCTTTACAGCTGTCTTGTTTGTAATGTTGGTCTGTGGGGAAATACTCTGAGCCACATTATCTGTTGTAGTATTGCAGTCAGAAAAGTACTAGTACTAGGGGTGGGAGAAAAAAAAAGATTCTTAGATGCATCGTGATGCGGATAATAACATGCGGCACCCGCTGTATTTACGTGGATAATGTTTCATCATTCATGGCCGACATAAACACCATTACTGCTTTGTACATGTTGTGGAAGTCCCAGACACAACAGGAAACTAAACGGCGTGCTATCTGAGTTTATACCTTTACCCGGAGGGGGATCTGTGAGTCTCATAGAGCTGTATTCACAGCAGCGGTCGCGATCAAAAAACCACGTTGTGTTTTGAATACAATTAACGGATAACGAGTAGGCCTAAGTAACAACGATTAGTAAAAAGTCTGAAGTCATGGTTTGTTCAGTCTGTCCGTTAATATGATACACAAATAACTTTAAAAATGCTTGTTTTTGCGTTTGGCTCGCTCAGAGCTAAGCTAGGCTAACACGGTAGCGGCTACATAAACACTGAACATAATGTCGTCTTGGCATATATACGGCAGTGACCTTGTTGTTTGTTCCACGGACAGTCTCTGGTTTTACTCCTAGTGTGTTCGTCTCTGTATGAAACGTAAGACACTGTCTCACGGCGTTGGGAGACCACAGACCGCTACGCTGTGATGTGTTGAGATGCAAGCTGCATTGATTATTGCATTGAAATATTTGTATGTGTATAGGCTTTGTATGTGTATATGGGGAGGTTTAGCTCAGGAGGTATAGCGGGTTGGCTGGTAACCGCAAGATTGCCGGTTCGATCCCCGGCTCCTCCTAGCTGAGTGCCTTGTGTCCCTGAGCAATACACCTCACCCCAATTGCTCCTGACGAGCTGGCTGTCGCCCTGCGTGGTTGACTCTGCCGTCAGTGTGTGAATGTGTGTATGAATGGGTGAATGTCAGTCATTACTGTAAAGCGCTTTGGACAAAAGCGCTATATAAATGAGGCCATTTACCATTTACCATTTAGGCTACAGTATACTGTTTTTCTCTCAGGGATATGCTCATCGCCTGTAACAGGAGGACTTTGTGTTCATAGAAAGTAATATCTACTACAAAGAAAAGCCTTTTCTGTAATAAAACATAAGAGAAGGATTTTCTTTAATGATAGCACAAAAGTAGGAAGTGACAAACTCAGAGGAGCAAATTCTGATTTAAGTAGTTTTTTTTTTTTTAAATCATGCATGGAAATGTACACAAAAAATTGTTGCATAGATGCATCGAGATGCATTGATAATGGGTTATAATTGAATCGTTGACCTCCTGAATCGTAAGTTTCTACCCTAACTAGTACCACAATCTAAAAAATACTCAACTGTTACAACCAAACAATTAGTCAACGAATAAATTAGTCTTTGGACAAATGATCAGAATACCAGTGGATTAGTCAAAAATGTCTGAACATTTTTTCACATTCACATATGGAAGTTCCTTGCTTTTAATTGTTTTATTATTAAACTGAATCTGTGGGTTTTTAACTGACAAAAAAAACTAAACAAAAAAAAAAACAATTCAAGAAATAATCTTGCACTTTGAGAAAGTGAGATGGGAATTTTGAAACCAAACAATCAATTAATCAATCTAGGAAATAATCTGTAATATTGATAAACATTATTTGCAGCAGTACGTTAATATACTGCTTCTAAAATGTCTTTTTAATGTAATATTTTTTCTGCAAAGTAATCAGGTGCTAAAGCTTTAAAATAAATGCAGTAGAGTAAAATTCCAATATTAATCTCTGAAATGTATGGAGCAAAAGTAAAGGCGACAAGAAGCCCATGAACCTCATAAATATACTTTATTACAGTACAAGTGTAGCTGTTTATGCTGCATTCCAGACAACTTGGAGGTCAGACTTTTCCCAGTTGTAATCTCCGACCTCTGAGTTTTCCAGGTGCCGACCGTGACAAACTGATGTTTCTCTGGCGAGCGTTCAAATGAACTCTCACAACTCCACATTTTTTTACCTATGACTTTAGTGCAGCTACATAACTTTCAGAGATTGTTTACCTGACATACATAAATGACATGCAGAACAGATTTCACTATGAGATAGTATGTTTTATTTTAATTAGTTACAACTGGTGACGCAAACAGGAAATCCTCTGTAGACCACATCGTCTTATTGTGGAGACGTCTAGGTTTGGGTTGTCGCCGTCTTCAAAAGTTTGCCGTAGACCACAAAGGTTGTGTCCTTATTTGGGTCACAACCAGCAAGCTTTTTCAAAGCAGCCATTTTGACTGGTCTTAGCAGGGTAAACACAGGTGTAAACGCTATAAGTAATCACGGTGCCATTCAGTTTAGTGCGTCACACAGCTACTCCAGCATGCAAAATACCAGGATCCCACCCCAACTAATTGGAACAGGGCCATAATTAATGTTATTAATTACACCTGTGTTCACCCTGTGGTGACATGTCAGAATGGCCGCTGTGGAAACGGCCTCTACCAGGACCCTGGAACTAGCTCAGCTAAATGGAATGCAGCCTTTTTCATTGTTATCAATCACACCTGTGCCTTTCCTGCTTTGGCGAGCCACAACACGAGCTGTGAAAACCGCCTTTTACATCCGCGGGGATAACGAAAGGTCTCCATCTGGACCTCGATCGAGTGGATTTTGCAATGTCATTCCACTCTTCAGTAAAGAATAATTTATGAGCTGACCTAATAGTTATAAAAGTGTTGTATATAAAACTAAAAATTGGGTTTAATAGGCCTCAGTTAAAGGTGAATTGTTTTATGTATTTTTTTTTCAGCACTGTCTTCAGTTAAACTACTCGCTAAATAAGTCATTAAAATGGGACATAAATCTAAGAAGTTGGCAAGTCGCACCATCAAGAGAATAGCAGGGGAACAAGAAAGCTGACTTCAGTCATATCGCTGATGGCTGCAGTTACCGACACAAGTTTAGTTTCTACCCAAGTTTAATTATACTCTGGCGGGCACCCATTGGGAGCGACGTGTCACACCACCTCAGGGGGTGTTGATTCTCACAGGTTAAACATAGAGCGAGAAGCGTGGGCCGCCACTCCACCTGCTATTCTCCTGCAGAATGTAGCGGAGCACGGACAGGCAAGTGTACAAACTGTATCCACAAACATTTAGAGGGACATATGAAGAGAGGGATTCGGCTGGAAACTGGTGGGCAGCTCTCCACTTTCATTTCACTCAAACGTTGTCCTTGCTTAGCATTCGGTGATGGAATAGTGTTCCCTTCAGAAAACCCAAGACCCCTGACGGCTGTCACGACCATCTAGACGGCCGTCTAGTGTAAGAGCAGGGAGAACACGATCCACTGTCAAGCAGATGCTATGTTGCGAAAACATATCCCAGCAAACATGCAACGTCTCTTCAGACCTCAGTAGTGTTGTCTCTATTTCTCACAATAGATGATGCTCATATTGTTCTGTCTCAACCCAACCTATGATTCCTGATCTGACATAGATGACACTCTTGAATTATGGATGCTGTTTTTTTCTTCTGAGCAATAGCCGAGCCTCATTAACCAATCATTCACTGTTAACCGTCAGGTGCCTAACATGCTGCCCGGCCGCAACAATGACCCCATGCACAATCTGCAGCTGCAGTTCATGCACACAGCGGGTTCACCCGTCCTTGAGAGTTAGCAGCCGCGGTGTTGCATCGACACATGCGGTCAACTCGATTGGCTGCGAGGTCGCCAGCTGTGTGTCTGACTGACGTAACGCTAGTGAGGGTGCGGTCAAGAGAGCGAGAACGTGTTTGATGAGGAGCATGAAGTTGGCAGCTAGAACGGAGCAGTGCAGCATTCTTACAGTTTATTTGTCAGTCAATAAACGCTGCGACTCCTCAAGACCCAAGCCAAGGCCCTGTTCAGCTTTCACTTGTGTATTAAAGGGAAGTGGGTTAGCCAGGAAGTTAGCAGCATCTTTGGCTCAGGCCTCCTCCACTTCAGTTTGATTGTGCGAGGTAGCAATTACTCATGTTTGGACAGTCTAAAATCTGGAGCCACGCTTATCGGAAGATGAGTTAAATTACAGCAAAGAATGCAGCAGAATGCATCATGCTGACAATCACGTGAGACTGACGGGGGTTGACTGAAAGTGGGAGACCCCAGAGCTCCTCCACCAGTGATGCTGAGCCCCACTTCATCCACACCTGTGAGTCACGTGGCAGCTTTTAGGCTAGCTACTGCAGCTAAGCTTCCACCGCTGGTGATTTGTGGAGGGAGGGAGGGAGAGAGAGAGAGAGAGAGAGAGAGAGAGAGAGGCAGGATTAGGAAGATGGATTTGGATGGTGGTGAAGGGTAGCCAAACGGTGAGAATTAAGGGAAAACAGTAAGCAGTAAGGCTTATCAAGGCAAGTGAGATTGAGCAAGGCCTGAAAGCGGTCTGCTGCCCAATGCTGGGTAGTAACACTGGGCTGCTTCTCCAGTTAGGGCCCAGTGGGTTGAATGGGAGGAAGACCCACATCTGACTCTATAGCAACACTTTTAATATCTGCTCAGTTTGAAGCTATGTATTTGTTAAATGAGAGGTTTGAGCTACAGTAGGAATGCAGGGCTCCAGACTAACTTTGGTCACACTGGTACGCCAAACTTTTTAATTTAGGTGCACTAGCACACAATTTAGGTGCTGCTACACAAATAAACAGACCAGCTAATTGTTAGGAGCACCGGTGCAACCAAAGAAAATATTTAGTCACACTTCACTGATTTTTGGTCACATGTGTGTGTGTGTGTGTGTGTGTGTGTGTGTGTGTGTGTGTGTGTGTGTGTGTGTGTGTGTGTGTGTGTGTGTGTGTGTGTGTGTGTGTGTGTGTGTGTGTGTGTGTGTGTGTGTGTGTGTGTGTGTGTGTGTACTTCTTTAGAGTCTCCTTTTCCTTTTCGGAAGGATTTGACATTCCCTGCATTGATGTTAGAAATGTACATTCAACAGTGTCCATGGTTACTGCCAAGGGAAAATAATTTAGACTGATGATTAAATAATCATATCTGCCTCATTTTGGAATATGGCTTTCTTTGAGGTGCATTTGGATCATTTTGTCCATATAAACAAAGCAGCATTGGAAAATACAGCTTTCATTCTGCAAGGACAGAACCCTGAAGAAAACAGAAATCAGAACGGGCAGGTCATTGACAGTTGATTATAAACAGTACATTCAACATTTGTTGGCCATTTCACTGCTGCGTGCTACTTTTGAACAGACTGTTTTTTCTATATTTTTGTGTCTGTTGGATGTCTGTTGTATGTTGTAAATAATGTAATTGATACAGCAATTTCCCTATTATCCAAGACCAATTTCTCCTTTGGAGACCAATAAAGTAACTTTGACTTTGACTTGATTGGAGATGAAACAATTCAGTCGTGCGGCTCTTCTCGACAGTTAAATGAATAATTTTGACGCTCAAAACAATGCATTCACCATTATACAGCTGCAACAGCGACGGAGTCGTGGAGCCGATGCTATCCGTCTCATAAATTTGTTATTGTGGAAGATTTTATTGGGAAAATCTCCAGATCGTTTTATCGCAGCCCCCCAATCTGTGATTGTATTCACACAGACTGATCTGTCTGTCAGGAATGAAAACACCGCTCCTGACAGACAACTGTTTATAAAATGTATTTTTGAACTGAAAGCTCTGTTGGACTTGACAAAAGATTTGCTGAATTTACAGACATTTTTGTCAACCTCTGGGTATTAGTGTCAGGGCGACATGATGCGGATCACTGCTCCATTATTTCCTTTTGGCATAACAAAACAGTGAAGAGGGCATCTCAAACATGCAGGATTAGTCTCATTTTAATATTTAGCTCATGTCCTGCTTCCTCAGATGTGGCTGCCAGAAACAAAAGAAAAGCGTTTTCCATAATTTAAACAAATGAATCCAGAAAGAATGACCCATGACCGTGTTTCCTGTGTGTGAATCACTGTAATACCGCCTCAGAGAGCGGACTGTTTTCTCCACCTCCCTCGCTTTTCATCTACAGTCTGAATTCGCTGGATTACTGAATGTCCCATCTCATCACCGTAACGTTCCTCCGTCAAGTTTTGTATTCCGTACAAGTACGGCGGCACAAAAAATAATGTATCAGAAAGTTAAGCAAATCAGAAGACATTTGAATACCAAAGGTTAGAAATGAACTTGAGCTGCCAGACACGTCACCCGTCTCATGCAAACTAGCTTTAATTTTCACCTCCCTTCTTCACTAAATAAAGAGCGTACGCTAATACCTAGAGGCATGCAGCGGGATGATTTTCACTAGTGAGATGAAAAGGGTGTCAGGGAATTAATTACGGCATTAAAGGTGCAGATAGCAACCGTCTCAGTGCCGCTGAGAGGAGAAAACACAGACGGAGAAGAAGAGAGAGAGAGATTGGTGTGTCGAAAGTTATCTCTACCCTGCAGCACAATGGGAGTGTTAAACACAGCTAAACACTTCAAAGTGCGATTCGGTACAGGGAGAGGCGCTTACCGGAACGACCTCTACTTTACGTCTGGATGTGAGAACGGTTATAGATCACCTCCACTCTCTCTCCCTTTTTTTTTCTTTAGTTCCAACTTTTTTTAGTTCCAGCAGATGTTAAAATACTTTTTTTTTTTCGCCTCTACGTGAAGATACACAGGAAGCCGGCGCTCTTCCATCTCCAGCTGATTGCCGGGACGTTATTGCTTTGACTGAGGGTGACAGTAGCTGTCATGGCTGTCAAACGGCCCGGCCTGCAGCGTATCAAACCGCGGGTTATAGTGTGACTGGTGACATGCTCAATCAGCCATTAAAGCGAAATCACTGTCAGCCGTACATGGCTGCTGACAATCAGTCATCACAGGGAGGAGACTCGTAGGCCCAATTTGACTCAAGGTGATGGCAAGGGAAAGGATGTGGCTCACGGCTGGACCGGGATATGACAGTTCTGTTGTGCCATGGGAGTATTGGTCTTCTATGAGAGGCTGGATATGATGTGGTCCTCCTCTGACAGGGTACAGGGTTCTGGCCCCACTTCTGAAAGCCCTCACTGTTCGTAGGTCATCTGTGAGACGGAGCTGAGGATCAGCAGTTGGAATATGTGACAACCATTCTGGCGTCCTCCAGGCAGGGTCCACATATGCAGAAGTCTTCACCGACACTTTCCCTGCAGCGTCACACATGCAGCAATCACAGTTTGCAACTGGGGCATGGAAATCATATCCAGTTTTTAAAAAATTCTAGATTTTTTTTTTTTTTTTTAGGTGTGATGGCAGAGGCAGCCACACATGGAGCCGCTTGCCCATCAGGATTAGAACTAATGCCCATTCTAACACCCTCGCACAGTCTTTGGTAGCAAGTTGGGGTTCAGTATCTTGCCCAAGGGCACTTCAACAGGCTGGATTATGTTAAAGTGTTTGTTCTGTTGCTGCATCGATGCAAAGTCGCGTCCGCATCAAGATGCATCTTGAGACACTTCCACAGCTCAAACTTATTAGATCTAACAACGTAATGAATGTAGACTAAATTCTATGGGGCTGTAATGTAAATCAAACCAAGAATGAACCAAGCAGATGGTTGTCATGGAAAGTAATTATCCTCCATACATTTCCACAGAGAACCATAATATAATTTATAATTCTCATCTCTTTATTATTCTTCAACTTTTCAGATGCTTTATTACATTAAAAGCAGTAATATATCAGTGTAAAAAAAAAAAGTAAAGTTAAATAACAGCAACACATTTAAGTATTTATGTTAACCCTCAGAACTGTCTACAATTCTCTTTCCCTTTCCAAAGCCGCGCCACTCTTGGTTTGGGAACAATAAACAAAACAATAAACTTTTCCATCACCACTCCATAAAGATTTTACATTGAAGGAGAAGTGAACAATGTGGGGTCGCACATAAATCCCAGCCGGTACACACAAGCCTGATGTAAGCGACTTAAACGGCCCTGAGAGAAATACCTTCAAATGCCAAGAGCTGCAGTCAGAGATGGAGTTCAGGGCCGTCCTCGGTGGAATATTATAGTGATTCTGTAACTCTACACAGAGGGCCGTGCTCCCTATAAAACATCAGTGGAAGCTTTCTCAATCACCCTTGACTTACCCAATAGGTCAAATATAAACCAGCAGAGAGGGGCCTTTGAAACTGCAGGTTTGGTGTTTCAATTTAGGCCAGCCATCACGGAATCTTTGCCGACATGAAAGGGGCCTTTTGGACGGAGGCAGGTGGGTGTCATGCACCGTTGCCATGCCACTGGTCAGTAAAGCATACAGGAGACGAGAGGTAATGAGGAAAACGAAACACTGTCCAGTCATGATGCGGGGGGAAAAAAAGAAAAGCTTTGAACCCCAGAGGGTAAAACTACAAGGTGTCTGTCAAATATATTGCAAGGCTCATAAAAGCTCATTTCAGGGGTTAACAGCTGGCTGGTGGATGAAGGATGAGGTAAGGTGAGAATGAGGTGCAGGTGGAACAGAGGGGAAAAGCCACTAACCTTAATCCCCTAAACTTTCTCCTGGAGGAAGCACTTTTTTCCCCCCTTAGATTCCAGACTCATCCTTCCCTGGGGAGGGACCGTTATCAGCTGATGCTTTCTTCCTGCTCCTGCCCCCGTTTCCCCCCTCCCCCCTCTGCGATGCATCTGCCAGGTGTGATAAGGCAGACAAACGTTACCTTTACAGGGCTATTAAAGCCATTTCCGCCCGCAGTTTTGAAATGATTATCGCCTTAGGCCCACGGTTACAGGTTAGCTGATAGCTCACCTCCATCTGCCCATATCTGGGTGACTCTTTGAGGCTTAGGGCTGGCTGGGTGGTTGAAGATTATATGCGTTGCTTAAACCGCTTGAATACCGGGGGGAGACGGCAAAGGCGGGAGGGAGGAGAAGAAAAAAGGGGCGTAAGAAATGAAAAGAGCAGGAGTCCTGACATCCACAATGCTGCGGCGGATGATAAGGGATACGGTGACAGCTCTTCCTCCCCATGGCTCGGACTGACTTTATGTGGAGCACATTGTCAGGTAAAGGGCAGCCGCATTTGCTCTTAAAGCAAGACGTTTCTTTGGCTTCTCTGCATTGTTCAAGGATATATCCTTAATTTGTCATAAATTGAATTACTGTGAGATACCAGTCTTAAGCTTTGATTGTATGGTGGAAGAAGAAGAACACGATTTCCTCAAAAGACTGAAGCCGTCTCGTTTACAGACACTTAAATACTGCTTACAGTCAACGTTTGTTAGCCGCTGAGACGGCTACAGCTTCTATCTTCCTGTGTGGATGCTTCCTGCCAGCCAGCCTCCCAAATCCTCTCAAGCATCACGTCTGCTGCATAGAGATATCACCAGCAACGCCAGCCGCCGCTGGCTTCTTCCCATTACCTGCTCCTCACTTATCTGTCCGTGGCTGACTGATGCTCCTCTTTATTTTCTGCCCATTAGAATTTGTCACTTATTGGCAGTCGATCAGGGTCAAAATGTGCTCTTCCCTTTTTTGTATTAACATATTCATAAAATGCAGACACAAAGCCCAGAAAGACGTCGGCTCTAGATTTGAAAGGAAACAGTTTGCTTTTTGGGCAATCAAGAGAAAGTGATTGATGCTGAGCTGAAGTGTTCATTAACTGTGTAAAGGTGGAGAGAGCTCTCCTTCAGCCACTCTGACACCTTCCTAACCGAATAATCTGACAGCTGAGGCTCTTAATTGCGGTAGCAACGGATATATTAACATTAATTTAATTGCACTCAGACCTTGGCCTCCTCGCAGCATAATTACTTAGGTGGTCACTTTTACTCACCGCAGACACATCCTGTAAGGTCACCGACCCCCGCAATCTGCATGAAGAATTAAACAGGCAATAGAGCAGGGCTTACAACAGCCTAATGACGAATGATCAGCTGGTAGAACCTCTAAATTCATGTTTAATGTAAACCCTGATAACAAGTCGCGTGGGAACCAGTAAGCATGTGGTTAATAAGACCAACTGGGAGGCATAAAGGTTACTGGAATAAAAACCAGCTGTCTTTTGTTCTTCCTGCATTTGCGCGCACACATTATGCCAAATAGAAACTACCGGGAGCCGAAGTCGACATGAGTTACGGATAAATGTTTTTACGGCCGATGCTAAATGCCAAAAACACTTGTTACTTTGGCATTTAAGACAAGAATAATCGCTCCTGTGGGGGCGGCAAGTTTGCCCGTACGGAGGCATTTTACGACATCTAAATATAGGCTCAGTTTATGATCAAGATGCCGATTGTAAAATCTATAATTTTAAAAATTCTGTGTTTTTTGCCATTAAGCTATGAGTAGAGTGAGGAAAGAGTCCTTGTGAGCTCTGCCAAGACAATGATTTGTCACCAGAGAAGTCCAGTGCTGCCTGACCATGCCGCAGGTGCGAACTTATTATTCGACACAATAACATAACAAAGCACCTTTTGACTGGAGGAGCTCCTTTAACTGGAGTTTCTAGCCAGTGGTTGACTGGAGGTGATTGGAACTGCTCAGCCATGCAGTCGAGAGCCTGCCGAGAGCTTTTCACCCCAGCGTTTAATGAGCTATGTTCAGGTCCACTCCACATCCATCCCAGTCCATTATTGGCTCCAAAAAGCTTTCAAAATGTCGTTTGAGCACTCAGTCTACTTAACCATTAGCCTATTCATAATAGTGCCAATGGTCCTTCTCAAAAAGGACCCTTTTGAGTTGTGAATGCAGATTAAATAAATCCAATGAACATGTTGCTCAGGTCACTTGATTAATGGCTTTCACTATGAATTGGTTTTCGTGTTTGTTCATTTTGTCGGTAGTTTTAGCGTTCTTATCACAAGTCCAACAACACTCCAGGATGTAACGTATGTTATTGTTCCTGACCCGCTCCATAAACCTGAGTGACCGGGGTAACAACAAGCCATAAATTCAGCTCCCACCGACGCTCTGTGCCCCACTTTTGGTTTGGACACGTTTTTATTGAGTGAACAATAGGATTAATTGGAGGCCTCATAGGTGTTTTAGAACATCCGTTCTCCTGCGTCGGAGCCCCCAGGGGTGTTGTTTTCTCTGCCATGGTGTTATGAGGAAATTTCTAGTAATGAAAAAAAAAAAAAACAACAACAGTGTGAACCTAGCCTGCAGTTCTCGGCTGCTCCCCGGGGAGATGAGAACATCTTATGAGTGAGGCCTTTCAATAATGGAGTTCACTATTAATCATCTCTTTTATTGAGTAACCATTCTTCTCAACCAGAATCCCCCCCTCCCCCGCTCTGCTACCACCACTGCAATTCAAATAATTTCCTTCCTTCCTGCCTCATATTAAAGGATTATTGGCAAATGCATCCCTGGCCTGAATGCCTCGGAATAAATGGAGTCCATCAACAATTAAACGCCAGCATGGCACTAAATGGCTCTGATGCTTGCCTTGATACAATTATTACATTTTGAAGAACGGATGCAATTAGATTTGCAAGATGCTTTTCATGAAAATGGGAGAAACCAATGGGCCAACCAAATGTTGGCTCTGAGTCCAATTATATACCTCTTCATAGACAGAACATTAAACCTAATGTTTGAGAAGCAAACCGAGATAATTTGTGTTGAACGTTGAATGCCCTACAACTTTTTGTTTACTTTTGCATAAAAAGGGGAGTTCAAGGCTTAATCAGTAATGACCCTGACCTTAACCTGTGAAAATAAACGTGCATTGTGCACTAGAAAACTCGAGGAATAACTTCATGTAGGTTATGAGGTCCCAACAGCCCAGTGTCCTTGAAAATTGTTGTCCTTATTGGACAATTCTGCGTTTGACATTATGTCCAATGTCACTGTTCACTTCCACAACATTTCCCTAACCTTAGACCTGCTGTAGCTTCCATGCGTGGTAGAAAATACCATTTCTTTTACCAACAAAACCAAACGGATGTAATTGAATGTAATTTGAGGTCTGGCTGCAACACACAAGACGAATACATGTGTCGATGACTAGAAGTCGTTTTCAGTACTTTGTACTGATGCGTTTAAGCCATCAAGCAGAAATGTATTAAATCTGATCCTTTTATTGAGGTATTCAACAAAATTCAATCTGGCAGAAGTTGAGTGGCAGATTTATAATTGGCAAGCTTCCAACCTGGCTGTCAAAACAAACCGTGAGGAAACACATCCACGTTTGCCTGAATGTGATTGGAAATGAAAAAATATCGGTTTCACACATCCATCAAAAGGAATCGGATTTATGACCATTCCAGCCACATTTTGACTTCTTGCTATTTGTACACCTGGTGTGTTTGGACATGTATTTATTTTTTAACTTGTTTACTTCAGATTTTCTTTAACTAGCTTGCTGCAAGGCTGAATCCAACCTTGGCAGCATGTGCTGATAAATCACCAACAGCTTTATAAATGGCACAATGTCCTCACTTCGTCTTTTCTCTCCTTAAACAAACCGAGCGTGGGTTTTCAAATAGGACATGTTGGCAAAATCTGTCCTCTTGATTGAGTTGAATCTAATCGCTGCATTTCATTACGATGCAACAGCTTCCCTTACTTACCTGATCACAGCTGCTAGACGGAGGGTTGCACTGTTGCAGGTTTTGCCAACAAATCCTGGTCATCATGACTTATTTACATTGTTTACTCTTCACTGTTCCCCAAAGAGGCCTAGCAGGGGCACCGTTGGTGGAGGAGGTGGGGCGGCTGAATGATTCAGAGGCCAAAAGCTCAGCGGGGGCCCAGGAACATGCCAGGGATTTTACATATTTATAGAGTCAGAGGTGTTGGGGGCTGTTTGTGGCTGCCCAGAGGTGGAGCCACAGTAAGATCATAGTATCTAGCGTTACCTCATGTTTTCCTTGTCACCCTTTAACAAGCGCTGAGAAGCAGAAACACACCAACAGCTCACGTCTTTGTTACACTCGCCCATATTGAATGCAGAAGTGTGCACATGGATAGCACGTCAGTTCTTTTGAGGAAGTCTGTTTTGGATAATGACAGCGAAAAGCATTTTTGTAAAGCGCAAATGCCCAATCATCTGTTTGGAGAGTCAGATCCGATGGTTGTAAAACCAAACCTCCACAAAAGTGGATCCGCATGAGGCGAAAGCATATTTATGCTGCCAAAAATCAAAACATTGTGCTATCACATGTAAGAGGCTACCACCACAGATGCAGCCGTTTCACATATGTTCTCTGTGTGTGCATTGCGCGCCAGCAGTTAATCGCACTATTTCCTGTAATTCCAATCCCCTGGTGAGCAGATGACTGATGCCCAAACAGCAGACCTACTCGAGGAACGCAACACACGGTATCCGAGACTCCGCTGATGAGGAGCACATTTTCCACCAAAGATTGATCTCAGCAAGAGGAGCCGACATCAAAAGCTTTTTCTTAATATTTAAGGAAGGAGTTATATATTTAAAGATTTCAAAGTCCTATACGTCTTCTGAATCAGTTTATCTGATCGGCATCCAAAAAACTGGATTTCATCAAGAGTGATTGAGGTAATCTAGCTGCTTCTCTGAGGAGGGAAGTCTGAGCTGCTGCTGCTGATGTGTGCTGCTCCTGCAGGCCTAAAATCCCAAATAAGACAACCCACAACTCAAGTCTCCCTGAAATTAGATTACTTAATTTGCACATGACATGATGTAGCGTACCAGACCTCTGTATTTCGGAACAGTAAGCAACTTTTCTTTTATCAGCTGATGTCAGTGTACACTAGTATGTGTTGTGGCAATTCATTGGTCGTTAAAAAATTGCATTTAAGTCTTGTTTTACTGTGTGAATTTGTGGTAAACCATGTCTGTGAGGCGTTTATTCTTTACGAGAAAATAAAATTCAATTGAAATGTTTCAGCAAAAGTCTGAAGCGAAATGTTTATTACTAAATTGGTGAAGGAGGCAACTTGAGCAGACCTTTCCAGGCAAAGGGTCCATTCAGATCATATTTCCTAATTATCTTGACGCACTCCAGACTGCATATTGCTAATCAGCAGTCGAGGGTGTTTCGGCCATGAAAGGGGAAGGGAAAAGAGCATGGTGGATAATGCTCACCTTCTTAACCAAAGGTTTATTCTCGGCCGCTGTTGCCTTGGTGAGCCGGCCCCCGCTGCGAGCAAAAGTGTAATACATTGTCAGTTGGCCCCGGCTTTGAGAAGCTGCAGCATCACACAGCGCTAAAAGGGCTCCCCTCTTACAGATGGCTGTGGCGAAGCCCTGGTGGAAATAACACTAAGTAAAATTCTCTCTCAGGATGTGACAAAAGAAAAGCAGGGCTTCCTCGCCACCTGCAACGTCTGGCACTCCTATCTCTTGCCTGCCAATTAAAAGGCGGAAAAAGTAGCCAAGCCTCCAGGCGTAGTTTTGCGTAATAACATTTGCATAAAATTAGACCATCTGTTTGGAAACCTTTTAATTTTTTGACTGTGACTTTAATGTGTTAATGCCGTGCGCTCTCTGATTTGCTACACCATTGATTTCCTTGTGGGCACGGCTTCTGAACGAACAAAAAGAAAAAAGGGGAAACGGTCTAGATCGCTATTAAATACAACACAGACAAAGGAACAGCTCCGTTTGCAACAGCATGACAGTTTGGCACATAATCCTAACAAGACAGTGACCTGATTACTTATATGCAAATCATGTATGTCAATATTGGCTCAAGAAAAATGGCACACAAGTCAAGATAATCATTTTTTTAATTGGATTCATTATGTTTTATCTACAATGTGGTAATGGGATAGTTTTGGTTTATCACTAGGTCTGCTTTATTTTCATTGGTTTGGCCACTGTTGCTATTGGTCATGATGAAGTTGTACTCACCAAAAAAGAATGCCTGAGAACATTTGACATGGACCAATGGGACGAGTAACATGAGCTGTCAGACGAGTAGACAGACAAGCCAACAGTTTAGTTGGAGTATCCAAACCACTTGATTTGGGCTTTTGTGCGTTTAAAACCACAAGTGACTGACTGATCATGTTTCTCTTCCTGTCTGGCTTCATCTTAGCAATGTTGGTATGCAGATATCAGCAATTAGCTTTGCATTTACCATAGGGAATGATGGACAAAACTATGGTGTCATGATACCAGAAATGTACTCAATACAAATACCAGTGAAAACAAAAGGAAGTTAAGTGGGTCATATTTATCTGTCAAAAATCAATCTTTTATTGCTGAGAATTATCTCCTTCAAACATGCATTTGATTCACGTTTCTTGCCAAAGAAAAAAAGTTTGACAAGATTACATTTGAACACATAACAATAACGTAATAATTCACAATCACAATAAAATTCTCTATTAAACGTTTTTAGCTTCTCAGGACTGTACTGCCCACCGGCAACTATCAGCGAACGTTCACAAGCTTTCCTCCTGCTGATCTCAACATTCATTTGTCGTTCACTATGTAGCACGGTTGAGAAATTGGATTGAAAGAAAAGTCAATAGTGAGTTTAGTGCATCTGGGATCTTAGACCACGTAGTTTGGAGCTCCCGGTACCTTACTGTTTCACACTTTTGGCATCGACTTGGTAGAGAAGTATTGGTATTCTACATCCCTCGACAAACCTATGAAGACTAACATTGTACTAAACTGGAATAAGCCTTTAATTGCAGTAGCACTGAGAGTTCAGGGTGAGTAAGTTGCCAGTTCTTAAACTATAATATTGTATCGGTTTCCAACGGCTTTGGCTTTGGCCTCATTTTTATTTAACAGACTCTAATTTGTTGTCATTGGCGTGGAGTGCATCCATACGTAGCCCCCCTCATTCTATCCTCTTGGCAGCAGACGCCCATGTTTAAGGCCAGCCCGCCTGCCACTGAGTAGAGAAGGGAGGATGGCTTTACAACAACTGACAAATTAGACAATCGACGGCGTTGGCACATCCAGAGGGGTTTTATAGGAGCTGATGACCACTCAGCAGAGGCCCACTGCCATGTCTAAATGTGTCTGGTGGGGATCCTCAACAGATGGTGGACATGTGGGACTAATCTGCCTCTAGAATCCTCCCTGGTTTGCAGTGCAGACACTTACTCTGATGCAATCCCTTTTTATGAGTAGTGACTCGAGACTTCCTCGTCGGGAGTTCAGTGTTCATTAAATTAAAGAGGGTTATAACACTCCCGAAGATCAAGATCAAGAGTATCTCCCAATGCTTTTCATATTCATTGTTTGCTCCAACTTATGGTAAACATATGCCTGCCCCTGGCAACCCAGCATGCACTTCACCTCAGGATGCCATTACCGTACGTCCTGCCGTGAGTTTCTCTGTTGATGAGCGAGGCTCACCCAATTAAGAAAAGATCTGTCGCATCCGTCTTGGAGGAGAACGGTGAGGGACCATCTTCTTCTCCAAGGCAATCGGGCCGACAGGCGTCATGGTGACTCCTCGTCCACGAAGCTTATTTTGAGAATTAACTTTTATATACCACAACAAAGGCTCAAGTTAAGCTCTTTACTCGAGGAGAGGCATGATGTGAAATAGCTGGCGGTTGTCATCACCACGTTTCGAGATCGGCGATCAGTTTTCCTTTATCTTCTGGACCATACACTCCTTATAGGATTATAGCACCATATATTTGAATATAGAGCTCTAAGAAGTCAATTAGAATGGTGTATTTAATCTCACCTCCCTCATAGCACTTCTTTGCCAACGTGGCGTTATTTGTAGTACATTTGGACATCTGCTGATGCATGCAAGACTAAATTATTATAATTACTCGTACAAGTATTAGAATTAAGATATCCGAATTTAAATAGTCAACTCTACAGCTTCTCGAGCTCCAGTCTGCGGGTAAGATCTCTATTACTGACACCATTTACCGTCGAGGGTGTCTTGCTGTTTAATACAGTGGTGTAAAGGCAGCCGCACCACCTCCTTCATAGTCCCCCGCAAAACAATTGTTACCACTCCAGTAATTATAATGATAGCAATTAGCTGTGGGCTTACCGGGCAGAAAATAAGGATGCAGGCCATACTGTGAGACTTCATCAAAAATTCTGAATATGACACTGACTTGTCAGGTGGCCTGTTGGGTGCAATTCAATTATCTCTTTGTTTTGCTGCGGGGAATGAAAAGAGTAGATGGATACGCAACACACAGTGAAATAGCAGGAGACTGCTGCTACCGATAAAAGGTCAATAAAAGCAACAGCGTGGAAGAGAAAAGTGATTAGCAGTAAAACTAATAGATTGTGGAATATTGTACTGAGGGAGCCATTTGAGTTGTTTTGTTTCAGTTGGAAATGGGAGTTTTTAGGGCATTTCGAGACTAGTGTCTTTTGGAAAAAACTTCTATTCATTTCAAATGGGGAATTGCTGTTTCCCTGCTGTGTTCCTGCATCTTGATGTCCCAGATCACATGCCTGCACTGTACTTTTCCCATTCCCTTTGTGAGAGCTCATTTAGAAATTGTCCCCAAACAAGTTTTGTCTGTGGAACATTAGGAGCAGAATCTGACTTATTTATCATATTTCTGTTTGAATATCAAAATGTCTCTCCTCATCAAATGAAGCGTGAGAGGAGAAGAAGTTGCTAGAAAACAGACAGGAGCTCCATTTTATTTTTCTTTACACTTCCGAGAAGCCCGGTCATCTTCCAGGAACCTTCTGATGTTATCCCAGTCCACTCTCCAAATGCAGATCTCATTCAATCACCTTGCGATCGTCTCCTCTCCCCTTATCTCCCAAAGCTTTTCTCTTAGAAAACCCACAGGAGCCGACTCCGCACCGCTCCGTGATAACGGGGAATAGAAAAAAAGTGGGGGGGATGAGTTTACCTCCGCTGCATTGTGCCAGTGTGAGCGCATTCCTATTGATGTCTTGTCTGAGACTGCAAACGGTGGGCATATGGGACACACACTCCTCTGCAATGCAATATTCAAAGAGAGCTTACATAATTCATCCTTTTTTTCCTCTGTTTTTGGAGAGCCATCCTCAAAGTGTCACTGGCAGACCCTTTTAATTTGACGAGCCTGTGAAGCTGCGGTGCAAAAAAATCTTGACGGCTTGGCTTTCGCAACTTCTCGTGGGACGGGTTGATATTGGGATGATAATGAGGCACTCTTTTCAAAAGAATGGATGAATTAATAACCAGTCATCAGTCTGGGAGGAATAGTTCAAAGGGCGTCATAATCCATTGGCTCTCGTAGCTCTCGCTTCCAAATGAGAGGAACCGTGATATATTTGGGTCATGGACGGTCTGTTGGTGAATAAATACTGATATGTTTTGCAGTCGGGAAACAAACAGAAAACAACATAACTGTGTGGAAGTTCAGATGGGAGTCAACATGCAGCAGCTGTGAGTCACTACGGTTGAGTGACGGCACATTCATGAACTCCAGGAGAAATCTGCATGAATGTATACATACTTGTGTTGCATTATTTTGCAATATGAAGATGTAATTTGTATTGGCAGATGGAGTACTATGTGTATTTTCCACCTGTCTGGACCTTTTTATATTGTTTGGGACTCTAACGAAGGTCAGACAATGTGAAAGTACATAAATTGCAATTGCATTTTATAGAACAGCATATAACGGCTAAATATATTGTAGTTGGGATTTGGTGCAGACCAAAACGGAGCTAAAAGGAGAGTACAGTTTGAACTTGCATTGGTTTGGTGCCGCTGTTTGGTAACGCATTCATCATAGCAACTTTATTAGGTGATAATGTGTAAATGTTGTGTTTACAGCTTGTTGTGCTTCCCCTAGTGGCCTCAGGTTAGGTTTAATATGGTTGAGGTAAAACTAAAGAGGGCTGAACATTACACCTGTTTTATGATAATCATGGCTATCCTGGATTTTGCAATACCGTCTTTATTGTCGTAAACACACATTTTGTTTTAGCGCTCACACAAGGACGAGGGACATGCAACACCCGATGGACTACGTCACTCCCACAGTTTATACCGTTTGTGATTAGACTACCACCAAAATGTACTGTCATATAAATTGTAGTTTCTAAATTGAAAACTGTCCATCATTTCACACCTCTACTTTCAACCCTCTACATATAAGGCCACACTTCACACACTACATTGACTCTGAAAGTTGGCCCTGGATTTAAATCTGGAAGTATGGAATTTCCCATCCAGACTATTATGACCATAGGTTTTTGGTATTGGAAATAGCTCTCTGCTTCGTCTCTGCCAAGTGGATTTCATTCTTATCTTCTATTCTTTTACTGAATGCCAGTGAGCCTGACGCTAGTGTCTCACTAAATTCAATCCAGGCACTCTGGTTCTAAGATTGAGTTGGCCACAGGAGTGATATTTATTGTTATTTTTTTCAACCAGCACAGATGTTTGCTAGTCGTTATCATTTTCATTCCCATCATCCACACGCTTTCTCCCCTCTCCCCCTCTCCCTCCCTCCCTTCCTCCCTTTTTTCACAGCCATAATTTCTGGGTCACATTGCGTCAAATCACTTGTAACTGGAGCAAATATATTTTTCAACTCGCCCAACTTTTCAATCATGCATCGCCTTGATAGAGCGAGCCCAGCACACTGAAAACGCATTACATGTTTGTTAGCCAACACCCGGCTGTATCTCGTTCCTTCCCCAGCGGTCCGAAATTAATTTGTTGTGGCCAAATAGTGTGCGGAGGGAAAAATGTGAGCTGTTGTCTGGATGCGGTGGTCCCCACAAGAGCCACCACTATTTGTCTCAGCACCCCCAGACAGCTGCAGCTCTCACAGCTGGGAGAGAGAGGCCATTAGCAGGCAATTTCACCCCTCCACTCCCTCATGCCTTTCCTCCATTAGACAACTTCCTTCATGCTTCCCTGATGGACGGCTTTTTAACTTTGAAATCAACGTTCGGCAAACCAACACTTGGAGGCTAAAGTCATGTGCATCCCAGGTACGGAGAGCTTTGAGCTGTTTGTCCGTCAGGTCAAGCGATCCAGCTGTGAGGAAGAAATAGAGGGTGATTAAACACACTGGATGTGGGAAGGGGGTTTTATCCATAATCCATCCACTTGGAAATACTTCAAGCGTCTGATAGTTGAAGTGTGGGACTGTTTTTGAAGCTAAGGGAAGAATAGCATCTTGCTTATTAGGCCACTTTAACAATTTACTGGCAGGCAGCAAACAATGAGCCAAAAATAAACAACCCAACAGGGGAAGAGCGACAGCATTACGCACACTAAGCCGTCATTCAATCTGTCATAATTGAATGTCTGCACTATCGAGCACAATCATCCCACATTCTCATTGTTGACTTTATTGTTAAATTCGGTGAATGAATGTTGTTGATATTGCTGAATTTTAATTCGGAGCCACGCTCCATGTATAGCTCGTGGACAAAAAATTAAAATGCATGTGGGTTTTTGCAAGTTGTGAGATTTGGCTTGAAGCTCAGTAGTTACTGGGCGTCTCTTGGTTAATCACTTCCTTGGGTGTGAAGCGGGATCCTCGGCCAAGGAGGCAATATGAATGGCTACAGGGAAGATAAGCTTGAAATGCAGTTCCTCTGTCACTGTTAACAATAATCCCAGCACTGCATCTATCGCGCCTGCTATTGAAATGAACAGATGGACTCCCACGCATGCAGCACAGAGGGGATAGATAAAGCATTTTTTTTTTATGTGCGGCGACAGTTATTTTTTGACTGTTGGGCACACACAGTGTAGCCCGTACAAACAATATCTAAACAAGTGTTGGTATTGTTCTTAGAATATGTCGTAAAAACATGGAACTTTTGACATAATGCCATGTTTAAAGTTTTAAATTTAGTGCTGGTTATTGTATTAGAATTTGAGATGCCATGGTGTAACAGCAGACAATATTTTATTTAAAAGCTTGCTTAAAATAGTGGCAGTAAGGAAATGTTGAATACTTTTCAGACATAGCTGTGTATGACCTAAAACGTTCAAGTATATTAGGCTTGCTTGGGTTGCACCCTCTGGGTTGGGAGTGGGTTTAAGCATTTCGGTGTCTTGTTAACGAGGGGAAGAATGGATGGTGAGATTGGCGCGGTAACAGCAGTGATGCAGGTGTTTTACCGGACAGTTGTGGTGAAGGAGGAGCTTAGTCGGAAGGCAAAGCTCTGGATTAAACAATCAATCTACGTTCCGACTATGGTCATATGCTTTGGGTTGTGACGAAAATACTGATGTTGCAGATACCGGCGTCTGAAATGATCTTCCCCTGTAGGGTGGCCTTCAAAATAGGGGGGAGGAGCTCAGGCATGTGGAGGGACCTCAGAGTAGAGCCGCTGCTCCTTCGCATTGAAAGGCGTTGAGGTGGTTAAGGCATCTAATTAGGATGTCTTCGTCCAACTGGGAACCCCGGGGTAGACCCAGAAAACGCTGGAGGGATTATATCGCCCATCTAGCCTGGGACCGCCTCAGGGGGCCCCCAGAAGGAGCTGGAAAGCGTTGCTGGGGCAATAGATAATAAGCCAATAGGAAAGCACATATACACGTCTATTCCTGCTGTGGCGCACCAAACACACATTGCTCACTGTACCTTGTCTTTCCAGTTTTTTTTCCTACAAATGATAAGGGCTTTGAGTGAGAAAATTGAATCAACGGTGAATACGTTTTGTGATTGTTTTATTGTCCCAAGCGATATATTCTCTGTAGGAATTGCTGTGTGTTGATGCTTGATAGATGTGTGTTGTACCCCCCCATGCCTGGAAAAAAGCCGCCGTGTACTGTATACAGTGACGTTGGGAAGTTGCCAAACCTAGTTCCATTACTCAATAAGAGACTCTTGCTGTGAAATTGCCATATTTATCACACAGATAAAGAGCGCAGATTGCTGGGAGTGGAGGATTTGCAGTGGAGATGTGTGTGTGTTGCTGGAAATAGACTAGTCAGCCTTTCTTCAGCTTGTTTAATTTTGTCTCCTCTATAAACAATCACAGCAGCAGCTGATAAATCTGTATCTTTGTATACACCATAGCCTCATTATACATTACATTTTTGAGGTGTGGTGCACGTCAGCCAGTGCCGTAGCTATGGTGACTACATTTCTTTTTTTTTTTTTTTTTTTTGCCACACCATAACCCTTTAATGCACACGTAAAAAAAATCCCTGTAGTTATACATGAAAGCATTTTTTTATGAGACAAGTCTGCCAAATTTTTGAGGACAGACATGGTTTAGGTAACAAGTACAGCTGGTTTTGTTCTATAAGTGGAAGTAGTTTTACCAGACGTAGTCCTGTCTTTCTACATCCATGTTCTGGATAATAAGTAAGAGGGTTAAGGAGGCAATCGGATCGTAGATCAACGGTTGAAGAGATGATCGCCGGTTGGTGAGATGTTCCTGTTTGACCAGTAAGTTTGCCTGTGCAGGAGTGGATATTAAATCTCTTTGTGGATCTGACCCCCTATATCTCCATTCTATTCTGTCTGCTCATTAAAACTGTACTCTTCTCTCCATAAGAAGAGACAATATCATAGTTAGGCCTATATACATTTCCCATTTGATGACATTGCCACTCTAAACAAATGGCAATGATATAATATAGTGATTGAATGCATAGGCTCAAATAAAGTGTTGTTTACAGCCTACAGGTGTGTATCACGCTGCCACCATCCGGAGACTGTGGTTTTTTACTGCAGGAAAAATGTTCTTTTTGAAAGACGAAATTCCAACAGTTTGATTGAAACAGAATATTTTGTTCCATCAAAACATAATGGGAATCATAAAAATCATGACGTCTATCTTTTTTCCAAAGATCAGTCGATCAAAGGAAGAGAAGGTGGACTATTGTATGCAATTTATCTATAGGTTATGAATAATAATAATAACTTTACTTTCATAGTTGAATTAATTAAGCTTTGAACTATTCGGTACAGCCCTAGGGATATGATTTGGATTGTAATATTAAAGCTAATAGCTCAATGTTAAATGGAACACAAAGTACAGACATGCAGACTTTTAAAACAGACATGAGATTGTTTAATATTTAGATATTTTACATAAAATGCTCTTTTAGAAATGTTTTTTCAGGAAGCTTTAACTGTATTGCTTATAAATAGCGTAGACCAGAGCCAAGCTGCCAACCCTGGTGATGAATATAGAATATACATGTATTTTAGATGGTCAGTAGGCTATGCAGCTATGAATTCCCCCTTAAAAACCACGAGTGGTGGAGTACGGTTTTTTTTTCACCAGATTTGAAATTGCAAATATAAAAGACGCCATCTTCCTTTTGCCACTCCAGTACCAGCTTCAATAAGTTAGTTTCTCTGCACCGCTGTGGCCCAGCTCCCTTTTTATAGGTGATGTTCTCGTGCAGCTTTGATGAAACAGGACTTAAGAGATGTACTTTCCCTCCAGGAGGGCGTTTCAATGGATTGATTCTCAATAAGCACCCTTTAGCCTGTGTGATTCTGTGCGGTTGCCGCTCCATGTGCCTTCCTGTATAGATCTCCTGACAGAATTCATGCCATCACATGCAGCTTCTATTATTGTAATGCTGCTCATGTAATATTACAAATGTATGCTCTCTCATCTGTGCTTGTGAGAGAAAATGATCTGCAGTATGCTGCGTGAGAGGCAGTGTTGTGATTCTGAACGGGTAGAATGTGTAATTCCAACATCTTTTAAAGAGATTTAGACTCAGATTAATGTTCAGACAGGAGTTGGGTGACAGATGAAAAACAATAATTACCTTTCTGGCTCCGCTATAATCTTAAATGTGCAAAAGTTAAAGCAATGTATATATGAAAAAATAGCAATACTTATAAATGAATACCTGGAGGCTTTGGGCATTAGATAAACATTCATAATGCATTTTCTATGCAACATTCCAGGTGACCTCAAAGAAAAGCAGCTACTTTGCATATTGTTTTGCAGAAACAAAGGCTGAGGTGATTGTTCTGTGAGCTATACTATCTGTGCTTCATTACAGAAACCTATGCTTCCAGATTTCTGTATGGCATGATTTTTGAGGTTTTGGTCTTTTCATAGAAATATTAAGTGTTAGTTTAGTGTTGGTGAATCTCCCTGGTTGCATTGCTAAACTGGGTGGAAACTATTCTTGACTTTCTTTTTTTAAATTGAAAACTGCAAAGCCAACCACTGTGTTTCGATGTCCCTTTTCGTCTTGCTTTTGTCAAGAAAAATAGTTTTCTTGCCTGTGTAGCATGACTGGGGTGTAACGCTGCAATAACTGCAGTTGCAGCATTACTCCGTAGTGGCGCTGTATGGCGATCAGCACACTGTACAGAAAAATGTGCCACCAAAAATTATTTAAAATAGGAAGTAAAATAATTTAAATAGATGAAAGCAAAGGCCGACTTTAGAAAATCATTGCATAAAAGTGTGAGTGGTGAATTCCTGAATCCGTTGCTTGTAAATCGTACTTGGTTGAGCCAGTTTAAGCCAGGTTGACCACATAGTACGTTTCCTATGGCCCACATAGACCCAAACAAAGCACAACTGTGCTTCTCAAGCTCTGCAGCTGCATGACATTACAGCGTAGTCTCATGTTTTATGTGATACTGCAATGTGTGAAAACATTGTTATGGTTTGACAGTTAAAGAGAAGCACATGGATGCTTGTGGTCTCCTATCGGCTCTTAGATAGAAGTTTGGTATCAAACGTTTTGCCAGAGCCAATTAGTGTAATTAGCTCCTGTGCTGATCTCTGTGAGATAGTTCTTCAATGAAGCCATTGACCTAGAATAATGTGACTGTGCTTCAACATAATGAAGGCGAAAAACACATTCAAAGACGACCAAGACACTGAATTGAAGTAGCTACAAAGGAGCATGTTGTGTGTGTGTGTCTGGATCTTTTAGTATGTTTTTATTCTTTGCACTTAATGAGATAAAGCGTGTTTGTTCATCACACAACTTCTTTCTCCAAACCTCTGATTTAAAAAAAAAAAATAAATAAAAATAGGGATGTTATGATGGGTTGAGTGATCACGTATGATTTTTTTTCTTCTCCGAATAAACAAGACTTGGAAGCAGACATTCCACTTAAATTAAACTCGTCTTCATTTCCCTCTGGAGGAGACGCATATTTTCTAATCACAATCCAGACATATGGCGCTTTCATTGCTCTGCTCTTGTGTCAGCGCTCACGCAAGTGGTGATTTCATCGTTGTATTTGCCTGTGATTTTTCTTCTTCTTCATCCTGCAAGAGAGAGTGGCTTATAACATGAATAATTAGTGATTGTGATGAATTGCAGTGAGCCTCCTCCCAAGAGGCCAGACTAGAAGTCTTACTCAAAGAAGACAGCTTTCCACTGGCTTTAAATGAGCTATTTTTACTCTACCAGTCAACAGGCAGTTGGGGGATTTCACTTCAATGCTCTGCTTAGTCTTTGGAAAATACTATATAATTACTTTGTGGTACATCTGTGTGCAAATTAAGATATCATGTTTAATTAAGCCTCGCAAAAGGCAGACATGACAGTACTAGGGTTGGTCGTATGGCCTCCTCACCAAAGAAGCATACATTCTCCACACTAATATTTCAGCTGGATTACTTCTCGATGATTTCTTCAGGGACTCAAAGCACATAATGATGCAACAGATCAACTGTCCTTGGACTATGATGAGGATACACACCAAGTGTGGAATGTAGAAATGTGAACAAATAACCCTTATACAACACACAAACACTAGAATTATTATCTTCAAGGACTGGAAACAATGTCTCAAGCATTATGTTGAATTTTAGACTGGCCTCCTATCCAGGGTGTACCCAGCCTTCACCTAATGTCAGCTGGGACCGCGACCCTGAATACAGGAAAAGCGGTAGATGATGGATGGATGGATTATGTTGAATATCACTGGGAGAGCCACTCCTCACTCACAGTATTTGCCCCTACATAATGATGTTTTATCTTAAATATGCTTATGTATTCGTATACTGTTGGTTTATATAGTGGTTAACCGGGTTAAAAAGAATTGTTTTTTATTGTTATTTTGTGTTCTTTTTCTGTTTCTATCCATACTCATAGTAGGGCTGTAACCAATATGTATCTTAATTATTGGTTGATTTTGCCTTTAAGCCATGCCATGGGTGAAGGCAGGGTACACCTGGACAGGACTCCAGTCTATCACAGGGCCAACATGTAGAGACAGACAACCATTCACACTCACATTCACACCTACGGGACATTTAGAGTAATCAATTAACCTATCCTCATCCTGCATGTCTTTGGACTGTGGGAGGGAACCGAAGAACCCAGAGAGAACCCACGCTTACACGGGGAGAACATACAAACTCCACACAGAAGGAACCCGACCCGGGAATCGAACCCGGACCCTCTTGCTGTGAAGTGACAGTGCTACCCACTACACCACTGTGCAGCAATGACAATACATAATTTATCACAAAACAAGTGTTTGTGAGCATTTTGCATTTCACAATGTAATCATTAGCTAAGATCAAGACCAGGGCCAAGGTATAGTATTTGTGACTACACTGTATGCCATCACCCAGTGGCTAATGTTAGCATAGTGGAGCAGCAGCCTTCAGCACCAGCACACAAAACTTAGGCCAACTGTGGTCGGGCGAAAAACCTAACTCTGTCCATGGACAGACCTCTCCGTTTGTCTGCACTCGTACAGAGTAGTGGATAATGATGGTTTACTCTGGGGTTGGCGCTGCAGCAGAGAGGGAGAAAGCACAGTGAGAACCTTAAATCCAATCTGAAGTCATGTTCAGAATCCTTTGTCATCTGACAAAGAGGCGACTGTGATCAACAAGTCACATCCATGCAATGCAACTTAGTTTCCCAGCCTCTACTTCACAAGGCTTCAAATGCATTCAATAATGGGTGAGGTTTGAAGTGTCCAATTCTCAGCCAAAAACTGTACTGTAAAATCACCTCTGCAAATCATACCGGAACATTTTAGAGTTAACTTCGGTAGCATCGCTACAATCAGTGGATTGCTCAATCCAGTGCTTGAATTGGGCCGGTACTCACCAGTACGCAGTACCGGGACTTCTGATTTTTACCCATCTGCGTACCGTTACTTCTTACAGCGTACCGCCACCTCATGACGCATCTAGGTACGCATATTGTAGTTCTTTTATCATGTTGTGGATACCTATAATAAGCTATGCAGTTGATAAATCTGTCTTCATTTTAGATCGACAAGATTCAGTTTAGAAGATTTTCGAGAGCTTGCGCGAGGCTGCGGCGCACTGTCTCTCCACACTTGCTGTCAGTCGAATGCATTTCAGGGCATACCGTAAATCCTCTAATATAGCCTCAGCCAAAATCTTCGCGACGCAAACCTGACAATGAATAGGAAGCGTGGAAATAACGCTGCCTGTCGACACTTGCCCCTGCCTCTATTAGAGACCGGCCGTTATTTACCGTTATTTATGTACAGGGAGCAGAAATGGAAAAATAAAACTGGTCACCCTCTCTGGATGGAGAGGACTAGACAGAGGAATTCAAGAGTGAGTATCTAAGTTGTGATATCTTTATTCCAAGACACTGGCTCTCTGTCTCTCTCTGTCTCTCTGTCTCTCTCTCTCTGGGACTAGGGCAAGCAAGTTGAGAGACAGAGCAAACAAGCAAGCAGAAAGCAAGTAGCTACAATAAAACCACACATAGTTGCCATCTCACTGTACATTGTATCCATTTAGACAAACAATATTTTCTTGTACAAAAATATGAACAAAATACATTTAAAGATACGGATTGAAGTTTTTTTTATATATATATATATATATATATATATATATATATATATTTTTTTTTTTTTTTACAGAGAAATGTGTTTGTGAAAATTATCAACTAGTATATGGTTTATCTAAGCAACTAGTATAGGGTTTATCTAGGTAAACCAGGCAAAAACACATGGTACCCACGAGACCCACAAACGCACGTGCTGTGCAGTTGCTGATTTAGAGTACTGGCACCTTTTTTATTCCAATTCAAGCACTGGCTCAATCCGGATACCACTTTTGGTGCTTACACGCTTCCTGCACTCACTCAGTCAGTCAGTTAGTAAAAGAAACAGAAACTAAACGGAACTTCAAAAGCTCCTCAAAGTCGTTGTCATTATTTGCACATACTTTGCTATTATTTTCCAATGGAAGATGATGCCAAACATTGGACTTTGAGGATTTTCCTTTTTTAATTGAACCAAAAACCAATTTGCTCATATGAAGGCCTATAATCACAAAGCCTATATCAACATCTAAAACAAATGACCTCATTGAGCGTCTCTATCGATCTCCTCCTCTGTGTTTGAGTGCCAAGGACAGTGGCGTGTCTATAGGCCTACACACACACGCTCTACACACAACAAACAGCATCTCATAAAAGAAGAACTCATAAAAAATGAATGTCGATGCATGATGAACAATGTGGCCTTGCTATTTCATGTGCTATATGGGGGTGTCAGGGGGTTGTAATGCATATATTAAAAAAAAAACTTTGAATTGAATACTAAATTGGATTTTGCTTACTATAGCAAAGTTCAAAGCTTCAAAAGATTCGGGTCAGCTTTACGCGGCAGGTGCTTTTGCATAGAGTTAGGTGAAGTTTAATGCTGGAATGGACGGCGTCAACAATAAAATTCTTGGCAGTTCTGACCTTTGGGGGAACCGATGGATTTCTCAAAGATGCACCTGCAGATATTTCTTAAGGGCCTTTCAATTCTGACTGAGCAGCAGAGTTATTTCTCTTTGTATCCAATGGTAACTATACCAAGGTCTTATACCACATGTTTCCACCGTGCTGTGGTTACCAGTCAGCAACCCTTTACAGACTTCTTACACCTTTCTTCTTCAAGATTCCGTACGTTCTCTTCTAATATGTTCCTCCTATTCTGTCCACCCTGTGTACCTGGAACGCTGTTGTTGTTGTTCATATATTGCACGTAGCAGCACATTGCTCCAGCAGTGTTAAACATGAACGAACAATGGTGTTTTGTCGAAAGCCTTCCTGACGTGATCCATAAAACATCCAGTTGTCAGACTCCGACTGGTCGGAATGTTCACCGACGGCAAAAAAAGTTTTGAATCCAAAGCTTATCCAGTGACTCATTGTCTCGGCGAATGTTATTCTGGCGGATGATTAGCTCCATCTGACGCTTGCAGGCAGTCCCCCCTCTATTGACCAGCTAATTCTATTAATTCCTTCTTTGAAGTGCAGTGAGAGGAGCGCCAAGGTTGCTCATCACAGGGCCCCTTCATCCTGGCATTTTCATTAGTTCAACCCCTGATGGCTTAGTGAGTAAGGGGGGGGGGGGGGGGGGGGGGGTATGATGTGAGAACTCACCAGTGTTTTGAGTTCACAGTTGATGTGGGGGGCAAGATTACTGTGATGGGTGTTGATGCGAGGTGAGGTATTGTTGGCTGTAATGGAAGAGGGGTGGTTGGATCGGATGTTTACGAACCCCTCTGTGTTTGAATGTTTTGGGGATTCAGTGTAATTGGGTGCTGCAGGGTATGACATCTTTCCGTAGGCCATCCCGCAAGATTGTATCAGTGCTTCCCTGGACAATAAGCCAATAGGATTCTTCCTTTTTGTATTTTGCATAAAATAAGCTCCGTGCAAAAAACACAAGGGAATTTGTTTTACAGGTACGTCGCATAGATTTGGATGTGACGGATAGGAACGGAAACGGTGAATTCATGGTACGCTGCATGTGGAGACCTGATTGTGTTGCCATTAATAGCTTTGGCCCCCCAACAAAAGAAACGGCAAGCAACAACAAGGTTGCAGGTGTCAGAGAAAGAGAAATGTCAGGTTAACGTGCCAATGGCTCCAGGCTTTGTTTTGATTACTGCAATTATGTTTTATCCTCTTGTACTTTATGCCATCTATGTTTTTGTTTTTTTTCTCCTTTCCTTTCTCCCCCTTGGCTTTCACATAAGCCAATTATAGGCCAGGATTTCCTGGGTGACTCATTGATCATGCAAATATTTGCAGACTCAATATTATATGCTGTACAGTGTTCCCAGCAAATGTGTTACAGAACATAATTGCATGCAAACAACATATTTAATCACTGAGTGTGTACGTTTTTTTTTTGTTTTTTTTTACCCGAGTTCATTTGGTTATCGCTACGATTCACTGATGAGCAGCACAAAAGAGATAAATCAGCCCAATACCCGTTCACACCTGTGCACCATGAGGCGGAAGAGGGGAAGCGAGGAGAAACCGCCAGGCTAGTGCCACCTGACTGATGAATACACTCATGCATGTGGACACTTGGCTGGCGCACAGAGAATAACAGGGAGGGGATCTGGCACTTCATCAAGTAGACCTACTACTGGGAAATCGCTGTGCGAGAGCGATGAGGATGATGCGTTTATCTAGCTTCCTCTGTGATGCATAACTGGCTCTGCTGGCCTCGCTCTCGCAGCGCGCAGTATGCCTCCCAACCAGCCGCTCGGATGCATCAAACATTAGATGCGTTTTATTCGCTTGACATATCGCGGGAGTTTTTGTGTTTGGTTAAAGCCGAATAAAAGCGTGCGAGCGGTTGGTATCCATGCTGACCCTTTTTTCTGACTTTCCCAGTGGGCTTAGTGTGTTTTTTTTTTTACAGATGTGTTGTGAGGTTCCTCAGAATAACCAGCCTTCGCTGTGACACCTTTTCCCTGCAAGCCATGCAATCACAGACGGATCTTTGCAAGTGAGATGTGGTGGAAATCTGTGGTCGAGTCATTAGAAGATGCACAGAAATGAGGCTTGTACACTCCAACCTGTAATGAGATTACAGCTCAGGGCGCACGCGAGATCATTTGCGTGTGTGCGCGAGTTAATTGGCAGCCAAAGAGCCTAAGAGGGAATGTTGTGCGAGCCCAGCAAACAGTAACTCAGACCCAGGGCAACACTAATTATTCCAGGCTGCCCGCCAAATTCACATTATTACAGCTTCACAAAGCCTCCTTAATGCGAGTGCTTGCTCCGTGTTACACGTGGCAGCGATTCCGCTTTGAGGCTGAATTGTCCAGTAGGATTCAGTCCACCCTGGGTACCAGGTGGGGATAAAGCGCAATGCTTGATGTTCAGCAGGTTCATCCATTGTTGACTCACTATTGAGGATCGCAGGATATAGGATTAACACTCGCAATAATCAAACGTGGTGAATCTCCATTATAGGGATAATCGTAAATGTCGTCACAAGTTAAAAAGCTGTCTAGCTGCTGTCAAGGCTGAGAAGTGAAACATACAGGATACAGAAATACATTTTAAAAATGTATCCTGTATTTTTATGCAGGGAGACCTTAATTACAATTTGATTGTCCATTTAACAGGATGTTCCAAAAAAACAGATGTGCATGTAACCTGTGACATAATAACAAAAATTGATTCCAGTATGTTTCGTGTCTCTTTAGAGATTTGAGCACATTTTGATGATTATCAGCATATTACTGTGAATCATTTTATGTCTACTTACTACTATTCACAATGTCCTTGTGATTCGTTCCAATCTCAGTCAGGAAATGCAGCATTAAGAGTTATGCCAGATGCTTGTCTACACCCGGAGCAAACTTTTACTGAACAACTTCAACTTAAGCAACGAGTATCTTTGCTTGTATTGTAAAACTCCAGCAGTTTCACAACACTGAAGATTCTTTCTGTTCCCATTTCGCTTTGATACGATGCAAAAAAGAGCCTTCTGATCTCCAGATCACTCACTGAGCTTGACCAAAGGCATCATTCTACTACTACATCGTCTGGTGTTGGGAACGTCTTGTACTGATGAACTGTCTGTTGTTAATGGTAGTGGGATTGCTGATAGTGTTCTCCCGAGTGGGAATCTACTATCTTCTGTTGTTTTGTTGTTCTATTGCTGTTGCATTGTGTCTGCTATTTACAAAGTGCAAGGTTTTGATTGTTTTTTTCTCTGCAGGTCTTTAACATTATCATTTTTGTTTAATTTAGAAGAAAATATGAGAATTTTCCATATTCCCTTTTGATCGATGGACAGTGAACTGTTCATAACGCTCCATCAATCTCAATTCTGCGATCGTCGCCAACGATCATTGTAGCCAAGCACCTAAGAAGCCCTTGCATTAGCATGATTGCTGTGAGGAAGTCTGGGTGAATAGACAATAGCGGGGAGAAATCGTGAAAGTGGCATGAATGCGGAAGGAGGG
The DNA here is from genome assembly GCA_029853015.1 of Chelidonichthys spinosus. Lineage (NCBI taxonomy): Eukaryota > Metazoa > Chordata > Actinopteri > Perciformes > Triglidae > Chelidonichthys > Chelidonichthys spinosus. The sequence continues at coordinate 9,381,274 of CM056837.1, forward strand.
GATACGGGGGGAGGGAGAGATTGAAAACCCAGCGAGGTAAATAAGATTTGCCTCTATTTCTGCTGATGGCTGTCAGAACACCGAGAATTTAAGCCGCAGATACAGTGGCAGCTCAGGGGTGTGTGTGCGTGTGCATAGTTGTGTGTTTTGGATCGTGTATGGCAGGGGCTAATTATTATGGAGGAGTGAGGGCGGTGGGGGGGTGGGGGTATGGGGGTGTTATCTGTTTTGTACGGAGATGAGTGAGAAGAGAAGAAATGGAGCAACACCCCCCCACTCCCTGCCGCTCCCAACTCCGTCTGCATTGCTAATAGAATAGCAGTGGAGCATGCTTGAATGGGGGGCTGGTTAGAAAGCCTTTGATCAGCAGTCCCCTGTGACATCAATTAACCATTAATGTGCAGCTGTAGAGCAGGAAGATGGAGTGCTGTCCAGGGTCACCTCCATTCTGCAGCCACCCAGCCTGATAATGACGGTAGCTTAACCCACCCGGTCTTACCGCCCAGGGGTGTGTGTGTGTGTGGGTGTGTGTGTGTGTGTGTGTGTGTGTGTGTGTCCGTCTGCATTCAAAACTCTGCATGAGAAGATTAATCCTGGCACATTGAGCATCATGTGCTCGCAAAGATAAATTGTTGTAATCATACTCAGAATTAACTTTAGAATTAAGTCTGGGTGATGGAAAAAAAAATATAAAGAATATGCTGAAATGGATATTTCCAAGCCCATGTGTGCACAGAGGGGTATGAAAGTGTGTTTATCCGTCTGTTTCTGTCTCTCACCACCGTCACACTCCTCCCCCCCCTGCTGTCCAGACAGATACTGTGGCCTAGCGCTAGCAGAACGGTACACAGCAGGACGGGACTCTGCCTTACTGCAGACAAACGGACCATCCTGCCATTTTCTGTCTCGCCCCTCCCTGTCTGCTGATTGGGACTGTTGACTCCATCGTTTCGGCCTCGTCTGCCGCACATGTGAGTGACATTAGTACGGACACGGAGCGTTTCAACAACGTGACCAAACTCATAGATGGAGAAATTTGCCCTCTGATGAATTCACTTTTTCATTCTTCATTACGGCCCTCCCTCCTCCTGCTTTCTGACATCCGTCTTAGTCGTTTGGCATCGCTGCGTGACATCTGGCACTGGCCAGGCATTCCCATGCTGATGACCAACGTCCTCCCATAACAAGGATATATGGCTCGCTTAGCCTGCAGCTGATTATTTAATCATTTCTTTGATGGCTTTAATTGAAATGGTATGATGAATGTTGTGGGGGTTTGCTTTCCACATAGAGCTCTAATTGGGACTGTGTCCTGGGCGTCTCACCTTGGATCTGTCACCCACTGGGTCGCCTCATTCAGAGGGAACAAGTAGGACAGAGCCTGGGAGTGGACGGGACAAGTGTGGACCAGGGGTGTAACGACCAAATACACGTTTGGTACATACCTCAGGTTTTGGGTCATGGTTCTTATGTAACCTTATCAAATACTTCTGATTCTGTAATTCTAAATCATAAAATACCTGAACCGGGCTGTAACTTATATTTGTCACTTAGACGTAACAGACAAACACGCTCTAACATTAGTTATTGCTTTCTCCTGTGAATCTGGACTGGGGGTCCGTCACATTCAGGTAACATCGTCGTAAATTATATATTTGAAATGTATCCACAGATGAACCGACTTCAGTTTAACACTCCTGTCGTGTTCGGGTCAAATCTGACCGATTTACAGCTTTCATCAATCATAAATACTGTGATTTACATCTAATCTCCTCAAGGCCGTATGATATCCTTCACAGTTGTATTTGAACATAGCTGATAACCAATTTCATTGAATTCTGAGTGCTTTAGTCAACTTTGAAACACTTGTGGTATTTCATAGGAAATAAATGTGTAGATTATGTTCATCCTTCAGATGACAAACACACAGACGGAGAGAGAGATTAAAAATATGCTCGTAATAGAAAAAAAAATAGCAGGTGCAAACCAATGAATGAAGGAATGATGGTTAGTTTATTCCAGAGATTCACACAAAGACACGCCAGAAGGGTGATATATTCTGTATTCATTCCTGAGAATTAAAAAACAAGTATGTAACATAAAAATCTGTTGGAATGTACTTAATTTACTTTTTTTTTTTTTTTTAAAGTCAATATGAAGCTAACGTCTCTGAAATGGAAGGAAAAAGTGCAATTATTAATATTTCAGAATAACCTAATTATATAGTAATGAAATCATGATCCGGTCGCATAATATTCTTTTTCATAACATGTGTGCTGTCTCACATTAGCAGCACAACCTTTACAAAGGGTTGTTTTCATTCTATATGCAAGTACGCAAAAATATAATCATCCACCACTTGCAAGAGATGAGAGTTTCTTCTTTCTTGACATTTTGGCTACATTTGCAAGCTGACATGATGCAAGATGTTAACGTATAACTTTAGAACTGTTCCAGGATAGCAACAGCTTGGTAAGATATCATTCATCCTAACAAGTGCCATACCAGCTGCACCAGGGTCTGAAAGACAAGTGATTGGAGTTGTGATGTCAAAATGACGACACAAAGGAGGGAAGCAGTGAGGACCCAGGACATATGCTTTTATTGCACGAGGCCTCGGAGCAATAGAGTACTAATATTCAAAGACACAGAAAACAACCGACACTATTACTTGTGCTTTCTCGTTCATGACCCATATTAGAGTGAAGAATAATTACAGTTTGAGGGCGTGAGGAGTGATGGTGCCCCGTTTGTTCCTGATATGACTGTCGTTTTGCCTTACGAGCTCTGCTATCTAGCTCACTAAGATTAGTTGGGTCTGTAATCTATTGATCCCGTGGGAACGTTCCTCCATAAGTCTCTCAATGGCTTCCTACTTAAACCCTCATCAAAGGCTGAGGCAATGCGCCCGGCGAGCTGTTTATGTCAATACAGTTAATGTGATGCACTTCACGGCTCCCCTCTCACACACACCAATGGCGCCACAAATGAATGAATACATATCCAGCTCCAGAACCCCAAAATAAAAAAAAAAATGAAATAAATAGAAAATAAATTCTTCCCTCCGCGGATGATTACGGGGAGCGCCCGGGGACAAGATCAGGGAAATGTAAGACAAATCCCAGCGCTGAGCTTCAATTCTCCTGCTGTCATTCCGTGATCCCCCCCCCTCCCTTCTTTCTTCTTCTCCCTCGTAAACACATTACCATTCAGACAGCCGCGTCTTTGTCGCCTGCCGCCTCCGTTCCTCCCGTTAATGGTATGGATAACCTATCATGGCATTGTGCGTGCGTGATCCTAACTGACAGTAAAAAGGATAAATGCCATGAATAAGCACTGCGCCGAGCGTCAGACGTGACCTTTGCCACAAGAACTCTCAGCAGTAGGTGCTGGATGCACAGCTGTAACTGCCAACCATCGTCGACCCAACGTGAACTTTTTAGCCTTTTAAGAATGAGCCAATAGTTTGGTGATGTCATCATGGATGGAAGACATTTGACAGTGGCTCTATTGTTTTTTGTAATGTATTTCATTGTTTGGCAGATTGCCCTATTAGATAATGCAAATGGATATTAAAAGCCAGGGTTCAAATACAAGGAAGGAGTGTTTCTGATAAAGAAAACAAGAGCATTATAATGGTAAAATGAGCTGTTCCTTTAAATTGTCACCATGTTATTTATCAGCTAACCACATTATGCATAAAGTTTTGAATGTTTTTGAGAGTGAAACTGAATATTTGGGTGCGATTAAGAGAGGAACTGCTGAACCATGTCATTGACTCAATGGTTAATGGTTTCTCTCATTTGTTGGAATCAGCCACGTTCTGTGGCTTTTAGAGCTGCATTAAGGAAGTCATATATTGGCAGAAAGTTTTATAAACATGAGTTTTACCAACACTAACTTTCTGTCTGTCTGAGACATCAGAGATGAGGTCAGGTTGGGAATAATGAAGAACCGCTGGCCAGTCCTGAACCCCGCTGGCTTCAGGGGGGTCGGTGTTGAGGAATGACTAACTCCAACCACCTTTGGTCTTGATAGAGTGACACGGAGAAATCTGATTTGTATTGATATCCCAGTGCGGTGCAGTTTATTGTACCATACGATACCAATCTGTGTGGTTAAGCCTGAATGGAAGCAGTGGGCTTACCGCTGCCTGGTGGAAAAACCTGCTCAAAACCACCGAACCACGAGCCACAATGTCAGTACATCACAGGTGGGAGCAATAACAGACTGAGGGGAAAGGGACAGACGAATACCAGCAAGGGTTTCTGAAGAATATGACCCCATATCACCCCAAACTCCAATGTGCAGTCAAAAGGGCATTGGCTCTGTTTTTTCCCCCTTCTTCAGTGATGTTTCATAGCTTTAAACAAAAAACCAAGGTGCCATGTCAGTGGCTTCACATGTTGTTCTTTATAATTTGTTAATATTATTATTATTTATTGATTGTTCTATAGATTATTTATAAATTCCTGATTAACTAACAGAAATACATGTGGATTCTTGTGATACTTCCAATGTTACATCGACAAATCGTCCCAGCTCGGGTGTTACAAATACGTTCCCAAATGATGAATGTGTAGGGCACAGATCAGGGCAGATGGAAGCACTGGACTTTCACCGAGGAGCCTGCTGTTCATGTGTGAAAGCAAAACTCAATATTGGCTTATTTTAGAATATGTCCATACGTCCTCCAATTTCCATCGTTTACCCTTAAACCCTTGTTAAATATTTCCCTTGAAACCTAATTAAGAAGCAGTTTGGTTGTATGGGAACATTGTTATGTAGAGGACAGGGTTGGCTTGGCAACCTGTCAAGCTTTGGGTGTCTCAACAAGCTGAAACGTCCTCCTTCTTTTCTGACTATTCCAAGACAAAAAACACAAAAGTAAAAAATTAAACTCTGTGTTTCTGTGCTCTAACGTTAGCTCCTAACATTAGCATGCCCACCTAACTCCTACTCTACTGTAATGCTAATCCCAAAGCCAGGAGCCATTTCATTCACAATGGACAAAGTGGTTCCTTTCAGTGTATTAAATTACTAAAATATGTTAATTAGAAAGATTTCAACTATAGACTACCTGTAGTCCCACCTACCGAAATAAAACACTGTCAAATATTCAGTTTCATAATTCACAGAAATATTAGGAAAGTTTCTCACTTCAAGACTGTATTGCTGTCATACATGTAACCATTATATACCTACAGTAAAACTGTATTATATCCAATAAAATGAATCAGTGGAATTTAACAACAAGCCACCTTCCTGCCTCACGTACAAGTCTTCGGTCACGCTTATATTGTTTGCTCTCATTTCCTCGCGCAATTATTACTGTGTGCTTATGCTAATCACAGAGTGAATAATTCTTACAATGTAGCGCGCTGATACGATGGAAGAATATACGATCACTTTTGAAAAGTACATATTCCACCACTGCCTCAGTCAAATTGGAGCCGTACCAATTTATATATATAAGATATACGGCCAACACATTCACAACACACTCCATTGCTCTATGCTAATGCTCGCAGGATGTTTAACTCACGCCATACTCGAGTGGAGAAGATTAATTTGGTGGAATGCAGTCCGAACCTGCACTGCACACACATTGTTGAACTCATTCTGCTGCAGCAGTGTACGGGGAAAACAGTGATGACTTTCAATGTCAAGTCAAAGCTAAATAATGAACGTAATACACGTTGACCTACATCGTAATCTCAGTGCAAACACAGTAATGATTACATTGTGATAAGCATCCTAGTGGACACATTAGGCAGCGTTGTTATTTTAGCGGATAGGAGTTTACGGCCCATTTATCAGCATGTTTGGTGTCTCTAGGTTATCTCGGACGGAGAAAATGGCTCAGCGGAGCCAGAAAACGATATCATTAATTGGGTTTGTTGTTCTTGGGAGTTAGATAATCAAAAGAGCGAGGGCTCAGGTTTTTGCTTGCGTCGTGAGGCCTCGCCATCGATTTCCTGTTCTCGTTTCTTTCTTGTTTGTTGTTGTCGTGAATTTGCTTCAGGAGCAGATTTTTTTGTTTTCATTTCCTGGCGGCAGGACGGAGGCCTCTGCTTGCTATCCCGTAATTAATCTGGCTAATCAATGGCCGACGCCTTGGGCACGTGCAAACACTCAGCTCTTTCACGATCACCTGTTGTCTTTCTAGCACAGGGTCATTTTGGTTTGTTTTTGTGAAAGAAAGTGTTAGTATTTGTTGCCATGAAAAAGAGAGAGTGAATGTGTGTTCACTCTCGACATAAGAGGAGCAGAGTTTGTTTACATTCAAATGTGCGAAGCTCATTTTCCAAAAAATCCCACACTTTGATACCGATGCCTGACGAGGACTGACTATGAAGGTATTTCTGAGCTCCGGGATGAAAGTTGCTATATATCAAAGCCGTTACTATGGCAACACTCCATTACCCCTTGCTTTGCATAAATTAGTTGGGATAAATTAGAAATCCAATTTGTATTGTTTGCCATGCTCAGAATAGATTACAAGTGTATCAGCCAGCTGATGCTAATGCGGTTGGCAGCCTGTGTTGTTCTGATGAGAAAGGAGAGCAGTGAGGGGGCGGTATCGGTGGTATGCGCACTGTTGTTTGTCATCATCTTTATTTACCTTGCAGCCACTCCACAGGCTGCAGGCATATGGCTTAGGATAATTAGAGTCCGTATCGGGTCTCCGTCTCACCCTGAGTCATTCTCGCATCGCTCCCCCTTTTTATTCGTTTCACTTTGAGGATGCACTCCCAAATCAGATACTACTCAGATTGTTGAAATTAGCTTATAGCCCAAAGGTGGAACATTAGTTTCATTTCTTTGCCTGTTCCTATTTTTCTTCCAACTCGACAGAGACGCTGCGTAGGGAGGAGGTATTGTGGATGTACTGTTTGTAATGTTAATTTCATATCCCGGGTGGATTCTGATACAGCAGTTTGATTATTCCTCTCTACATCAAGGAAGCACAGCTAGCGCACTGATGTAGAAGAAGACTCACTGTACGTTGCACCATTTTCAGGGCAAAACATGTTTACCTTCTACCCAGGCAGTGATACTCACATGACAGAATAATACATGGTCAGAGACTGTCTGGTTGTTTACAGTAGTCCATTCATAAGGGATAACCCTTTGTGACTGTCTGTAATTAAGTCTATTAATGGGGCATCTCTTCAATTCAAGAGCATTTCTGCTGACCGTAAATCTCATGTTGCTGGGAAAAGAGCCCTGTGTGACCTGAGATCTCATCTCATCAAACGCCATCCTGTCTCATCCAATTTCACCAGGCTGCATTCATTGTGACTAGCACATTGGCTGGTTTACTACAGCTGGGTGAAACCAGGGTAAACTATTTTCTTGTGATTTAGATTTCAGGTCATGCATCATAAGTGGTGTGTAGTCTCAAGGAAATATCTGCTCATAAACAAATTTGAGTCGGTTCCACAAACACTGTCTTTGGGATAGACATTCTCACCACACCACCAAATCCGCTGAAAATAGTCCACAATAAATTCATTATTTACCGCTTTTTGAGTAATAAGTAGTAAGGCAGCGCTCAGCCTTTTCAGGGAGTGACTTTGCTTAAAAAAAATAAATAAATAAACTTACATAGCCGTTAGGGTTGGGCGGTATGAGCAAAATCTTATATCACGGTATGAATAATTTCATATCACGGTAACGGTATATATCACGGTATGGTTTTCCCCCCTGTAAATTCAATTAATGGCTTAAAAATAACCATACTGTCGCATTTGATCATTTTCCTCTTTTATTTTAATTTTCTCACAGCAGCATAACATTATTTTAAAGAAAGTATAATAATATAATAAACAATAAGCCACAAAGACTGTGCAAATGTCTGGTTAACATTTGAACTCCAGCTTTAACTTAAGCTAAAGTGTGTGTGCAAATGTAAACACAGAGCTCCATCTTAATAAGAAATAAAAATAACAAATGAGAAAAAGTATGCGTCGTGATGGCCTCCGTTATCTCCCTCCATCGATGTGATTTATTGTCATACGGGGTGCCATCGGCGAAAGACTCATAATACTGCTTCGCGTGTTATATCTTTAAGTGGTGGAAGAGGTTACCGGTGTTTAAACCTCCAGCAGCAACAGTCGCGCGACACTCTTTGTAGAGTATCGCTTTTTGTTCGTTGTCGGATTTTCTAAATCCGAAAAAGTTCCAACAGACGTAGCGCTCTTTTTCGGAAAGAGTTGGGTGGGTCGCGCCGCCTCCGTTTCCTCGTGACGTTCACTCTCCGCCTCCGCCATGATTGTTATTACTCAGGTAAAGCTGTTTCTTCTTCGTCGTGCTCATGCAACCACGCAAGCAGTCTGCAGCAATGCCCGCAGTGCCCCGTGTGTCGAGGCGGTGTAATTACAGTGACTCAGAGCGATGAAGCAGACATCTGTGCTTTCTCCGGTATAAACGGTATTGCAAAATCTCTACCGGTGGACACTTTTATACCGTCACACGGTATAATACCGTCATACCGCCCAACCCTAATAGCCGTTAGCTTTCCTCAAAGACTCACATAGTCAGTAGGAACTAATGGGATTGCGCTTGTGTCGGGCACAATAGGGAAGTATTGAGAAATGGACCAACTCATTGTTGGTTTTTGCTCCTCCATAGGAATTCATAACAATAACTAAACTATTGCCTGCCTGATTTTAAGAGAAGCAGAGCCATACAGCTAGTCTAGCTCTGTGAAGGAATATGCCTTCTAGCATCTGTATAAACATGCCATGGTATGCACAAAAATGACAAATTGAATGACAAATTGAGGATTTTACAGAGCAAGTACATGTACTTTGTATGAAATATGGTTTTGTGTTTAAATTGATGCTATTGATTGATGAATAGTCGTGTGTGCCATGTAATTATGACTATGGTTCTCCCGCTATGACTCCTCCTTGCTTGAGGCTAGCATCGTTTTCGTCTGTTGTCATTATTTGGCATGTGCTGGCAGGTATACAGTAGACTGTATATGAATAAGAAGTGATGCCGTCGCCGTGATGTCACCCATTGGTTCAAGGACTTCCTTTTTGTTCATCATGCTGTTGAAACTAGTGATTCAGACCATAATCTCGTGTTTATAATGTGTACTGAGGTAATAAATCAAATGAGAAATAGACTTCCATATATCTGACATCTGACTGCAACCAGAGGAGTCGCCCCCTGATGGCCAGTAGAGAGAACTTAAACACCCGGAGGTTCCCCCTGGTTTTTATACACAACGTGCCACTGAGTACTGGCCTATCGCATAAATAATTGTTTCCAATGCGCTGTTCAGCAATGAAATAACATTAAGTAAATAACTTGTACAAAGTTAATCAAAATATAAAAACAAGCTTCTTATTTGCACAGCCAACCATGAAGAATTGCCTGCACTTGTTAGTGATTATTGTTTTCTGTAACTGTAAATTGTGCAAAACATAAACATTCATTCCAAAAATTGCAAGGTTTCAAATCACTCTGACTGCAGAGAAAACTCCACAAGCCACCTTGTCCCGAGGCCAAAGTTGCTTCAGTGCGTCAAACAGCAGGTCGTCTCTCAGGGAAAGCACTGAAGAGATGTTTGGACTTGCTATCACAGCAACTTGTGCCCTGCGGTCAGCTGTCTGGTCACATAAAAACACCAGGGAAGCTGTGGATGAGCCCTGGACAGATGCCAGGCGGGGACAGGAAGCAGTATTTTCCTCAATTTCGTCATAAGCCACCTCTGAGGTTTCCTTCCTTTTCTTCGTGAGTCTGTCATTGCCACGGATTCTCCGTTTGCTTCTCTCTCCCTTCCTTTTTCTCTGTGCCTCCATGACCTCGTTCCTCTTTCCACTGCACACATGTGGGCTTTCTTATCAACCAGTGCAACCAGGGCTGACAATAACATGTTCACTTCATGTCTAGTTATTTTTAGATAAGGCACAACTCGCTACATAATTGGCAAACAAGTTTGGACGAGATCCAATTAGGGCACGGAATTGCATGCTAATTGGAAATCAGGAAACTTAGTGCTGAGTCCAGAAGCCTGTTTGAGCATGTGCCACTCACACAGTGGGATTTCATGTGCATTGTATATGTTTTTTTTTCTTTGTTTTAATTCTATATGAGGGGAGCAGCCAGTCATGGGTTCATACACGGAATTGTAGTGTAATATTTCCAAAATAGAGCTTTTTCTGTGTGCTCTAGTTTTCTTTAGTTGACCTGTGATCAGGATCTCAATACACCTTGTCAAACAATGTTTATTCTAAGTTAAAGTTACAAAGAATAAATACTGTTATGCCAGCACGTCTAATCAATACCAGTGTTTTCCTGTGCCCACGCTAGAGCAGGCGTCACACTCAGATACCGCTTGTCTTGGGGAATATCAGTGAAATGCAGGATTGGCTGAGGATGTGCATTATTTTAAGGCGGCCCCCTCTCATGGAGGTCTCAGGTCAGAGTGAGACACAGATGATGTGCGAGGTAGTTGGGAAGGGAATGCTTGCATTTCAAATCTATGTGATTTATATGAGCACTGCAGCTTCTATGCTCCCTTAACCACATCACTGTGTTTTCTTCCCTCTCCCTAATCACATTTTTTTTCTGAAGAGGAAAAAAAAAAAGTCCAGCGTTAATCTCTGTGCCATATGGGTGGACTGATAGATGCTGCGATGCTAAGTGGCTCGCTCAAAACGTGCTGGCACAAAATAATTATAATTTATGAGGCCAAACCTTCCGATTCATCACAGACCATGCCTTTTCAGGCACCCACGACACATCATTACGGGGTATCGCCTTTCCCTCTCATTGGCTTTCTAATCCAATAGAGGAGTGGTTTTTAGCCAAACCTGCCTCTACACATGCTATTGTCTTTGGCGATGTTTTGTTGTAATGGCTTTGACCTGCTGAGCAAGCCGTCAGGATGCAGACTGAGGGCCTCCTAATTGAAGGTTTATGTGACATGGTGAAGACGTCAGGCAGACGCCATTAGGACATCCTTCTGGCTCCATTGCTATGGCTCGGTGGGGGAGAGCTTCCTGTGCTCTTAAGACTTAAAACATCACATGACCATTTCACAGTGCTCTAGCAGTGGAATATTGCATAATCATTTTTAGGTGACTCTTTTTCCTACTTTAAAGCCATTAATACACACTTTGTTCCCAATTGTTACACTGGGCCTACTTCATAAAAGAAAAAAAAAAAAATCTCAACCAATTTGCAGCTAAATCAGTTCCAATTTAAAAAGTAGCCATTAGCTCAAAAGCCATAAAATTAAATGGACAATATTTCTTCCTGCACTCTGTTTACTGCAACAGTGTAACAATAAGAAAGTGATTCAAACATATCAACAGAGACAGGAATATCATTTAGTTTGAAACTTTGCTTTTTGTCGCCAATTATTCGTTTTTTACACCATTAAAATCGAATTGAGTAACATTTGTGCATGTAAACCTTTATATAACTCTAATAGGATAAAAATAAAGTGAGTGTCTTCATCCCAAGAATGAATCCACTAGCTGATAAGTGCCGGGTGCAAACGAACTGCAGTTTAATATTAGAATCAGAGCATTGATTTGTGATTAGTGTTTTTGGCATCAGAGTGATATGTTTGCTCCAAAGACACAGTGGGCCAAAAGAAGTAAGGTTCGGACGCCAAAAAATCTGTGCAGCTGGAAAAGTATTCATCACATCATTGATATTGATGATCGGACCCTGTCATGATGTGATATTGTGGTCATTTTATCTTAAAAGGCATTAAAAATGGTATTATTGCCACTTTAATGACTATACACTGTTCCGCCAATCCACAAATGATCATACAGGTTTGACCTGAATGAGATAAATCTTCATTGTGAAGCCACTTGTTCCATCTGAAGTGTCTCCAACATAATGTAGCGGGACAAGAAGAGGGCGCTTCAACACTCTCCGTATTCCAAAGTCACTGTAGCGTGCCAGCGACTGTCACATATGGAGAGTGTAGGCGCACTGAAGTGTTGGAGTCTGCACTTTGCCACTCCAACCAGCTTCCAAGCAGGTGCCCAGACAGAAATAGCATCCGTTGGCAGGAAATGTATGTCATGTACCAACCTGTATCTGACCTCCGAACCCAGCGGGGCGCTGCCAGGGGAGTTCTGGAGTCCTTCCCCCGACTCCAGGTCTGCCTGACACCCGTCATCTGTCAGCCGTCCAAATAATCTGAAAGGCTTCAGTCTCTTCAGATGGAGGGAGGGTTCATGTTTCCTAACCTTTTTTCCTTGTTGCACATCTGAACTGCTGAGAGTGATATCTTTGTGTATTGCTGTTGGATTGTTGTCCTCAGTCACTATCATGTTCAAACCCCAGTAGCCCTCAGATAGTGCAGGCATGCTCCTGGTATAACATTTCATTTTAAATTGTGTTAATCTTTCCTGTTGTATGCCGTCATGCTGTCGATAGCTGTGGTCAGAGGAATTATGTTTTTGGATTTGTCTGTCTGTTATGTGAATGTGATATCTGAGGAACAGCTGGACGGATTGTATTTAAATTTGGCAAAAATGTCCAACTGGACTCGAGGGTGGTTTGATTAGAATTTGATGGTCAGAGTTCAAGGTCACTTTGGCCTCGCAAGGCACAGCTTTTTGGCCATAAATCAAGATTTGATAGTTTCACGCAAACATCTAATATGATAAAACGATGAAGTGATGACATTTTGGACAGACATGGTTGAAGTTGGAACCTGTTCTCCTGTAAGGCGCTTAGTTCCAGCATCTATGTATCTGCACAGCTGACACTGGGTTGAAACCTTATTATCTCACCTCCCATGGGTAATATATGGAAAACATGCAGCTAAGGCAAAAATAAAGTGCAGAGCTTGGACCTCAGCATGAAAAAAAAAAAGGCCCTGCATCTCAACCACTCGTGTGTGTCCAATTCTGAGTCCTCGCTCTGCTTGATTATGTGCAAAGCTCACTTTCATATTGAAATCAGATGGGGGGGGGGGTTGGCGGCACAAAGAGCGTTTGTAAAAAAAAAAAAAAAAAGGGCAGTTGCATCAATTTGATTGAAGACCTGTTGAGAATGCTGACGGCTTCAGCATTCAGTGTGTGGGCCGGTTTAATGCATCAGTACTTCTTGTATTGCTTCCCTCCGCTGTGTTTTTAGCGCTGATTACATGTCCCCCCTCCCTCCTCCCCAAAACGTCAGAAAAGAGATGAACCCAGGCATCCACGGCCGCCCTCCATTTTGGCGGAGTTGTGAGTGCTCACACTAATCTTTTTGAAGGACAGAAGGGTCAGCGGAGATGAACCGTGAATCGCCTCCGCCCTGTCCCACGGCGCCGCATCAAATGGGGGCCTCTCCTCTTGGCTCAGCGGCTATATTTCCATGTTAGGGAGCACCTGTCTCCCTGTTGTGTTTATGAGGCACTGCACAGCTGTTTGAGTGGGTCCCACACACACACACACGCACACACACACACACACACACACACACACACACACATTTTCTATATGATTCATACCTCGCCTCCTCCCCCGTTTAATAGCAATCCTCTTTACTTTCCCCCGCCAGCGTCGCAACTATAACCTTTTTTAATGGAATCAAACGCTTCGCTAACCTTCTCTTTCACCAGTAAACCCAGATATAGACCTCATTCTCTCTGCTCTCCTTTACTCCCTGCTCTGTCAGATGGCTGTGGGCGACATTCTCAACCTTTAGTAGCTGAGTGAGCGGAGTCATGTTCACATGTAGAACAAGGTTGGGTGAGGGGTAGAACTTTGGTTACTGTAGTCTGACATTGTGGGACTGCCAGAAACTGGCTGTCTCCTCGGGTTGGTGACATAATGGTTCAACACGAACACTGTCATACTCTTATCCAGGGACGAGAGGGGAAATATAAAAGTGCAAATGAAGCATTTTAGCTCATTCACTAAATCCCATTCTTATCAACAAACATGCCAAATGCAAGCATTTACCTTATTAAAAATATCATAGCCATCATGAACCAACATGAGGTGCAATAATTTACTTTGACTTTTTCAACTATCGACTGTCCGACGGTCCCCTGCTGGCCGACCAACTACATTACAATGATGTCACTTCAACATGGCAGCTCGCTAGATGGGTAAAAATTGAGAAAATGAATGCGTCATATCACCATTTTCATATCTGATGAATGTGAGGTGATTTTTCTGATCTATGTTTCCTCTATAAAGCAAAGAATATCCAGAGCTTTTAAATGTCTTCTTGATTCTTGTTATCCGTCCTATTGTCCACATCCGCATTCAAAATGTATTGCTCAAATTTCTCAAGTGTTTAGGCTGCAACATATTCACAGATATTATTACATACATGTCACATGTAGGCTTCTGGAGCATGATTGACTGTTCTTATTGATGTGATTAATGAAAACACAAGGCGGAACAAGCACAAGAAAAGGCCTTTTGTCTTTACCTTAGAGACCTTAGAGGAATTAATGCTTGGCCCACTTACAGAAGCTGTCCAAGCTCAGGCTTTACTATTTTGATCAACAATTACTTAACCCCCCCCCCCCCCCCCCCTTTGTGGTGTGTCCTCCCTCATCTGTTTGATGCTAACAGAACTTAGTAACCGTGGCGATGTGGGGCCCACCCTGCTTTTGGTACAGGCCTTGGACTAACAAAGACTGATTGCAGTGAGAAGTAACATCGGTTATGATTCAAACTCCCCTATTTAATGGTTATTTCCATTTTTTTTCCCCATTTCCATTACTTTCTCCATCCGTTTCCATCTACTTGTAGGTACCTTCTCAGGGTTATATTAATGGGGCTCTGTTGTTATGGCTGCATGGTTTTCTCCGGCTCATCTTGAAATTAGGCCTCATCAGAGATTTGATGAGAACATACTAATAGGACAGATGTTTGTAGGAAAAATCAATAGAGCTTCGCTATTAGGAGGTAGGGGGATTAAAGGACACTCCATGTCCTGAAATAGCACGAGTACATAGAGTACATAGAACCAGGCAGCTGTATGATTGGATGCACTCTCCTCAAAAACAGTTTTTTCTTCCCCCCAAAAATTGTTCCAGCAGCTGATCTTTTGCAGCAGCAACATCTTGTTCAACTTTTAGCATGGAAACAAAATATGTTTGCAAAAAAAAATCAGTTTCAGTGCAATCCTTATTTTAAGATTTGGCCTCGGTGTCGGTCCGACGAGCAGATGAGACAAAAGGCCAAATCAGATGGGGTGTGAACCAACAAGTGCCTTAGTCTGATCCCTAACCAGACCACAAGGATCCAGTTTAAGATCGACTGTTCGGGCTTAGCAAGCGGTAATTTTTTGCCACTAGATTCAAACACAAAAAAGAAAAGCCACGAAAGTAAAAGAGGCAAGAGAGAACGAGCGAGAGATCACAGCAGGTGACGAGTTAACCTTCTCATGAGCAGTAGGTTACAGCGTTCACCTTTCTCCACCAACGCATTCCACCATACAGTCTTACGGCTGCACCCGCCGTGTTAATATAACCTTTCTGCACAAACTGAATAGCTTTTTTTAACTTGAAGAAAACCTTTAAGGTGTTAAATTACTTTTCAGGGGATTTCAATCAGCCCAGGGTGCCATGGAGGAAGACGCGATGTGCCGGGGGAGCACAGATGAACTGGCTGAGTGAGCTGGGATGTCAAATAATTGTCAGAATTTCAATCTCAGCGTTGGTTGGTTCCACATATGGAAGCTACTTTTCAAGTCAGGCAGTTTTAATTATTGTGTTTGGAAACACCGATAGCCTGCAAACAGAGTCTAGTGTTGTTGCACATTATTGCTGCAATATTTTCCCCCCAATTTCAAGATGTAAGTTTGGAGTTTTGCTTAGTGGATTGATGAATTGATTCTGCAGATGGAAATGGAACACCTTCACTGTCTTCCAAAATTACTTTTGAGCAACATTAACAAAAAAAGCAAAATGGAAAAAATAAAAAGAATGTTGTTAGGTAACAGCAGCCTCCACCCTGATCACTTCTGAGATTGCCTGCATGTCTGGAGCATGTCGTGTTCTGCCTCCACTCTACTTTTCTACACTCTACGGTTATGATTTGGTTTCGGCGACACTACTTGCAGAATGTTTTGAAAGATTTTCTTCATGGTTAAAATGAACCAAAGTGGACAGCAAAACAAAAACACAAACTGGATTCCCAGCCGAATATTTTCACGCAGAACCTTTCATCTCAGAAAAAGACCAATTAGGGGTGGTGGGAGAAGTACATTCATGTAAGATTCTGGTTGTTCCTATTTGATTATTACAGCTGGAAGCGAGCGGCAGGAATAAATAAAATCCAGCTCAAAACTGCATCACTCTGCAGTTAGAACATGGTGTCATGGATGGATTGCGTGGGATTTGTCGGGGGAGAAAAACAAACAAAATGCCATTTTTACATTTTTTGAGCTCATTATATAAGTCACTGAGAATTCATAAAAAGGACTACTCGAGGTTTCCTTTTTATAAATGTGTTTGTGCATGAATAAATGTTACCTTTCACATTTATGTTTTACAGTATTGCAATCAGTTGATATAATATTTCCAATATAAAAACTCCATAATCTTGGACGGACTACTCACCCTTATGTACTGAATCGAGAATAGATTTTGACTTGAATCGTAATCCAGGAATGAGATCAAATGGTGAGACACTGAGAGATTGACGCCACCATAACCAAAGATGATTCGGTTTCGTTTTTTTACATTATCTGGTGTCAACAGTCTCAGGAACTCGGCCTGCTTTGACCAGAACATCTCACCACAAAGCAAAAAAGAACCACCTTTATGAGTTCAGATCACTTTTGATTCCCACATGCTTTTTTAGTAACCCTCACTTGCCTTGCCTCCATCAGCACAAAAGATAACTTCCTCTTTACTTTTAGAAAATGGCTAATTGTGTGAATTTGGTTGCAGTGATTGCAGTTAGCTCCTTTTAAGACCAGCAAGAGCAGTAAGTTCAAGTGCACCTCCTGATTAAAAGCCCACGAGCAAGTGTAATTTCAGAGCCCTCGCTGCAAAATTGGGCAAAATTTCATTTAAAACTGAAATTATGCTGTGAATGACTAAGACACTCAAGCTGTTTTCCTCCTTTTCTTCTCGCAAAAACATAATTCGGTCATTAGGGAAATTCTTGAAATTATCCACAGGACTAAATGAAGTGTGCGGTGGGGAGTGAGGATACATCTGAAAGGAAATCAGCTAATGCTTTTCATAAAACCGAGAACAAATGCGAGTGACTCTTTCACAGAGTCATCTGGTTCTCATCTCATCAAACTTATTTTGAGATTCTTGTTTTTGGTTTTATCAAGTCAGAGCTTTTACCATTCTGATTTCAAAGTTGAGTGACGTGTAGAAGAGTTGTCACTAGACTAAAATTACAGCTGAAGAATGTATTGATATATTTCTATCAGTCAAAATAAATATGGCTGTTTCTATAAAACATTGAGGTTGTTTATTTTATCAAAATCGGCCCTTTTTTCCTGAATGCAATATGTACAGATTACAGCTGCACATTAAAAACCATCTAAAATGGACTGAATGCTCTGATTGAAAGCCCATAATTGCATTGGTATGCCTGCTGCATACACATTTTCTCTTTTTTTAATGTTCTCCTCTCATATCATATTGTGTTTCCCTTTGTTCTGCTCCTTCACTCACATCCGGAGCGATGGTGGACCTCAGATATCCAGTCACCTTCTTGAATCCCACCCAACCCCCCCAAACCCTTTGATCAAATCAGCTAACGCTAGTAACATCTCCCTAACATACTCCTTCATTAACATTTTCCATTCAGAGAGCCTGTCAGGGCCTATTAGACTTGTGTCAGAAGACCTGAGAGCATCGGGGGAAGGTACCTGGTGTCTGGTGTCAGACCCGTCAAGTCAAAGCAACCCCCCCAATCCGCTTCCTGCCTTAATAAATGCAGACAAGCCGGGCTCCCAGCACCCAAATCAATGGTGCATGGCAAGGTCAACACGCAGACAGCTACTTCCAGTTACAAACTGTAGGAGGTAGTTTATGAGCGACTGGGTTGAGGGCTGGAGGAGGAGTGGCTGCTAACAGCCTCCACTTCACCTATTACCACGGTGATGTACAGGGTCATAGTGCAGCAATATGATGAGGTCGGTCAAGTAGTGCATTATTCAAACAATGGAGTTCTAAGGTTGCTTTCAATTGGCCTAGTGCTGCGTCTACATGGTGGGATTTGATATTGATTTTCTTTAAAAAAATCCTTTTATCAAACTACACCACACACTTATAGTCTTTTTTTTTTTTTATTATTCAAGCTGTCATTCTATTCCCCAGAGAACCGGTCTGCCCTATAGTCAGTTCCCTGCACAGGGGATAAGGATTTTGTAATAGACGCTCATAAACTCTGTGATCAGATTCTGATGAGAAGGTTTCCATGAGATGTCTCGGATAAACCTCTCCTCTAGGGATGGGAGGATATATAGGACTTTATTAAAAATATGCACAATGTAGTTGATGATGGGGAATTTCCATTATCAGGATAATCAAATATCATCACAAGGGACTTGAACAAGCTGTCTAGATTGCTATCATGGAAGACAAAGGGAAAATACAGCATGATTAAAAAAATACAGGACACAAACTTCCATTAAATGAAAAGATTTTTTGTTTCCTTTATTCATGCAGGGAGACCTCATGTCAGATTAGCATAATGAAGATTATTTGATTGTTTTTCACTAAAAAGGATCTTCACTCAAAAAATATGTCTTGTGTGACGCAATTAAAAGATTTGTTCCTTAACAACATGTTAAGTGATTCCAATATGTTTAGTTTTCAGCATTTTTTGACAAGGATAATCGTGACATGAATTTTTCATATCATCCCTCGCCTCATATCCTCTTCCAACGTTTGTATGAAAAGTTCTTTTGTTCAGTCAACCTGTGTCTTATCTTGTTCTCATTAAGCTTACTGCTGATACTTTTGTTCGGACGATTAAACAATTAATTTGCCACTCACGTATATCTTTGGTATTTCCCACTGGGTATGTATGGGTTCAGCTGTAGTCTGCAGGAGTAAGGACATGAACCACATCCATGTGGATGGGTAGTATGAATGTTGCACGTCCGAGACCCCACCCTCCTCTCCTCTGTCTGCCCGGCATTCTCCACTGCAAGGTCTCAACTCTTGTTTACTGGGAAATGTGGTCAACGACAGCTGGACTCCCCTTTCTTTCACCGCGGCCCCTTTGTTTCCCCAGTTGAAGCTCCCTGAATTGTCCGGGATGTGCACTGTGATACTGCGGAGCACGCTTCCCTGAGGCAACAGCGTTATCATTCATTCCTGCATCGGCGTGCGTTTCCCGAGTATGCAAAAAGAGAATTTGCAGAGAATTCTTGCAGCGGCGGAGGCCCGTGTGAGCATTTGCTTCATATGGAAACTTGATGGGAAAACATAGAATGGCACATTAGATCAACTCATCATTTCAGCTTTCCTGCTGCAAAAAAACGGCACAATACAAGCAGCATTGTGCACCCTGACACAAGATGAAAGGCGTTTCTTTACACTCAGAGGAGGCACACAAGGCGGGGGGTATCAATAGCACGCTATAATAGGCAGCGCTCCATTTCCGCACTGTTTAGACACCTCAAGTCACTCATGCAAATTGGCAATTGCCACAGTCGATGCTTTCAGACGAGTTGGGTGTACCTTTTTTACCCATGTGGGTTTATTTGTCAAACACGATGATATGTTTTTCAAAGGGAGTCAAATGGAAGGGTTTGTAAAAATGTGTGCGCACCGGCTCATTTGAAGTGAAATGCGTTTCCTCGGATAGCCAGTGGGATTGCTTTGATGCCTGACATGTTATTTCACTGCGTGTTGTTGTATGTGGGTTGCAAAAAGCTGTTCCAGAGTCTCGATCTGACAATGAGCGTGAATATCTAACCCGTACGGATTGTGGGGGTGTTGCATATGGAGGTTGGCCTGACGGCTTCAGGAGACGTGTGACTGAGACTTTATTTATAAATTAACTGTATAAATTAAAGTTGCAGAGGCAAATTATTTATCGTTACGGAGCAACGCTGCGAAACTAGGACTTGGCATCCCATGACTGTGGCTGTCAACACAGCGTTTTAATATGTACGGCATCCTCCGGTGTCACAACTGCTGTTTGAATTCACGACTTCTCCGCTTTTGTTTATTTGGGACTTTCAATCTGCGCAAATGAAACCTGAGGGGGGGTGAGGTGGGAGGGGAAATAACAAATGAGAACAAGGAAGACGGCGAGAGATAAAGACTGAGGGAGAGGGAGATGATAAGAGTGTCTGTGCGGTGACTGCGGGATGACCGTGGGAATGGCAGCTGCGGCAGCACAATCCATTTGAATGCTGATCTCTGTTAATAAATAACTCTGTGAACCTGAGCACCTGGCCCCGGTCTCCAGTGCGATCCAGTGTTACAGCAGGCCTGTGCTGAGCGTTCTCTAACCTTCCCATCAAACGAACGGGGGTCTACCGCTACCACACCGTGCTCGTCACTACCGGCGGCGGGAATGGTCCGAAGCATTAATATTCTGTAGACAAACACGTGCCACGGCTAATTGAAAGACCCCACTCTAACTGAATTTCTAACACCATGTCTTATGGGATAGAGAATGGTGTCGGACGAAAAATGAAACATGGTAGATAGCAAGAGCTGATGAAAGAAGGTGTGCCAAAAGAAAATGAGATTTGCTCTCGAGGAGGCCTCTGGAAGCGTACGTTAGGGGTGGGCAATTCACAAAAGCATTGAGCCACATTGTTCTGCCCCTGATCCAGGTGGACCCCAGATGATACGATGGCGGTCTTCTCATTACGTTGCCTGGGAACAGGATGTAGGCATGATGTCGTGCTTAGGAATCTGGGTTACGCCTTAACTATGTAAAGACCCCCGCGAGCTCACATTTAAGCGTGCCACTCCCCAATTGTTGCCTCTCAATTTTAATGCCCATCTTATACTGACTCCCCCTAATCTCTGTTTGATTTTCTTCTTCCTCTTGATGATATTTCCAGTGTGTTCCCTCACTTCCCCCCCGGCCATGACTCTGCTGCTCCCGGGGCAGACCCTGCCCCCCCGCCAGGGATGCTGCAGACCAGAGGCCTTCCTCCCATTAAAACCCATTTCCTAAAACAACAGGGTGCACTAATGAGAAATTCTAATTAATATTCTAATTATTTTTATAATTGCCTGTGCCAAGTGATTATGCGCAGGGCCAATCCTTAATTCTGCCTCGGCACCGCAGATCGGCGATAAGAGCTAAAGTTCATATTCTCTGTGTTCTCTTCAACATGTTGAACTATCAAGTGTAATTAGAAAGTCCTTTGATGATAAATAATGGCCTCACAACTCATTTAGCTTAAGTCGACATGACGTTCTACCTCATTGTGCACATCATCATGCCCGAGGTCATGGACAAGTAAATGAGGGAGCTGTTAAAGGGATTCACTTGTTTCTTGTATTCAGATAAAGTAATGACCGGGGATGTTTAAAGGGCCGGTTCACCCAAATTAAAAGGAAACATCACCTCATTTACCTCAAATGTCATCCAGCCATGCAGTTTTATTCAAACCAGTTTATGCATCCTGATTTTGAGCTATGCCACCACTTCCAGTAAAGTAGAAATCCGCTGCTTTTAATCAACACCACACAAAAGTCTGTATCTTTAATCTTCATTAATTAATTGTGGTGAACTCAACCACAGTCACATCTCCACATAGACAATTGTGTGTCATGTTGGTGGAGACCAGCAGGGAATTCACGGTGCATTCAAGTGTACCTTGTAAATTCTAAACTAAATCTGTTGTTCCCAGTTATGTATTAAATACATGTTTTACATTTGGCTATATGGCTGTATCAAAGCAGCATCGACTGTCATCCTTGCTAAAAGAAATGTCTTATCAAATCAAAACATGTGGATTTGGAGAATTGTGACCCCCATAATAAATAATCATCCGCAATTGGATATACAGTAATGCCTAAGTGTGCCTAAGTTTAAACCAGAAAAATACTTGCTCTGCATTACCCAAAATCTAAGATGATTTCTAGTCTTATACCATGATATGGACATAATACTGATATATTGCCCAGCCAGTGTTCCATGTGCTGCCAACTGTGGATGAGTGGTAGGAATGTTTATTGCATCTCTACATGCTCCAACGTGCTATTACTCTTAAAACATTTTTTTTTTTTTTTTTTTTAGAATTAGCTCTAGTCGGATCCACAAGGCAGAAACATTCTCCTCCTGCTGCACTGAGACAGACGTGCATGGCGTTTGTTCAAAGCTCATAACTATTTTATTGTATTTTTATACTGTACTTTTTCAGAATCACATTGTCTCATTTGGAGCCTGCCTCTTCACCGGAGTCCAATCAGGCAGCATTTACGGGGGCAAAATGTAACATTGACATCAGGAAGGTCATTTACATGAGTCTTCAAACTAGCAGACTCAGCAGGCTTGCAACACAGCCCAGCACTTTGGTATTAACTGTGGAGAATATCACGATATATACAAATTCAAAAACAATATCTTGAAGCCCCCCACTCCATATGTAAAGCATCAAAATACTGGCCTGGCTCTCAAAGGAGCGATCACAGGGCACCACATAGAGAAATGATGTGCCCATGCAGCATGTTGCACTACAGACTGCATTTCAGCACACTTACAGAGCCTTGAGGGACTTTGGAGGAACACTTGAAGGTCTTATAACCAGTCTCAGCTAAATGTGATGATTAGTCATTTTGCCCGAAAGAGAAATGCTGCTCATTATCCACATATACTGCAGTATGTCGTTGACAGTCAGTATAATCTAGTAAAAGCGTTCTTGCTCAGAGCAAATGGTGAGGTTCAGTTGCTAGCCGGGCTGTAGGTGAATGGCTGACGGCCATAGGAGGCGTCCTCTCCTGTCTCCTGGGCGTGGGCTGGGGTAAATCTGAAGCCTTCGACCAATCCATGTGGACATGGGGGGGGCGCAGAGAGGCAGCAACCCGACGCTGCCCTCTGGGAGAACATCATGGCTGTCCGTGGATGTGGCGAGAGCCGGGCCGATCAGACACACAGCTCCCTCCGAGAAAAATCACATGTGATCAAAGGGATGCAACATTTCAGATGGACTGTTTCCTCCAGGGGTGGTAGCATCAGTTATGCTGTCAGTCCTGAGCTGTAGAGAATAACCACCATTTGTGGAATTGTGAGTTGCATTTTTCACTTGTTTTTACGCGCAGACAGACAAATCTGGTCACGTGACATTCACCGACGCATAATTTTGCGCTTGTTTAATTGGGTTTTACGCACTCTCAGCCGCAATTTGACTAAGCTCGGGCCAGACTTTGTAGTGAAAATGAACGGCGGAGATGTTGAACACATTTGACTCACTGACCGTGATAATTCCACCCGGAGTCGACTCCGGCTGTGCATCTGCTTTACCACAAACACTCCCCACAGAATTTCCCCCTAATACTCTGATTTTCCCTATTTCTTCTTTCCTTCTCTCCAACCATTTCGTTTTTTTTTTTTTCCTTCCTCCCCTGCATTTATCTGGGGACCGTGCGTCTTGTTTGTTGGAGGCACAAACTGTTTTGCATTCGCTAACATACACAGGGCATAAATATTGGATTAAGTAAACAAATCCGAGGGGCTCACTCCTGAATGATATCGGCGGGTCGGCCTTCGGAGCCAGCAGGAATGCCACGGTCGCAGTCTTTAAGAGACTCGACACATGAAAGGAGAGGGAGAGGGAGAGAAAGAGGTGCAGGGAAAAAAGGGGAGGGAGAGAGAGGGAGAGACAGAGAGAGAGAGAGACAGAGAGAGAGAGTCAAATGGCGGTTTAATCCTCCCTGAGTGTTATCTCGCAGGTGTTTTGCAGACTGTGCTCTCTTTGGAAACTTTGAAATCGGGCCAGGCTTTCATGTGCAGGATAAGGTGGAGAGTCTTTGCCTGGCTGTTTGTGGGCAATAAACATCAACTCAACAGTGCAGGACTCTAGCTCAACTCCACTTAACATGTTATTCCCCCAAGCTCCTTGTTAGGCAGTGGGCCACGCTGGTAACTTCAAAACAGTCCCAGCAGTTCCCGTCGCTTTGCTCCCTTTTGGAGTAAAACTGGAAAAACAAAGAGACTGTGCATCGTCGAATGGAGCTTCTGTTTCCTCCAAACAGGGTCATCACAATCAACGATGAGTTACGCTGAAAGCTGCAGAGTTCTCCTTAAGTCGTTTGAATCGATGTCATTTTAGCCTCGGCAATTAGCTTCCACTGCAGCGTCCCGCGGCCCCCATACGGATATAGAGTTACATTTCTCCAGCTTATTCACACAAATGTCCCTGACTTCATTAGAATTGAACCCTGCACATAGATTTCCTCCCAAGAAATTAGCCGGATTGTAAAAGGCGAGATGAGAGCAGACCCGCGGCCCCCTGCAGGCATCTCGTATCGGGTGTCGCTGGGTTTTAATGGCCCAGTACATCACCGGGCTCCTGCGAAGGCGGATGGCCCGGTAGCATTCGCCTCCCCAAGAGAATGTGCTGTTTTATTGGCCTCCTCAGCACTGAGTTGTCCCCTGTGCCCATGTAATACAGCATCCAACGTCGGAGGAGGGGAGAAGGCCCCTCCCTGATTAATCGGCAGTGTATGTTTCTCAACGCTATAGCTTAGCGCTCGTGTTCCATATTTTCTAATGGTTATGGGCACAGTCATTTAGAGTGCTGCTGAGGGAGCCATCAGTCAGGATGCTGCGTGGCTGAAGTGGGCCCGGGCTTTCCCGAGCGGAGCACGCGGGTATGAGAGCATGTCTGGCACGAAGAAGGATGAGGACAGGCAAAAAAAACCAACAACGGATGCATGACTTCACGTGTGAAGCGGGGCCACATGTCCTCCTCGTTTCAGAATCCAAAAATAGTAAATCCCCGTGAGTCCTTTCTTCCGCAGCACGGCACGTCCCCGGGAAGCAGCACCGCCGAGTCGCCCCGCTCACCTTCTGTTGTGGAAGAGCCTAAGTGTCGTTTAGCACCTCTCACCAGGTAACGGCTAAGTCATCCTGACAACAGCGTGGGGCCCCGCGTTAGAACCAAGGGACCATACAGAGCGCTCGACTCCCTGCTGCTCGGCATTATGGGAAACGGACATGGGGGCCAAATGAGACAGGCCATGGCGAGCAGGTTTTTTTTTTTTTTTTTTTTTCATAGCGTTATGAATCCCACAGAGCCTGGCAGCTCCAGTGTCTCAACATAATGCCCAAATTCAATGTGGCATTTCATAATAGTGCTCCCTTCACGGTACTGCTGCTGTGCCGGTTCTGGTGGAGAGAGCAGCTCCGTCCGGGAGGTTGGGGAGTTATACGTATTAATCAGTGCTCTGAAGATGATGTTTTCTGTATAATACGCAGGTAATGCACCAGTGACATTGCAAGGAACGATTTGTGGGAATGCCAACGTCAATTTTTATCACGTTAAAACCCAAGGCAGGCACACCAGCACACTTAATTCCTGCAAGGGCGAAGCAAAGCCATGTGGACGTTTTGCTTCCCGTTCAGACAACGACTGTGTATAAGAAGTAGTCGTAGGGACTGCAATGTTTGTAGACTGCCGTTTAGAAGCCTCAACTGTTTGTGACACTTAGATTGCAGCTAAGTACAGGCGGACACTAAATAATACATTTTTAGATGACTGCCAATGTTACAATTAACTTTCATGAGCTGAGAACACATAATGCAATTTCCGGTGTAAGACAGAAACGCGGGCGGCTCCCTGTCCGGACAGTGTCGATCACAAGGTAGCCCCGCCCTAAAGCACACCCCATGATTTACTAAATAAACATGCTATTTTGAAGAATACTTGAAAATGCATTTTTTTCTGAGATAACAAATCAAATGACAAGTAGGATCTCATCGATACAATCCGACTTGTTTTCACAACAACGTTGGCTTCACTTTTCACACTCCCCAGGTTGCTGCCTGTGTTCAACTTTGAAAAGTGAAGTTGTGCTGTTTACCAATAGCAAACGTCCTTGACAGTGCTATTGTCTCAGGTAAACAGAGACTGGAAAAGCAGAGTCCGGCAGAATATGCTATCTTTAACTTATTAACTGTGTTATATAATCCACTTTACTTAACGCCCCCTGGGGAAGTATACATTGCTTCACAAAGAAACACAAGAAATTCACAAGACAGGAGTCTACGTGTACGTCCCCATACACATTGTATTATCAGAATGATCAGACTTTATATATCAATGATGGATGTTACTGAATACCAGTAGGAAATTTCCCACCTGATGAGTGCAGCCACAGAGTTAGTATTATTAATACTTATCTTTACAACTTTATCACACATTGTATTGGAACTGAATTTTCCATCAGCGAGAAAGGAACCACATGCCGTATATATATATAGACATTAAAAGATACAAAAATTCTATATTCTTAAAGCCAGGCGTTGGATAAGATAAAGTATGATTCAATAAGATCGAGGGAGGTGAGCGACAGACAAACGGAGTGGGGCTTGTGCTGTACTGTATGTGATGAAAAATAATGACATTTGAACTGAGCGAAAAGGGCAGATTTGACATTTCAGCGGTGTAAGGGGCACAAGCACAGGTTGTACACCCTGGAGCCCAAACCCGCCGGCTTCCCCAGTCCTCACAATCTCACCGTCCATCACTGAATGCACATTTATACTTCTCCCCTCTGCCGCCTTATTTCATTTTTTTCCCCTCTTTACTCAGATCAGCAGCCGAGTCAATAGAATTGCAAAAACATTGGATCCATCCAAGCAGAAAATGTGCTCCAAACACTGCCCTGCTCTGGCCGGCGTCAGGCGCCGGGACCCTGCTTTGTGAGAGGTTATCAGCCTGAGCAGAGACGGCCACGGTAGAAGGCTGTTGGTCATCCTAGAGAGCAGCTCCGACGGCCGGGCACAGGAGACGTGGCTGATGGGTATCTATAAATGATATCTGGGAGACGCCACCTTTGGCTGCCTCTTTGAATGTTGAAAACCTTCCTGCTGCTGTCCAGTTACGTCGCCACTATTTCTCTTCAGTTGCTTTACAGTTAACAGGTGTCTGTACTTTTTATTTATGAGGCTGGTGGCGGGGCAGGGGGGGTGGCAACGTCTTTTTGTCGGTCAGTGAGACTTTGATTCAGACTGGAATAACCTGACTTATTGAAATTTTCAACATACATTCATGATGAATCAGGGCTTGACAGTGCAACAGAGCATTTGCTACTATTAGCATTTAGAAAGCAAAACCACCCCACAATGCTCCATCTTCTCATGTGATGACATTGCTTTTCACTGTTTTAAATGAATGTCTGTTGAGCATCTTTGGCCAGCCAACTCAAGCAGTTTAAAGGCGTCGTGATGGGATCTTTGAAATTGTGATGGGAAAACGAAGCAACCTACTAAGTGATTGCTACTGCAAATTAATACGTTTTACTCCCGCGAAGCCTCAAGAGTATCCATGTCTGTTCAGCTGACTGTGTTTGTTTGGGAATGTACAAGGGCTCCTAGTTGCATGTCTAATGCATTCATATAGAAAATATGTTTGATTTCTGTTATCTGGAATAAACAAGCATTTGTTTTTGCTTCTCCTTGAGTAAAATGTCAGGAAATTGTACTTCTTCATACTGTAGCACTGTACGCCTTCATAAGCAGGATATGTGGCTCATCTTTCCACCGTCCCCCCCACACCCCGAAGCCCCCCTCCCCTGCTGCCCTAGATTGCTTTGCCAGCTATCTCTGGCCAGCAGTTGTGTTTGTGCAGTGCCGCTGTATGTCAAAAAAAGAGCAGCCTGTTAATTTTATGATCTGTCACACGTCTCCTTTCTGACGACGGGCAGTGGTCGACTGGGTTCGGACTTCCTTATCGCGCCCTTCATTCCTGTCCACCGCTGCCAGGCTGGAGTCGCATCACATATCTAGGAAGCACCACCGAATTGGTTTCCACATGCCATTGAGTATAGGTCAGCTCGCAGTGGAGGAGATTATTTCGATATTTTGACTTTGAATGTAGTTCAAACCCGGTTCAGGTACAATTGACTGCATTAGCAATGACAACGGTAGATATTTCTGCTCAAACTTTAGCAGAGAAGTTCAACTTTAGTTATTAAATCCTGCATAATCAAAATGTGTATTTGTATGCAGATGACGTTGATCATTCAGTTGCAGTGTAATTCAATTTAACAATTGTCCACGAAACAATTCAGGGAATGTAATATCGCCTTGACAGCTTTGATATTCTGTTGAACGTTTTCATTCACTCCAGTCACTTTAGTTTGTGCGTTGAGAGAGGGTGGGGAGGGGTTCTCAAAACAAGCTTTCATTAAAAGAAGAAATGAAAAGAATGATCTACATGACAATTCCTCAGTCACCGAGCCTTCTGGGAAATGTTTCATAAAACCGGAGGAACTGTCAGTGTGTTTAAGCGCATGCATTTCATGCGCACACATCGGCATGTGTGTGTTGGTGTTTATTCTCAGCAGGAAACGCAAACAGAAATAGCGATGAAAAACAATGAATAAGAGCTCACATTTGGAGTAATAACGGGTCTTTCAAAAGCCGGGGAGCCCGACGCTGGAGAAGTAAATAGTGCATTCCAGAGTTAATGGAGACCTTTCCATAACTTAAAGCATGTTTATTGGAAACTTATTACAATGTTTGTCTTGTGCTTCCTGGAATCATTATCCAGAGAAGTCTACTGTAGCTTTTGCAGATAGCTTTGTTTACATACGACTATCCACTTACATCAGCACAGGAATAGAAACTAGATCTTTCATAAATCCTAAAACATGAAGCACTCTAGTAACCCAAGCTTTGTAAGGATGAATTAGTAATCTTCTAATCAGATCTACAATCTTAAACAAAGACACTGTTTCTGTCTCTCTCTCTCAGCTTGACAAACACAGAGCAGGTGGGCCACTTCTTTATGTAAATCTGACGGCTGTCCGCCAAAATTGCACACAGCCGCAGAAATTAAAAGAGGCTTTGTCTGCCAGGAAAACACATATTTAAAGCATACAGAACAGGCGCTTCGAAGCCCACATAAAAAAAAGCACTTCTGAGTCTTCACTTAAATAACTGCAGATGAACGGCCACATACGCAGCAGCGCAGGAACATTTCTGGTGAATGTTGAGGTGCTGGATGATTGCATTGGAGTAGATTTTAGGTTGCAATTCTTTGTTCTGGGTTGGGTTTGTGGAACATGTGATGCACTATAGAGAATCAGGTCTAAGCCTCACGATGACTACCTGGGGAGCCACGATGATGATGTATTATGGCCCTGAGTTTTTCTGAGATGGCTGACCGACAACAAAAGGACCCCTGTGCCAGAAAGAGTTCCTTCTTCCTCCCACGCTCATGCACTGCGAATAAGAGAAAACAAAGCAAGCCATGGGAGGAGAACTGGGAGGAAAGATGAGAGCTCTCCCACCCAATCAAAATACTTCCCATAGATTGGACCATTACAGCAGTTTGCCAAGTGTTTTGTTTGGATCCATTATTGCATCTCAGCTTTCCAAAAGCTGTTTAAGTACTGGAGAGCATATGAGATAACATCGCAGTGAGTTCAATGCAGACACCAAATAATTTTGAGGTTTTCACCAGGTAGAATAGAAAGCTGCTGTTCCAGGTGAATGATGTGCTGCATTGTTCAGTTCTTAATGGCAAGCTCTAGGCTGCAGTATGGAACCAATGTCTCCAATGGTTTCCAACCATGGAAGAATGCATACTGCTGTTTGCTGTGGTGAAATACATTGGCCAAGATGTCAAACCAAGAAGACTCTCTTTTGAAATAACTGCTCCAGACATTCAGGGTGGTTGTTGACTCTGATTGGCCTTATCCAATTGTTGCATAATAATGCCGACATGAGAAACGCGGTGGCAGTCGCGTATTCGCAACACATCCTCAGACAGAGGGTTCAACATGTTTGTGGCCGAAAAGACTTGTTTGTCTGGGTCGCTTCGTGAGACTCCAGACCGAGGGTGGCATACTTCAGAGGCCAGAGGGGAAAATATGCCAGGCAAATAGAGCAGAAATTCCATTGTTGCGGGTAATGACATTCTACAGGACTCATGCTGAGAATGTGAAAGGCAATGCCATCCTACCCTCCTCCAGACCAGATCTTTTCTTCCCCTCTCGTCTTTAGACAAAGCTTACAAACAGCATTGCACACAAACAAATAGCCTGAACAGATATTCACTGGAGCATGGATGAAGCAAACATCCAAAACACATGCGTAGGCCTATAGGGTTAATTCATATTCATACCTACGGTGACTAAATATAGCTTTCAGTGCGTAATAAGCAGGTGCTATCCCATTGGGGATGGAATGAGAGCTTCTTATTATCCCAGTATGCCCATGATGCACTTTTCCTGGGTCGAAGCAAACAATTAGCATCATTATGATGCTGGCTAACGATATTTCCGCCTTGGCTTAATTAGGACTCCAGCCACAGTGGCTAATCATCAGTGGTTTGAGCACAGACTCCCACAACAGGTGACCATCTGCAAAGAGACACTAAATGCAGGGTAGAATTGAAATAGCACAGGTGTTTAGAAATTGACTAGACCTATGTTATATATTTTTTTTGAGTTGTGTACTTTACTAACATTAACATACATTTTCAAACCCAGAGAATTCTGTCATTTTTATCAACGTAATGGTGCTTTTCATTAGGTCTCTGGTCCATGCCATCTTATCCCCTGGCATGTGTGAACCTTATTGTTTGCCAGAAGCGGTCACAAAGGGACTTTTTATCCAGTTTATTGGCTTGTTAGGAACCGCCTTTTCAAGACAGGTAAAAGCTTCAAAATTCACATGAGATATTTATGCATTTTATGTCGTAGAAGAAAATGTATTAGCCTTTAAGCTTGTGCTAACCACAGACATAATTTTAGGCACCTCACTGAAAACCCTTAAAACTCAGACTTCAAGACGAGGGAACCGAAGTGCAAAAATGCTGAATTATTTACATTTTTAGGACAAAATTTCTAGTGGCAGAAAATAACAAATTGTGTGTTTAGAATAATACTTAATGAATAAATTATAATAATACTTAAATTCAGAATGTTGCGTGGATAGAAATCTGTCAATTATTAAAAAAAAATAATAAATACATCTCTTAAAAATAAACTGTTCAATGTAGACATTAAATCATGCTGGAATTGGCAAGAGAACCCAAAACAACCCTTAAAGGCCCTCCTTATGTCAGACAGACAATTCAACCATTACATGTAAGAATCGGCAATAAAAGCACACCTCCACACAAGCAGGAGAGAGCATCTATACTAACCTTTCTATACACCAAATCATAAAAGTCAAATTGAGTCACATTTGGAACTCAGTGATGCCAAAGTTGTCAAAAACAGAAAACGTGATACAGTGCTCTTACAGTCTTTGGCGGTTATTTATCTCGATGCGAAATGCTGCAAGTACTTCTGCACTGTGAATCACAGGAAACATCACATGCATATTGATTCTTCAATATACACCACTGTACACCCCCCAACCTTCATGACCTCCTTTCCTGTGATGAGCAAAAGAAAAGGACTAGAGGCAAGAAGGGACGAGGTCGTCATTACATTGGGTGGGGTGTTTCTTTTGATTTGGAAGAAATAGGTTCTGCATTAATGGAGTCATTCTCCGGCTCGTCTCCTGCTTCCAAAGAGGGGAAAAAACAAACGCTGGGGAATGATCGCCCCCAGCGCTGTCTTCACATTGGCAAGTTGTGGTGGCGATACATTATTGTGTAGACCTGTGTGTGTGATATGGAGGTACTTATTTTGCTGTTCAAATTATATGCCTGTGCCTTTTTCCAAATTCAATACACGAGTTAGTCGATAGCAATGTTGTTTATGGCGAACACAATGAATATGAAATACTCTCAACCTTGTAACCTCTAGTTTTTGGATATCACCTTGACACATCACACGGACTAGAACAATTTTAGAGGATAGCAACATTTTGTTTATCAGTTCAGCAAGTCATGTTTCCTCACAAAAACTCATTGCAGATCAAAAGATGGAACACTACATTTGTAAAAGGTGCCTACACTTGAGTATTTGGAGAGATTTCAGAACACACCAGCCATGATGGTAATCAAGCTGAAGTTAGCACAGGGCTGCCGTCGCAGGTGCCCATGCTCTCACTTGTCAGAAACGAGGGCTAGCGACGCTAACTGTATTGATTAGCCGCTAGCACTTTGTTCCACACAATCAGCATTCCGCGCGCCATTGGAATCAGCCACATCTGCATCCACTCCTTGGCGCCGCAACATGGTCAGCTAATCATCATGACAAACCATTCAAATGTCTGCCAGAGGACTTTGATTGCTGTGGAGTGCGTGCCTTCAATTGCAGCGATTCTGTCAAGTTTGCAGAGTACGGAGAACATCTCTGAGGATTAAGTTGCCTGAGATTTGTGTTTGTTTTTCTGTTGATTTGAGCACTTTGTGTCTTATGAATTTTTTTTCCTTCCATTGAATTATAGTGCTACTTTAGTGCTCATCGTATTTAGGCTAGCATCGTCTCATTGCTGTGGAGTTTGTACAACTCTGTTGACATCACTCCTCAATAAGTGGCAATACTGTTTACATGGAGTCTCTACAGAAGAAATCCATTTCTTTGTGTCTTCAGCTATTGTGGCTACAACTTGAGATGTCTTCCTCTCCTACCAGACAAATCACTTGTGCGACTGCTGACACAGACAAATGTCATTTCAAGCCGGCTGTGCAAAATGTGCTACAATGCTGTCGGTAACAAGTCAAAATTCTGGTATCATACTAGAGGCTTGACCTTTTTAAATCCATGTGAGCTGCCTAATCTCTTTTATAAGATAGGCTCTCTGTGGAAAAAAAAAAAAAAAAAACGAAGATGGCACAAAAGAATAGTGGGGGTGAGGGAAGTAGACGAGGACCACCTGAGACAGAGGATCTCTTATGTGGGTCTGGGAAAAGGACAACAGAGGTGTAATGAGGATCATGATAGACATCAGGCTGGAGTCATGTTACATCAGTAGAGAGGCTGAGAGAGAGGAGGAGGAGGCCTGAGAAAAAGAAATGGGGCCTGAAGAAAAAGATTGGGAAAAGCACAGCCAAAACCTGACTCTGCTGGTCTGATTTATTCCCTTCTCCCTCTTGTTTATAGCAGCGCAAACCTCCACCTGAATTTGCAAAGCAGTCCAACTGCACAATGCATGCTGTTCTTAACAACTGGGTATACAGGGATGACAGCAGCAGACGGCGTAGCGGCGAGGCTACGCGACGAGAGCTGGTGAAACATGAGATGCTGCCACCTCCCCGGTGTATAAACAAGACATGGCTGCAAGGGAGTGTGTACTGCAGAAACTCTCTTTCTTGTGTTCCAGAGCGTCTGGTCGATGCTTATCTCCTACTGTCAAGATAGCTTTCTCCATGTAGGGAGAACAAGGGGAGGCGTGCAGAGGTCGGGGGAAATACAGGAGGAGCTGAAAGGCCTTTGAATGTCTGGAAGACGTGGTTGTGCAGCAAATAAGAAGGGGTCACTCATATTGATGAACTCTGAGAGATTTATCAACCGACTCCTGGCTCCCAAAGCGAACTACTTCTGCTGAACGTTTGATGGAATCACAAACAAAGTCAATGCAAATTGACGACCATCGCACCGCCATGCGATTGAGGAAGACGTGATGCAGAAGCCAAGTCATACATGTGCAATTGCAAACATTGAACTCGAGCATCGATTGATCACTGACATCCTGACATTGTTGAATGAGAAATGAAGGAAAATATTGTAGACGTCTGTTTGGTTCTCACCCATGCCATATTTATGCCTTGATGATGTTATTTAGAGCTTTTAAGCTATTTTAGCGTAGCCTAGCACTGTTTTGAGCTACATTTTACAAAAACACACACGTTTTGGAAACGCCTTACAAAACATGAAGTCAGACTTTACAAATCTACATCATCGTATCATTCTTTATATATCCTCTTTGTTTTTTTCTTACAACTAGATCACAGCAGTTTGTTTAAGGATTTACACAACATGGATAAAGCAGGAATTGGTTAATTCAGCCAGGGTTGATGAAATGAATCCTGTGAAAATAGTGCTATGTAGTTGAGCACTTGAAATAATCTCTTCTAGCACAGAAAATTGTAGGTCAATGTTTAACCTACAATGTGAGGACAGTTGGGACTTCTTATAGCAATCTTTCCATTAAGCTGGTGAGTTTATGTCATGTTAACAATAGAGGTCTGGCTGGCTTGCTCGCTGCATATAATGACATTAAGTGCAACATTGTCTTCGAGCTTCCCTTTTTGTCCCTTTATAAACTCACTGATGTTCAAGGATCTTCAAACTTTCATCTCAGTGTTCTAGTACTATTTTAGGTCGTGTTTGTAATGATGAATATGTAAATGTTCGGTGTTTACTCTGATAATGCTTATGTGGTTTCGTAGCTGGTGCGAAGATCTCCACAGAGGACTGGGAGTAACCCCATTAGCACACTGCTGGATAACCATGCAGGGGCCCAGGGGAGGTCATTATGAAGAAACTGTTTGCTATCTTCATATCTGTAATTAACATATGCAAGGCTGATTACTTCTTTCAGCATTTAACCTAGATCTATATTTATATCTACAACATGGAAAAACAACAAACATGGGAAACCAGAAACAAACAAAAGAATGTATAATGGTGTAAAAACGTCATTTAACACACTGGATTCAGTCAACAGGTTGATATCTGTAAAAAAAGAGAGATCCTGTTCCTGTTTAGGTCCATTTATATGAGGTGTGTTCGTGTTTGAATGACAGGAAAATGTGACAGGAATGAGCGTGGGATTGTTAGGCATCCCAGCGGTATCCCACGTCTCCAATGCAAGCTCTCTGCGACGACCAGCTGCGGTATTCGGCTTACACTTGACGACTCTGTATTTACACAGGAAGGCAGCGTGAATAAAGAACAATTCAATCACCAGCATCCAACCTCTGTTTTCATTTCCCCGGCATGCAGAAAGATGGAATGAAAGGAAAGAGGAAGGAAAATGAATGAAAGAGAGTGAGGGGAGAAAATCATGTGAAAGAAATTACAGTGAGGCGGAGGAGTGTTTGATTTACACTCGGACTGTGAAGGTAGAGTGCAAAGCCGTGTGTGTGTGTGTGTGTGTGTGGTTGTGTGTTTTGTGTGTGTGTGTGTGTGTGTGTGTGTGTGTGTGTGATAAAACAGGTACGAGTCTTTCATCTGAAGGAGAAAGGGCTGATCTTCCAGTGCAATCATTCTGTTTTTCTATGTTTTTCATCCCGAAGAAGCGAAAACAACAATTTCTCCCCAGGTCCTTTCAGCTACTGCATTGTCTTCATCCTTTGATAACATAATTTTGTTGGGAGACAGTCACTTTGATTTGCATTCTCTTTGGGGGGGGATGCATGAATTCGTCGGAGGGAACAGGTGGGGGACCGGTCTCTGCTTGTGGATTGCTTCAAGTTGAATCCTAGCCAACGTTTAATTCAGCAATTGGGAGGCGGGCGAATGTTCAAACAAATGCCAGCTACACTTATCAGGGCAGTACCTCATCCTTGGATACGTCAATTTCTTGCCAAGTCGTTCCAATACTGGTGAGTTCCTCGGAAGTTTGATTTCATGGGCTGCTAGCCGAACTTCTAAATAGACAGGCGGCAGCGTTCTCTGCCCCAGTTTGTTCAATCATATATCGTTAGGGAGACGGTTCAAATCCCATTGGATATTTCTCATTGCATTTTCAATGCAGTGATGGGAACAGATTCAGCTTTTAGTCCTGGTGGCCACCAGTTAGAAGAGAGGAAGTGTCAACATCACATATGTGACAAGGTAGTCTCACTACGTTCATCTCAAATGGATTGCAGCTGAATCTGTGAGGTTTGATAGCCATGTTCCTGTTAGTACTTCAGCCCTGTTATTGTCACTAATTGTTCTCACAGCTAGGCTTGTTTTGCAAAGCACCCGTGTGTTTATCAGTGACTCAGCTCAGCTTTGTTTTTTTGTTTTTTGCAAATAAAAATGTTTCCCCCCCCCAAAAATAGGGATATATTTGCCCATATTTGTTGTTTGTGCACAACAAAAGCAAAGGTTAGTCATACAGGTTACGATGGCCTGTAGAAAAGGTTGTCTGACCTGCTGTGAACAGACGTATTAAGTGACCCTGACCTGTTCCGCAGGTGGAGAGCCTACAAACAAATCTTTAGTTGTCCTTGTCCTTGTCCATTCGCACAGCATCCAATCTCGATAATTACTAGAACGTGGAGCAGAATTAAAAATATGCACAATCACAATTCCTTTTGAATCACACCCTCATGTGCGTGCGCTTGTTACGGTGTGTAAATAAGTGGTATGAAATATCGAGAAGAAACTTGGCTCCCTGTTCTTGTTTGGTAATGTAAAACAGCAAACACTTGCCAGAGTATCCTGCTGTTCATCCTGTAACGAGCCAAGGCTACGACAAACATAAGGTACCAGCTGGTCAGCACCCATTTCCACAGGAGTAATTTGCAAATGGAAAATGCTTTCATGCTACACACACTGATAGGCAGACACACACAAACAGACACACACCACAGAAGAATGCCTGAGGCTGTTTCGATAGATCCAGGCCAGGGAGAACACTTTTTTTGAAGTTGTGCAGGTTTGTGATGTGAATGTTTTCCAGGTGGATTCTGGGTATAATGGGGCTAGCCTGAAGAACATTGCATTGGAGGATTCTGTACCTGATCCAAAGGATTCTGCCACTCATGCTAAGCCCAGAGGATCAAGGGAAGCATGAAAAAAGGAATTAAGTGAGGAAAGCTTGAGATGAACATGTTCAGTGGGGGTTACAGATATTATAGTTTTCTGATATTTGTCCAAAATATTTTTGAATTTGAAGATTCCCCATATCGCTGCCACACTTTGAAACTAGTTTGATTAAGATGAATAACTATCGGAAATATCCTCTTCTGAAAAGTGAAGCACTGAAGTGCCTTACACATGCATACTCTGTAGTGACCATCAGGTGGCAACTCAGTTGCAAAAAGAATTCTGATTGCATGGAAGTCTATCAGAAAATTATCCTACTTCTCACTCAAATTTATTATCTCGGTAAACATGAGTTTATGATCTCAATCTCTAGTTTCAAGTCTTATTTGCACCTTGGGGTGCTGATCTGCCACTTGTGTTAGTCAGATCGACCCGTTGCTCCTCTGCAATCCAAATATGGCAACTTCCGTTCCATGGTTGGAGATGGCGACAGCCAATATCCAATATGGCGGCGTCATGATGGCTACGTCCACTTCTTACATACAGTGTATGGCAGTACTAGTGAGAACATTAAACTTGTCCTGGGAGTTTCTCTACAGATGCACGGCAGAAGTTGCATATTAACAAAACAGACAATTGCTGACTGTTTCTTGAGGGATTCATACAGAGCTTTGGGGCATCACGGTCTTTCATCAGAATGCTGATGTAGTCAAATGCACGCCTGAAAAACACAAACTTGGTGAGTAAGGGGAGGCTTGCCTTGTCAGGAATTTCCATTGATGCACCAAAGAAGAGGGCAGTCTCTCCTCTTCCTCTTTCTCCTTCGCTCCCTTTCTTTTTCTGTCTTCAATTGTTCTGCTCCGTGGCTTCATCAGCAGTTTCCCCCTCCATTTGAAAGCATGGGATTATGCAAGCAAGACAGCATCAAATGATAGGTAACTCACCCACCCCCCTCACCCTACCACCCCCTCTCTCTTGTCTTTAAGTCTCCTGGCTGCTGAGCATGTAAATCCGCGAAGCCTGTAAAAACACAACTCAACAGTCAAGTCAACTCACTGACGGGCAGCGCTGTCAGCATGCACACACACACATGCACACACACACACACACACATACAAGATGGTTTCTGAAGTCACGGTCAATTGTGTGAAAACATACAGTAGTCCCTCTAATGCCTGCGTGAAATAGTGTACATGGGTGAGCCAACACATAATGGAATGTCCTGAGCCTTTAGGATACAGTTGTCAGTTTCACTATAAAGCACCGACATTGGAACAATTGTGTGCCAAGGTTCCTGGGAGGCAGTCGGAGTCAGAGGGTTTGGTTATGATGCCCTGCACTGCTTTGCAAACAATAAAATGCAAAATACTTTTTTTCTCACCCCACTTCTCTTACTTGCATGTTTGTCGAAATATAGAAAGAATTCAGCTCAATTTCCAAAGAGTCTTTATCCGTTGACGATGAGCTACATTTATACTGACAAGTTGTGTTAATGCTTCATTGGCTCTCCTCGCTAACTCCTTCTGGAATATGATTAGAAAACGTCAAAAAAAAATGAGGGGGGACAAATTGCACGTAAATATCCATTTTGTGCAAAGATGGAACAAATAGAAAGCAACTTGACATCTTGATTGTAAATGCATTTTATAAGGAATCGCCTATTTATTTTGTGCTGGGGTGAAATGTAGCAATAAAGCAGCATGCCTGCACGTCTGAGACAAAACATTTCTGTAAATGATTGCTAACACAGGATGTGCTCTCACAAGCTTATCTGAAAATCAAAATGAAACCTTTGACGCACTGCTCTTTATTGACCTACGACAGAACTTGTGTGGACTGAGCAAAGTTGTTTTTATTGACGGCGTGGGCCTTATGTGCACTTCCCCAGAAACTCATCTGATGCTGTCAAGCTAAAGCACATTGATTATTGGGTGTCAGTGAGTGAACTGTCTCTGAACCTTTGTGTCTCATCTGAGGCGTCGTGGCGTCCTTTGAGTCATCATGCTGTTTCCATTTTCCACAGGAAGTCACACTGTCCTTTTAGTTGATGAAATCTCTCAATCTCTGGCCTATTTAAAGGATTCCATTCAATATATGTTCCAGACTACAGGACTTTCGGATCCTGGGATTACACCTGGGTGCATTTCTGTGCATTGCAGCCCCGTAGATCCAAAGAAAACCAACACATTTTTTTATTAAAGTTTCATGGCAGATTAAATTATTCATTTGAATCACACAGCATTACTTTACCATTGATCTTTTTCCTGATAAGGCCATAAGCCTGTCTAGATTTCCTATTATACAATTAGTATCAGTTCCCTTGACAGTATTTCCTGGCGCCTGTGTGTTCTAATTAGCGATCGCGAGCATTGAACCTATTAGTGATAGACTGCAAGACCTCTGGTATCATTGACAGACCTGTTGATCATCGCCTTGGCGTGCCAATAATCCATTAAACACATTGTTTACTTTGCCCAAGCAAATAGATCGGCTCTTACATCACATGTGTCCGTTGATATATTTTCGCCCCATTTAATAATGCCATTAAACTTTACTGTGCAATGAAAGGACTGTACTCAGAGCCATTAGTGGCGTTGCAGGAAACAAAGTGTGCTGTAATTTTGCCACATTATCGCCTCTGCTGCATTTTACTGTGAACGTAGTGACCCAATGTTGTGGACGGCTTATAACTGTGGCTATAGATACATTCATTCTTATTTAACAATAACCGATTAATATTTAAAGGTCAAAAGTGTCTTTGCATGTGTCAGATTTAATGTCTGTATACATGTATGCACTACTTTAATTCATCTCTTGCCATAAAATATAAAAAACTATATCCTGCCACAACACGCTCAGCGAAAGATGCACCACAACGAGCAGCGCTTAATAAAATCTTGAGTTGATTCTTGCACAGAGCCGAGTGATAAAACATGACATCCTCTTCCCATGCATTAGTGTCATCCTGCATTACACCTCGGTGGCTGCACGGCAAACCAAACGGGCGCAAGTCATGCCTTGCAGCTTGCCAAACCAATCTGCCCAGCAACATCGTATCTTCTCAAAGGCGAGACATAAGCGGGTGTGGGGATGGGGGCTGGTCTTCAAGGCATGGACGTCAGGGAAACGGGTCAAGGGGAGAATGCGGGGCAAAATGCTGCCTGAATGTAGTACTGATGGCGGTGAAGCTGCCAACCTAATCTTGCATGTGCAGGAGCCTCTGGAATGGGCCGGGCACCTTTGAAGTTTAGGCTGCATTCATGCATCTGGGTCGGGGCTGATGTGCACCTTCTTTAAACATGTTATCAAAAGCATTCCAGGGCTTTTTCTTAACAGGAACTGTCGGGACTAAAAAGTGAAGCCGGTGCGGAAGTGCCGTATACTTGCATTCTTTCTAATGGCCATCAGAGGGCGACTTCTCTGGTTTCAAAAGAATCTGATTGTGTTGTCTTTGAAGTACTTATTACTTGATTTATTATCTCAGTAAACATTTTAAACATAAGTCTATGATCTCTATCTCTAGTTTCAAGTCTTCTTCAACACAGCACGATGTTCCTTTCGTAAATAATGGTCCATTAAGAGACTGATAGTCGATAAAGCAGGGTACGCTCTGGGCTGTGTCACTTTGTGATTGACAGGTTGCTACCACATAATCTGTTAACATGTTAACATGTTGAACTCGAGGCTTTAAAACAACAATCAACAGGTGATGTCACTTCGACTAAATACACTTATTGATATATGTTCACTACTCAC
The DNA here is from genome assembly GCA_029853015.1 of Chelidonichthys spinosus. Taxonomy (NCBI): domain Eukaryota; kingdom Metazoa; phylum Chordata; class Actinopteri; order Perciformes; family Triglidae; genus Chelidonichthys; species Chelidonichthys spinosus. The sequence continues at coordinate 9,421,745 of CM056837.1, forward strand.
CTAAAATTAATTCTTACAAATATCCAGTGCTGGAAGCTTGGTGGCATACTGACTACTTGCTTGTAATGAGAAACAGCAAACTAGATCAACATTGGCAAGGCAGGATGCAGTTAGTCAATGTGTGAATTAGTTTGCCAAAATTCAACAACATGGATCTCTTCCCACAAACGGCATGCAAATAACTTCACCTCCATAACGGAATCGACTAATCTTGGCCATTCCATTAACATTTATCTAATTCAGCTCAACATTGTGCTGTTGTTAATGCTGATTTGACTGAGTCAGTAGTCTCCACACATCCATATAGACCCTTTTACAGCCAACATCATCAATGCATGTTGGCGACGGAAGTGCCGTTTTGCCCACTAATATAATTAATCTTTGTTTGCAAGCTGTAAAAGGGTCTTAAGAATATAAATGTATTATTAGCCGTCTTACACAGGTATATTCTAAAATGTTCAAACACTTGACAATGCGTGGGTGGGGGCAGTCAGGGTGGGAAAAGGGCAGGGAATGTGGGGGCAAGCAGTTGGTCAAGCCACAATAAGGAAAGCAGAAACTGTAGGAGAGAGACGGAGAGGACACGAGAGATAAAGACCTGTGATGACTTGTTCCATAAAGGACAGCCAGCGAGGAGGGAGATCTCGTGCACACACACACACATGCACACGCACAAGCACACATAGATTGATTTGGGCGAGTGGTTGAAAGCAAGAGAGGATGGGGTGTTGGGGTGATGGACGTTCATAGTGGATGTCCACATTATTGCTCTGGCAGAGCAATCTTCTCCAATCTTGGCAGTGCGTAATGGAGGCATGAGAGATACCAGGTGCTGTTACCTTCTCCATTCGGAAAGGCAGGGCCACATGCCAGACTGAATTGGATGAACCTTTTATTGTTTGGCCTGCACTTGGCTGGGGTACGGCCACAGACCCCCGGTGTTTGCAAAAAAAACCCCAAGGACAAAGAGGAGAAAAAAGAGGGGGGTGTAGAAAATAAGTGAGAGGAAAGACATGGAGACCATCGACTATCATTTCTATTAATTACAGTTGGTATGTTTGTGACCTCTTGCCTTTTGGAAAAAGGGTTTGTTTATTGTTCGTAACAAATGAATGACAATATAATTATCTCATCGCCCAGCAAGATAATTTTTGTCTTTGACACTTGCACTGCTTTATGTTTAAAATGAATTAAACATATCCTGAACTTCACACTGAACCAAGACTCCTAATCTAGAGGTATTAACTGAACTGTGACTTCCTTGTTTCGATACCTCTAATGGGTAATAACAATATAGCTGAAAAGAAGCCAAGAAGCATGCAGTCCAATGGTCAAACAGATTTGAATCAAACCTCAAGGTTAGCCAAATGTATTTGTAACAGAGTATGTTTCTTACCCAAAACCCGTCAAGTGCTCCGAAAGAGTTTTGCAGCGCAATCAGAGATTGTTACCAGCTTTTCAAGTCCTGCCGAACCTCCGAACACAAGAGCTAAGTGGCAATAACCTTGAAAATGTCCTTTTATTTATGTCATCCTCAGTGGCTTTCACGTGTCTGTCAAATGTAGATGGCTGTTAATTTGGCAACACGTTAACAACAGTGATTACGCACTCCTCATCACTCAGCCTGATTGCGAGCATGTCTCAACCAACCAATAACACCAACACACAGAAAAACAAAAAGAGAATGAAACAAATAAAGAGCAGTGATGGGGGGGTTACATGGCGCATAGGGACCGGAGATCATCTGATTAATAAACTCCTCTTTTATTAAGGAAACAGTGTTATTGTATTTGGTCATCTGAGCGTGACAAAACAAGCCAATACACTGGCTGAGCTGATTATTGTCCATTATGTTTGTTTGGAGGACTTTGGTCGGACCCAAAAGGATTAGAGCTGATTCGGAGACTGAAAAGGGGGATTTGAGGAGCGTGTGTGTGTGTGTGTGTGTGTGTGTGTGTGTGTGTTTGTTTGCATGCATGCTTGCGTACAGAAATTGTTGCTGTGAAAGTGTGAAGCAAACACTTTGACTCTCTAGAACAAGGCCCTGAACGGGGGGAGGGGACAGTGCCTTGTTGCCTGGTGACTTGGCGATACAATAGCATAATGAAATCTCTTGCCGTTCCAACTCTCCAGGCTGCAGCACAAACAGGAGAGGGGGGGAAATTAACACTTCAGTTCATTGTAGCTTGTTGGATTAGGGCTCATTTAATAAGGCCTTTTTTCTTTGCAAAGTCATAATAGCGCGGGACATTATACGTGAAGAAAGAGGGAATTGTTCCCGCCGGCACCCACAGCGATTACCATTAAAGCTGTCAATGCTTGTCGTCAGGTGTTTTTTTTTTTTTTTTGATTGATGGTTTAAAAACCTGATGAAAGATTTACAGCCGCCACATAGCTGCGTGGCGCCGGAGGCCACAGTGAAGATGGTTCGCAGCGTATGAGCAGTCTCCGAAGGCCTCCTCCTCTGCATTCTCACCTGTCGTCAGTGATGAGGCCTTCCTCATACACCAGGTCACCTGAAGGAAGGTATGAGGAGAATCTATTATCACCACTGTCATGTTCCTTCTCAGGGACAATCATAGACTCTGACCCCTAAATCATCCTCTTCCTCTCAGGCTGTGAACCAGCTTTTTTTTCCCCCTCTCACCTTCCCTCTCTTAATTCTCTGCTCACCTTTTTAATATTTCTTTTTCTCCTTGCCTACACTTTTACCTCCTTTTTTTTCCGACATGGGATTTGATTCCTCGCCAGTAGGGCACCAGGAAGCCACGACTCACTCTTACCAACCTGCCATGTTGACATGACAATGACAATTACTGTGAGCAAGGAGGACAACTGCAACAAGAGAGAATACATGATTACCTTTACCGAGGTCTACAGGCTCTATGTCCAATGGGAGAGGAGACAGGAAGAAACAAAGACAGATTGGGGGGGGGGGGGGGGGGGGGTTGTCTGTAAAAGTACACACCCTGTGCTTCTAATTAGCTGATGTGTTCATTAGCTCCACCAGGAGATTAGACGTTCAGTCAGCCAGTTCAGACTGAAACACGGCCGTTAACAATTCTTTCTCTCGTGGTTACACATGCTGTTAAAATACATAAAAAGTCGAGGCTTCAAAATCAGTTTTTCCTCCTTAACTTGTCCAACATCACCTTGGAGCTTTCTCTTCTTCTTCTTCCGTTAATGCCCACGCAGCATTGTTTCCTTCCCACACATCATTCATAACCTTGAGGAACCAGGGAGAAAAAAAGAAGACTCCTACCACTCAAATTCAAAAGAGGGATGTTTCAATAGCATTGTCAGGGAAGAAAAAAAAACAGATGTGGCCCTCATGTATCCATGGTTACCTTGGCTTTATTGCTGTTTGTCCTGCGCAGCGGATGCAATAAAAGTGCTGGGCGAGAAATGACTGGGCAAAGGGGTGTAATTGCTGAATGAGGCGCCGCACGCAGGATTTTGGTGAGTTATCAGAGGCGGGAATTGACCCAAAACCCTCTCTGCTCTAAAACCCTTTTCAATCTACCTGGTTTGCAAGGGTCTCATTAGACATTATTGGATGGCCCCTGAATGTGCGCATACATCATATTTTAGTTTTCCAATTAAGATGCCTGAGCCTCAGCACTCTCAGGTATGCTATTAAAAAAAAAAGGCCAAATAGAAAATTAAGTGTCTCTCAGCAGGCTTGATCAGGCTCGTTCGAGGTAGTGTGGAGGTGGTAAGTCATGCATGCATGAAGACGGAGAGCAAAAACGTGGCGGGAAGGAGGAGGGGGAAAGGGTTGAGATGCAACCATTTGGACGTGCATTGGAAATCCCTCGTGCTGTCAGGTACCTTGCACGGTGAGCCATTTACGGCACTCTCCCTTTGTTGGCAGCGGACACGGGAAGGAAATATCAATCCCACCTTCTGTCACCTGCTTTGTTTCTCCTCCTTGTCTCTTTTTCATAATCGTACCTCCTCCGAGGATGCAAGTGTTAAATGAAATAAAGACAGGAATCCATTCACACCTCTGTGGAGAGGAGAGAGGCAGGCACATTATTTCCCGTGGTGACCACCTTGGATAGATGGCCTACCGGGACTCTGGATGGTATCAGATACACTCACAAATCAACACACACACTTGGTTTTGCGTGGGAGGATTGAACACTGAGGTGTTGTTTGCAACTGAAATGACACCATTTAGAAGAGGCGTTTGGGGGAAAATAGGGCTGAGAGGAAGGGGTGAGGGGGTTACCTGAGGCAGAGATCAAAGGGGTCCAACTTTCTGCAAGGCTATAATAAATCAGGGAGAAACCGCCACCTCCCCACTTCACAGCCACATTCGTGTCTCCTAAGTCCGAGTTGATGTGAGGTTAAATTTGCGATGCGTCCCATGATGTGCCAGTGTTGAGCTGCACAATGCTACAGCCTTCACTCCAGCTGCTGCATGTCATTGACATTTCCAGCATTCTGAGATGACGGATGAATAGTGATAGCCTCCAGGGAATATGAAAAAGAAAAAGTAGACTGTGAGAATCTTACAGTGACTGAAAGAGAGGCAGGCTCGACCACTTTTCGCATCAAAGCCACTGCTGTCACAACCGACTGGTAGCTAGTTATTGTTCCAGTGCCGGCTCATCAGGGAGAGTGTTGCCTTTGGGGAAGGACACCCAAGGGAGCCTCATGAGAAAGCATGATGACACTCACGGTGCTCATCATTCAGGCACACACCCCCGGGGCCCATAACTTCCTGATGTGCCACCAGTGAGCCATGTAGTCCACATTGTGAGGAGTAATGTCTGCTGAACTGTGATTCTTTTTAATTCAATTTAACAGTTTTAATAATCAGCATGGGACAATGTTCAGTCCTGATACCAAAGTTCATCAAAGAACAACAGCGCTTGTCTGGGATCAGTCATCAGTGACTCAATAGCTTACTCTATAGGAGCAGGAAATAGAGATGCCTTCATCATTTTGTCATCGTTGACTCCTGTGTCACATAACTGTCATTTTTGCATAATGCGAAGTTTATTGACTTTAAATCCATAGTGGGAATTTTGGAAACACAGATTGTAACAGTGTCAGTCTGAAGTCAGTGCATGTGAGAATCGTGCTGACAACCTTCATACATCAACCTTTCATCTGCATTTACAGTCGTCCTTTCCTACAAAATCTACCAGTCTTTCTTTTTTTTTGGATCCATAAATAAAATAAAGTCAATGCTTTCTGAAAATTCACCCTTTGTTGGCTTTGCTATTTATCCTCAGTTGTCTTTGACATGGAGAATAAGGCAAAATAATAAGTCAAATCAGTAGCAAATGCATACCTGACTTTTATTTTCAGAACCCTGAACAGCTGGACAGTTCCTCCGACTTTGCATCTAGATAAGAGCAGCAGGAACTGTAGTGCTGAAACATTTGGGCCCCGGATTCCTCCAGTAGTCTGCATAATTCATGTCGATGTGTTCTTATCCAAGTTGGCTGTCGTTGCGACATGTATCGAGGCTAACGCCTGTCATCTTTCAGTCTGAAGGAGTGTTCAACAAATTGGAGAAGTCCAATTATTTAGCAGCGTCTGAGCAGGTGCCATCACCGGCGACTGCATTGATCGCTTCAGTTCTGTTGCCCATTGAAAATCAGACAAACATCGGCTGAGCAGGCATACAAATGAGATAAATGAAATGTGCCTACGCATCAACATGTTCAAATCTGAACATCCGCTTGACTCGGGTCAATCCAAATAAGCTTTTGCCATTGATTGTGGAGGAAAAAAATGGAGATTTTACTTTCAAATGAAATTGAGAGTGAGAAACGCTTTAAAAACCTCTCTTGATTCATTAAAACGTGTCTGTGACCAGCGACGAGGGGGAATAGGATTAATCTGTGCTCTCAGTGTATGTGCGTAGGAGACACAGCTGAGTGATTCTCCGGGTGTCTCGGAGGGGTAATTAGGTCTAGCGTGGCCTGTCGTTGCTCCACAGGCCCCTTCGGTCCCGGGACTCGGCTGGCGGCGCCATCAGAGCCACCGAGCTCCGTCTGTGGGGAGACGAACATGCAGTGGACCTCTTTCTGTGGAGCCTGAGGGGTCACTCTCAAATAATCAGTATGTCAGAGCACACTCTTTGTGTTTCATACTCCCCACTGATGTTTCAAGTGCCCTTGGTATAAATACCATTTCCTTTGCTTTCTTTGCTCTCCTCTCTTTCTTTTCATTTTTCCTTTCAAGGATTTCTTCCCTCTTTTCTTTCCCTTCTTCATTTCCCTTTCTTACCTTTTCTTCCTCTTCTTTTTATATTATCCATCCATGTAATTTCCTTATCCCTTCGCCTATGATTCTTTCTTTTCCTGTCCTTTCTTTCCGTGTGGCAACATCTGCTTCTGAAAATTGAAGGCAGGTTTGCATTTGTGAGGGGGCGACTTCTCTGGTTGCAAAAATAAATCTGATTGCTATGAGAAAGTTACCCTGCTTCAATCTTGAATTTCTAACTCGGTAAACATTGTAAACATGAGTTTATGGACTCTAGTTGCAAGTCTTCTTCAATACAGCATGATGCTCATTTAGTCAATTATGGTCCAATTAGAGCCAAATAGACCATAAAGCAGGGTATACTTTAGGGTGGGGCTCACTAACATGCTACAAATGCAGTTAGTAAGATGACTTTACCACTTAGCTGTAAAGTTGACCTTGTTGCCAGCTTCACCTTGTGTTCATCAGATCCAACCTTCGCTCCTCTGTTGTCCAAATATGGTCATTTTTGTTCACTGGTGGCAAAAATGCTAATCATTGAAAACTGTAGTCACAAACCAGTGGTTAACGTCACCATGACTACATCCACGTCTTATATAGTTTGTTCCTTCCCTATCATCTCCTCTCATTACTCCTCTGCATCCTCTGCTCTCCCTTTCTTTCCTTTCCTATTCTCCCTTCTTTCTCTTTTCTTTTCATTTCAGTCCTCCCCTCCCCCTTCCTCTCCTACCCCATGCTCCCCATTTCTTCACATTTCACCATTTTATGGGGAAATCACACCATCTCTCCCACTCCAGCTGTCTTACTTTGAATTGTATTATTGTTAAGTGCAACACCAGTGATTTTCTGTCCATAACAAACCCATTTTTTTCATCTTTCTCTCCATCTTGTTCTCGTTTTCCATCCCTCCTTATTCATGACTCCTGTCATTGATTTTCTACAACAAGGAGCGTGAAGCCTATCAATATTTCTAGACTGAAGACTGAAATCAATCAACAACGCCCCACCAGAGTGGTAAGAAATGAGAGCCCACTGGTTTATTATTAAAAAGCCAGTAGCTAGTGCTCACCCACCCATCTCCTCATGTTCTGCTTGAGCCCGTGTTCAGTAATGGCCGGCCCGTGACCGACCTCAATATATGCGATCGATACGACGCCTTATGTGCTTAAAGAGAAAATCTACAAGTGGAGAAAATGCTGGCAGCCATCGAGGTACCATCCAATCAGAATGCGTGTTTGGCATGAAGTGTGTCTGCAGGTTGGTTCACTGTAGATAAAGCTAAATTGACATGTAAAATATCTGTGTCCACCATCACATTTGCTCGAGAGCGCAGTCGCCCTCTTCATGTTCATGTCCACAAAGATTCTGTCCTATTTAGAAATGCTCCTTGATGCTGATTGCTCACGGCGAATGATGGCGCCGCTCTGCCCTTCCCGTCTCCAACCTGTCCGTCCTCCACGCCTCCAGTTATTTACAAAATTGGTTTAAGTTTTTGTTGACACGGTGGTTTTTAGTGAAGTTGGCATTTTCCTTGAATCCTGGCTGCCTGGTGCCAGCTTCTTTCCTCTGCTTCAGGCTGTCTGCTCAATTGCTTCCACATCATCACAAGTTCCCACCGATCACAATCAGCAGTCACGGTACGGAGGCTTGCAGAGGACAAACATTGCAATTTTGAAGACAATGAAATTGAACAAAGAAAGCATGAGCTAGCCACGATTAACCAGACGCTTTAAATGACCAAACATTAAAAGTAGGCTTAAAGAAGGGACATCCTGTTTCACCAAAATTGTTTGTTTGTTTTAAAAATCACTTCATTGATAAATAAAGGTATATATTTTCATTCCATGAACAAGAAGTTCAGTACCTTTTTAGCCATTCAGTAGCCATTAACAACATGTTAGCTTTTCCTTTTCTGGCTACAGTGCTTTAACATTGCACACCATCAACCTCTCAAGTGTTTGTAATCATCAAACATCACTTCTTGTACATCATTTCACCAGTTCCATTAGTCTCTCTCTTACCAGCCCCTGAAATCCTTTCATACATGTGCCATTTTGTATTTTCTACCTGCTAATGGCTTCGTATGTGGATCTAATGGCGATGAGCACCCGGGTCGAGCCAACCGGCAGCTGTAATTATTTTCTGCAGTGGGAGATCCGACACGCACAGCCAGCAGTATACAGGTCAGCTGCCCTGCAGCTCGGACAGCAGGTGCCTGGACATTTTGGATGTGCCACAGTAGTTACAGCGCTGGCATACAGCATTCCCTCTCCAATGTTTGACAGTGGGGGCTGTGGTGGTGCATGCATGTTTCCATGAAGAGTGGAGATGGCTGTAGTATGTATACAGCATACAGATATGCAGTGCATTACAGAACACAGAATCAGGAGGGTGTTATTTTTCAGGACACAGCATTTAAGGAAAAAGAGTCTATGGAATAGCACCGTGACTTTTCATGTGATGCATTCAGTTTTGAGTTGAGGGCAGGACACCAAATCTAATCTAATCGGGTATTAATCATGGAGAGGAGGGCAGTTGGATTTGGTGGCAGGTTGGTGGGATTGTTGGAGATTGTTGAAATTTGCGATAATGGTCATTTCAGTCTCTCTTTCTGAACAACCTTTGACTCAAAATATCTCAACATCTGCTGAACGGATTGCCTTGAAATTTTGTACACTCGAGTCCTCCTCAAAAATATTTCTGATAACTTCATTGATACCATGACTGTATGTCTAGTGCCATCGTCAGGTCAAATTTGTAATGTGTCCAATAATTGATTTATTACCAAAGATCTGCAATAGCTTTAGTCTCACAGTGTTGATTTAGTTACACTGAGGCTGCATTCACACTAAATCAGGCGTTGCAGCGTTGATTTAATGTGAATGCAGCCTAACTATACAGCTGGATGTCACTACCATAGATGCACTGCTGATGAAGTGTGCCTCTTACATGGATAAACAATTGTGCTTCATCCACTAATACATTTATTATGAATAAAACCACATTAAAAAAATAATGAAATCTTGACTTTTGGCAGAGCCCACATCGTCCAAAACTCCACATGGCTAGTTTGTAATGCAGGATTTTTGTAATCGCTTTGTCTCCCAGCCCAAGCTGAGATGACCTTTCTGACAGGGTTATTTTCTCATACTTGACATTATACAGCTGTTTACACAGGCTGAGTAGTACTCCCACTGACAAGTAAACTGACCTTTATGTGTGAAAGCAGTGGAATGCCCCTTTAAACCTATTATATGCAGGTAGGCGGACACATGTTTGTGTGTGTGCTGATATTTATGACTAACCCGGAGGAAAAGTGAGGAATGGGATAGGACAAAATAAAAAAATGAGATAGTAACGAACTCATTGAGGGTGTATCTTTATACATTCTCACAATAATGCAAGCGTCCTATTATTAAACCTCATTAAAAATGTGAGACCTTCTATGTGCCCCACCCCTTTGGACAGATGGCCTGGTCCACCTTTAGAATGCCATTAAGCTAATTAACAGAGCAGCACCCACATCCACACCACCGCCTCCTGGTAATTGCAAAACACACACCAACTCCCCTACTTTACTCCACGGCGAGCCCGGAGGTCTGAATCAACACGACACCGCAGGGAGCGTCGCCCTCACCGGAGAGAGCGTAGAGGTCCCCGGGATGGATGGTGATGCAAACGGGAAGCAGGAAGGCTTTGGCCGTCTGGTTGACCTTCTGTGTACTGCTATCAATGCTCATAGTTCACAGTATTGAACCGAGTGAGTTTTGCTGTCCGCGGGAGCACGGAGAGGTCGGCGCCATGATGGCTTATGAAGTTAATTCGGCCGACATAAATCGGACAGATTTAACGACGGACAAGTGGAGTTTTCCCCTCCGCTGCGCAGAGGACATTCGGAAAACTAGAAATGTGCACACGCCCGATCCATCATTACAATAGAAGCGGCAATAATTGGGCCAAACGCTGCGCGTGTCAGCAGCACAGCGTGAGAAATGGGACTGATGTATGAGTTTTCTTAATGGTTCCTGCGGAGGAGCGCCGGCCGCCTCGAGAACACCTTCACAAAAACAAACGCAGGCGGCTGTGAAGTGAGGGAGGGAAAACGGCTTCTGTCAGAATGACTTGTCACATAGAGACAAACCGACAGCTGACATTTCACACCACAGTCAACAATCAAGCCATTGTTCATTAGCGGCACATGGCGGTAGAGAGAGGGAGAGGGGGGCGGGCTGTATGCATAATGGATTTGATGCCAGCACACACACACACACACACACATCTGTGCATGGACACACACCCACATGATTCCAGAAGGCTATGACCCCAGATTGGGGATCCCCATTCCCTCCTCACCCCCCGTGGCCTCCAGGCAGAAGCCTGTTCACTCATCTGCATCCACTGGGAAGGCAGCAAGACGGGCTGTCCCACTTTCAGACGCCGATCCCCTAATGAACGTGACATTTAGCTGATATTTACATGCCATGCATGACAGTAAATTAGCATGCCAGACATTAAGCTTTAAAATAAACAAAGTTTAGTAATTACCCACAATCTATCGTGCAAAGATTTACTACAGGTGACCCGCTTAGCCAGGACGACCCCAAGCTTCATTAAAATGTTCATCACGCACGTCATTTACATAGCAGTGAAGCAAAACTGGGTTTCTCTGCAGGGGCAACTTTCAATCCCATCCGTCTGCTCAGGTTGAAATTGCTCTGCTGACGAGAAGCAAAAATATCAATCAGAAGTCATTTCTTTCCTACTTCCTCGGCTGTCAGCGCTGCAGTCCAACGTTGACCCTCTGTCACAGTACATTTGTTTACAGTAACGTTCACATCACTCACCACGGCGACTCCAATACACTGGGAGACGTTACGGCATCGAGAGAATATAAAACAGTTAGGGCATTGGTATGGTGGGTCCCTCCCCGCCTCACGTGCTTTCAGCAATCATTTCACTCCGTGAAGGGAAAAAAGCATCCCCCGTAAACACGGCTGCATACTGAAAAGGTAAATTATAAATGCAGGCAGACATGTGAGGCGATAGGGAGCGCTTTTTACATTAATCAGATGACAGTGACGGTAAGGTCTACCATCAACAGCTCTAATGGAGACGTTACCTGACTGACAGACAACCAGCGGTGACAGAAGCGCTTGTATCAGCAGGTTAGCTCCCAGGCAGCATGTGAGGCCTGCTGGAGTACTTGTCAAAGCCTTAACTGATGGGTTTTACTGGTTCCAGGAGAATGAATGTCATTCCAGTCAAGATGTATGTGTCATACTGCTTCTTAAGCCCAAGAGTTGTTGAAACTTGCAAAGCGCCGTTTTTCAACGTTCTCAAAACCTGCCAATGTGACAAGATAAGAACTTTCTTTCTGCTCCCGTCCCGTGCCAAGTGTGCCAGTGTTGCAGTGGCACGCTCCCCATGCACGTGGCGGGTGCACCGCCGGGTCACGAACATGTTGCGTCCTGTCCACAGAACAGAACATCATCTTATGATGTAAAGAGAGAGAAAAACAAAGGCTTTGTGCAGAAAAAGTAGCGTCTGAAACAAGATGCATCAATGACGAAATTCACCCCGGAATCTGTATGTTCTGTATCTGTATGTCCGTGTTTAAAAAATGTTTCTATTCAGTTTTGAGCTGCAGCTGAACGTGTTTCTCACATAGGGATCAGATTGTGTTTTTCCGCTGTTATAGGTCTAAACATTAATATGAATATATGCACGCAAGCCGTTGCACACGCATGTATCCAGTTTTAGCCCAGATAAGGTTAGCTATCAGTTATAAATTAGAGAGCATGTGAAACATTGAGTCTCATGGTCATGGCGTGAGAGTTGGCAGAGATAAAGGACGTGATGGGAGAAGACTGAAGGAACAGACAAGGCTGTTCCTCAAGCAAGTTGATGATGCAACCCTCTCCTTCCTCCGCCCTGACAAGCTGCGTCACAGGCGACACCGTCAGCCTGCTGGAGTCGAGCGGAGCCGGGACAGTTCACACTTCTGCAAATCTTCCCTGCAGCGTTCACCAAATGTTTTGATCTGAAATTCTCGATCCGCTCGTGGACAACAGCGTCTCAGCCTCTCTGAAACCATCTCCCTCACATCACTGCCGAAACACGCCAGCAGTGGATCTGCATGGAGCCTGGGTAGAAATGTCAAGTCGTTAATTGCCAGGATCAAGGCTGTTCCGCCGTTTCCATACCTGAGGCCCAGCAAGTCACGCTTTCTTTTAATTGATTTTTCACCGGGTCACCGAGAAAGGAATGCTTAAAGGCGGATGTGGACCCGGGTGACATAATTGACATTTGAAGTGAAAAGTCAAGGCACTGGTGGCAGCGCGCTCTACAGCGAAAAAGTGAATTCAGACGGCACGACTGTGTGACATTATGAGGACTGCGCGTTATGAATAAGAAAACTGGCTCCCAGAATGCGATAGCAATATGATAACAGCATCCTCCACGCTGAAAGATTTGTCATTGTATCCAGTCATCAATTACAAAAAAACAGACTTAGTAGCAATTTAGACAAAAACAATATTTCTTTTGTCCTTCTTTGTTCCAAATACACCTGTGTCCACTGTCACTTGTTTGTCTGCTTTCACTTCATCCCTCAGGGTGTGTGTGTGTGTGTGTGTGTGTGTGTATATCACTCTTCCCAAGGTGTCTTGATGCTGAGGACCCATCTGTGGGCTTCCTCCTGAGCCTCTTGAGAGGGCCACAAAGGCTTCTAATTATCCCTGACCTTCTGGCTCTCCCTCTCTCTGCCTCCCACCCCGGGCCCCTGTGGCTGGCTCAGGTCTCCTTTCTCTCCCATTCACTCCCTCCTCGCTCTGTTTGCCCCCGCGCACATTCAAAATAACCCCTCCGCTTGGCTCCAGCCACTAATTGCTGCCATTTCAGAGACAAAGATGGCGTTTTGGTGCGAGGCAATCCGGAAGGTCAGTCAAGGAGAAGGGCGCCAGTAACACCTGCGTGTGTCTGTCGAGGCTCTGTGTGTGTTTGGAATCACATTGCTTTGACAGGCACGAGTCTTTGTTTCAAGGTGTTCCATTTGTGGGGAAAGTGCTCCTTCAAAAGTGATCATTAAAGGCTGGTGAGATGGAACAGGCAGGGATGATGTGGAGCCTCACAGGATTGCTGTTATTGCTAAATACTACATCATAATGTGTTTCACAGTCCGGGGACTTGTCATTGGAATATAACATCCTCACAGTGACAATGCTATATGATACTAATGGTAATTCAGACGGCAAGATATTGCAAAAAACTGACATGCAAATTTTTTACATGCGATACGAACAATGAGAATAATCACCCTACCATAATTGTGTGCTTAAAAAAACACTTCGATCAGACAAAGACATCAGTTTTATAGATAAGAACAGTGAGGACAGAGGAAGAGTGTCACACCCACAAGGCGCACCCACAAGGCGTGGTTAATGTCTGGGCAAGGGGTGCTGTTGACATCACGGCTGGAGCCTTAACCGCTGGCGTTTCCAAGCCAACCAGCTGGAGGCCAAACATGGAGGAAACACACCCGACAAGGGCTAGCCACCACTGGGGAGAAGATCCTCCTACAGTGTGTTGAGTCCCCCAGACAGAAGGCGACTCCACCTGCTAAGAAGAGTAGATATATATAGGGTTCATTATGAAACTGAGGCAGTTCGACTTACACTGTAGGAAATGAATGGGAAACGTTGGATCAGTCGTGGAAAATGAGAACCGTTTTCCTTTTTGTCTCAAGCAACAGAAAAGTTGTAGCATGGCGTTAAATTTGCTGATGTGGCACATTCTGCAATTTGACCATTGTGCATGCTGAAATTACAATGACGTCATATTGTCCTAACACTTACGTTTACCAAATTCAACATTAGGGATGGTACGGTATAGGATTTAACTGCAGATCTAGATAAAAAAAAAAACACTTGCATTCTGTTGATAGTTTTAATAGAATAATCCTATTCATTCCTATTTCATCCCATGCCTATTCACCATCTTTAGCATTTGCTAACATAAATGAAACACAAAGAAGCTTACAGCCGATTGTGATGGGAACGTCATTAGTTGTGCATCTATTCGGTCATAAACCAAAACATAACTGATTTGTGTTGTGACCTGATTATGGTGACATATTAAATGTCAGGGGATCACACCGTTATGACACGTAATCCTGAGTTAGTTAACATTTCAAAACCACAAATATCAACCTCCTGCTGTTGCTTGAGGAAAGTCCATTGTCTCGTCAGAGTCAGTAGGCTTCATCCTCTGTGGACCATGACTTCCTTTACATTATGGCCATAGCAATCCACATAACAGTTGTTGAGATAATTGCATGGACAATGCTGTCATAACGTTAGCATGGCTAAAAAACAATATACTGCATGCCATGATTTTCTTTAGCATTTCTGTTACTCCGATGGACGGGTGACATAAAACACTGTTTAATGCTTTGAATAAAAATTTTGGGCAGGAAATAGCTGCAAGGGGCGTAACAGTCCACACACTTACCCCACTATCTAATTTGTTTACAATTGTCTTGCAGTGTGTAATTGTTAAGCAAAGTTCATGAAATGTTTAGTAATGAAAGTGAGCTGACATTGCTCCCGTCTTGACAGCTGATGATGTATGAGTTTGGGACAAGGTGAACTCCATTTGTTTCTCCAAGCATGCTACAGCCGCTCAGAGCACTCGTGTTCAGTTTGCGGTCACGGCTGGATGGAGAAAGTGAACATGGGCGGTAATTAAGACCCCGGCTTATTGAATTTCACACTCTTCAAATTTAGATTTATCACCCAGTAAAAGGTGGCCTTGCCGCCTGCCTTGGCTCATTGTGAGGACGTTGAACCAACAAACAGTGATTAGCGCGTGGAATAACTTTTCTAATTAGCCTTGAAGCCCACATTTGGAGCTCAACAAGCTCTTCACAGTTTCACAGCCCTATTAAATAGTAAATATGTTACTCTTAACATGTGTTTTCCTCCTGCCACAAACAATACAAGGAATTTCTCTTTTTTTTCATAATAGATGCATTTCAAAATGTCCAGTCAGTAACCAGACGAACAGCATCGCCATGGAGACTGTAATTATGTATGTCCTGATGAGCGGTAGAAATAGACATGGGGGGGCACGCTGTAAAGCATGTCAGTGAATATCAGAGCTTGAGCCCTGCAGTAAATAATGACTCCACTGCCGCACTCTGTCTCCTGCCGAAACCTTGCTGGTCTCTCGGAGAGAGTTGCCAAGGAAACAGTGAATGAAATAAATCTACAGTTTCATGTCAGAAGGTTGTGGGAGAAGCAAGACAGGAGACCACAGAGCAAAGATTCAAATATGTAATCAGTTCAGCTGTGCATACGTGTGCGAGTACAGAATAGTAGGGAGAATAACGGAATACATAAAAGGAATGGATGGGTAGTACAGCTTGTTTCCGCCATGCCGTGGCATCGAGAGACGGAACACAAAACTGATGAAAAGCTATTTTTTTGTTTTAAATAAATTCCTTCAAGTTCTTCCTCAAGGATGTTTCTTGTTCCCTGAGAACACAAATGGACACGGTTGGTTGAGAAGCTTTACGTGAATCAGCTGGAAATAAAAAACACTTTAAAATCTGAATGGAAACCAGCCGTAACGAGCTGCAGCGCCTTGTTGTGCATCATTGTTGTGTTCGGTCGGTGTATCAGTCAGTTATCTGGCTCCTGTTGTTTAACGTCTGTGTTTCTAATTGACAAGTTGAAAGCCGTTGCCCCTTGTCCTTAATCCCCCACCCCCCAGCATTAATTAAACATCCCTCCCCTCTTCTAATTAACAGTGCATTACAAGAGCAACAAAATAAATCAGCACTCCGCATTCATCCATCTGATAATGTATTCCAAAGTACTTATCAGGCAACACAATTCTCCTCTCTCTCTCATGTAATTAGACACTGATCAAAGCATTGCTTGGTGTGATAGGATGCAACAAAAACACAAAAAAATGTACCGCATAAATTATCTGCAAAATAAATGCAAGTCTGGGCTATTTAGTCAACAAGGAGAATGTGAAAGAATTCCAAAGTTTGAATTTAGGTTATAAAACACTCCAGGACTTCTTTTTCATGTGTTTTTGTGGCCTCTGGTGCTGCGTCAAAGTATTTGGAAACTGTCACAAACTCTTGTCTACCGCTGGACTTTTGTTTTTTTGAAGAACAGCTATTTGTGGCAACCGGCTCAGCAGTGATCAAAGGCAGACGCTCCCACCATCCTTCACAGCAATGATAGCTCTGCTGGATCGCATTTGTAATTTTTTGAGCTTTGTTTTTGTGCGTAGGTGGGGAGCTCTCAAACATACAGGCATGCAGACACACACTTCTTCTCAAAGCCCACAGTTCTGCTTTAACAGCTGTAGATATTTCGACTTAAATCGGCGCCTGATGAAAGAAGTGTCACTTCCTGTCATCTGCCCACCTCGCCGCGCGGTGAGTCCTTAGTAGCCAACCTGTTTTGTTATTTTTGTTCAAACCTCCGTAATGATGTTGTGTTTGTGCGTTTGGCACATATTCAGCATGTATACATGTTTATTCTTTCTGCGCCGATGTATTCGCCATGTTTCCTTCAATTACACGCGTACACAACTTGCCAGCTGATTCCCTCAGTTCATCTATAATGGATCAAGGGATGTTCTCCCTGCTAGTACTGGATCACCTCGGTAAGCGGGCCTCAAACAGCCCGGCGTGTCCTGGCACTTGTCCCGGCAAGGGGAATGGGACCCCGACGACATGGAAGGGGAGTTCAGGCAGAGCCGAGCTGCTCAAATATTGATCAGCGGGGCTGTCTTTGAGCTGGTTAGTCTCAGCCAGTCAGTCGCCCGCGGGAGTTGGTGGCGCACGGAAAAGGCCACACAACAAAGAGAAAAAAGAAGTCACAGGCGTGTCTGACTCGATCCACATTCTGCCGGTTGATGCTGCCGCTTCTATCACAGCAGTGATAGAAGTCCTCGGATGGAGCATCACCTCGGTATTGACGTTCTGCTGAGGGTGGACGGGGTGGGCGGTTGATAGGCAGTAGGGGTCAATAGACCAGTGTGTCTGATTTCACTGTTGTCATATAGAATGTCACATATAGCATTGTTATAGTAAAAGAAATCAAAGGCTTTCACACAAAATGAAACAAGTACAGGTTGTCACTGAGCTTTTTGAAACTCATTTCCCCGGTTGGAATGTGAAATGTGAGATTTGGATGCACCAACCTTCAGGTGCAACTTCTTCTTGGGAATTATGGAGGACCCAGACAAATCAAAGTTGAGCCGTGCTGCCTGGTGCTGAATGTTTAAAATATAACTTCTTTGGCACTGCAAGTCACCTGTCTGAGTCTATAATTAAAGTTTTTGATGAGCTCTAACTTTAACTTCACCCCGGTAAGCTGTCCAGATGCCAAAGCCGATATCGCGCATACCCCTATCCATACTCTCAGATCCTATTTGGATGACTGCCACCGACTCCCTGCACGTCAACACAGCATCAGGTGTGTGGCTTCATTTCGACTCATCGCTTGCCCAACTCAAATTTTCATCCTCGTAACTGCAGGCAGCTGAGTGGCGACGGCTGGCCGAACATCGTGGCCCTGCCAGAATCCTGACACAGGCTGCAGATGCACGGAGTGACACGGGGTCCCCTCACCCCACTGGCATGTCCCCCCCCCCAGCCATCTGGTGCCTCTAGAGCAGGTGCCAGTCACTCATCGCACCCGCCTGCAACACCCAGCTCTCCGCTGAGGCCTTCAGACCGGCTTCCCAGCTCCCACTCCCACGTCCTCGCCTCCCTTTCGCCAAACAGCGAGTTATCTGCTGCCCAGGACCAAACCCAAGGGACTTCAGAGAGCCAACACGCCGTAGCTGCTCAGAATCCACTCACATCCACGATGGGGAGCTATTCACTTGGCTCATGCAGAAAAAAAACTGGGATGTTCAGAATAAGTGATGTGGGCTTAGACAGATTGTCACTCGGCATGTTCCAGACAAAGAGGGATGTCGGAGGGGAATGCGCAACCAGGCAACCAGTCACTTTGTCTTCTCTCTTCAGAGCGAACTGTTGAAGGGGAATAGATGTGTCGCCAGGGCAGACAAGCTCATGTAGAAAACCTCATCCATCCTTCCTCTGTCAATCAATGTTTGGGCTGACAGAAATCTCCCGGTCGAAACAGCTGGGAGCAGATGATGAAGAGGCTGATTTGACTGATGACATTTCTGTGGACATTAGCACTTTAGCCGCCTTTCACCGAAGCCATCAATAAGAACGCCTCTTCCTTATAGACAGGCGGCACTCTGCTCCAGCCCTAATTTTTTCTGTCCTTCATTTCATTAACTCAGATGTCGGCTGAAATCAGCAGCTGCTATTTGTTTGTTTGCTTGCTGACATTTCCTTTGACATGGACAATGCATCAGGGCGGCCCATCTTTTCTGAAAGGGAGACGCTGCTCAGGATTTGCCACAAGTCGCTACTAAATCCATCACCACGGCAGCTTGTCGCTGAACATCAGTGATTACAGTTGAAAGTAAATGAAACTCTTCTAAATGTGGATGGATGATGTGCTTATAAAGGCTGAAATTACTCAGTCTGTGGTTTGAAAGAAGATGCTAATATTGCAATATCGGAAAAGCTGATGGCAGACTGTACCACTTGCGTTATTCTTTGCTCTACTGAGATACATTGGCTTAGAAACTTCTAAACAACCGGATTCAAGGCCTGATTGTGGACCCAGACTTTCTGTCACACTCCGTGGTGTGTTTTGGGGTTGCGGTGAAAGACAGATGTTGTTTGGGCTATGTAGATGCTGGAGTTGTTTAACGGGTGGGCACGAAGGCAAAATGATGAATGCGCATCATTGAGGCACGGCGTCCCTCGCGCAGACGTTTTCCTGGCGAGCGGGAGGCTTTCTGCCTCGTGCTGTTTTCAAAGGGCTGGACCGTGCCAGAATGCACATTCTGCAAACCGCGGCTGCTCTTATCTTGGAAGTCCTAAGCACTTCCAGAGGTTCTAACCGTGTTGGTGTCGGGGGTCTAATCATAGACCGGTGGTAGATGGTGATCTAAGCCCCACATGCGTCACCGTTTTCCGGCTCGGGCACTTTCCTCTTGTGCTGCAGCATTAATACATTATTGCATGGTTATGCTTTTCACTCTCAAACTGGACTAACCAGATGAACATCATGAAGCCATTCAATGGCTTCACACACACACACACATACACACACACACACACACAGATGCAGAAGCGTCCCCTGTCGTGCTCAGCAGTAAACCCTGTGAGATACCAGCATTCCAGCGCACATTGCTATCTTCATCTTTCTGCTGCTCTAACACCTTGTGTATCTAACCCAGCTCTTCAGAGATAAAGAGAAAGGGACCGTATGCACACTCACATACCAACACAGCGATAAATATCACAGCACCCCCCCCCCCCCCCCCACACCCCTCCCCTCTTAGATAAAGGCAAGCAAAGATGAAAACCCCTAAGAAAATATATAACGGGGCAATGCATTTGTTGCGTTTGATAGCATCTGCATGGAGAGGACAATAGAGATGCACGAGGAGGGCTCAAGAGGAACATTCACAGCAAATGCATTACTTCAGACGGAGCACAAACACTTGATTCATCACGCCGACTCCATCTGTGCTTCCCGGCTCTTGAATCGGAGGGAAAATGTAATCTTGGTACAGTTTGGAGGGCGTTTGCATCATTGAGAAAACACTCAGCCTACTGGCTGATGTGGAACAGTGGGAGCGATTTGCAGATTCCACAGCTCAGGGAGTTGTGCAAAGTCAGATCAGGGCACGAGCATAGGTTTCTGAAGTGTAGCTCAAATCGGGCGACTCCAGACGTCGCCAGTTTAGCAGGGGCAACTCCGGCTATTCCAAAAATGAGCAAAGCAAAGGCAGGCTGGTTGCTGAAACAAGCCCACGTAGCTTGAAGCTGCCAAGGTAGCTAAGACTAACCAGACTAACAATCTAAGCTAACAAGCCACACGATATGCTAATCAGTGAAATGCCATCCTGTCAGCTTCTTTAGTTTGTGCATTAACATTATCGGTTGCAGCGGCAGGAGCATTCCTGTGATACTCTTCAAGTGATTTATAACTCTCTTAAAAAAAACCCTCTTAACTCAAATCTGAGGGAAACAAACAAGAAGTGAAGGTTTGCGTAATCGAAAGACTCCATGAATCACACTGACACGGAGCCATCAACACCTCTCCCACCCCACAGCTAGTTTATTTAGCGTTAGCCTATCACATTGTGGACACAGTGAAGGGCAACGCTTGTGCCAAGTAGTTATCAGATGTGATTTGTGTGTTTACGTCTGAACTTATTAAACGCTGTGAAGTCCTAATGAAAAGTGAGGAGCAGGAACTGACTCGTACATCTTCCACCTTAAAGAAAACTGTCACTTAATCTACCAATTACTTGATAAAATACAGACACCGGCACTCAAACATACTCTATTCTTATCCACAGAAAGACACCTGTTAATGAGTAAAATGTGTTTATTTATGAGGCTTACTGTTTTATGGATTACTCACCAAGTCGGCTGAGGTAGTAGGACAGATGCATGCTTGAGGGCACGGTTTTAAGTCATCATTCTTTGTAGGTTTGTAGCAGAATAATTGATCCAAAAATTATTATTTGCTCTTTTTGGATTGTTTATGGCTGCTGGTTACAGCGGGTCATTCCCGTTATGCAGAAACCTTTCTGCATCATTAAAATATAAATAGGTTGATTTTTCATGTTTTTTGCATTATATAACAATAGTGATATTTGTCAGGGAAGCATAGGTCTATCTCAGGCATTCAAATACACTCAACAAAAATATAAAGGCAACACTTTTGTTTTTGCTCCCATTTTTCATGAGATGGACTTAAAGATCTAAAATTCATTCCAGATACACAATATTACCATTTCTCTCAAACATTGTTCACAAATCTGTCTAAATGTGTGATAGTGAGCACTTCTGCTTTGCTGAGATAATCCATCCCACCTCACAGGTGTGCCACATCAAGATGCTGATCTGACATCATGATTAGTGCACAGGTGTACCTTAGACTGTCCACAATAAAAGGCCACTCTGAAATGTGCAGTTTTGTCTCACAGCGAAATGCCACAGATGCCACAAGCATTGAGGGAGCGTGCAATTGGCATGCTGACAGCAGGAATGTCAACCAGATCTGTTGCTCGTGCATTGAATGTTCATTTCTCCACCATAAGCCGTCTCCAAAGGCGTTTCAGAGAATATGGCAGTACATCCAACCGGCCTCACAACCGCAGACCACATGTAACCACACCAGCCCAGGACCTCCACATCCAGCAGGTTCACCTCCAAGATCGTCTGAGACCAGCCACTCACACAGCTGCTGAAACAATTGGTTTGCATAACCAAACAATTTCTGCACAAACTGTCAGAAACCGTCTCAGGGAAGCTCAACTGCATGCTCGTCGTCCTCATCGGGGTCTTGACCTGACTCCAGATCGTTGCCGTAACAGACTTGAGTGGGCAAATGCTCACATTCGATGGCGTCTGGCACGTTGGAGAGGTGTTCTCTTCACGGATGAATCTTGGTTTACATTGTTCAGGGCAGATGGCAGACAGCGTGTGTGGCGTCATGTGGGTGAGCGCTTTGCTGATGTCAATGTTGTGGATCGAGTGGCCCATGGTGGTGGTGGGGTTATGGTATGGGCAGGCATCTGTTATGGACGAAGAACACAGGTGCATTTTATTGATGGCATTTTGAATGCACAGAGATACCGTGATCCTGAGGCCCATTGTTGTGCCCATTGTTGTGCCATACATCCATGAACATCACCTCATGTTTCAGCAAGATAATGCACGGCCCCATGTTGCAAGGATCTGTACACAATTCTTGGAAGCTGAAAATGTCCCAGTTCTTGCATGGCCAGCATACTCACCGGACATGTCACCCATTGAGCATGTTTGGGATGTGCTTGACCGGCGTATACGACAGCGTGTACCAGTTCCCACTAATATCCAGCAACTTCGCACAGCCATTGAAGAGGAGTGGACCAACATTCCACAGGCCACAATTGACAATCTGATAAACTCTATGCGAAGAAGATGTGTTGCACTGCATGAGGCAAATGGTGGTCACACCAGATACTGACTGGTTCCGAGTCCCCAGACCCCCAATAAAGCAAAAAAACTGCACATTTCAGGGTGGCCTTTTATTGTGGACAGTCTAAGGCACACCTGTGCACTAATCATGCTGTCAGATCAGCATCTTGATGTGGCACACCTGTGAGGTGGGATGGATTATCTCAGCAAAGCAGAAGTGCTCACTATCACACATTTAGACAGATTTGTGAACAATGTTTGAGAGAAATGGTAATATTGTGTATCTGGAATGAATTTTAGATCTTTAAGTCCATCTCATGAAAAATGGGAGCAAAAACAAAAGTGTTGCGTTTATATTTTTGTTGAGTGTATTAACTATGGTGAACTGGTCTATTTTGATCTAAATCAGTCATAGCTCTGTGCATGGTGAAGATTTAGTGAGTTAACATTTTACCTATGAGGCAACCTTTGTAGCAACTATAGCAAATGTCTTAAATGTCTTCATAATTTAACCAAACAGGGTGAAACATTAAGAGTGTCACAAATAGATTAACATTATGAATAATGCAAAAAAGAGTGAAAGTTCATGCTCACCCTACTTTACTCTGTAGCAGTCTACCTTTTAAGACTTTGTTATAGAGCCCTGTTTGTTTAACTGAGGATTAACGTCTATGTCCTCCATAAAGTTGTTTTGAAAGCAGATGCATGGGCTTGAGTTCTCGACACTTTTAGTCATTCATAGTGTGTGTGTTTGAGTTTGAATTACAGCTAGATCTCTGACATGTATGACAGGAGTATTTTTATGCCTTACGCAAAACAGCTGTGTTGTTGGCTTGAGTTAGAATAATTGATAACAAACACCGTTTCGGGTGTTTGGAAGCTGATTTGTGTCCATGTAAGGTGGGATTCCTGTTATTAGAGCATAAAAAAATACAGAATACGGAGCTCACCAGAAATAGACCAGAGAGTGGTAGGCTACAGTACATTCTTACCTTTAACTCTTTATGATGCATGTCCTGCTTTATGTTTGGCTTCACGCTGTCTCCATAGATACATGAAACACTCTGAGACTGACCACATTCATACCCTCTTTCATATTCTCCCTGTCAACTCCCCCGTATGCCTTGACATATCTTACATTTTTGAGGAGGTCAACAAGTGTACGGCTGGAAATCATACATTTGAGTCAAATGAAAAATAAGCGTGTGTAAATTAAACCATTGCAGTGCATTCAGTGGTACATATTGTCTTGTTTTAACATGTAATTTGATTTCAATTTGTGATTTTTGGCAAAATATTCTTAAATCAGGGGGATTTACAAGCTTTTTCCGGAGCTTTCAGTAACAAAAACTGGTAACAGATGTCGTTAGCTGCCTGAGAACCCTGGACCAAAACAGAATTGACAAGGAAGAGGTCAACGATCAACTAGCCATCTTTCTGATCACGTTTTTATGCACATTTTGAAGTGTCTCATTAGAAAAGTTGAATGGTAATTGCAAAATTAAAGCAAACTCCCTGCGGGAAAAGTTTTTTCATCTACTTGAAGTGTTTATTTATTGTCCCATCTCTTAAGAATCCCCATAGGAAACAAACAAACGAAAACGACACATGGCCGTGCACTAAAGCCCTCAGAAATGTGAAGACTGATGCTCCTGAATTCTCGGTTTCCCAATGATAAGAGTTCTTTGTTAGGAAATCACAAACATGAGTCTTCTGATGCGTTTGGACAATGCTCTTGTTATTCGGATGAGGACACTCTTGTCCTCTCACAATCATATTTCCAATGAAATATTCATAATTTAGTCTTTAAAAAAAGGTTATGATGAATGAAATGATGTTTGTTCAGGACTTTGCCAGTGGGTGATTGTGGGTGTAACAGCAATCAGCCAAGAGTCTTCTGAGTGTTGTGTTTTTCGAAATCAGCGAGCCTATCACTTAGAATCCCTTTCAACCGTCGGTGCGACAAACAACATCTGCAGAGAACACACTCGGCAATCAGCTTCTTTTTTTTTTTTTTTTATAGCTCGAGCTCTTAAATCGCCAATTAGGTCTTTGTTTTGCCTCTGCTATGTATCAGCCGAGACGGGAGTCAATTTGGGTTTACCATTTTGATCATCAGCAGCAGTCAAGAACAATTGATTGAGCGCGGTGAATGAGTCACTTTGAATCATGATATTCTACTCATAGATGCCATGAATAAACATCAGTAGTAAACACAAGGAGGGTGGTCTCTGCTTCCGCCCGGGTTTCTGCCTCGTATTATTTTAATTCTCACCTATTAAAATGCATAATCTCCTTCACCTCTTCACAATAGCAGAGAACAATTGTAGCCTGAGAGCCGTCTATTGTATCAACAGTATGATAGCGAGTAACAAAGGCCTAATTACTACCTGCTGGATATGATGAGGAATAATTAGCTCGATCGTTGAGAGAGCCGAAAGCTTGCAAGGAGCACAGCGAGGCCCATTAATGGAGGGGAAATAAATGTATCATCGCACGCGAGTAGTCGGCCGGATATAATGAAAGCAAATCTTATCGGTATAGTTTGTTTATTTCTCAGGTGTTGCACTATTCAAATCACTCCGAACGCTGTTTGATTCCCTTGTAAATTGTAAGTGAAAATCATTTTATTATGTAGCGAGCAGAAACAGGAAGCAATAATGATGTTAGAGTAGAAACACTCCAGATAATTACCAGAGATCCCTACTAGGAGTTATGTTTAACAAGGTGCCATCCTCGCTGCCTCATGGTAAACTGAGTCCAGCTGAGAGTTGACACCCCCCCACCCCACATACACACACACACACACACACACCACAGACTTTACAATCAGCCATTAAACAAATATGCACACCTCCTCAATCTGCAACTGACAGTTTAGAGCCTTCAGAGCTTCTCACTCTGGATCAAAGTCTAATCCAGCGTGGTGCTGTCTGCTTCCTCGGCGCCTCTGGGCCCTGCAGGCCCCTCCCTGCTGCCGGGGGTTAACACCCCTCCGTGTCGCTCGGCGCAACATTCCTGCTTCTCAGGATGACCGAAGACTGCCGCGGACCATTAGCATTGAACAAAGGAGGCAGACAAAAGAATGCGACAGGGAGGGGGGGCAGAGTGGAGGCAGGTGCATTTTAATGACTGTGTGTGTGTGTGTGTGTGTGTGTGTGTGTGTGTGTGTGTGTGTGTGTGTGTACCCATGTACAGTCCCTGAAACACTGTTAACAGCTCTGGTCGAGATGTGCCGCCACTTAGGAAATACCTCTTCTCTCGGCAGTTGCTGTTCCCACATTCTGCCACACTTTCACCGGCATGTTTGACAGATGCTGTGTGTGGTTATATGTCAGTGTGTGGCCAACAATTTGTCTGCCCTTTTTTGTGTATCTGTAGCCGCCTATATCTAATTTTTGTTACCCGAAACATTACAGATAGCTTCATATTTCAGCGCGGGCTCCACAGTGCAATTACACGCTGAAACGCCCGCCTTTGAAACAGTGATTATTTCACCCAAATAAGTTATTGTAACTTAAAGCGTGCACATTACCGCGAGAAAAAAATAAGAAGCGCAATCGAATTGTGAGGGGAGAGTACGCGCGCGCAGATGAAATATGTTAATAAGCTGCCGAGGCATGAGCGCAACTTCTGGTTAATGGCACAACGCTGCAATCTGGCCCTCCAGGGGAGAGAGAAATGAGCATCTTCATCACCGCAACTCCCCCGTCTGAGAGAGAGAGAGAGGGCGAGGGAAGAGTCATGCAGACAGACGACATTAAAAAAGCCAAGGAGGAAGACAGAGAGAGGCTGCGTGTCCCTGCCTCCCATGCACATTATCCCTTTCGAGCAGAGGAGAGGGAATCAGTAGAGAGAGGCTCATTTCCTTGACATATCAGAATAAAGAGCAAATGAAAGGAAATAAGGAGCTAAAAAGAAAATGTAATAAAAGTGGGCAGGAAATACAGGAGAGAGGATGTGAGGCATGGAGGAGCGGAGGGATGCAGGGTGTACAGGAGGAGCAGCAGGAGGGCGGTCGTTGTGAAAGTGGCGCATCAACTCATTTCAGGGACCCCGGCCGACATCCCATCCCTCTTAGCATTGCATTACACACTCAAATGTTATGCTTTTTGAAACCCATCAGCCAGCGCCTCAAAGATTCATGGTCGCCTCCGTTCCCCGCACGTCTCTGCACGGGCGGAGACCATGAAGATACTTTTTGTTTCCCATCAAAGGCACTACCGATTCTGGAGATATGTGAGTGGGCGTGACAGGCGTCCGACATCAACGTTCCGAGTCTGGACGTGGAATGATATCACACGAGTGGGGCGGGCTGATCGGGGACGCTGAAGGGTGAATCCCGGAGACGGGCCACGGCGAGGTCACACTGACAGCTCCGAGCCCGATGCAAATAGAGGGGGAGTGAAAGTTTCACGGCGGAATTGCAATCAAGCAGCCAGTGTTGATTAAAAGGACACATTTGTTTTGCATGGGGGTTCCAGCAAATGAAATGGCCTCATTAAACTGTGGTCTGTGAGGAGCTATCAGGGGAGAGGGAGTGATAGGAAAAAGGGAGAGAGACAATTTGGCTTCTATGTCCTTTAATGAAACATTCCACCACAACAAGAAATGGTTTGACTGGCAGGATGTTTGTCAACTCAAATATTCAGACAATTGGAGTGGAGGGTATGAATGAGAAACAATTTCCCTTTAAATGTATGTTTCTTATGCTCAACAAACAATATATTAATGTTATTCATCTGTGCCACAGAGCTTGTTCATCATCCAGAAACCATTCATCTGTTTTTATGAAGACACAATGTAGTTTATTTTGACTGTATACACAACCACTAGAGCACCGGTGTGGATTGATTTGAGGCTGAAAGTAGTCCCCAACAAATGCTCTGTTTACCCCTCTTTCAATAATGTTTCCTTAAATCTCTAGTCGATTTTAGAAAAATACCAAACTATTGTTTGGTATTATAAACTGCATTGGACTCTTTTCTTGTGTGTGTGTGTGTTTTTTTTTTTTAAGTTCAAAATTGAAACTATTATATGTTTTAAGTATGCAGAGTTAAAGACTTTTTTATTCCATGCATTGTTTTTCCTAGTCAGAACCTATCCCCTACATTACCCACAAGGCAACTCCCCAGCTGATAGATCATTCGGAGATTGGGCTGTGTTATGCTAGTAGTATACTGGCATAACTTGAATAGAGGTCTTGTTACTTTCTAATTGTTTTATTTTCAAACCTGTAGTCTTCAACCGATGCTGCCTGTTAGACCGTTTCTTTGTGGTTGGCAAAATTAAAAAAAAATTAAAATCCTCTGAATCAGCTGGCTCGAATGGCATCACCCAAGGCATTTATCAGACTTCTCCAGCTCCCTTTTGAAAACACAAAAGCTTTATAAAACTTGTTCCACCTTTGCAATAATACTCCCCAGAACCTGTAAACAGACTTTAATGTGTGAAATCAGAGGAGTTCCCCTTCTGCTGAGTACCACAGACAGGGTGGGGAAGTCAGAAATGACTAAGTGATGACTAATGCCGGGATCAGACAACACAGACTGATAATGTTCCAACCCAACAGATGTGGCTCATCAGAAACACAAAAATGCTTTGGGTGCAGTTTTAGCCTGCAGTGGAAGTTAATAAATGCAGAATCACGACGGCCCGGTATTAACAACCTCCACGACATGTTCCATGGAGTTCATCCACAGAGCTCTCTCTCACAAAATTGGAAAAATGTTGCTGCTGCTGTCTGAAACAGTGAAATCTGTCCCTGGAACCTCATCAGATTCCCAAGTCGTAGAAGACGATAAGATTAGGTTGGTTTGAACTCGCATGAAGTGTGCCGTGTCTGTCGGCCAAGGCACGGGAGGAATTTAGGATCGCCTGATCCTGGCATAAAGCATTGTTGGTTTGGGTCTTTTTATGAGATTTGGTGGCATATCCTTTAAGGTGCCCCAACATTCTGCCCTTCCAACAGTTGAGTTGTTGTTTTGTTAAGTGTTGGCTGAATTTTTCACGCTAATTTAAAGCGAAAACAAGAGAGACATCGATTTCTTTAATTTTGTCTGTTTCCTTCCTCCCTTTATTTACAGCCTGGCTTTTACTCATTTGTGCGCTGTTTATTTCACCCTGTAGCAGTCCCTCAGGTTGTGTGTGGGTTCGTGTTTGCCTTCGTCCATGCCTGTTTTGCATATGTGAAAGGACGGCTGACATGATGAACAGGGTTTCTGTCCGTCTTTCTAATAGAGGCGCCCGATCATTTTGTCTCCCTCTTCCACAAGATGGAAGAAGGTGTACGGAATAAACACAGTATAGATCACAATCGCCCTGCGGATGCCTCTTCATTCTTCCCCGCTTGATTGATGAGGAGGAGGAGAAGAAGAGAGAGAGAGACAATCAAATGTGCAAAATTGACACAGCTATTTAGCAGCTAGATGTGCATAATTATGCTAAAAATGTGTTTTGCGCACTTAAAAATTGGCAACAATCACTTACCCTAGAGAGGGCAACACACACACACACACACACACACACACACACACGCTAATCATAATAATAGCGTTTGTTAGCAGGCCCGGTTGAAAGCTACGGTGTTGACAAGAAAATGTTTTGGAAATCAGCATTTATTCACTTAACGTTATTAGAATCTTCCAAGGAAATATGAATGCTCTGCCCCGCCGTTGTCCTCTCCCCTAATAACATTTCATGTACATGTTCTGCTACAAGGCACATGGTCGGGAGAGATGAAGGGTGGGGTGGGGTGGGGGGCTCCACCACAAACCCCGGCTGGCTAATCAAAAGATTTAGCAGAGCCCTGGAGTTGGAGACTCATCACCGTGCTGCACTAGTTGAAGAGGGGAGGTCTAATTATGTCCTGAGGGCTGAGAGGGTCTTCTCTCTCTACCAACATACTTCTATCTGCTTCCCTTACAAACACACATGGACTGTTTCTGCTAACTATCAGTGACACACACACATTCAGGGGTTAGCTGAGCTCCGGCCCCAGCTTGTTTATCATCTCCACATCCTCTGACAGCTCCACTTTTCCCTCTTCACACAGGAGCCCGTTTGGCCGTGGAGGCCAGGTGACAGATAAGCTGATGGACACTCCACGTCCAGGCCTAGAACAACTCCGACCTTTGTAAACACAGTTAATCGGTGACTCATTTTGAGTCCCAGGACCTCTGTAATAGAGGGGGAGTGAAAGTTTCACGGCGGAATTGCAATCAAGCAGCCAGTGTTGATTAAAAGGACACATTTGTTTTGCATGGGGGTTCCAGCAAATGAAATGGCCTCATTAAACTGTGGTCTGTGAGGAGCTATCAGGGGAGAGGGAGTGATAGGAAAAAGGGAGAGAGACAATTTGGCTTCTATGTCCTTTAATGAAACATTCCACCACAACAAGAAATGGTTTGACTGGCAGGATGTTTGTCAACTCAAATATTCAGACAATTGGAGTGGAGGGTATGAATGAGAAACAATTTCCCTTTAAATGTATGTTTCTTATGCTCAACAAACAATATATTAATGTTATTCATCTGTGCCACAGAGCTTGTTCATCATCCAGAAACCATTCATCTGTTTTTATGAAGACACAATGTAGTTTATTTTGACTGTATACACAACCACTAGAGCACCGGTGTGGATTGATTTGAGGCTGAAAGTAGTCCCCAACAAATGCTCTGTTTACCCCTCTTTCAATAATGTTTCCTTAAATCTCTAGTCGATTTTAGAAAAATACCAAACTATTGTTTGGTATTATAAACTGCATTGGACTCTTTTCTTGTGTGTGTGTGTGTTTTTTTTTTAAGTTCAAAATTGAAACTATTATATGTTTTAAGTATGCAGAGTTAAAGACTTTTTTATTCCATGCATTGTTTTTCCTAGTCAGAACCTATCCCCTACATTACCCACAAGGCAACTCCCCAGCTGATAGATCATTCGGAGATTGGGCTGTGTTATGCTAGTAGTATACTGGCATAACTTGAATAGAGGTCTTGTTACTTTCTAATTGTTTTATTTTCAAACCTGTAGTCTTCAACCGATGCTGCCTGTTAGACCGTTTCTTTGTGGTTGGCAAAATTTAAAAAAAATTAAAATCCTCTGAATCAGCTGGCTCGAATGGCATCACCCAAGGCATTTATCAGACTTCTCCAGCTCCCTTTTGAAAACACAAAAGCTTTATAAAACTTGTTCCACCTTTGCAATAATACTCCCCAGAACCTGTAAACAGACTTTAATGTGTGAAATCAGAGGAGTTCCCCTTCTGCTGAGTACCACAGACAGGGTGGGGAAGTCAGAAATGAAGTGATGAAGTGATGACTAATGCCGGGACTAATGCAGAAGTGATGACTAATGCCGGGATCAGACAACACAGACTGATAATGTTCCAACCCAACAGATGTGGCTCATCAGAAACACAAAAATGCTTTGGGTGCAGTTTTAGCCTGCAGTGGAAGTTAATAAATGCAGAATCACGACGGCCCGGTATTAACAACCTCCACGACATGTTCCATGGAGTTCATCCACAGAGCTCTCTCTCACAAAATTGGAAAAATGTTGCTGCTGCTGTCTGAAACAGTGAAATCTGTCCCTGGAACCTCATCAGATTCCCAAGTCGTAGAAGACGATAAGATTAGGTTGGTTTGAACTCGCATGAAGTGTGCCGTGTCTGTCGGCCAAGGCACGGGAGGAATTTAGGATCGCCTGATCCTGGCATAAAGCATTGTTGGTTTGGGTCTTTTTATGAGATTTGGTGGCATATCCTTTAAGGTGCCCCAACATTCTGCCCTTCCAACAGTTGAGTTGTTGTTTTGTTAAGTGTTGGCTGAATTTTTCACGCTAATTTAAAGCGAAAACAAGAGAGACATCGATTTCTTTAATTTTGTCTGTTTCCTTCCTCCCTTTATTTACAGCCTGGCTTTTACTCATTTGTGCGCTGTTTATTTCACCCTGTAGCAGTCCCTCAGGTTGTGTGTGGGTTCGTGTTTGCCTTCGTCCATGCCTGTTTTGCATATGTGAAAGGACGGCTGACATGATGAACAGGGTTTCTGTCCGTCTTTCTAATAGAGGCGCCCGATCATTTTGTCTCCCTCTTCCACAAGATGGAAGAAGGTGTACGGAATAAACACAGTATAGATCACAATCGCCCTGCGGATGCCTCTTCATTCTTCCCCGCTTGATTGATGAGGAGGAGGAGAAGGAGAGAGAGAGAGACAATCAAATGTGCAAAATTGACACAGCTATTTAGCAGCTAGATGTGCATAATTATGCTAAAAATGTGTTTTGCGCACTTAAAAATTGGCAACAATCACTTACCCTAGAGAGGGCAACACACACACACACACACACACACACACACACGCTAATCATAATAATAGCGTTTGTTAGCAGGCCCGGTTGAAAGCTACGGTGTTGACAAGAAAATGTTTTGGAAATCAGCATTTATTCACTTAACGTTATTAGAATCTTCCAAGGAAATATGAATGCTCTGCCCCGCCGTTGTCCTCTCCCCTAATAACATTTCATGTACATGTTCTGCTACAAGGCACATGGTCGGGAGAGATGAAGGGTGGGGTGGGGTGGGGGGCTCCACCACAAACCCCGGCTGGCTAATCAAAAGATTTAGCAGAGCCCTGGAGTTGGAGACTCATCACCGTGCTGCACTAGTTGAAGAGGGGAGGTCTAATTATGTCCTGAGGGCTGAGAGGGTCTTCTCTCTCTACCAACATACTTCTATCTGCTTCCCTTACAAACACACATGGACTGTTTCTGCTAACTATCAGTGACACACACACATTCAGGGGTTAGCTGAGCTCCGGCCCCAGCTTGTTTATCATCTCCACATCCTCTGACAGCTCCACTTTTCCCTCTTCACACAGGAGCCCGTTTGGCCGTGGAGGCCAGGTGACAGATAAGCTGATGGACACTCCACGTCCAGGCCTAGAACAACTCCGACCTTTGTAAACACAGTTAATCGGTGACTCATTTTGAGTCCCAGGACCTCTGTTGCATTGGAAGGTTATCTCCATTTAAAAGTGGAGTCTGGACCCTGCAGGCATGTGGACAGGATAGTAAGCTTGTGTGACCTTGTTAGCCCTTTGTGTATGCAGAAACCTCAAAGCTGCCCCTGGTTAAAGGTTAACACTCCACATACTAAAACGGCTTTTGTAGTCGTCGACCTCTGAAAGTGTGGATCTCATCACCCGTGTAAGTATACCAGTCTTAAAGCATACATTCTACTACCAAGCTGTTTTTTAGGGGAGAATTGAGAAGAGCTGGGGCCTCATGTACTAAGAATTGCGTGGATTTCCATCTGAAACATGGCGTACGCTAGAATCCAGAAACTGTCGTACGCACAAAAAAAAATCAGATGTATCAAAGTGTGCTTACGCATGGATCCAAGCACTTTTCCTTTGTACATCCCAATCAACGTGGAATTGAGCGCACATGTGGAAGTGCTAAACTCCTCCCTGTGCACGCCCCCATTTAAATATGCAAATGATTTTAAATAGGGCCTGCACCGGGGATTCCCCTCTCTGCACCATCAGATCTAGAAAATGAGTAAAGGGAAGAAGCGCAACTTCACCGAGTCTGAGCTCGAAACGCTCTTAAACCAAGTCGAGACTAGAAGAACGTATTATTTGGTAGCCTCTCATCAGGCATAAACACACAAAAAAGAAATGTGAGTGGGAGCGTGTGTGTGTGAGGCAGTGAACGTTGTGGGGTCGGAGCAGCGCACAATCCCTGAAATAAAAAAGAAATGGTCCGACGTGAAGGTGGAGGTGAAGAGGATGATTTCGGCTCACCGCCGAAGCGTGACTGCAACGGGCGGGGGGACAGGAGGATATTAATATATTATATATTATATTATTATATATATTAATGACTGCAGAAGTGCGCCGTGGCTACTGCAGTGTGACATTTCCAACTTTACGCACGCGTTTATCGACACAAATACTGAACACAAGGAGACAATAAAGGGCTTGTTAGATAGCTCTGCCGCTCTATTTTCACCAGGGAAAAACAAATGCACATATTTGAATGCACGTGCCCAAATGGGCATTGTGCTGGTTTACATTCGGGGCGCAATTAAACGGATACATTTACTCACCGAGAAGCCACCCATCGCGCACCGTGCCAGCCTCCAGCCTGTAACCAACCATGCTTTTAGTAAGAATGAACGAGTCATGCGTTGAACCAGGCCACCTTGCCACGATGTTGGTGAGCTGCATTTGCGCATCACATATTATTTGAACATTTATTGAATGAAAATGTTTCCATGTTTTCGGCCGCAGCTCTGCGCACAGCTCCAGTAACACTGGCCTCGGCAACTTAAAACGACTCATGAGCCAGTTGTCGTCATTTGCTAACATATCCTCCCGTTCTCTAAACACCCTCTCACGTCTGATGTTACCGTTTGCGATGTCTTCTAACAAGGCCAAGGCTGCCATTGTTAATGCCATTTTTTCATCACTTTGCGCATGCTTTTATATCCATCCATATGATTGTAAATACGTGTGTGTTAATTGACCATTAATGTGTCTCTGATGTGCACATTACTCTGAGGACTAATTGTTTTCACATAATTAACAGTTTCCCAGCATCACCTCAGAGTGTCGCCAAAGGAACAATAGCTGTAGAAACGTGCGTACACCAGCCATGAAGCTGCCGTGGGACACCGCACATTTCCACGCTCATTTCACTTTTGATACATCTGAACGTTGGCGTGGAAAATAACGTACGCCACGTTTTTGTGCGTACGCAACATTGATACATGAGGCCCCTGTTGTCTATGACCCGAGTCCCGCTTCACAAAAGCCCAGATTACAATCAGCTGAAAATGTATCCAACGCACATTCACTGCATTTACATGCAAACAAGAAAGGCAGTGTAGATGGGAAATTGCACATTCACTAAAAACTAACGACATGGGGTTAGAAATCAGTTGTCTTCCCTGCCCGAACCTATAATTGGCACCATGGTTACTCATTTTAAAGAATAGTTTTGAATTTTGCATTTTAAAGAATTTAGACTTTCATGTCTGCACATTGAGACACTAATGGGTCACATTCCTCCTCCATACTCCCCACTTAAAAATTGGCAACAATCACTTACCCTAGAGAGGGCAACACACACACACACACACACACACACACACACGCTAATCATAATAATAGCGTTTGTTAGCAGGCCCGGTTGAAAGCTACGGTGTTGACAAGAAAATGTTTTGGAAATCAGCATTTATTCACTTAACGTTATTAGAATCTTCCAAGGAAATATGAATGCTCTGCCCCGCCGTTGTCCTCTCCCCTAATAACATTTCATGTACATGTTCTGCTACAAGGCACATGGTCGGGAGAGATGAAGGGTGGGGTGGGGTGGGGGGCTCCACCACAAACCCCGGCTGGCTAATCAAAAGATTTAGCAGAGCCCTGGAGTTGGAGACTCATCACCGTGCTGCACTAGTTGAAGAGGGGAGGTCTAATTATGTCCTGAGGGCTGAGAGGGTCTTCTCTCTCTACCAACATACTTCTATCTGCTTCCCTTACAAACACACATGGACTGTTTCTGCTAACTATCAGTGACACACACACATTCAGGGGTTAGCTGAGCTCCGGCCCCAGCTTGTTTATCATCTCCACATCCTCTGACAGCTCCACTTTTCCCTCTTCACACAGGAGCCCGTTTGGCCGTGGAGGCCAGGTGACAGATAAGCTGATGGACACTCCACGTCCAGGCCTAGAACAACTCCGACCTTTGTAAACACAGTTAATCGGTGACTCATTTTGAGTCCCAGGACCTCTGTTGCATTGGAAGGTTATCTCCATTTAAAAGTGGAGTCTGGACCCTGCAGGCATGTGGACAGGATAGTAAGCTTGTGTGACCTTGTTAGCCCTTTGTGTATGCAGAAACCTCAAAGCTGCCCCTGGTTAAAGGTTAACACTCCACATACTAAAACGGCTTTTGTAGTCGTCGACCTCTGAAAGTGTGGATCTCATCACCCGTGTAAGTATACCAGTCTTAAAGCATACATTCTACTACCAAGCTGTTTTTTAGGGGAGAATTGAGAAGAGCTGGGGCCTCATGTACTAAGAATTGCGTGGATTTCCATCTGAAACATGGCGTACGCTAGAATCCAGAAACTGTCGTACGCACAAAAAAAAATCAGATGTATCAAAGTGTGCTTACGCATGGATCCAAGCACTTTTCCTTTGTACATCCCAATCAACGTGGAATTGAGCGCACATGTGGAAGTGCTAAACTCCTCCCTGTGCACGCCCCCATTTAAATATGCAAATGATTTTAAATAGGGCCTGCACCGGGGATTCCCCTCTCTGCACCATCAGATCTAGAAAATGAGTAAAGGGAAGAAGCGCAACTTCACCGAGTCTGAGCTCGAAACGCTCTTAAACCAAGTCGAGACTAGAAGAACGTATTATTTGGTAGCCTCTCATCAGGCATAAACACACAAAAAAGAAATGTGAGTGGGAGCGTGTGTGTGTGAGGCAGTGAACGTTGTGGGGTCGGAGCAGCGCACAATCCCTGAAATAAAAAAGAAATGGTCCGACGTGAAGGTGGAGGTGAAGAGGATGATTTCGGCTCACCGCCGAAGCGTGACTGCAACGGGCGGGGGGACAGGAGGATATTAATATATTATATATTATATTATTATATATATTAATGACTGCAGAAGTGCGCCGTGGCTACTGCAGTGTGACATTTCCAACTTTACGCACGCGTTTATCGACACAAATACTGAACACAAG
The DNA here is from genome assembly GCA_029853015.1 of Chelidonichthys spinosus. NCBI lineage: Eukaryota > Metazoa > Chordata > Actinopteri > Perciformes > Triglidae > Chelidonichthys > Chelidonichthys spinosus. The sequence continues at coordinate 9,457,826 of CM056837.1, forward strand.
GAGACAATAAAGGGCTTGTTAGATAGCTCTGCCGCTCTATTTTCACCAGGGAAAAACAAATGCACATATTTGAATGCACGTGCCCAAATGGGCATTGTGCTGGTTTACATTCGGGGCGCAATTAAACGGATACATTTACTCACCGAGAAGCCACCCATCGCGCACCGTGCCAGCCTCCAGCCTGTAACCAACCATGCTTTTAGTAAGAATGAACGAGTCATGCGTTGAACCAGGCCACCTTGCCACGATGTTGGTGAGCTGCATTTGCGCATCACATATTATTTGAACATTTATTGAATGAAAATGTTTCCATGTTTTCGGCCGCAGCTCTGCGCACAGCTCCAGTAACACTGGCCTCGGCAACTTAAAACGACTCATGAGCCAGTTGTCGTCATTTGCTAACATATCCTCCCGTTCTCTAAACACCCTCTCACGTCTGATGTTACCGTTTGCGATGTCTTCTAACAAGGCCAAGGCTGCCATTGTTAATGCCATTTTTTCATCACTTTGCGCATGCTTTTATATCCATCCATATGATTGTAAATACGTGTGTGTTAATTGACCATTAATGTGTCTCTGATGTGCACATTACTCTGAGGACTAATTGTTTTCACATAATTAACAGTTTCCCAGCATCACCTCAGAGTGTCGCCAAAGGAACAATAGCTGTAGAAACGTGCGTACGCCAGCCATGAAGCTGCCGTGGGACACCGCACATTTCCACGCTCATTTCACTTTTGATACATCTGAACGTTGGCGTGGAAAATAACGTACGCCACGTTTTTGTGCGTACGCAACATTGATACATGAGGCCCCTGTTGTCTATGACCCGAGTCCCGCTTCACAAAAGCCCAGATTACAATCAGCTGAAAATGTATCCAACGCACATTCACTGCATTTACATGCAAACAAGAAAGGCAGTGTAGATGGGAAATTGCACATTCACTAAAAACTAACGACATGGGGTTAGAAATCAGTTGTCTTCCCTGCCCGAACCTATAATTGGCACCATGGTTACTCATTTTAAAGAATAGTTTTGAATTTTGCATTTTAAAGAATTTAGACTTTCATGTCTGCACATTGAGACACTAATGGGTCACATTCCTCCTCCATACTCCCCATGAACAAGCCTTTCTCCTCATTAGTGACTTGGAAGATATCCAGTTGATGTGACTGTCCTTTTATGGTGAATTGTCCTGCATTCTAGGGGGTTCACATTAAAAAACGGACTCTCAGATGATATGCGCGTGCTGTGGACACTCTCAGATGCTTTACACAATGGAAAGCTGGAAATAAAATCTTGATGATGTGATTAGAGCTCTGGAAAGATCTCGGAAAACCAAACAAAACAAATATCTAAAGAGATATATTTCTCTACAACCCTGTGCAAATGTTGTCATTGTATGTTTCATATCAGCCTTCCATCACAGTTGCAGAAATAATAACTGAACAAGGGATTAAATATAACAACCGCCCGTAACACACTTTCTTGCATAACATTACAAGTAACTAGTAACGTTAACAACTGTAACAATATTAAGTGCAAAGTCATCGTTTACCTTTGGTTTCACACGGGCGGCGGTGAAAGTCCTGTTTGTTTCACCCATTCACCAAATCTACCACTTATTCCATTCACGTCTTGCACGTTATACTTTTTATTATACCACATAAAGTTACGTTGTTCTGTGTCACTAGCTCTGACCGAATGCTAAAACTTCCAGATTCAGAGTGGTTTGCAGAAATGTACAATGCCATTCCTGCCATTTCCCCCCTGGCGACTGGGCTTTTTGACTTTCTTTTTGTAAAGTTTGATTGGCAGCCCCATTTCAAACGCACAGTGTGAGAGGCGTCCAACGTTGCTCATTTCCTGTGAGTATGAAAAGGTATTATGTGGATTCCTTAGACAACAGTACAGTGTGACGTCAGTATGTAGTTTGTACGTGCTGATTCCATCTCTTCCGTTTCAGCTCTTGCAGTATAATCATGCTTGGACCACTCAATGGCGTGCATAGAGTGGACTGATTTCAGGGATCTATTTATAAGAGGATGTGAGTCATAACGTCTGTCATATGCTGCAGTCATGCCTGAAGGCATTGTTATGCAGAGTTGTTAAAACGTCACAAACCTGGTTATGTCAAGAAATCGGCTTTGTGAAGTTGTGTTTCGCTCAACCGTCCAGTCATGGAGACCAGGTTTCTAATGAGGTTACAGAAAGCCCACAAGGTTCCTTGAGTGCATGTCAACTCACTGACTCAAGAATGACCAAACTCAGTCAGTAAGGTCAGACATGTGGCCTCGGGCAGGTAATAACAGCTTTGACACGTGTGTCTGTGACATTTGCACATGTTGCCCAACCCTGCCGTCTTACTTGGAGTGTAATGTTTCAATATTTGCCCTGCCCCACAACTCTTTTTCGTAGTTCTGGGTGAAATTTGATCACTCAAGATCCTATCTATTTGATTTCTCAAAGTTCTAATATAACCTCTTCCACATGAGGCTTTTTATTGCCGCTCAGGGAGACAAGCTTTATTTGCAAGCTGTTTGCTGTAGCAAATCGTTATTGCTCCATGGCATTTCAATTGAATATGATATCCAGTTATTGTGTCATTCACTGTGCCTCAGACGTGACTCCAATAGGAAACTAAGATATTGAAATCGGGATTTTAATAAAGGGTGCTTAAGATATGATTCTACCTGGAGAGGGAAGGAAAAATCCAACAATAGTATGCTGAAGAATAGTATTCTCCAACTGATAACTCTTAATCTTAAGCACTCAAAACATCCAAGTGCAAAGATAGAGGTTTTGCTGAAAGCTCAGGTACGTTTTGCAAGATATTGCAGTAGTAGTGTGATTTGTCAATATTTCCTCCAACTGCTGTGCTACTTTAAGGTTATTGTGCTTTATTTAAAGTCTAACTTCAACCCCAGGTCTGAGCCTAAATCCACCCACTGCATACTTCTCAAAATGCAAAAAATGACCTCAATGAGACATTTAGGAAACAATTAGCAGGCTTACATATGCTAGCTAACTAGCCAGATGGTAAGTTAGCTATGCTGTGATTGTAATGCTACAAAGTGGTAACTGAAAAGGAAAAACGATAAACTCTGTGGGGGGAGAAAAAGAGTCCGATTGAGACAATAGACTCGTTCTAGATGAGTCGGCCTGCACAGAATCGATCACAATGCATGCCGGTTAGCTTTGTGTCTGACTTGATCCCGACTTGCTCTGACTTCATGCAAACGTGGGAAACGATAATCTCACAAGATCAAGACGGCTGCAGTTTTTGGAGCCAGGCGCCACAGTTGCTCTCAACCGACTGCAAGCCCGGGCATGATGGGAAATGCCTGGCTCTCGCCTCATCTAAGAGCTGATTGGCTCTTAGTTTTAACAACAAATAACATTTTCAGTCGAAAATGCAAATTTCCTGTGTGAGTCTCATGGGCTCATCATTTGTGCAATTAAAGTTAAATCGGTTAACAAACATATCTCAGGTGGTTGATAATATTAATAATAATCATAACAGCAACAATAAAAGAGGTTATTTATATAGCCCTTATCAAAACGAGCAATTACCCTACGGTGTGCTTTAAGAGGCAGACATAATATAAAAAAAAAACAGATACACGATTATTACATTAACTGTCAAACCGTACTCATGTGTACTAGATTCTATGATACTACCTCAACAGCAGATACACTACTATACCGTATAGTATTTTATATACATTATGCTCATACATTACTTCTATTTGGTGGCATTATTTTATATTTTATATTTTTATACTTATTTGACTCTTTCTTTCTTCTCTTTCTCTTATGAAGCAAATGCAGCTCTACAATTTCCCAAGGGGTGAATAAAGTATTCTGATTAAATAAATGCGAATTTGGTCGCAAACTCACAATAGCCTACAGATCGCGTCTAACAGGATGTAACTTTTTCTATGACTTCTTGTCAAATCTTTGAAGGCCGATGGAAACTGTCCGACTGGAATGCAACTTTTAGGCTCCGCCCCCTGCTGGTCTTCCTGCTCTCGTCTACTTTCCAGGCGAGGCACAGTTCATCACGAACAAGCCTAACATTCTTTAATTTCATTCAATAGATGAGTCCCAAAGGGTCGACTCTATCTCAGTGCCTTGAGCCTTGCAAGATTCAGGCTGATTTAAGACCAGGGATTGCTGTTTCGAGCCATTCAACCATGAAATGTGTCTTATTATACATTTGGAAAGAGATGTTAATATTACCACTGACATTGATGTTTCATCATATCATTTAGTTTAAAGCTTAAAAAACATGCTTTCAAGTTGCAGTTCACCACAGTGCACACACACATGCATGATATTTAACTTAGTTAGTTTTGCTGACTACGAGCAAAAAGAAAGTGTCATCCTGCACAATGCTGCGGTGGCCAGTCAAATATGTGCAACCGCACATGTAACATGAATGCTGTATTTCTACAGTTTACCACTGTAACTAATATACTGTAAAATATATCATATTTACTTTTGCAATATCACTCTTCTCTCATTGTTTCTCAGTTTTCTAACCCGATGTGCAGTGTTTTGGCATCAGATCAGCCCTCAGGGGGCCATATTGTTGTAATAGGAATAGAAAGTGAGCCAAAGCAGCCCCTTGCAGTTTTACAATGCAAGACTTATTTCACTCTCAATGCTGACTTAAATTGGTGAGTTTGCAGTAAAAGCCTTTTTGGGCAGCGATGGTGGTACAGTGGTGAGCTGAGCTGCCTTCCAAGCAGCTGACCTGTGTTTGATTCCTGTTCCACTGAGAGTGTACTGTTGTCTCAGTGGAGTGGTGCAAGAGCAGCATAGTGGTGTTTAAAGCCAAGTGCATAACGCATGTCGACGTTGCTATATGTTTGTTCATCTATTTCTTTTTATTGGATACTTCATCATTATTTCTATTACTCCTGGCTTCTCCCTGTTAAATGCTACATTTGTAAACGTCCCTGCTGAGATGTTTCAGATGCAACTTGGAAGAAATCAAAGCAAACAAAGCGATGCTTTGACAATAATTGTTGACTGGGCAAACTTCATTTTGTGTGTTGTTTCAGAGTTGAGATATCCATTTAAGGTGCATGTTGGATACGATGTTTTCTCTACATTTAACAAGCATTCAGTAAATACTGGAGCTTGCTACACAGTAGTTTGCATTGTCTCTGAACAAAGTAACCATCTCCTTTAAGTGTGCCTTCCTGCTGTTGGGGACGCAGCATGATTACGAAAAAAAAGCCTTATTATTGAATGAACTCTTTGTCAAAACAACATGATTATTTTTGGTTGCTCTGTAAGCAAAATCCATCTGGTATCCCCCCCAGGTTTGACTCCTGCAATGTTGGGCTGTTTTGTTTTTTGTGGGAGTCAAAAGCCATTTCTCCCGTGAATGTACACTCGGAATATCAGTTTCTGCTTCGCAATGGAAAACAAAGTGGAGCTTTCCCTCAAGATGCCTGGGATTTAATGAGGTCATAGTTCATATCTAAAAGCGTTTGTGTAGTAATGGTGGTATAGTGGTGAGATGACCTGTTGTGTTCATTCCCAGCCAACGCAAATTCCTCCTCCCAGGGACAGAATACAGTGGAACTGTGTTGTTGTCAGCAATGTGTCGTGGTGTGAGTCTGAAAATGTTGTCACAGCCGTTTCCCACATTCTTTGGTGGTCTACCGGCATTTCGACCAGCTTTTCGGGTTTCAATGCTAAAGATTTGTTGCTGTGTCAGCCGGGGGGGGAAATAAAGTTTTGTCTCTCAACTTTGTCAGTGTTTAATAACGGAGTGTATGAACATGAAATGTATGAACTGTAGGAGGTGTGAATCGGTGAATCTGACACTATTTAAAAAGTCGGAAGAGTTCATGACTAAGCCCGACGTCCCCGGTGCTTATCTTTGCAAGCCCGCCGCTATGATGAATATGTCACCAAACCTGACCGAAATGTGTCCACAATGCTCTGCTTGCTGCTGTTTGGACACACAGACAATTTTTTTTTTATCTGCTCGCTGTCAAATTGTTGTGGGACACCCAGCACGGCAACACACATCAAGCAAACACAGACACACACACACACACACACACCTTATCACAGCAGTGGGAGGTGGGTTTGAAGCTGTGACAAACAGTCCAGCCAGCTGAAGCTATCCATGGAGAGCTTTTCTGTTCTGTTGTTTGATGCTGTTTTAGTAATTAACTCAGACAAAAGCTCCAGCAGTTCCCTTCTGATGTGCACTCAACACGCACACATTCCGCATCTATCCTGCCTGATAAACAGTGGCTGGGGACGGGCAGAATGTGTCGGTGGCATGAATAGCTTCATTCAGAAGTCGTTTCAAAGCGAGCATGTGGGAATCTGTGGGAATCTCTGTTTGTCGATGAGTGAGGTCTGAACCGTACAACATTAGCCAATACTAAACATACATCTCGTATCTTTACACATCTGGAAACGTGAGACTCGCTCAGCAATATGTGGGGGTCCCTGCAATGTAAATATGTCAGTTTATTAATTCTTGGAGTTTTTGCCCTGCAGACAGCAGGTAACAGGTATATTAGCATTTTTACTGCTCTGGAATAATTCATTTTGCACTTGCCAAAAATGTTTTATGGCTAAAGCTGATTTTAAAGTGGAGATTTAAAGAGTATCTATCTTCCATATTGTGATTTATTCAGCTGACGGGACATAACGGGTGAAATTTGATTTTATCCTGGAAAAGATTAGCTCACCAACTCTCCAGCTCTGTGCTGAGCTGAAGTTGCAGATTGATTGATGGACGGCTGTCATGAGATTATTGGTTGGAATTGGTTGGTCGCTGATGTAAGCATGTGTCATATTTTGTTTTCCAAGAAGAAAAAGAGACACAAGGGAATATCTGTTTTTGTGATTTGTTTGGGATATATTGTTGAACAGGTGCACATTGTGACCAGGGATACAATCTAAGTGGGTTAAACGGGCATTATTCATTGCAGCTCAACTTTAAAGTGGTATTCCCATTTTGTTTTGCACTCACATAAAGCTTGGGGACATATTTAAAAAGAACCATTTAAAATCAAAGCAGCAGAGGCCAGGATATCGACACTGATATCCTAAAATTGTGGGGTACTTAATTTCCCATAATGCATACTGGATAGCATATTTAATTAGACCTCACTTGCTTCCTTCTGTCAAACCCCGCTCCACTACTTTGCAATGCAGGATTTCTGTTTTTTAAGCTCAGGCATCCCCTGATGACATCATCAGGGTTACTTTTCAAACACATATTCAAGTGCTTTTGCAGGAGTAATTGCGAAATGGGCTTTGATTTAATAAAACTTCAGGATTGTAATCAGCGTGGGTCAATATAGCTCGGTGAGTTTTTGCTAAAAGGCAGCATTAAAAAGAGTTGGTCCATTTGTGCTCCATCAAGCGGCCTTGGACCCCCTGATGAACACTTGAGACCCCCTGAAAGCCTCACCAGCATAAACTCATTGAGCTATCCTGTGACTGCTTCAGACAAAATTGCGAAATGGGCTTTGATTTAATAAAACTTCAGGATTGTAATCAGCGTGGGTCAATATAGCTAAAAAAAAAATTAATGTGGGGCAATTCAAGGGATAAAAAAGATGTCCAAAATCAACGGCACATTGGACCCTGATGAACAACTTTGTAGACCCTGAAAGCCTCACCAGCATATCACGGTTCATTGAGCTATGTTTGACAAGACGATAGGCAAAACAAACGTCGGCTGGTTTACTACAGCGGTATGAACCCAATATTAAAAAAAAAATTAATTGCAATTAAAGGATAAAAAAGATGCCAAAATAACCACATGATGATGACAATTTGTAAAAAGTCTGATATCACGGTTCGTTAGGTATGTTTGCAAGACGATAGGCAAACAACTTTTAAAATGCCTGTTTTCACAATGGAGTTTAGGTCATTCAGAGGTAGGCTACGTGTAACTAACGTGAGCTGCTCCATCTGTGAGACAAACAGCTACAACCATGCATCTGGCAGAAACCATTGTCTGATTCAATGATGACCAGGAGACAGTCTCTGGTTTCTACACATGGTTGGGTTTGTTCTCTGTACTAATGTGAGCTTCTATCTGTGAGACCACAGCTACAATATGCTTTGTCTCCATGTCTGATTCAATGATGACAGGAGAAGAATCTCAATGATAGGCTTTTGCGTCACAGTGTCAAGCAAATTTCTATTTTCCTCATTTGCGTTGCATTTGCGTCATTTGTGCCAACAAACATCTACTCTACTAACTTTGGTTCACGTTTGGTGTGAACACAGCTTAACACTGGAGCTCAAGGATTGGGTGAACCCAAATGGAAAATGGCTATTTTGAACACTGGTTGTAACTTTAAGTCAACAAAGACACCTGCTGATCTGACCTGAAACTAAAAAAAATGGAATGTTTTGCCAGTTAGATATTCTTCTCTGAAGTGGCAAGAAGAAAACATGCAACCCAAAATACAGACAGTTATTGGTTTGTCTGATGTCTGCAGAAAAACAGCACCAATGACAGACTTTGTTGATCGCCTAATGGTGCGTAACACTATTTACACTTGTCACATTGGAGGTCAGCAGCCAGACACAAACTTGTACTTTTCCAACTGTATTTATTCAATGCCGTTTTACGTCTGGAGTGTTCAGTGAAACAGGAGAGCTGTGTTTTCATGTTTGGAGAGGGGGTCCTTGGCAAATAACTAAATATCCCTTTCGTGAGGTGATTCTGCGTTTGAGGAGGTGAACCTCAATCCATGCTGTTTGGTTTTGCTTTCATAGCGTTCATTGTCCTCCTCTGGTTTGACATCTTACCCTCTATATTTATAGGGAGACTCAAATGTTTATATTCAAAGGTCAAAGGAAAAATTTACCATTTCTTTTGCACAATAAACATTACATTTAGTGGTTACGTCAACCGTGAAATCGTGTAACCAGTTTGAATGTGGGCCACTGGAATGAAGCCCTCTGAATCCCGGATTAAATAAGCAATAAAAGTAGTAAGTTTCCACAAACGTCTTATTGAATCATCCGATATATGAGATAAACCTCTGACACTGAACTCTAGACTGCCCTCTCCGAAGAAGAAACCTCCACCCGCATTGAAAAACCCAAATAGATTCCAAGCGTTACATCGTGCGGCCAAGCCAAATAAAACATTCCACATGTAGTGGTATCAGAGGAGCTTTGGGAGAGTTGTGGGTTCAGCGTGGCAGACTGTCAAAGCCATTCCCAAAGCAGCATCACATCTAAGTGAGGTCATTTTGTCGAATCACCCCCTGAAGCGAATCGCCTAAAAGGCCCCTAATAACTTTATTAGCATATATATCAAGGCCAGACTGGTCTTGCTCAATATGTGTGGGGAGACTTGGAAGCCATCTGCTGTGCTGCTCTTCCACTCTCCTCATTCGTTTTGACCTACAGTCATCGCCGGCTCCTGTTTCCTTTTTTTCCCTCCGCCTTGTTTCCCCGCCCGTCTTCATTAAACTTGTCAAGTTCCCGCTGCAGCTATGCCAGCCCTGCATGATGCTCTGCCGTTCTCATCACCGTGCCCTTCAGTTGCCTGGAAACTGAGTGTGACGAAGACATGTGAAGAGGCAGAGAACACCCTCTGACACAAAGTAAACACCAGACCTTGTTATATAAAGTATATAGGAAGTTTTTTGAATGAAAGCGAGGTGCAATTAGGGGAACCGTGGGGTGGATCGACATTTCCTTTTCAGTATGCAGTGTTGATGCGTCGGCGTCCTCTGTGGTTGGGTCTGCGGCTGATATACGATTCCAGACCATAAATGTCTGGACAGTTAATATCCTTGATGTCTGAGCCAACCAAGGACACTTGGATTACACCTTTTTCAATCAGCATGAGGACAATAATCTACACTTCATGGCCACAGCAACAAGTCTGTTTTTTTTTACGTGGCAACACTATAGTTTTTATATTCATGCTAACTTGGTAAGGTTTAGGGAAGCGGTTTGGGTTAAAACCTTCAACTGTATATAAAGATGGACGACTGGTCTCCATTTCTTCCCACTACCAAAGTATCCAGGATACGGGAGCTAGCATCTTGTGCTTTTGACATCATTTGGAGTCGTGGAATCAAGGTCCCGCCAATTTTGTGAGCCGAGCCACCTAGCAGCTACGTTAGCACCACCGTAGCCGTTTGGCTAGAAAAATACTACTAAACATGATACCTCTGTGAATACATTTACGGTCAAATGTTCACATTCTATTCCACAATCTTGTGCCCCGTGTTTCAGAAACTTTGCTTGGCATGGACATGAAAGATCCGACAGCGCTGGCTAACCTTACTGTCAGTGGAGATGTTGCTAAGCTAGCTAGCGACACGGTCAGTGATAGTGAATAGTGCTTACAATGGACATATAGTCTACCCCCTGCATATCCTATAAAACTGTGTTCCTGATTAAACCGGGCCAATAATGTGTTGTGCAGCCTATAGTGTATAGCATGTATAACAGTACTTTGTAATGATGTATGTATACAATGCTAAGACATTACATTAATAATTGTTGAGATTCATATTTTAATTCTGTTTTGACATTTGTACATCACAATTTCTCAACATAATATTAAACAAACTGGAAGATTAATATTTTCTTAATGTAGGTTGTATTCATGTTCTGGTGGATTTTTGGAAGAAAAAAGTTTGGGATCAAACCTTTTCGGGGGCCCCCTGCAGTAACTCTGCGGACCACTAGGGGTCCTGGACCCCTTGTTGAAGATCTCTGATGTAGGGTGTTTGAGTCATACATACCATTATTTGAGGACTCTTAATGGCCTGTAGGTGTAAATGTGAGTGTTGATGGTTGTATGATGTTGGATCCAAGGTAAGGGAGCGATCGTGATCATGCAGAGTTAAGAAACAGGAAATGTTCGTGTTAAAGACATTTTTTCAGCCCATATACCTACGCCGACTCTGTCGCTCTGCCAGTGAGTCAGTACTATGGCCATGAGAGGGCTTCGTCACTTGAACATGTGGTTTTCCCAGACTGACCACATGTCATGCATTGTCCCGAACTGCCATGGTATTGTCTTAAGGGGTTTTGATAAATTCTTTGTTTAGTCTCATTGAATCTGGGTTATTTTTTCTCTTTGGCCAAATGTGTTTGTGAAGATCCGAACTCACCTCAAGACCCTTGAGGAAGTGGTCTTGGTCAGGTCACAAATGAGTTGTTTGTGGTGGGAAGATGAAAAACTATGAGATATCATCAGATGCTGCAGCATGAAAAACAGCCCAGACCAAACGTTAATGTGTGCATTACCCAGACTTAATTTTTGCCAAACAGCGTATGTCCAAGTCACACTAAACTGTAAAAGTGAGTGTTCACGTCTGACCCTCTTGAAAAGTTTTCTGCAGAAAACCATGGGAAAAAGCTGAAATTATCCAATTTTGTTTCCTCGCAGTCATTATAAAGTGATTTCATGGTTCTGCCAAGTGCATTTTCAGGAGATCACAAAATAGTAGCAGAGGAAAAATAATTGTGGATGGTGGAGAAACAACTGCATAAGAAAATATAATAACAAAAACAATATAGCGAATAATGACATGGACTGTGATGTGGAATATACTGCTGTAGAAAGAGGTGCTGGTGGTTTTCATTGTGAGGATCCGAACCCATATCCAACATTTGATCATATGTGTGTGTGTTTGTGCTTCAATGAGCTGAGGACTGATTATGTATTTATGGCTCACGTTCAGACTGTATCAAGAGCCGTACATCACCGAAGCCGTTTAGACAACACTGTGCGGCTGTGCACAGTTTATGCACAGCAAATCACTTCCATTCGTTCAGTCAGAATCTACACAAAACATTTACAAATACGCTGTCAAACATAATGCGATGTGTTACGCTCACAACATTAACACAGTTTGTCTTGTAGACGGATGACCCGACATGAACAAGCACATTCATCCATCCTGCGTGCTCGAAAATGTTCCCACCAACACTGACGGGGTTGGACAGCTGAAGCCGCTGCAACGGCCCAAACTGCACCGACCGACTGCTTAATTGGTTTATTATTGCCACTGGTCAAAAAAAAGTTAATAATAAATGGACTCAAGAAAATGTTTTATTTCAGTAGAAGGACCCGCATGTTCCACAACAAAGCAGTCCGTCACTGTGTCAGAGTCCAGCCCAGTGGAACGACGAATCGATCCAATTTGACAGAACACATCTGCTGACAGCCAAAGTTCAACTCTCCAAGAGTTTTGAGCAACCCAATTGAAAATAATATATATATTTTTCCTTTATATATATTTATATTGGGACAGTGGTTAAATATGGGTTTTCTCCATTAATACTTGATATTGGCCTATATAGAATATGAAGCATGTTTTGCTGTTTATTGCATGTGTAACATTTGTAGAAGGATTGTGAACTTTAATAAAACAATTGTGGAACTTGATGTAATCTATTTTTTTAATATTATTCATTATTCTCAATCTCTTGCCTTGCCTTCCTCATGTGATCACACACAAAAAAAATGCTAATTTTTAAAAGTGCAATAGCACAAAATGCTGTCAACATAAAAAAAAATAGGCTACAGTATTTGCCTACTAGTCGGGCTAAGAAAACTGTATTTCTCCTGAGTCGTCTACTGCTCATTTTCCTGCCTTTCAAATTGACAAGCTGCCAAAATGAAGTTCCTGTGGTCTTGGAATAATTATTTTTGCTATAAAGCCAAGGCAATTTGTGTAAGACGTTTAGCGTAAACAATCCTTCACACCTAGCGCTGTGATTGTCTCGTTACCTTTAGTTGTCAGCGTCTGATCTCCAGCAGATTTCGGTTCAACAGTGAAAGAATGTGTCAGATGAGAAGCAGGAGGACATGCAGGATTTCCTGCCCTCCATCAGTTCATCACTGCAGACAGCGAGTCTGAAAAAACACCATATCAAATGCCATCAGTCCTACTTGTCAACCCGCTGCCCGTTGTAATTTTGTCAATCCGATGTCCCATCATTTTTTTTTTCTTTAAAAAAAAACAAAACCAGGGCCGGCCGTTCCGTGCATCACTGCTACGCAGCGGCTGACGTTAAATCGATACGGGGGGTCATGCATTCGCGGGTCGCTCCGTGGCTACAGAGCTAATGACAAAACAAGACAAATTAAGTGTCTGCTTAGGCGCACTTCCTCGGCTTGACAGGATGATGGGGGCGGCGTAATGGGAAAAGAGGGGAAGAGCAGACAAGAAGCCATATAGCAGAGAAGGACGGCCCTCGTTTGGAGAGTTGTTTGGATCTGCTGCACACAGTGTGACACTGATTACCACCAGCATGTCAGGGCAGGATAACCTCTGTACGTATGTGTCATGATGGGTTTATATGCGCGTTCGCGTTTGCCTTAAGGCCCCACGGCGAGGATGCACAGACCGGGCCTGATAAAACAGGCCGAGCCGTATCACCACATCAGACGCCGGCAGTGAAACAAATGGGGTCACACAAGGTCAACAGCATCACAATGTCGGTCTCAGTCTGCTGCTGGTATGACTGTTGGTCTTGCAGAAACGCGGGAGCTGATAAACCAACAGCTCAGCTCTGACTCGCAAAACAAACACAGAATAGCGGCTCATAGTCTGGCGTGTGAATCATATCAGTGACTTTACAGAGCCTGAAACGACTGTGCCCGAAATTAAGCAAGACTGCAGCTTGCGTTGGTTTGTGTTCTTCTCATGCCAGGTTTTTTTTTTTTTTTTTTTTTTTTTTTTTAGTGTTTGCTGAAACCTTGTGGCAATTTACACCCAGCCATATGTCTAGTCTGTGAGCACTGTTGCATCGCAGCCATCAAATCCTTTTTTTGGCCTTTTAAAAACAGGCACTCTCATCAAGCGCTTTATAATTAACCATAAAATTTGACTGGAGGAAGTGTGGTGAGCTGTCCCCTGTCCAAAAAGAAAACGGGCCTGGCTTCCACCAGCAGAATGATTTCACGTGCCATTATGGCAAATTAAAACAGAGTAGCATGACTGTGTTCAGCTCTGTGTGTTTATTTTCTCCACATATCTTGTAATAAAGAGTGAAATATATCCGAATCGTGATTTTTAAAGCCCGTAGTCTGCCTGCGGACTATAGATTATATGAGTATTTCTGTTTTGAGCTCCTCTTGCTATCTTGAGGATCATCAGAGGAAAAAGAAAACCCTAAAGGCCATGTGTTGGAGGCCTGCACCAATAAACATGTACTTCTCCAGACTCGGTGCTCAGACAGCTGATGTTCACTGGGGACCAGGTCGGTTTTCTCCTGATAACAGTCCTCTCTGGTTAAACAGCCACTGAAAGTGTGGAAGCTGTGGAACTGGAGGTTTCTGTATTAGGTTTCTCACGGTCTACCTCTCTCTCTCTGTCTCCCCCTCTGTGTCCCCCGTTATCTCCCCCTCACTCCATTTCAATTTGCTTGATTGGCATGAATGTCAGCTTTTTGTAGGTCTACTGTATATGGAAGTTATTCATGTTTATTTAGGGTTAATGATGAAATAATATACAATCATATTTTAAAACAAACTGTAGAAATAAATGTCAAATCTAGATCAAATCAAGTATAGAATTAAAGAAGGCAGGAGTATGAGCTGATGAGATTACTATTATATATATTATTGTAGGCAGCTGGTCTTGCTTTAGGTATTGAAGAAGTTATTCATCTCTCATCCAAGAGGCTTCTTCAGGTCATGAACTGAACTAAGGATAAACACCTAAAGCAAGTCCAGTTGCCCACGATAAAGCTTTCAAAGATTACGATGACCTGGATGACTGAGAACCTACAGACACGTACTGTATCGGCGTTTCCAACAGGATTGAGAGGGACTGTGGTGGGTGGCCCCTGGACCCTTTAAGGGGGTCTAGACAGAAGGACGTTTTTTTCCATTTTAAAGTTAAGTGCATCAATCTGTTGCACTGTGAGAGCGAAAGAAAGAGGAAAGATCTATGAAGAACATTGCACTCTTGGAAACAATTTGGTGCTCTTGTTCTAGCAGAATACATTTAGTGCTATTCAAGCAATATTTAGGTACTTGTACTTTATTTGAGTATTTCCATTTATGTAACTTTATACATAACTTGAAGTATATTTTGTATCATTAGTTAATTTACATTTTGAATGCACGACTTTTACTTCTAACAGAGTATTTGTCCACTGTGCTCTAGTAAATAACTTACTCATAAACAAATGTGGTTGTATATGAATGGTGATAACATGGAAAAAAGTCTCTGGCAGGGGGCTGGATAGCTCCGGGGCTAGGTCCTCACTGCAACGGCCCAGGTTTGAATCCCACCGGTGGCCCTTTGCTGCGGTTCATACCCCCTCTCTCCTCCCTTTCACTCTCACGCTATCCTCTCTGAATAAAGGCCAAAAAATACTTTAAAAAAGTCTCTGGTAAAGCATGGTAATCCAGCCTAAATAGAGCACATAGACTTTGCTGGGCCGTCACAGTCTAATTAATGGAAAACAGTGCATATTGTCAAACAAGGGAACACAAATATATAGTAAACTCTAGTAATCCACTCTGAACAATTCTAAGTTAGTTATTTTAATGTGATCATTTCATCTCTTTCTCTAGTTTTTGTTCTTAATGTTAAATCAATAAGGTTATTGTTGTCAGCTCCACCAGACCCTGTTTCAATACTTCTCTACAACTTCCCAACACTAAATCCTACAAGTTCATATAACAGTAATTTGTTTGGCCTATTACGTTTTAAACAAAAACATAATTGCTTCCTGCAATAATGTTCACAGGCATTGTGTTTTTTCCCCAGTCAAGGAAGTGCTACATTCTTGTCCCAGAGTGAAGGCTCAGGAGACGCAGAAGACAAAGCGCCCTAAAGCTCACATGTGGTTAGGTTTAGACAACAGCAGCACTTTGGGTTGGTTTTGTTGGGTTCGGGAAAGACTGTGGTTTCAGTTAAATGCTGTTAACAAGTCTCGTCTTGTGCGTCAAGTCAGTGTTGACGGTCTACATTTTTTCCTCGGGCCATAAGTTCTTTGAGTGCTTAAGTTGACCATAAATACATAAATCATGCATTAGTTTCTATGAGTGGATATAGTGTCAGGAACATTGTTTGTCAACCTTTTACAGTCAGTATACTGTCAGTATGAACATTTTATGACTTTCATTCATCTATAATGTTGCTATCAACCACAGTGCAGGTACCATGACTAGTGCTGTTGCAAACTAGTAGTAAATACACCTAATTTCTAGGAAACAGGGTTGCCCGGAGGCACTTGACCTCCAGCCCATGCATTCCATACATCTTTAAAAACAGCTCACAAATACATAGTTGCATTTTTTAAAAGAGATTAATTAATTATCTAAAGCAGTGGGGCCACTGTAAAGTCATTCAGTGGTGTTGGGGACTATTTTCAGCATATATTTGGTGCTTAAGTGATGTTTATAGCAGAACGATAATGCATGTTAATGGCTCACTGATTTGAATAGTTTTTGTTTAATGTATTCCACATCTGTGCATGATTTAGTTTAATTGATATGTATCTTTTGATAGAAAACAAAGATGTGATTACAGTATACTCCTCTGATTCACTTTCTCATCCTCTCGACTCCCCGGCTCTGTTTCTCTGTCTGCAGCCAATTACATTTTTCTCTTCTCTCCCTGTCAACCTCCATTTCTCTCTCCCTCTCTTTCTGTCCACATTCAACTCCAAATCTCTCTACTTCTCTCTCCCACTCTCTCCATTTCTCTCTGTGCTGTGCACAATTAATCTCTCCATCTCTCTCTCTCTACATCCAATCCCATTTCTCACTCCTGATGTATGTGCATTTCTCACTCACTGTCCCTCTCGCTGCATCTGACTCCAAATGTTTCTATCCCTTTCTCTTTCCCGTCCCGCCTCTATTTGTCTCTGCCAGTCTCTTCCTCCCCTCCGTCTCTGTCCGGCTGCATCACTTTCTCTCGCTGTCTGTCTCTATTTGTCCTGGTGGACAGGTTGGTTTCTCTGAGGGCTGCACTCTGACATGCCGAAATGGAGTTAGTTTGTTGCTGCAGCGGCGGCGGCACTTTGCAGTCAGGATAACAACTCCAGATATTGACGGAGAGGAGGGAGGGGACCTCAGGGGTCACCGTGAACAGGCAGGAAGGATTACTTATTTTCATAGTTCATATCAGGGTTAATTTGGGGAATATTGCTATGCATCATAAATACTGCATGACATGGTGAGCAACAGCCGTGCTGGCACAGCTAACAGTGTTGTGACATTCTGGCCGTAACCAGCTTGGTTACTTTGCCAACAGTGAACGGACGTGACCATATTTGGACTGCGGAGGAGCGACGGGTGGATCTGAGCAACACAAGGGGCAGAGTTCAGTGTTAAAGTCATCTGTGTAGCTTATTGCCTTGGTAGCTTGGTAGCGACCTGTCAATCACATAGCCCCGCCCTAAATCATCCCCTGCTTTATGGTCTAGTTGACTCTAAATGGACCATAAATCAATACATGAATATCATGCTGGATTGAAAAATACTTGAAACTAGAGATTGAGACCATAAACTGTATGCGATGTTCACTGAGACAATAAAATCAAATGAGAAGTAGGATCATTTTCTCATAGACTTCCATGTAGTCTGACTTATGTTTGCAACCAGGAGAGTCGCCCCCTGATGGCCAGTAGCAAGATTGCAAGTATAAAGCACTTCAGCTTCGATTTCACTTTACAAAATTGGAGTTTGGCACCTACATGCACTTAAAATACGTGAAGCTGTCATGGCTGTGTGAACAAAGAACAGAGGAGCTCAGATAACAACACACACAGAGGGAGAGCAACATCATTGCTCCATCATCTGCTCAGGTAGAATTTACTCCATTATATCTTTTCACAACAAACAGTTGTTTGCTGCTGTTTAAATGTTCTACCCACGGCATAGGCTCTGTAAATATCCCAGAGCTGATGTGTTTCTCCTAAACATTTCAGTATTCATCGGGGCTACAGCAACTACAGAGACACCATGTTGGAGCCACAAGCCCTTTGCAGGTAAAATCCATCGCTGAAGTAAACGCCACACCTACATCTTCACTACCAATGCAGCACGTACGTCAAGTATAAATCCAGATTATACTTGGACTGTCTGTTCTGCGTTTTCTCCACTATAATTTGACACTCAGTAGTCTATTACTGCCTTGCAATTACAGCTCTGCAGAGCGAAGTCGGTACATTAACTTACAGCTAACTCAGACACACTGCATACATTTGCATTTTGTGTCACTGAAGTCTTAACTTGAAACATCTTCCAATAAGCACCTGTCAGATAATTATGAAATTGGATGTGACAGAAATAAGCTCGTAGGAACAGGGTGAAGAAATACAGAATGGATATTTTTCCTCTGCCAGTCATTTACTCAAGTACTGCAATGAAGTACACTTTTACTTAGCATATTTTGTGATTCTCCACTGCATTTATCATGATTTTAGACAAAGAAAAATGTATTCTGTAATTAAGTATGTGATAAGATTAGGAAGACTTGATTTGGCTTAGGACCATTTACAAAGAATGCAGTGTTGAGTCGTCACAGTGCAGATTTACAAGTTGTTTGCGGTCCCATCAAAGAATTATTTCCATTCTTCTCATGGTGTGGTTTAAATAACTGTTCAAGGCCTTAAGGGCTAAGATGATCCAATATTTCATAAAACAGCAGAAACAATTTTGTTCAAAGCCCCAAAACTGAATTGTGTGTTCTTCTGCCCACTCTTATTAGTCGACTCACGACACCTCAGATGTAGACCCCTTCAGGCTGGGATCCACTCGAATGAACTACATAGTTCAACTTGTAGGTCAAACTAGCTCCACAACAAGAAGCAACAGATCTGGAGTTTCCCCTTAAAATAAAGTATTTAAATCACGTGTGTACCAGAGATGAGCTCATACGTTTCTAGGAGAGAAGTCACTCAGCAAGAAAAAGCATTAAAAAAAATGCAAGAACCCTTGTCCGAAAGCTTTGCTTATGGCCTGATGATGATGATGATGATGATGATGATGATGATGATGATTCATCCTGAGCAGCATGTGATGTGAAACGCTGTGCATCACTTTGCTAAGGGAGGAATTTCAGTCTTATTGACAAATAAGTCCTTTATCCTCATTGGACTTTAGTGACATTTAGATTTTGCAAAGTTGTCTTTGATGCAGCACTTTGATAGAGAAGTGCATTCAACATGGGTGTCAGTGTTTTTGTAACTCATGGTCTTCTGGCAACACAAATACATGTGCCGTTGGACAATGTGGTCTTGTGAGTTTGGGTGTTTGGGTGTATGAGATATCTCAGTGCAACTACGACTTCCTTTCCAAGTTGGATCTGAATCAAACATGGACTTTTTGTCTCTGATCTCGGTGGCTCAGCCTCGTAAGCCACATCCTGTCAGTCTTCTGTAAATAATCCAAGACTAAATCACCAGGCCTGTCACATGATAGTGTTTTGTCAGCGGCAGCAGCTTCAGGACAACAATCAAGACCTTGTGACAAAAGACAGAAATACAAAAGACGGGCAAGAAGTTGTTCAAATAGCCACATGAAAATAGAATATGTAGATCGGCGTGACAGCGCACACATTGGGTCTCACACAGTAAGATTGATAAGGTACCTCCCACCCCTCAAGCAACACACACACACACACACTCCCTCTCTACCTTTCTCTCTGAGGCACAAAGGCCAGCATCTCATCTTCCTCAGCAGTCCATCTCACTGTTTCAGCTAATCTTCACCATCACAGGCCAGGCCACCATTGTTGGGATTTCCTCTTCTTAATTACTATGGACACTAGGCTTTGTGCTTACTGTGCGGCTGTTTCAGGCTCCATTGGAAGGCCAGAGGGGTGGCTAGGTTTACCACCTGTTGTGGCAATTACTACCTGAATAAAGCACCGAAGGCAAGCAGGGGTTTTATTTCCCCTGTCAGTGAGGAAGTAGTCACCGTAGTCAGAAGGCAAACTCCCACCACTATTATCCAATCCAAGCATTAAAGCTGCTGCAGTTTTTTTATGTATTACACAACTAGGCATGGGATGAGATAAGTGTTTCATGCCACCATTATCCTGACTAAAATAATTACGGTGTGGGATATTATTATCCCAATTATCATCAAAACATGTGATGATATTTAGTGTTTTTTTCATGATTCGCAATAAAATCCTGTATCCCAAAAGGGGGAATAATGAATCGGAAACCTTCCAGCACCAACCAGGTGTGTTTTCTAAAGGTTGGTAATGTGCAGTGTAATGGTATCCTCTTACATGATTTGGGATTAGGTGACATTTGAGCTGATAATTATATTTATTCATTGTTTCTCATCTGTTGTTTTCTGCTCCTCTTTGGCAAAGTACCAACTAACCAGTCTCCCGTGAATTATTGGACAAAAAAAGTCTGCTATGGTTTCTCTCATTTTGAACCTTGATGAAGACCGATCAAAACCTCCCGTTAATGGTATGGCCCAATAACAAACCATGTTAGTAATACAGGCTACTTATCATAAGTCTCACTTTGCTCCTGTTTGTGCAAACGCCTGTTTAAATATTACAACCCTAGTCACTGGTGCCAAAAACTGCAGTTTCCTCAAATGGCCACTTGAGGACGGCTACAAAAGTGAGTCAAATTTACAGCAGAAGTAAATGTTTTCAGCCTTGTACAAAAAATAGATTTGGTCTTTATTGCTAATTTCTTCATTCCTGACAACTGTACGGGGGTGAATTTTTATCTAACTGACACATTTAAATCATGTTAATGCTTAAAGTTTGTATTAGATACACAGATGGGTGCCATCTCTGGTCGCTAGCTGTCTGCTCTGCTTCACAAACACGTTTTTAAAATTGCCACCATTTCACAATGTGCAGGTCGGTCCATCGAAATCATTATAATGTTAGTGAATACAAACAATAACGTCCATTTAATGGGCTGACAACATTGGAAACGGCTGTCATGTCTTATTTTCGATGTGACTTCCCTTGAACTCAGAGTTTCGTTTCCACAAAATTCAAAATGACCTTTCACCAGCCAAGTGTTTTGAAGAATTTTGTTCATATTGGATGATTATTGCACATCTCATGATTTACAAGAAGTTGTGTGTCCAGAAAGGATGTAGTTGTGGGAGCTGTGGGGAATTTTGGGGAAGTAGCTAGTGCGTCATCTGATTTTTTTTATTTTCGTTTTTATCCATAACCACAGTCTTTCCCTTAAATTGACCACACATTCCTTGCCTTGCACATATATTGTTGGATTTAAAACATGTTGCATTGTCCAATTTCAACATCCCTACCTAGGGCTGCTTTTACTATGATTTGCTGTTTAATTTACAGTGTCCACAAAAGTGTGGATAAATAGTGAAAGATAGTTCCCTCCCCACTACATGCCAGCTTGTATCTGAAGGACACACCGTCATAATGGAGAAACTGTGAATAAGGTTTATTTGAAGGACTTGGACAGACTTTCAGTATGAATATTAGCCAATATACTATATAGATCTCTATATACCCCTCCAAGAGCAGGGGTTTCTGCAGCAGTCACCAAGGTGATTTCAGGGGGGGTAATCTCTCATAATTCAAGTCGGATGGATTCACCGGAAATCAAATCAGCTTCCCAGACTGTGAGCTGAGGAGGCAATATCCCAGTGCAATTCTTCATTGACCTACATAGCATTTCTCTCTGACAGTTCCTTCCCGCTCTGCACCTCCCTCCCTCCCCTCCATTGCCCTAATCTCTGGGGCTTCTCCCTGGGCGTTTGATGATGAGCAGCACAATATTCATCATCTCAGCCTCCGAAAGTGGAGAAAAAAAACAAGCGGGAATACAACATTAAACCGAAAAGAAATATATAAATATATATATATCCCCAAAAAAATGGATTTTGCCGAGCGGTTTGCTCTCTGGCTTTCCAGAAATGTAATTAAGCATCAGAGACAATTGTGAATCTGTGTGTCTCCCAAAAAATGGTCGCTTGATTAGCTATCGAGGATTGGGTAATTTCCATCAGCGCTGATGTGAAATTGAGGTGCTGCAAAAGTGTGTTGCACATGTGTGTGTGGCCCAAGTTCACACACACACACACACACACACACACACACACACACACCATTTGCAGTTAAATGCTGTCACATGTGCAGACACTCGTACAGAACCACATGCACACCCAGAGACAGACAGTAGGCTCCCTCATCATTAATTCAGAAGCCATCACTCTCACCCTCCTTGTGCCCCAGAGAAGCTCTCCATGCTTCCCGGCAACATTATGCATATTTATTCATACATCCTCCCCGCTTCACTAAATGTCACTGTAAATGTTTCTACTTCTAATGAAGCCATTTCTTTATGTTTTTGTTCTATTCCCTCTTCCCCCTGCACTCCCGCCTCCTCTTCCACGGTGTCCCCCCTCCCTGCCACCGTTTGAATGAGGAATATCCCTGAAAACGTTTCAGGTTCGTTGTTCTTTCTCTATTACCATAACGTCTCTAAACTTCACAAGCACTTTATTCAGCCCCTCTACTAATTCCGTTCACACTTAGTTTCACCTCGCCCAAGCGCCTCGGAGGAGAAACGCTCCCTTTGTAGCAATTACTCCAGGCCTTGATCTGACTGAACCCCCCCACCACCTCCACCACCACCCGCCCCTCAAGAGTCAGTAGTGGAGGGATTTTTCAGGGTCTCTATTTCTTCACCCAGAGCCCCAGAAAGTGAATACAAGAGAGCCAGCGCACTTCAGCTTCTGTTTGTCCGTCTGCTTTATTTTGGGTTCCAGCCCCCCTTGCTTCTCCACCTCCTGTTCCACAGCAGCCCTGATTACAACACATTGACAGAGTTTGACGGTGTGCCGTTTGTGCCCGGGAGCCTTCAGTTCAGGAACATTTTTTGCGTAGTAATTATCAACAGCTGCAGAAATAGTTTTTACAGGTACAGGGGCTTCCATATAGCTCCGATTCACATGCACAATAACCTTTCAGCCTGTAGCTGTCTTTCACTGCGGTTGTCATGGTGCTGGAAACTCAAACAGCATGATTAGTAGGTAACAAGGCCTTTTAAAAAGTTCATGGTCTGCACCTCTAATCCACTTTTTAATGGAGTGGAATGGGAACATGCATTTAAATATTCCTGCCGGTGGAAGGACATACCATATCTGTCATCTCGTACCACGTGGATGTCCCTGCTGTTGTAACTTGTTGTCTTCACAGACAAATACTGGAAGTTTTGAAGCTCATATCAAACCATTTAAAGTCCATAAATCCAAGAGAGTAAATGGTCCATATGACAGCAGCAACAAAAGACTCGGTGTCTGACTGAGATCAGTGCAACATGCGCTGGATGATATGACGTCAGGACTGGCATCCTGCACCCAGTCATTTGGGGCAGCAGGGATGAAAATATCAGGCCTTGCTGTGCAGCTGCAAGCGGAAAATGGATGAAATCTCTGAATGGGTGGCCCAGCTCATTCCTCAGAGGCCGGTAGCTGGTTTCTCCTCACCAGAGAACTGTTTGGGTACTGTTGTGAACTAAAAACCTGTAAGGCTAATCAGGATAGTGATCAGTGCATTTGTGTTGGAGGCTTGTAGCTTTAGGGTGTTTTCAAACCTATAGTGTGTTCTCTCAAGTCTGAGTTCAAAACTTGTTGCCTTTTTTCCGAGTCTGTATATCAGAAGTGGACATAGTCGTCATGACATCACCCATTGGTTTGTGGACTACAGTTTTGAATCCTCTGGCAGTGAAATTTGGATTGCAGAGGAGCAACGGGTGGATCTGATAGACACAAGCTGGATCTATCTGGATTCTGGTGTGAAGTCAGCTTCATAATTCAAGGTCAACTTGTGTGTTTAAGTCATCTTCGTAGCTAACTGCATTGGTAGCGTGGTAGCGACCAGTCAATCACAAGGTAGCCCCGTCATAAAGCATCCCCTGCTTTATGGTCTATTTGACTCCAAATGGACCCCGATTTACTAAATGAACATCTTTCTGCAACCAGAGGAGTCGCCCCCTGATGGCCAGTAGAGATAATGCTAGTTTAAGGAACTTCCCTTTCAAAAGAAAGAAAACGCATCATTACAAGGCACATGAGACCGCTCACTGTTCATTGGTTACTTTTTTTTTAATTTAGTCAATTGTGGTGAATTGTCCTTATCGGATAATCATAGATACTGTCATGAGTGACTTGGAAAAAAAGCTATCTAGCTCACTGTCGTGGTTCACATGTCACAGTGAACAATAGAGCCTGATTTTACAAGATACAAAAAATAAATTTTAAAAATGCAGGGAGAGACCTTGTGATTCATGTTCATTTTATTTTGGATTTTGAGATTGTTTTTCACTGAAAATCCTTCTCCACCAAAAAAGATGTGTCTTATTTGTGACGCACACAAAAGATTTGTTTCTGAACAAAATGTAAAGTGATTCCAGTGATGTAAGTGCTGTATCATTTTGGTCAGGATAATCATGACATGCAATTTGCATATCATCCCATGCCTCCACCACAAACCTCCAGAAGAGCTTTTCTGCTCTTTGGTATAGAATCTAAAACTCTCTTGAACTGCTGGAGGGATGGATGCCATTCACGGGAAAGATATTCCTTTATTTTATATTTTATTGTTGTTGGTGTACAGCTTTGCCTAACGTGTTGGTGTGCAGTCCCCCATAGGTGTTGGGTTTAGATCTGACAGTGAAATCTATCACATCCCATTCACTCATCCGACCCTCAGTGAGCCCTTGTGTACTTGACGGAATCATATAATCCGGTTTTTCATTTATTTTGTCACCCATCTGTAACCTCGAACCCAAAATAGCACAAACAGAGTTAAATCATGTCCGTATTCTTGGCAGGTCACTCCAAAGAGAGACTTTTCAATCAGAAGCTGAGGCGGAATGCTCACACTGACTTTGTGCCAAATGGTTTGGACTTGTACATTTCACTCTGACTCACTCACTTTGGTGAATAAAGGCCAGGCTAATGAAATCAAGTCCAGTGCTCACAGGAGCCATAAAATGTCTGCTTTTGTACCGGAGCTAATTATTCATCAGGGCTGTACTAAAGATTAGTGCGGATATACAGTATGTGAAGAAGCAAATCCTTTAAATGGCTCTTTTATTGTTCCCCTACCCGACTCAGGCAGGAACCCTTGTGAAATGACTCTAAGCCATTGTTCCTGTGCTATCCTGAAGACACGAAAGGCTAGTTAGTGCTGCCTTTGATAGAGATGCCCGACACCATTTTAACATCTGTGTTATCAGCAAGACAGAGAATTACTGAGGCTGGGATGGGAATAAAGCCACTCCATCCTCTGTCTCCCTCTCTCTCCCTCTCTAGGAACAGAAAATAATAATGTGCAGGGATTGTATGCTTATCTTGCCCCATTGTGTGGCAAAAAAAAAACTTTTTTCCAAAGGGGAACATCTCAATACGCTGTGCATAAGGCACGTCAACCTCCTGAACTGACAGCGCTGCTCACATTCCTCGTTACGCAATGATTTCTTAAAACAAGCCCATTATAATGCACAGTGCATGGATGTTATGTCACAGCTACAAAGAGGAGTGCTGGTAATGCTGAGGCATGGTAAGTCTGTCTCAAATGAATGCTGAATATAGTGATTAAGTCTGCAAAACAAAACCAAAAAAAGCCTTTAATCAGCATACTTGTTTCTCAAGGCAGCTGTGCAATCTCTCAGGCATTTGAGCAAGGTGAGCATTAGGAGCAAAGGGTGGCTCTCTCTGAGCGACTCACCAGCTCTGATGCCCCCTACAGGTCAGAAGGCTCCCAACCACAGCGACCTGCAGCTGGAAACCTTCAGTTATTGCAGTCAATTGAGCTAAAACAGCAGTTTGTGCCAGGCTTAACCCTTAAAGCCCCGACAGTGGTGAGAGCAGCGGGGTCGGGGGTACTTTCAGGCTCTTTTAGTTGCACTTCCTCTTAGTGGAGAGTTGCATAATGAGTGAAAATATGAAAGGTTTTTTTTGCACAAGTATTGCTCACTCCCCTGTTAGTTCCAAGGAGCTGTGTGAGTTCATATTCAGTGGTATCTAACAACAAAATGGCTTTTAAATCCAGTCAGTGTTGGATGAGGGTTTGTGATGTCACTAAGCTAAATGTTATTTTAAACACACATCATTTCTATTCAGCTTTGGGGTAATCGTGACCTAAAACAGGATTGTTTCCATTGTTAGCACTGTATTTATTTGTTTATTTATATTAAAGATCTCTGGAATGCTTTCTTCCTCTTTCTTCTCCAGTTCACACATTTTTATTTGATTGCCATCAAAGCTGTTTTAATCATCAGTAATCCCATATATTTCCTTTGGTACAGGGCGAAGTGTCAGACGGACAGATTGTCCATACACCAACAGAGAACATTTGCTTCGTTGTTCATGGAAACACCATTCTGTGAGTCCCCTGGGCCCCTTTAGGCTCCCAGAAAACAGGGATCAGCCCCTAGTACCTCTGTGGTATTCTTCAGATATTTCTATGGGAACCCGTAGTGTGTTAATAGTGCATGTGAAACCTTTACAAGTTACTCTTTGCTTGTGCTTTCTGCTCCCCTTTCCCGTGCTCTCCTGTGCTTCCTCCTAGCCCCGCCCTACCTGTCTGAGAAGGGTCCAGCTGCAGGCTGTAGCACCTCATGCTTACCCTATATCCTGTCAGCAGGACCATATTGGAACTGTCTTCCTGCAAATTCCCACCCCTTTCCGGTGGACCACCATGAGACCAAAGACAAGTCATTTTCTGAACTCGTTTGAATTGTGCCATGAATTACACATGTAAAGTTTGTCAATTACAAACTATAGGACCGTGAAGATATGTAATTACAAAAAGACGACACGCCCAAAAGTTGCACAAGTTACGTCTCGCTGAAGCCACGACACCTGAGCGTTTGTTTTATAGCGGAACGTAAAATAACTCACACTAACAACAGGTCTCGCTCATTCTCTCTTCCCGGCTGATAAAAAGAGTTGCTGGATAAAACACATCAGGTAACGTTATATTGGTGATCAACACTGAAACGAATTCACTCAACGCTTTCACTCAAAACTTAACTTACTTTACTCCCAAAATTATATATTATATTGAAATCATCATGGCAATATTGAAACAGAAATCCATTATTTTTCTCTTGCCTCACATTTGTTTCCCAATAAGATCCCATGTTGGACGACGGAAAGGGGCGTGGCTGAGCCTCTATTGGCTCAGTCAACTGTCCATCATTCCAAGGGAGTCGTATGCAGGTGCAGAGGGTTCATGATAGCAGGAGTCAAAGGTCAGAATGAGCTCTGAAACAAATACCTATAAAACGTACTTTCTCAAAACGTGGGATATAGTTTCACAAATCCACGCTGTAAGACGCATTCAGGTTACACTCTCTGGTGCGTTCAAGGAACACGACAGGCTGGCGGGAGAGGGAGAGGGAGGCAGCTGGGTGAAATCTGCATGTCGATTGCAGAGACAACCCCTCCACACACACGCACGCGGACAGTCCCGCGCGCACGCACTCATCCCTCGTAAAGGGGCGTGTGGGGCTGGCAGGGACTCAAACCCTCTGCATTTGCATCAGCGGAGGAGGCGAGAGCGGTGGCGCACGGAGAGACGGACGGGGGGAGAGAAAAAAAAAACTTATACAAGACCGACGAAGGACTTTTCTGTTTACCGACATTATTCTTTCCATCCCTCTGACATTTTTGGGCACTGCTTATTTCCCTCCCTCACACTGGCAGGATTTCACCAGTGACAGCGTTGAATGAACGGGAGCGAGACGAGGAGAGAGACCCGGAGAGATCAGCGCCGGGGAGGAGACTAGCCTGTACGCGGAGAGGAGAGCGAGTCTCCGGGCATCGGCTGTGCGTCATTGCGCGGTGGACCGAACTGGACTGCGCTGTGGTTCTCCACCGGCGTACGGGTTCGGGTGGCGGGGGGGAGGGGGGGCAACTTGACTTGGCTTTTTTTTTTTTGTGGTTTCTCTGGAGAAGATCTGGTGAAAGAGAATCGGGGGAAGTCTATCGGATCGTACACTCTGCTCCACGCATGTTGGAAGTGGAGCGCGGAGGGCTGGATGCCTGGATGCCTGCGGGTCTGCGAGTCCTCAACACGCAGGTGAATGCAGCTGTTTGTATTTGACTTATGCGGAGATATCTGTGCGTTAGAGGGAACTGATGTTCATAGGTTCTCGTGATTCCACGTGCGATTCTACAAAAGGCACCACATATAATCCCGCTATTATTTGACGGCTCTTTTAATTATGATTTTTTTTTTGGTTATGAAATATTTATATTACAACATGCATATTAAAACTTTTCGTTTTACATAATCGGGTATCGCCACGCATTGTGTTCATGCAGGGTTCTGCGCTACTGGTTGTGCTGATGGAGGTTTGCTCCTCCATTCCTTATGTTGTTGTGTGCAGATTGACCCAGTAAGGGCAGCCTTGAGTAAATGACTCGAGGCTACTTTAATTTATGCTTTAATTGATTTCCCCTAAATTTCAAAGCGCCGGTTTAATGGTGTCACTGTTGTGGGGCAGACAATCGGCGCATCTGGATAGCTCCTGGTGAATAAATGAAACGCGCAAGGTCTAAGAAGGGGGGGGGGGGGGGGGGGTTCTATTATTTAACTCCTGTGCTAAAAAAAAAGAAAAGAAAGAAAAGAAACCCTGGGCCTATTATAAGCGCTGCGGTACAGAAATGCCTCCATCTGAGCTGGAGAGATGGATTGAAGACACAAAAGGGAACTTCCGTAGTTCAGTGTGTCAAATAAAATGATCTGTCCCAGATAGAAGCAGGAGGAGGACATCCCGAGGAAACACCCCGCACTGTAGGATAGCCCTTGTTATCGGTATTTACAAGAGTTAAAATCCATCATTCGTGATGTTTGATAGTGGCGTCGTTTTTTGGACGAAACATCACATTTGGCTCATTTTTGGAAAGGCAAATAATGTGTAAATGTTCCAGGAGGGAGTCCCGTTCTGTTACTACATCTCGCATTAAAGATAGCCCGTTTTTGTAAGAGAGGAGACAGGAAGGGAGGGAGGGAGGGAGGGAGGGGGGAGAGTGAGTGAGTAAAAGAGAGAGAGAGAGAGAGAGAGAGAGAGAGAGAGAGACAGTCATGTCACTTAACGGGCTGCTGGTACTCTGTGACTCAGTGTGCAGCTCCGCTTACACATAAAGACACAAGGCTTTTCCCACATAGGTCGGCTATTTGTAATCAAGCCAATCATCAACCTCACCGAGTCTCCGCTCCGAGCCTATAGAAGCAAAGTGGTCACAGTTTGGGGAAGGGGTGTATCCGTGCCTTCCCAGCCTTGTTTGTATCAGCAGCGGCAGCAGCGCGCATAGACAGACCGGGGAATGTCCAGAGCGCACGGCGGCCGCATGCAACACGCATTCCTCCTAACCTTCTCACACCTCCGCCTCTCTGTTCTCCCCTCCACAGACACGGATTACATCCTGCCAGGACATTTGACGGAGTAAGAACCCCCCCAAATAAAGAAGAAGGGTCATTTCTTTCTATCTTGGCTTCTTTGGAGAGGATATGGCACGGTGGGCGCAGGAGCGAGGAGCGCAGCCGGCACAGACGAGAGGAAACAGGAGCTGAACGACAGGATGCCAGCGACCTGAGCCCGCACTGTCTTAACTTCGTTCAAAGAGACACTTCTGCTTCATTTGCCGAGTTGAGAGGAGAGAAGAATACTTGCTTTAAAACAAAAAAAGAACCTGCCGGAGGAGTTTAATTTTTTTGTATGCGTAATTTTATTTTTTTGGCGAGAAAACAAGGATGTATTGTGGATTAGTCTTTCTCCTGTTCATGGGAATCCTTTTGGTGGTCAAGGCTTTCAAAAACGGTAAGTGTGATACATTATAATTATATAAATAAAGCGTGTGTTCTCTGTGAAGCTACTAATCCCACTATTTTTCTAAAAGATTAGCCCGCTCAGATCACCGCTGATCTTTTGGCAAACTCGCGGGGCGCTCACCTGCCTATTCCGCCTACACCTCGGGAAATCCCTCTTATTACATTTCAAACGAGACTTCAACATTATTGCTCAGAAGTGACTTAATAGACATCATCTTTATCTTTATTTTAGAACTTTTACGACTCATATGGTAGGCATTTTTTTTAAATCTCCCATGATACAATTAAAACATCACTAAATAGCTTTCTATTATATTCAGGCAATCTGAGTCTCTTGTGATGCTTGTCAACTTTAAGTTGCTCCTTTGAGAACATGGTTTGAATCCCTTTTTCGATGGTTCCAGATCAGATCCGTGTTTCAGAGAAGTTCAAAAAGTCAGCCAAAATTCTCGGTTAACACAACTTCCCATGTTCTATACTTATCACACAGTTTCGTTTCTACTTTCCGTTTTCATATGTATTCCGATTGTACGTGTGCGCGCGCGTGTAACTTACAGCAGCATACTTTAATGTTAAAACGCTGAAAACGCGCGCAAATGAAGATAAAGTAGCAGCGGCCCTCTGAAAAACAATATCATTCCGTTTAATGGGGAAACTTTAGTTTAAAGGAACAGACTGTAGATTATTGGGACTTTTGGCTTCGACAAAAACCAAAACTTTTTCTCCATTCACATTCACTTTGTATTTGGATCGCGTACCTTTTGTTATTTGAACGGGAGGAACTGTTTCTACATGTCAGTGTAACTTCAACCCAATCATTTCAACAACTAATGAGAGCTCACCATAAATAATATTAAAGCTCTACTATTAGTAATAAACATACTTTGTGTTTATTAAAGCCTGTGCAGGCCATGTTTGTCTTTAACCCAATAAAAGATAGGTGGATGCATATTTTTGGACCACAAACAAAAGTTTATATGACACAGTCCTGTCTCACAAAGACACACTTTAACTGGTCTAGTCCTACCCTCTATAATGTACCTATCATTATTATAATTGTTATTATTTTTATAGCAGTGTCAGAGATGTGAAATATGAGTCTCTGTGATTGCCACCCTTAAAGAACTCTTTCCGCTCCCCCTCTGCAGATAAATGTGGAGGCAACATCAGAATCTCAACCGCCAACTACCTCACCTCGCCCGGATACCCCCTGTCTTATCCCTCTTCTCAGAGATGCGTGTGGGTGATATCGGCGCCTGGTCCTCACCAGCGGATCCTCATCAACTTCAATCCGCATTTCGACCTGGAGGACCGGGAGTGCAAGTACGTGCTTTTGCTTCTATGAGAAACAGATGTGCTTTTTGGATTTTTCATTCGATGTGATTTTGTCCCTGAGGGGCCTCAATCTGATCTTAAGTTAATCAGGGATATAGAGTGAACGCTCTGAAAATACTCTAAATGCTTTTATCCTGTAAAGATGGCTGATGTGATAACAGTATTAGTGAGATTAAACGGTGTGGGACTTCACTTTGGGAGCCGCTGCGTAGAAGCTGCTCACACAGACAAACACATTCACATTTTACAGCACGGATACATGTGTTCATTTCCTATAGTTGTATGTGTGTTTGTGTGTGTGTGTGAGAGACACTCATTCCCCCTTTCCCCTCATGCATATTGCACATGAACCTGCGCCATCTAGTGGCGGCTGTGTCAATGCAATCCTGCTCTGGCAGTGCACAGGGCAGCAGGAATGTCTCACCCCTGCCATTTGGTTTTGGAATGTCCTCGCTTCTCGTCCTTGCGCAGTGAAGTCACCGCCGTGTAATATTGATTTGAATTGCCGTACTTTTTGCGGAGGCCATCCAGTTCACCAGAGGCCGTTGACCTTTGTTAATTAATACGCTGAGAGAAAAAAAAAAGGTCCATAATGAGTATTTACTTCCACATTTCCTGATTAACTCCCATCACTCTCTCAACCAGTGAGAAAAAAATCTAATAAAAAAAGCAGCTTCTTTTAATCGGGCAGTCACTTTGTTAATGCCCGAGACTCATCTTTTTTTTACACTTGGATTTCAACTCAAATCCTGTTGAAATTAGCCTTTTAAGGTGAATCCCTAAGTGACAGTCGGCTACTGATCCTTATTTGACTTGTAAGCCGCGAGCTGTCGCATCCAACAGTAAGCTAAGCAGCTAACCTGTTGTCAGATAGATAGTTTAAGCCGATGAAACAGGAGACAGGCAGTAATGTGATGAGGCTGTGTCAGTGTGGCTGCCCCGAGGTGAGCCTCGCCTGGGCAGACTGCCTCCCTCTGATTGCTTGTCTCCCTGTGTGTGTGTGTGTGTGTGTGTGTGTGTGTGGTTTTGGGTGCGTGTGTCGGTGCCTCTGCCCTGCTGTGTCTCAGCTGTTTGTTTACGCTGCAGGGCTCGGGAGAGTACAGGGCTTTGCTGGATCCTGTTACTGTATCCCTGCTCCACCCGAAAAACCTGGACCCTGCGCTTCTTTTGTGCTCCCTCGGTGCCCCTCCCCGCCCCGTATACGTCTGCGGGGTTTGTTTTTCTAATCCCGCTTTCAATCCCACCTTAACCTTTCTCTACTGCTGTCGGAGATCTATGGCAGGCCCGAACGCTGCTCTTTCTTTTTAGAAGCTGGATGCTCCGCGACGCTTCTTTTTCGGGTCCGATTTCAGCACCGGAGGGACTATTAAACTGTCCAGGATCCTCAGTTGGAGAGAAAGGGAGGGAGAGAGAGACAGCGAGAGAGAGAGATGGGACAGGAGGACTGGGGGTAGCAGAAACAATGCTTGTACTAATCAAATTAGTCAGGAATGAATTTCCTGTTTCTAAACATGAGCAGTAAAAAGAATGTAGTCCCTGCAGGCTCAAGGAAGGCTGGAAGCAGGGCGGACTTTGACTTTAGTGATCATTTACAAATGATTAACTCTGCGCTTTCATTCAGCTGCCACTGAATTTGCAGATTGCCAGTTAGTTAGTCGTTCATGAAGTTTTCTCCCCTCCTCACAGTTTTCTCTCTTCTCTTGCCTCCGTATTTGAAGCAGACAACCTGTGTCATACCAGTAATGTGGTCAGAAGGTTAGGAACCGCTTGTCTAGAGGAAACGCGAACAAAGGACACGGGCAGACGGCTGTGAAACTTAAGTCTCTGACTCACGCGGGCCACGCAGAGCTCGCTCCGGAAAACGGGGTCAACCTGACCCACGACTTTCCCCCTATTTTTAACTCGGTGTGCCGTTTCATTTTTAATGTTTTTAATGGAGTGGGGCTATTCATGGGACTTAGGTTCCACTTCACAATGTATTCCACCTTGTGTGGCTTCACTCTGGTTTTAGCCGGCAACGACAAGCCGCAAAGTGAAATCCATTTTTTTCCCTTTTTCCTCCCTTAATTCCAAATTACGGCACTGTGTAACATGAGAGTGGGTTATTGTGCTAATCGCTGACAAGGCTTGTCACAGGTAACACGATTATGGGAGGGGGGGGGATGGTCATGCATGTATCCGCAGACAGTAGTTGGGTGTGATTTGTGTTGGAGCCGTCAGACTCCGCCGTCGCTGCTCCACTCACCAAATCAGCCCTTACATAATGGA
The DNA here is from genome assembly GCA_029853015.1 of Chelidonichthys spinosus. Classification (NCBI taxonomy): domain Eukaryota; kingdom Metazoa; phylum Chordata; class Actinopteri; order Perciformes; family Triglidae; genus Chelidonichthys; species Chelidonichthys spinosus. The sequence continues at coordinate 9,491,246 of CM056837.1, forward strand.
AACTGATGAGAGCCAGAATGGCTTCCTTATCTGATGGACTGGCAGAGTGGGCGGAGGTGGCGGGGGCCACAATGCATGCTTCAGTGCACTGCCTTGCAATCTAATTAGCGGGCAAATGGAACACACATGCACCACATGTTCCCCAACATGGCCGTTATCAGCAAACCAAACAAGAAGCACTCAAAGTTGTGCTCGTGAAAAGAAAAACAGCCCCTTTGACTGAGTGGAGTCTGGTCCGGGGCGGCGGCGGCCGTGTTGTTGCACGTGTGCGCTCCCCTTGACAGGTTTGTTTGGGGAAGTGCAGAGGCCTGTATCCTGAGAGCCGGAGGAGGAAAGCACTTCATCACAGAGATAAGGAGACTTAAGTGAGCCCTGCGATTCTGAATGCAGAACGTGTTTACCTTTCACGCACCGTTGTAGACTTTCACAGAGTGGAGTTTCGGGGGGCCGCCCTCGCCCGCTCTGGCAGCTAATGAAGTTTGAGGCGAAGGCGCAGCCCCGCATCAAGGCAAATATTTGAAGGCAATTCGCTCTGAGAATCAGCGGAATGAGCAAAGCTGAGCTCAAGTGAAAAAAAAAAAGCGAAGTAAATAGATCTGCTCCCCCCCCCCACCACCCTTCATGCACTCTCTGTTTCGCTGCGATCTGATAACGGCTGTCAGGCTCATCTGACTGCGGCGGCTCTGCCAGCAGGAAGGAAAAATGGAGCTTTCATTGGATTTGAATCGAGACAAGTGACAGACAGGTTTCACTTGAGGGCGGATTGAAGGGCAATTTATTTAATTTGTAAGTCAGATTATACGTTTTTACTGTCCAAGTAAGATTTCCTGTGTCGAAATCTGATAACGTTTCCCTTTTTGAATCTGCTTAAACAAGACCTGGTGAGTCTTTCACCCCGAATGTTCTCTCCATCTCCCGCCGATTCCAGGAGGAGAAGCAACTTTTCTCCAGATATGATGCACCCTGACAACATTATGATTGCTGACCAAGCCAAAAAACACAACGACTTCTTCAGCACGCTGAAATCCCTCGCGGTGAGCCAGCCAGTCAGAGCTGCACTGTTTGCTTTGGACGAGCGGAGCCGAGGGGTTAAAAACCAAGAGACTGTCTCCTCTTTCTCAGCGCTCTTTGCTTTTCTCTCTGTCTGGTCGGTATTTTTCTGGACCTCGCTGAAATTCCAGTGTGACAGTGGATGAAGTAGGGGGGTCCAGAGGAGATGTATGGTCAGGTTGGTACTAGGCATGGGAGATATTTGAGGAATGCCTCCTCAAGCAGCTCTTTGTGGGGGGAGATCGAGGAGAGAGTCAGCGAGAGCCTCCCACCTCTCTACGCTTCAAAAGTCAGCGAGAGCCCCCCTGCCTTGAGTCGCCTGTAACTCAAAGCTTGGAAAAGCACTCTTTTCCTCTTTTTAATTGTAGTCCTCCCCATTCTCTGTCCCACCGCCCCTTCCACATGCGATCTCCCGCGGAGCTGCCCCCGCAGAGCTGCTTGGCCTGCTGGGAAGGCAAATATTCTCCGCTGTGTACCCTCCACAATAGACATCCTGCCCCTCCTGGCATTCCCGACCAGGCCTGGAGTCCAGAGATGACTGACTGGAGCTCAGGAAGGGGGGAGCGTGGGTATTACCCTACCCTGGATCTATAGTTGGCTGACTCTTTGTCATATGGAATCCCACTAACTCCACTCCTATGGTCACGGTGCCCAACAAAGAGTGCCACCTGTTTGTAGGAAGTGAGAGCGGAGGACAGAAGGGGGATTTAGTGGAAAAAGATCCACCCCGGTCACTTTCCCTAATTCCCCTGTTGCCCTGCCACCTGAATAGCATGCAGCAGTGGAGCTTCACAGCTGGGGAGTGAGGATCCCCCCCCTTCCTTTACACTCTGCAAGGCAACCATGGGCAAATAAGGAGAAGTGGGCTGTGTGACCATTTATCAGCCGTTGTCATGGAGGGAGATAAATAAGGCAGGAACGCAACAGGAGCCTTTTCTGAGCGGGCCTGAGGCGGCGGCGGCTTTTAAAGAAGGGAAGTGCTGTGACCTCCGGGGGCCGAGCGGACGGGGCCTTTGAGAGTGACACGGATTGTTGGAGATACTTACGGCCTGTTAGCAGACATTTATTTCCGTTGCTGATGTGTGCTCCTTTTCGCGGCACGGTGTCAGAGAAGAATCTGTGCCGGCGGAGTTCAAAGCGGCACAGCAAAGTAGGCAGCAACGCCGCTTCTTTTAACTACCGGGTTTGACAAAAGCAGCCGAAATGATGCACCTGGTATTTTCCACAGCGGTAGACTCCCACCGCTCATAACAATGGAAATCAAATTGCACCTTAAATTACATTGAGACAGTGTGTTTTGAAAAGACTAGCTTGTCAGCAGCAAATCAAAGACTTTGAATATAGCTTGTTTGCTCTCCACGCCAATTATACCCAACCTTATTTTGTCAGCATGGTAAAACTTCTGCATCTTAAATCTCTGTTTACAACACATCCTCCCATTTGCCGCCTGCGCCGCGACGAGGCTTTGTTGAAGCCGCTCCAAGCAAGCGGATGCTGCAGATAAATGCGAGGTGTTCACCTCGCTAATTAACCAGAGGCCAGAAGAGATGAGGACAGCAGACGGAGATGTTGCACCGGAAAGCAATTGACCTTCACTCTTCTTTCCTCTTCTTCATCTCTTTTAAACATCAAGGTGTACTCCCTGGCTAATGAGCAGGATTAAAGTAGGTCCGTGCACATGCATGCTATATGTGTGTGTGTGACCGCGAGGTTGAGGGTCCTATTTTTTTTCTTCCCATCCGCCGGTGAAGTGTTTCACCTTGGCCGCGGTTTGGAAGGGCAGCCTGATTGAAAAGCTTTCTGGCCGTGGCATCTGCCATCCTCCCCGCTGCTCTGTCACCACTTTGATTCATGCACAACCTGACCACAACCGGGAGGTGAGCCACTCTTCCTCACAGCGGGAGGGAGGCCCACTTCACAGCCGAGGAGGAAGAAACAGAGGGTGAGGAGGAGAGAGAGACGGGACAAGGCCAGCGCTCATAAATAACCCGCTGGATTTCCAGCCTCGGTCACATATCTGCGGCGGCACGAGAGCGTCGTACGGTCTCACGTGACCGCCGGCTTTGTTTTTCATCTCGATGTGGGAGTTAGCGGCTCGTGTTTGCCAGAGATTGAGTGTCACTAAGCTGTTTCTGGCACACTGCTGGCAAATTCTTTTTTCTCCTTCGTCTTTTTCTTTCCAGCCCCAAACCGATTCAAGCTTCCCTATATGGAAGTTTCTGGTGGAATGGAGACGCGTCGGCCCACACAGCTTAGAGATGTCAGTCCAACACTCTTTTGCTCTTTATCCGAAACAGATTGTTAGAAAAAAGGAGCCGTATGGAGAGTCTCATGATTAGAGGACAACATTTTTGTAATCTCAGCTCTCTATCTGGACACGCATCTATTGACTGTAAGAATATTCATACCCGTTTTCCTTCCAGCGTCTATGAGAAGGCATTAAACACCGAGGCTATGATTCAATTATACGTTTCTGCTTCCAAAGGACAGTTGGCAAGGAGCGCCCCCCCCCCCCCCTCCCTCTGCCTCGTATAATATAATTAGCAACAGGTTTTCATCTCTCGCCTTCTTCTCTTTCCATTAAGCGCTGATTTCTCAGTTTATTAGGCTGCATGGGAAACACAAGAACGGATCAGGAGTGTGAATGAACGAGGAATCCTTTTAATTCATGGTATGCAGGTGGCAGAGCGGATTATTTAGAAACGGTGCCACCCAGCGTCTTACTGCCCCACCTGTCCCAGAGGAGAAAGGAAGGAGAGGAGGCTGTTCAGCCAAATTGATGACGGAGGCCTGGACACTTTAATGCGCCGTGTCCGGGCTTGTCAGACGTGTTTCATTCGGCGGTCTAACCTTGAATGGGGCTCATAAGTTTGATTGATGTGGCTGTGGTCTTAAGCGGCCTGTTTGTTGCCCTAACGCCACAGTGCTTATAAGGTTGGCAGGTGGGAGGGGAGGGGGGCGCTCAGCGACCACAGGGTTCTTTATTCAATCAAGCAAGTCCCTAGAGGGGCTCTCGTTGGAGCAAAGTTTGTTTGCAGTGTGAAGGAGGGTAGCTAGGTAGGAAGCGAAGCCCAACGACCCTCCTGTGTCGGCCCCGGGGTCGTTTTCGGCCCCTGTGTTTGCGCACAGCGGGGCTGGTCGACTCGCTGGCGTTTCTCCACCACTCAGCCGGGGCGTGATTCGTCCTGGACGGCAAGCAGACAGTGATTGATGGTGCGGCACCCCGTTGCTCTCTGATTGAGTTAGAGCCACTCACAATCCCTGGCTTTGTTTGTCCATGGCTTGATCTCTCCTCGCTAAATTGGCTACATTAGTTGTGGTCATTCTTTTTCATAGCAGCCGCCACTTTACTTTTTTTTTTTGTTCTCTCTTCTCACGGCTTTATTTCTTTTGTTAGATGGTAGTAATTGTGAAAAAAGGTCTGTAAATTCAGCTTCACAGCAACGCTCTGTGGCATTATCACAGTAGGGTAGTGCTGAAAGTGTTATTAGTCGCCTGTAGCCCGAGCCGTTCCAGGACGACCCCTGCCGACGGAGGGATAAGCGGCAAGAAGGCTCCTCTCCTCGCAGCATACTTACATGATCTCCCAGAGGATTTCAGCAGAGGGAAGTGACACTGCTGGTCCGACAGCCTCCCAAGTTGGCAGGAAGGTACGATTGTGAGGCCAGTAAATGTAAGAGTCACCTTGCCCTCTAAATGCTGGCAAAGGCTGGCTGGCCATCAGCACTTAGATTGGCCCTCTAATGCCAAGCATTCAGCTTCTCTGCCCGGCATCCGCGTAAGAGACACACCGCTTGGCGTGCAGCCCTCACAGCACGCCTTATTTGGCTTTTGAAGTGCTGCATCATTGGAAAATCTGAGTTCTCTCAGGCTGTGAGAACAATAGAACCATCAGAAAGAAGTGAAGGATGTGGTTGTAAACGGTAGATGTTGTGTCCAAGGGCTGATCCACACTTTAAAGGAAACTTTCCAAAGGCTGGCAACAACTGATCATCTCGCTATGCTACCAAATAAAAAAAACAAAAACACTCCCCTTATTTATTTTTATCTCCGTCCTTTTCCCTCTTCCTTTTAATAACTAGAAATAGCTTATCTTGCCTCAAGGTTGTTGTGCGGTTGAAGGTCAGGTGGCTGTTTGTGTACACTCTCGCACACAACCCCAGTCCTCCATGAAACTCTCTCGGGGCCAGATGACCCGGTCACAGAGCGCCCAGCCCAGACTGCTCTCTGACCCCCTCCATCCCCCGCCGTTTGCCTCCACAGGCTGCAGGGAGGACAGAGAGAAGACAGGGGAGGGAGACCGCCACAGGGCCGGATGGGACGCTTAATTGAATAATTCCCAGTGCAGTTATTACTACCATTGCCCTCGAGCTTCCTAGCTGTTGCTGAGCCATGTAGAGGAATCTTAGAGAGAGCATGCTTCACACCTTTTTGTTGGATTCACCTGCTCGCCATCTACCTCTATCAGCGCCACTTCTCCCTGTTGTTTCTGTTCCGTCTCTCCATCAACCCCTCAACTTCCATGCCTTCACACTCTTTCTCCATCTCCCCCGCCGGTCGGTTTCCTTTCAGCACCAGCACACTCTGCCTCCCTTCCTGCTTATTGTGGCGAGGGGAGAGAGTTTTGAACAGCACCCAGCTTTACCTCTAGTTGACCTCATCCTCAACTCCCCCTCCACCTTCTCTTCCCTCCCTCCCTCCTCCTCCTCAGCTCCTCTTGCCTTCTTTGAATTTGGCGTGCTCCTCGCACACACACAGCTCATTACCCAGCAGGGAGCGCCGCAAGCTTCTCACAGCATCAGGAACAGAAAGATGATTGTCTCCTTTTTTTTAGGCATATTATCGCTGTTTGTTTCTCGGCAGCAGTAAAATGTGAAGTATATGTGGCGTTCACGTAGCTAATTTTAGTCCATTGTTAAATCCAGTAGGTCAGTGGGTCAAGGTTGTTTACAATTATCTCCATGATCCCTCATGTTTCTTCTTGTCACATGGTCCCAGCATGCCGGGCGTCAATCATGTGCATCCTACGTATGGAGTCATGAACAGGATATCTAGTAATAGTCCCCTAACAAATGCCCCGCCTTTTGTAAGGACATACTCAAAATTACCCTCTGGATTAGGGTTATAATCCTGGTCCCTAATGAAAGTCACACTTAGTCCACCAGTGTTATTTTATTGTCATGGAAACGAGGTGGTGGTCTAAATAATACACCAAAGGGCCTGTCAGGAATTTATGCAATATTTTACAAATCCATTTATTGTGACCTAAGTGGAGGATTATGGGTGTTTGAGTCTTCATTCTATGGTGTGTTAAGTTGAAGCAGCCTCATTTAAATGCATCCTCCTCGTGCATCTATGCCGCCGAGTGCCGTAGGTGAAACCGGGGGGGGGGGGGCGTAAGAGCGGGGCGGCGTAAGTGTGTTTAAAAAAGACCGCGTACGGCCCCACTGTGCCACGGCGCCCCCTTTCTCCCGGCGACCCCTGTGGAGGACTCTCTTTCTCCCCGCTCACCTCTGCCTGTGTAATCAGAGATCCTCTCAAATGTCAAGGTGGGACAAATGGGAGTCATTCCCTCCTGTAATGGCCCCAGAAATGGGCCGCAGTGCTTCTCATTCCCTCTTCCCTCTTTTGAAGAAACACCGGGACTTTTCATCCTTTCCATCCTTTCCATCTTATTAGCTTCCCTTTCTCTTCTTCGGTTTTTCAGACTTCTATAGCAATTTCCTGCATTTCTCTTTTGGCCCCTTTTGTAAATCATATCACAGACTCTTTGGCTTTGTTGCGTCAACTCATTAAACCTCCTTCAAGATAGGCTGTATAACTGACATATTGCATAACAGCTCTCAGTCAAAACGACTCTATAATAATACCATTTCCCCGACACTTTATTTCTATGAAGTGTTTCTTAGAAATGTACCCAAAGGGATTCTCTAGCGAAAGCATACATTCAGGCGTGAATATTCATATCTGCACACTGAGATGCACACAGAGAGCCGCTGTATGCTAAGCACTTTCATTTCCGAAGATCACTTAGTCGGGTAAAAAGAAGTGCAAAATGTGTATTTCCATTTTGCCGCGGGCAGTTTTTCTAATTAATTGTACTTACTCACTGTCGCTGTATTCATGGTGATGTGTGATGGGGAAGAAAAACTGCAGCTATTTTATACAGCTTTCAGAAGCTGAACGCTTCACATCAGCAATACTATTATTATTATTAAACATTAATATTTATCACTCGTTTTAATATTTAAATTATCACTTGGTATTTGAAATATATTTTTAAAAATACAGTTGGAATTTAATGGAACAAATGCAAACATCTAGATGGAAATTAGCCTTTTGAAAGATCAAAACAACCATTTATTGTTTTATAATTTAATTTTAGCCGCTCTGTGTTGAGCATTATTTTTTGGAGCAGAAATTCACTTCAGTTTGAATTAATAGATTTTTTTGTTTTGATTGATAATAACTTTGATCGTTAGCCTTTGATTGACTGTTTCATATATAAGTCACGACGTAACAGTGACAGAAGTCACAGCGAGCAAATTGATTACGCCTTCGTTTGAACTGCTTGGCATTTCTATAATCACGTTATTGTGACCTATTTGTCATGCTTCGCCATTTTAATGAGAAAAGAGGGTCAAAGTGTGCAAAACAGGATGACCAAAAATATGCACAGCTCTGCTCGGGCCCCGCAGGCATGTCCCAGTCGCCTGTGGCAAGTCAGCTGAGCATGCTTCAGCGTCGCCAGGGTTCAAAGTGCAGTCGGCCCTACATGTGAGGTGCGTACGGGGGATTCAGACGGCCTGCTAACAGTGGGAGCTTTTGTGGTCAGTTTGATTTCCCCTGCTTCCCCCCTCTCCGTCCAGCTCAAGGCAGTGTGAGCCTGCTCTGTGCTCGGCACAAAGGACCCCCCCTCCTCGGGGCAGAATTCTCCCTCCGTCAGTCTGGGTTCATATCTCCAAGTAAAGGACTATTGTGCATGTTGCGAACGGGTGGGGGGGAAGAGATGCAATAATTGAGTCTAAATAGCCAAATTCATTAATTTGATTATGGCGACAGCAGATCTCTCGACAGTGTAATTAGGAAAGCTAATGGATGGAGGCACGCTAAATCCATCAATGCTAATGATAATTGCTGTTCAGGAAAGTGAATATGCTTTACAAACGTGTGGCCGAGGCTGCCGCAAAATCAGAAACAGCCAACGCCGCGGCGTCTATAAATACGGAGCGGGCGAGGAGTGTGACCGTGTTGCGGCGACACCCGAAGAGGCCAGTCGGAGGGGTGCAGCTGAGCCGCCAGGGCGGGGAATATCCGTCTTTTCATCTGTCTTTTCATCCGTCTTTTTTATCTTCCATCCATGTGGCGGCGTGGTGGTGAGCGAAGCAATCATGCCCTTCTCCCCTCGCCGCCCAGGAACCACTTCTTAACCCATCAGCTCTGATTGGTTGGTGGTTTGCCCCGCTGGGTGGCTTGCCACATTCGAAGGCCTTCAACTCCTGCAATAATTATCTGCAAAAGAGACACATCACATCAAAACTGTGCTTTTCCCCCCCCTCCGTCTTCATGGTCAAGGTTCTGTTTTAACGACGAGGTCGCGACCATCAATAAAAACGTACCGTTAGCGAGTCAATTAATATTTTCAGCTGAGAGCATTAACATGCAGACCTGGTTTACTGCCCCACTTTTTCAGTACTTCCTTGCCCCTCCACGAGCTGCTGCTGCGGGGGTCATTACAGAGTGAGGGGACTTGTTCTTCTAGTGCGGGTTAATGAATGTCACATGCACAAGGGAGGCGGTATGGGAGGGAAAGTAAAGAAAGAAAGAACCATTTCACTTTAGCGAAGGTATGTCCCCTCCAGGCTCGGAAAAAGTAAGTCTGGGATCAGCTCGTCTCGTGCCCCCTCGTACAAACGTTAATGATGTTTTCTCAGAGCCCCAAACGTCAGTTTGTTAACCGAGACTCGTTAACACGCGAAGGCTTTTCTGACAGCTGCCGACAAAGTCCTTTTTCCTGCCGAGTCCCCTGGGCCTCACAGAGCTGTCCCAAGTCTGTTGTTTAGGGCCTCTCCACTTGGTGTTTCCCAGAGATGTTTTGACATGTAGCGGGTGACACGTTGTCGTGTGACAGCAAGTTACACCGTGGCGGCCGCAGAAAGAGAAACAACAGAGAAAAGTGCATTTGTTCTGTACACCGGCTAAACCAGGAGGGAGTAATAGCAAAGAAAGAGCTCTTGTTCTGGGAGTTTCCGCAGCATGCCTGAGCTTATAAATAGTCTGATTAAGAAATCTAACCAATTGTGTGAGGCTTATACAGTCTGTCATAGTGTTGTTCCATTGCCTCAGATTGTATTGCTTTTATAGAACCGTATCAAGCGGACATTTATAGAGGGAGGACAGATTGTTTCCATGGGAAAGCTTCAGGCAATATAACTGTTATATTGTTAGGCCGTTGGTTTGTCGCCTTCTCTTTGGCTTTGCAAGGAGGGCTAATGTTCTCGTTTGACACTAGCGGATTGCTTTCTCTCTGTGCCTGAAGAAAGAAGGCAGGCTAATACATTTGAGTCGGTGAAGCGAAGGTCGTTGAGAATTACATTCACATCATCCCCCCCCCCCCACCTCACCCCCTCCTCTCCCCCGCCTACCCCTCTCTTTTTTCCCTTTAATTTCCCCACTGGATTGGCAAACGGCTCTCACTATTAGCACTGTGGTAGGCAGCTCCGTGTGTGTGTGTAATCGTCTGTGTATGTGTGTGTGTTGTGGCGCGCCGGCAGGCCCACCCAGACCCGAAAGCAGACTAGACAGACAAATCTGTGGCGTGTCGCAACTGGATGGTGCTGTCATGACAAATAAGAGCAACATTAAAAACAATTTCCCCCTGGGAAGAGGAAGTTTAAATTGGAAGGTCGGGAAGACCGAAAAAAAAAAAAGTGGGCCATGTTCCTCTTTTATGATCCTAAATAGAGGTTGTTCACCGGGACGGTCCTCCCTAAGGGGGCTCAACCCCAGAAGCAGGTCCCCACAGGTGTTTAGAGCAATGGATTAGAGCTACATTTAACACAGCTGGCAACAGGAGAGCCTTTTTTTCCGGAGCCGTCAAATTGCCCCGCCAAGCGTTTGCCATAATGTGTTCCAGATGATAAGGGCCTGGATGGATCTGCGTGAGCGTGTGGGCCCACTGGCGCAGAACCGCTGGAGTTCTGGCTGACACACCAGTCATTTAAGCACAAATAGAGACGTTTTGGAGGAGGGGGTCTCTTTTTCTTTCTTTCCTCGACACACAGAAGAACACAGCGCGGACCCCCCAGGGCGTGTTCTCGCTTCCATCTGCATCCTGTCCCCCCGCTGTGCCGCCTTTACGAGAGCTGATGATGATGCGCCAGGGAAAAAAATACAATAAACAGCTTTTCTGAAGGTGTGAAATTAGACGATTCCAGTTTGTTTGGATGGCAAATACGGAGTTTGAGGACAGGCGCGATGAAAACGCTGCTTGACTGGCATCTGTCCATCTGCACACTACACACAACATGCACATCTCTGTGTGTACGCACACATGTGTTTGCACATGCATCGAGCGTATTTACACACAAGCCAAGAAACCGCACAAACACTAGCTCGGCTCCTTCAGCTGTACTGCAGCTTGCTCTTCTCTCCTTCTTCATCTCAATGATGCATCTCGGCATCAATTTTTTAGGCGTCTGGCAATGCTCAGCTTTTGGCAGTTGCTGGGTGGAGTTAAGAGTGGGGGGGGGGGGCAGAAGCAGAGGCTCTGAGGTGAATTATAAGTCTGCTGATAGAACAGAGCAGGGCCAAAGAAAGATTGATGTTCTCTGTTGTGAGCTGGGAACCAAAAGATGGAGAGGAGAGGAATCATGAGAGGAGAGGGCCTCCAAGCAGAGAAATTGATAGCACAAATAAAAAACAACATTAAAATGATGAAGATAATAGTTTTTTTTACTACAAAAAAATCGGTTTTGTTACTTTTAATTGTGTAATTGCGACTAAACTAGATAATGACATTGTTACAGCAGAAAGAAACCTGATCCCTGCTCCATGGGAGCCCTTTAAACCAAATAATGAGTAACTCCCGGACATTTAGCCGCAAAGCGTGGGGTGGGAGTAACATTGTAAACACTGTGTGAAACTGGTACTTTTTTACTGTGCTGCAGCTGATAAAGTAGCTGAAACAAAGTGGTTCTTGTGTAAGCCGAGTCGGGCTGTTGCCACAGCTGGTGGGCCGGCGAGGAGAGAGAGGAAGAAGACCTGGTCTTCAAATCACCACATGGAGAAGAGAGGCCAAACAGCTCTAGCAGAGGGTTTAACACAGACAAGAGAGGGCTAAGCTCCTGATGGATTCAAAATATATGATGAACCCCAAGTGGAGGAAACCAGAGAGTTTTCAATTAGATTTGAAATGTATCGGGTGGATCCTGAAAAGAGGTTTCAACAGCAAAGCTAAGGGTCGGCTGTCATGGCCTATCGGAAGTCATTGGTTTTATAGACTGACAGCAGCTTTCCAGCAGGTACCAGACCTTCAACGCGAGATACTGAAATTTTAAAGAAGAAGAGGCACTTGATGCATGTTGACAGCTCCATATCACCTCAGATCACTCCATCCGAGCAGAAAGACGGATGAAGTCATCCATCCACCACCCCTCCTCAGGAGACCCCATTTCAAGGAGTGCCACTTCTGTCCAGCTCTCCATTTAGTTGCACACTGTTTTCTCAAGTCCTACTTCTTGTTTCACGTATATAAAAAAAACCCTCCAGTACCCCAAATCACCTCTGGTAACTTGATTTTTTTTGCTGAAGGAAACAATTTCTGCAGAAAAAAAGGTGGCAAAGAGTGCATGTGGATACAAGTCAGGCTCCACCTGAGGGGTTTAGTCAGCCCCCCCGAGCCATCATTCAAAGTGTAAATCGCCTTTTTGTGTGAAATCCTGTGCATTAAGCAAATTCAGGATCGCTAAGGAGACCTGATGTTTTGACAGTAATTTGGGAATCGAGCAAAACTATGAAAATAGGCCCCTTTTTGCCAGAAGGCACATATTTTCTGAGTAAAGCAGGAGGAGCCAGAAATAGCAAGTGTGTTCACCGAATGTTCCCGTACACCCGCTGCACTATACGTGCATCGGGATTCATTTCTTTATTAACTCTGTGTAGATTTTACCCATCTTTAATGAAGACAGAGGACCATCCCAGCAGCTCATGTGTGTGTGGGCAGGACTATGCTCCATAAGGAAACCACGGAGCTGAAACCTTGGCGGGAAACGTGCGTTATGGCCAATTAGGAACTGTGGAAACCTGAACCCAAGTCTGCTTTTGGAGCGGCACTCGCCCTGTCACTCACAGTCAAAACACAGCACGGAAAAGTCATCTGAACCGCCGTGCAAACTTCCACACACACACACACACACACACACACACGTATATGCAGTAAAAACCACCACTCAAGTGCCTGAAAGCACACACACACGAACCGATAACCAGAGGCTGTTTAGACCACCCTCGTTGGCGAGTAACTCCAACTACCAGCTTTAGTTTCGCATGCCAGATTTGGCGTGTGTGTGTGTGTGTGTGTGTGTGTGTGTGTGTGCGTATGTGTGTGTGTGTGTGTGTGTGTGTGAGACTCCTGTTCCCCAGTCCTATTTCAAAGCTGTTTTCCTCCTCGGCTCCTAAACTCTGTGGCGACTCAATTAGGTTGCCGCTCCCTTTCAATAGCCGTGGGTCTGAAATTCCATTTGAATGTGATGATTGTGTGCGTGTTCTTAACAGCTATAACACCTGCTCGTTCTCTACACCAGCCTAAGCCAAAGGCCAAGATAGAATCACTCCCGTTTTCTTTCCTACAACACACACACACACACGCACACACAGGCACACACACACGGTCAGTGTTATCGAGTGGTTAAACAGGAGATGGACAACTGTTCGGCTGAAGTTCAGTAGCTGAAGCAGTTACGTAAACCTGACCTCGGTGCTGCTGGGAGCACACAACCTCTACAGCGCGCGTGTGTGTGTGTGTGTGTGTGTCAGGTTGATGTAATGAAAACATAACCTGCCCACCTGTTCCCTGGGTTTTAACCTGAGAGCTCATTAGTACACAGTGTTTTATTTCCACTACATTACCTGCACAATATGCTGCGTTGCTCTGTGTTCATGTGGTCCTCTGTGTGTGTGTGTGTGTGTGTGTGTTTGTGTGTGTGTGTGCGTGTGTGTCCTCGTACATGTAACAACAGTGTTAAATAGAATCCACATCCAGTACTCAATGGAAACCCAACCTTTTTTCTCAAGCGTGCCGTCTCCCTTTCTCTTGTCTGGTTGCAGGTATGACTACGTGGAGGTGCGAGATGGCGTGGACGAGAGCGGGCAGCTAGTGGGGAAGTACTGCGGGAAGATCGCCCCTTCTCCGGTCGTCTCCTCCGGAAACCAGCTTTTCATCAAGTTCGTGTCCGACTACGAGACGCACGGTGCCGGTTTCTCCATCCGATATGAGATCTTCAAGACAGGTGGGTGTCTCCACACAGCTGCAGCTTCACTTTGTCCCAGGGATTTGAAATATAAACTCACTATCAAATATACTTTAAATTCTTGTTGATTTTGGCAGTCCTGATGGACAAGAGTGGTACTGGATTCCCTTAAGCGTCATATTTCTGAAACAGGGTCTGACAGTCTGCCTTACTTAGTCCTGGTTCTGGGTCTCCCGTGCCTCCTTTCCGTCCAGCGGGTACAGTAATTCGGCTTGGAACTTGTGTTGCCAATGTAGGTCATATAGTGGCAAGAGTAACTTTAAATTAAACATGCCATTGACCTCTTAAAATAGCCATTACGTTCTTGGTTTAAGGTCAGGATAACACCGTCGTAAGCTCCACATCACATGTCAATTCAGTCTGATTTGTCTCAGCTGCCCTGTCACATATACACCATGTGATACATCGTCTAGAAATAATTCTCATAATGGGCCTCTCAGTCTAGTTTCATAGTGTGTTTGTGATTTAGTCAAGGCAGCAGAGCATCAAATTATGCAATCACAATATGGCAAGCAATATGCTCCATTTCAAAAACCAATGAATCAGAGTCCCATATGTTCCATAATTGTAGCAGTTTTTATCTGGTATGAATGATTGTACAATAAGCAAGGGCGTAATTTGCTGAGCATTGAGTCGACAAATATTGTTGGTTTATCGTCAGATGGCAATCCGCGGGAAGGATATGAACGTGCCGTTACAACCGCTGGCCAGCTGGTCGTGGGAGAAAGTGACATAAAGCCACTGGACCGGGTTAATGAAGTCCTTTCACTGCGGTGATATGCAATCAGTTTGAGTTCCTTCCTTTTTATGTTGACCCTAAAAATAAGTCCTCTGTGTGAATTAGTCAGGACTCGTATGTATGATAAACTGGAGATATCCTCAGGGGATGTCTGTCTTATCAGCCAAGAGAAACCCAGGAGGGAGGATTTCCTGTTGGGTGGATGCCGTTCTTTTGTCTGGACTGGAAGGAGGAGGAGGACTGAACATATCTGGAGAGGGACATGTAGGCAAACAGGTGCTACAGACTCCACTTTCATTAATTAACCTTCACAAGCGGCCCACTCCCGTGACCTCGGAGACATGATGAATGTCCCCGAGAGGTCCCTCCTCCCCTTTTAAACGTGGGCCGGTGTGTTGTTGGTGCTTGTTTTTGTGTGCGTCTCCATCACGGCAGGGCAGCTGGTGGAGTGTGGCTCCACTTACCAGATCAAAGCACCGCTCCACCCCGACAACTCATCTGCTTCCCCCCCCTCCATAGGCCGGTTAAATCTACTACATTCTTCCCATGATTAGCTTGGTATTTCCCAGTCTCATCTATTAGCAAGGACAGATTCTAAATGAGGCGTGTGAGGGGCCCGGTGGCAGTAGGGGGACTGCTGAGCACACGAGGGAATACATATGTAGCAAGAAACACGGATGTTAGCTTAGTTAGAAGTACTAGAGAGTCGGAGCTCGATGAAAATCTTTGCTGAATCCAAAAGAGGATCAGGGCAGAAGTTTCTTTTTTCATCTGGTTGTTTTGCACCTTCGGCCATCCCCCCGCGGAGAAGAGCACCGTGGGTGTGCCGCCGCTCCTTAGTGGATCCAGACTGCTCGTTATGCTTTGAATCTCCGCCGTGTTATGACTACTGCGGCGGCGGCTCCAAACAGGGCTCTGAGATCAATTAACGGCCCCGTTTGTGAGGGAGAAACCAAGCAGAAAGAGAGATTCAAAGCGAGCTGATTAGCGCAGCTTATCAACAAGCAGGGGTATTAGCTGGGAAAACATTGTGTTGGCTAACACATGTAACATTAATGATGATACACAGATGCCTTGATAACGGAGCGGGGGAGGCTTGCACGTGTGCATCCCAATGAAGGGAAATGCAAAGAATGCAGGCTGTTTATCACCGCCGTTATAGGCGGCTCGGGGACGCCATTCATCCGGGGGTTACGTACAAGCGAAGGTCACCAGGAAGATAAGTATACCCAAAAGTAAACACGCACTCCCCTCTGGGATCATGCACCAACTTCTTCCAAGTATGTTTACACGTGCAGGTTTCTCCACTTAAGCTATACAACTATGTAAATACACACTCACACACACTCCAGTGTGCTGGCGTCCGCAGCCCCGGCTTTCATCTGCAAAGTGTCTAATTGGAAGAAAACAGGTTGTTTTGCGGCTCTCTATGGCCGCTTCCACATCAGACTCTACCCTTCTCCGCTCCTCAATCCCATCCAACCGTCTTAATTAGCATGGGCAATTTATTTTATAGCCTGCAAATTGGCAGCCGCGCTCCACTGGCTGAAGTCTGGCGAGAGACGGGAAGAGCGAGATGGAGGAGAGGGACAAATGAGGAATATTTGAGTCGGAGAGAGCTCCGAGATTAACAAGCCGGTTTGTGTTTGTGGCCTCTCTGCGGATGCCTTTGACTTCATAAAAATGGTGCATTAAAGAAAAAGCAGCTGGCCGAGCCTTGGCCTTGACTTGATAAATCACCACCAGTCTGATGAAAAATCATCAGAGAAAATTGAGACGAGGTGGGGGTGACCACTTCGCCGAAATCCTGGTGCTTTTGGAGAAGACTAAAAGCTGTGTTTATCCTGTCATCTGACAGTCTTTCACTTAAGACCCTCAAGTGTTTCTGGAAAGATCCGTCCTCTTAAGTACACATGCACAACATATGTTTTCTCTTAACAGCTCTCAGTTAGCTTAGAGCCACATCAAGGCTGGCCGAAGGCCCATTGAAGTGGGCGAGGAGGCAGAGATAGTGCCACTGATAGACCCTCCCTCCCTCCCTTCCACTCGCACAAACACACAAGCTCATCCTCGTCTGCTCGTGATTACTCAGCAGAAAGTCTGTGGTTACCGGATGGACGCCTATATAATCTTTGTATTTACACTTAAACTCGAGCTGAAATGAAAAACCCTTTTAGATCACATTCCGGTCGTATTATTCAGCTATTTAACAACATAATGCCACGTATTTTACATCAAAATCCAATATTTGTTTCTTGCTGGAAAACAAAATATGACCCATAAATCAGTACCAGCTAATTTCAACCAATAATATGATGAAACTACGACTCTGCACAGACTTAGAGAAGGTTATATCCCAACTGCCTCCACCCAGATCCTCGCCTTTAAATACACCATCCTTTCACGCACCGCCCTCCGTTTATCATGTCCCGGGGATGGGGCCGCTGTAAATATGAGCCCACACCTGGGAAAACACTCCCAAGGTGTGTGTGTGTGTGTGTGTTGGGTGGGGCCTGTTAGGGTGCACGCTCTGCTTTCAAGGACGGCACGCCCTGGTGGCCGAGGTCACATCTGGCACGGAGACTGTCATCACACGCACGCGGCCCTCATGGAAACCCAAGACAACAAGTCTCTTGAAGGGGAGACGGAGGGAGACTGTGACCCCCTTTCTCCCCCCCTTTCCCCTCCATCAGCACTGTGTCATCCCTCAAGCAGTGTGTTAAATTGCATGCTATTAGTCTGTGTGTGGTGTGTGTGTGTGTGTGTGTGTGTGTGTGTGTGTGTGTGTGTGTGTGTGTGAGTTAATGTAAACCCACCTCTCCATCTGTTACGATGACGGACACTCCGCAGGCTTCAGGTTAATGTTTGATTTAGTGTTGAAAGAGTTAATTCTCCACCGGCGATTAACCCCTCAGTCCGTGTGTGTGGGGGGGGGGGGGGGGGGGGGGGTTGAAGGGTGGTGAACTGAGCTAATGATCGGCCAGAGAGCACCATGGAACATAAACAGTGGTGATTTACTTAGCAGTCCAAGAACAACACCTCCAGCCCGTATGGCTCCGGCCTCTAACAACCGGGAGAGATGTATAGACGGAGGGGAAAATAAAGAGAGAGGGAAAACAAGCGGGGAGAAAGCGAAACACAGAGACAGATTTAAAAATGAAAATAGCAAGAGGCTGTCACATTTAACACCAGTTCTTTTTGGCGCGGTGTTGTTCTTGTGATTAATGCCCAGTCTCCGGTCTGCTTTCAGCACTTAAAGCAACAGTTTAATAGAGACACAGAGGACAAGTCGTCAGGGAGTTTAACAGTGGAAAGGCGTCCCGCTCCCGTAATGTTGAAACCATATTTATCTAAGATTTATATCGATGTCTAACACCCGCAAAGGCCGGAATCAGATCCCCATTAAATATCATTTTGTCGGCTACGACTGGTCCTGTTAAACGGATCACTCAGTGAGCGACGTTTGTTTGCTCCCCCCGGTCCAGTAGAGAAGGGCTGGATGGAGACGAGAGTCAAAGGAATCCATTACTGTTGGCGGTGAATGTCGGAGGTTGCCGGTAAATGTTGCAAACGTTCGAGGCTGTTTGTTTTACTCTCCCGAGCTTCCTGTCGTAAACTCAGCTTGTGTGTTTTTAAAAGCGGCGGTTAGACTACCGGCTGCATCGGGGCCAAACTCTTATCGCAGATGAAATGGGACGTGTGTGTCCACTCAGCCTCACCTGAGTCAAACATTTCACCACACAAAACCCTCTCTGTTTCCCATTGGGGAGATAAACCCGGCAGCAAAGACACCAACCGCTGCAGCGTTGGAACAGGAGAGCGGCATGCGGCTGACAACGGGATATATTTGTCTCCTTGTCAACACGTTCGTGCGGACGCCGGCACGGAAAAAGTGTGACCGCTGCTCAATGAATGCCTCGCACGCCGACATCGGCACAAAGCATCCTGGGCGTAGCGAGGGGGAGTTGAGTGACGGAGGCCCTCCCATGTGGAGGCACTAGATAAAAGAGATCTGTCGGATGATTATCTCGCCGGCGGGACGGACCGGAGCGTTCTGCCTTCTCTCGCCACTCCATTTGGTTTGTGATGTCCTTTTCTTGAGGGGGTACGAACGCCGTCAGGCACATAAAAAAAGCAGCCAGTAGAGGATTTTGTCCTTGTCTGGGCCTGAGTGGTGATTATTCAGAAAGGGCACGGACACGGGAAGACGGAATAGTGATGGTGAGATATGTAAAGTTAATGAAAATGCATTCATTATATAAAATGCCCTTTAAACTTTGAGACTGAACGTAATACTGGCAAAATGTTATTAAAAGTGTGCCACTATGGCCAGGTATTATATTCTTCTATTGCCTGGACCATTCCCAGAGTCCAGACTGCAGCTGCCTTGAGCACTCGTGGGCGCCTTTTTCAAAGAAGTGGCTCACATCTATAGTTTCCCCCCCAAACAAATCATTTCTGTCATTTCTCCACGAAAACGGTGAGGTTAAGTGCAGAACTGCAGCATCCGGAACCCTCTCATCTCAGCGAAACTCTCCCTCTCTCTACAAAAAAGCCTCCATTTTCCCAGAGTAAATACGAGGGGAAGCTGTGAAATTAATGGCGCCCACTGTTCTTGAAAAAGCCGCACTTTAGCGGCAGCACTAAATGTCATGGTGGAGGGGTGGGGGGGCTCTCGCTGCCTTCACTCACTCCGCTGGTGGACGGGCTGAAGTGGGTCTGAATTAAGGGCCCGGCAGGAAAACTTGAGTGACAGTGGAAAAAGCAGTTGCCACATTTACTTAAGCTACAATGAGTGTAGCACAGAGGCTCCATCTAGAGATAACTCCCTGCAATTTTGGGTTTTCCGATCGGCCCAATCTGCGCCCATCACGCCGGCTGTCAGACTAGCATGAAAATGACATTATCCTGTGCACATTGCTGCCACTTATGGCTCCAAATAATTGCCCCGGATGACAGTAGTCCTCATATTTTTTCCTGAGTTGTATGCCTGTGTGTTTGTGTCAAGCCTGGCTTGGCAACATTTTGGCCTGAGCGCTTGAACATGCACACCCAACACCTCTGTAATGTCTCTTTCTATCACACTCAAAAATGTCCTGCAGCTTTTTTTTTTTTTTTATCACGTCACTCATTCTTAAATCATAATCTTTTGCTCATGATGCTCAGAGAAGTGGCTACCATGGGAAATGTGTTAATGCTCCTCATCAGCTGAAAGGCAGCTCTCCGGGGAGCTGTGAATAAATATTTTGACTTTCCCTTGTGTGAAATTGTGTGTTTAAGCCTGCTTGTGTGTGTGTGTGTGTGTGTGTGTGTTGATGTATGCGCAGTCATTACGCTCACCCTTCCATCACTAGCGCTGCAATCCTGTCTGAGCACCTCTCATACGTTTCACCGATGTGTGAATCAAGCTGTTTGTTCATCGCTCCCCTGATCGAGGCCTTTCGCTAATGTTTACGCTCACAGTCCAGATGTTCCAGGAGTCGGATATGTTGATGGAGTGTGATGTTTGTGAGGGAATGAAATAAAAAAAAGGCACGTAGATGGGAGTCGAGGGACCCGCATGCATCTAGGTGGTCTCTCTCTGGGCCATAAACTGTCCTCCACTCAATAGACCAGCTGGGAGGTGAAGCTTCTCCATACCAGCCACACAAAGCTGAAACGAAACAGATCACCTCACCAACAGTCATTCAAAGGAATCATCCCCCCACCCCGCCCCTTCCTTTGTCCCTGGCTCATCTCATCTTCTCACCTTCCATCTGGTTTCCTCCCTGCAGGTCCCGAATGCTCCAGGAACTTTACCACCAACAGCGGTGTCATAAAGTCCCCCGGCTTCCCGGAGAAATACCCAAACAACCTGGACTGCACCTTCATGATCTTCGCCCCCAAGATGTCCGAGATCATCTTGGAGTTCGAGAGCTTTGAGCTGGAGCCCGACCCGACGCCCCCTACTGGAGTCTTCTGCCGCTACGACAGACTGGAGATCTGGGACGGCTTCCCTGGAGGTGAGCAGAAGAATGTTGTACCGTTGTGTGTTTTGTCATTTCTTAAACTACCAGAAAACATCACTGCTATTAATCTGCTATCAGAGGAAATTAAACGCTTCAAACAAGATGGTGTCGTTATGCGGGCCAACTGCCTTAACCAGACTCCTTAGGGGTCCAGGAGTCTGTCGGCACGAGCGTTGTCATGCTAAACACTTCCTGATTACGGGAGCTTCTTTCTTTTTCCGTCACATTGATTTGTAAGTGCCTGTACATTTGGGAATTTAAGTTGTCGCTTCTCCGTATAAATCACAGTGAAAGGAATTTCCCTTGGATATTTCTTTGCAAGAGAATTTGAATCATGTCGTGTTATGAGCCTGTCATCTCCCGGTCGCAGGGTTGAGCAAAAGGCCCGCAGCTTCTCGCATAGAATCGGACACACAATAAAATATTGCCACAAAGTAGCTTTCTCAAATCCATCGAAAAAAAAAAAGAAATCTGCAGGTGAGAAAGGCGTTCAAAGCGATGCCTCCGCGCCCCCCAGAGATGAGGCTTTGAACTCAGCTAGCGAAGTCGTCTCTTGAAGTTTACAGTTCTTCTCCTGGCTATTCCAGCCGAGATGAAAGCTTTTCTCACCCATCAGCGGCTGAAAATGGAAAGAACATCAGTATTCTTTGCCGTGGCGTCGCGAGTGATAAGGTTGAAGTGTTCCAAGTGAGTTTGTTTGAGGTTCAATATTCTCCGAGCTCCTGTCGCTGCTGATTTGAACTGAGCGGAGTTGACCTTTTGATTCCACAAAGCGTTTTCCATAAGTCATTTGTAGGTTCTCTGCAAAAGGTGGGACAGATTTAATTATAAAGGATCGGTGTTGATTAAGGCGACCTGCGAAGGCTTCCAGAGATGTCACATTATTATCACTTATTAATAAAAGATTTTCACACAAAAACATAGCATGGGGGGAAAGTTTCCTGTGCTTTCAGAGTAAAGTCTGACAGGAAGCAGAATAAGATATGCCAGAATCTCTTTTGTCAGTGAGGGCAGAGACTGGACACTAGCCCTTCGGACTCACAACCTTCAAGCGTTGCTGTATGTGACAGACAGCCTTGTATTAAAAAGGAGGAAAATAGTGTGTCGGCTTTTACCAGGTCGCTCCTGTGGTGCCTGCTGGATCGATAGTGCATTAGCACAGAGGGGCTGGAGGCCTGCTAGCCATCGGGGGTGGGGGGGTGCAGGGAGATGTCCGGGCGAATGCACGCCTGTGTGATGCACCGGGGTGATCACACCTCGCTGGACAGGTGCTGTGCTACAACAGCCTGCACTCCCTCGTCCCTCGTCCCTGAGGAATGGAGAGGCAGGCAGAATACACACTTCATAGCCAGGCTCTTTAAAATTTCATAGAGCTGGGGAGTCATGCAGATAATCCGGGAGATGGCATTTTTATGTTTCGGCCCTGGCCCTAGCGGGTTTAAAAGCACACGTACTCCAGACACCTGGGTTATGAAGATTAATCGGAGCCACCCCGCCCCCCACCACGTTAAGTCCCCGCGGCGTTTGCCTTTCACGCATAGGAGACGGGCTGAACGTGGCGAGTGTTGGATGACAATGTCATCTGATCAGACCGTAATCATAGATAAACAGTAACGCACACTCACAGATGTGCATGGATCATAGCGCACATCAGAGGCATAGGGCAAGGTCACTGTGCTCTGTTGCTCTCCCGCTCCCTCCCCCCGTTACCCCGTCCTTCTTTCCCCGCCGCTCTGTCTCCCCCTAATGTTTCGCCGTCTCTCCAGCTTCCCCTTTCCACTCCGCTGAGTAGAACATGTCCCTCTTGTGCTTTTATTGCCGTCTCTTTTAATGCTCCCCATTGTCTCTCCCTAGTCTCCCTCACAAAGCTCACACAGCCACGGCTGTGTCCGCCTCCAATCCAAAAAACAAAAATGCAGGAGGAATTTACAGCCAGTAAATAGACAGAGACCCTGACCTGCCTAGACCATGGTCCCGGTTTTCCTTTTTGTGTCCAACAGGCGACGAGGAATGTCTTTTCTCAAGCATCTTTATGGGGTTGGGGGAAGAAGAAAAAAAGCCATACCTCACTGACACACTAGTTTTCACACCTCCGTGGGGGGGGGTCGGTAGTTAAACCCATGTGCGACATGACTGTGGCACACAGACAAATATTGAGTTAACCCCAGTAACGATGTTTGTGCTTCTCTTTCCTTTCCGCCTCCAGTCGGTCCGTACATCGGGAGGTACTGTGGGCAGAACACGCCCGGCAGGATCATCTCCTACACCGGCATCCTGGCACTGACAATCAACACCGACAGCGCCATCGCTAAGGAAGGCTTTTCGGCCAACTTCACTGTCATCGAGAGGACCGTTCCAGAGGGTGAGCTGACATTTAAAGAAAATACTGAAAATCTCTGTACTGAGGTAGGAATGAAAAGGTCTCACAATAAAATCTGGATTGGAAGAGTCTGAATTGACCCTGGCTAGTTAGATGGCAGTAAAGTAACCCCCCTGAGGATGATTACTAAAAGAAAGAAGCAGATGTTGGCAGCAACCAAAGCCACAAATGGTCCCGTTATGACGAATTCCCACATGTTTAATAAAGCTTCGGA
Source organism: Chelidonichthys spinosus (assembly GCA_029853015.1). Lineage (NCBI taxonomy): Eukaryota > Metazoa > Chordata > Actinopteri > Perciformes > Triglidae > Chelidonichthys > Chelidonichthys spinosus. Next base: position 9,514,167 of record CM056837.1, read on the forward strand.
GTTATTAAATAAACACCTACTGCTTCTTCACTCGGCCTCCCGTGGTTTACAAGACCTATACGTTTACACGCTGGGAGACGGGCTCCAAAAGGCAGCTTCCCCACCAGTCCCCGCCTTGGACACACAACCCTCGGGCTTCTTTTTTTGCGTGCGGCGTCGTCATCGCAGGGCTCGACCCCCCTGACCCCATTTTGAGAAACGCTCCGGCTAAACATTTCATTAAGGAAGACGAGCGCTGGTAGGAGTCATAAATCTGTCCAGAGGCCAGACCACCCCCAAACACACACAGTCAGTCTTTGAATAGCAATGGAGATGGATGGCGTTCAGCAAACGGTCCCGACAAAGGGTTCCGTCTTGCCCAGAGGTAAGACAAGCGCTGTGCACACACGCAGGCGACCCCGCCTCACGCTAACAAGCACGGCGATGACTGCTGATGTCATTCCTCCCCGGCCTCCTCCGAGTTACTTGAGATGCTTTAATCTAAGAGCAGATTCAACTCTTCACATGCACCATTAAGAGGCAGAATATCTGACCCGTGATCAGTAAATACCCTTTTTTTTTTTTTTTACATGAGTTGCTTGCTCTTACATCACCGATCGAGATGTAGCCCAGATGAGACGAAAAACCTCCAAACTTGGCCCGCGCTCCTCTCCAGGCTTGTACCACTTGAATCATTCATAATCCCCTTATGCATAATACACGGTGTGTTTTCTCGCCTCCACATGGCGAGGAGAAGGGTGCTCTCAATCTGAAAGCTGCTGATGAGAAGTGATAAGATGATGAAAGGAGGCCTTGTCTTTAGTCCTCAACCGGTTTCCCCCCCCCCCCCCACCCGTCCAACTGCCCCTCGCTATCTTCTCGGCCATCAGCCCAGCAACCCATATGATCAGATGCCGTCCTGTAGAAGTACACAAACTCTCTCTTTGTGTTTCCGTTGATTGCAATCCAGTTATCAAGGTGCTGTGAAAAAAAAGTTTGGCAAAAACAAGGGGGAGGCATCCTCGGCCTCGCACTGAGGCTCCGACACGCTCGCGCCCCATGAGCACGTAGATACGCGACCGCAGGTTGACACCGCGAGACACCAAACGCCGACCCGATGACTTGAGGTGGCGGTGTGGCAGATGGGGACACCATCTGTGTTAGCTCATAGGCAGCAGCCCCATAGCAGTTCCACACAGCTCCCCGTCCTGCGCCCTCTGAGCCGCGTGTACACACAAGCACATCACTGCCTTATTTTGGCGGGGCAAAGGGTGCTCATGGTGTTGGGAGCCTTGTGCCGAGGAAAGAGGGCTTGTGACTGTAGGAACATTTGAAACAGTGATGAGGCGTTTTTTCAACCAACTTTACTATGAGGCTTTAAAAAAAAGAAAGTAAATTAAGAAGACTGAAGATCGTGCCTTTACACAACATTATACTCCTCAGATCAAAAGGTCATACCGTTGGTTCCAAACAGTGGTGTCAGCATGTCTGACCTCCGGGGGTAAGAGTTGGCCGACCCCAAGCTGACCCAGCTGAGTCCGGAGCCCGGGATGCCTCAAAACGGCTGCCCCATGTCAACGCAAACAAGGGAAGCCGCCTCCTACTGAGGGCCGTTTGGTCATTGAGTGTGATCTATTGCACCAAAATACAGCTACTCAAGGCTGCTAAACTCTCCCAAGAGACCAAGTTGGGGGAAATAGTCACCGTGTGCAAAAAGAGATAAACCGCCCACAGGGAGGTGAGGGGAAACGGATCCAGTCAGTGGAAGAAATAACTGGAGTGAAAGTCCCGTTAGCGCTTAATACCAGCGTAATCTTAGCCCACACTGAATGTTTCATGAGGACATTTTTACGTCTTAATGCGAAACACTTCCATCCGGCTTCCATTAGAAACTAAAGAGATAGAAACAGAGAGGATTTACTGAGGCGTCGCTGATGTGCTGTTCTTTTCCAGCCAGCAGCACTGAGTGCCTGTCATGTGGTGTCCTCCTCCCCCAGAGACCAGATTCTGGCTGGGGGGTTGGTGGGGGGGCACTGAAAGCACATGCCGGGTGCATTCTGGTGCTTTCACTGCTCAGGATTCCACTAAACAGCTTCCTCCCCCCCCCCCCCCCCCCCCCCCCCATTCCACAGACTTTGATTGCAGCGACCCTTTGGGACTGGAATCGGGAGAGATAACGTCGGACCAAATCATGGCCTCATCCCAGTACAACCCCAGCTGGTCCCCGGAGCGCTCCAGGCTGAACTACTATGAAAACGCATGGACGCCGGCAGAGGACTCGAACAAAGAGTGGATACAGGTACCATATTTTCTCATGTCTGACATTTGATTTCTTTTTTTGGGGGGGGATGGTTATTTGATTCAGATATCACAGAAAAATTACATCAAAGATAGTTCCAGACGTAGAGAATCACTGAAACCACAGCAGTATTGAACAAATCGCCGACGGTTTTTGGAGGTGAGTCACAGTCTGAGTGTGTGAGTATTAGAGCTGACTGCTGCCTACTTGAACACAGTAGGAGTGTTCTGTGTTTGTCCTTCAGTCTCTGGAGGTGCCGCGTCACCAAAACACTTTGGCGAGACGCAACAATTTCAATGACGAATGTGAGCCGTCCTGACGGACCTCCGGTGCCGCCGAGTCCGCGCCTCGCAGAATATTGCCTGCGTCCACTCCCTCTCTCTCTACTCTCCCTTTGTTTCCCGTCCTACCTGATAACTTCGCTCTTTCCTTGATAAGAGCGGCCGCCTCTGGGATGCTGGGATACAGTCTAGGCATCCTGCCCAGCTTCTCTCTCGCACACACACCCGAACCAGCTCTGTCATATTTTCCTGCCTGTCGGCTTATCTGCACCGAGCAATCATCACCCACTGGGGGGACTTTATGTGGAAAGATTAAGGATTTAGTTCCTCCGTCCCCAGATGGGGATAAGTCACATATCCCAAGTCCATTCACAACACCAACCCCCCAGTGAGAGTACCTGGATGCATTTAGAGCACAGTTTGATTTATTAATCGAAAGCCTCCAGGCCTTGTAAAATGCCTGTTTTTCTTTATCTGCTGTTTTCTTCTCCAGACTTTGCTTCACTGTTGAAAACTGTGGCCCCTGCGTATCCCTCATGGGATGAATAAAAGAGCTGACCCAAAGCCAAATATTTGCTTGAGGAGGTCCAAAAGCAAGCTTTCCCCTTTTTATTATTACAATGAAAATATTTTTCCTGAGGGCCCCCGTTTCTCCCTAGACTAATTTAATCAGCGTTTGAGCATGTATGTGTGAGCCTCCGAGTGCGTTCTCCCATGCATGTGTGTCTACGTGTGCACTCGTGGCGTTGGCGGGTCAGGAGGGGGCGTCTGGATGGGTCCCGCTGAGGAAACCAGCACGCATCTGAGTAGACCAGGAGGAAACATGGCCTCTCTTCTAGCAGTTGGACAGTCACTCGTATTAAAGCATTTGTCTCTCTGAAAGCAAAGGCCACTCTTCATAGTCCGATATGCGTATTAAGAGTAACAGCAAATACTTTGAAGGCCTCTCTGCCCCGGTTTGCCTTTTGTCAGACGAAATTACAAGCGATCGCAATGATTTTTTGTCACTCTAGACTGCTCCTGCTGTAGTATTGATCATGCGGAGGATTTGATTTGGCAGTAAAATCTGGATTTTAAAAGGGGATGTGCTCTAATGACCATGCTGATTTCCCGATACTAATCGCATCAAAATACGGAATGTGGCTCCTCTGATTTCTAATTCCGAATGGCAGCGAAGGAGCCAAGTCCGGTGGTTACCACGAAATTTAGACTTTTGAAGGAGTGCGTCGCACTTGTGCCGAGCACTCTGACCAGAAGCCCAATTATCACAAGTGGTATTAAAAGAGTAGAATTCTTCATTCCTCTTTCATTAAGACGGTTCGCCGTGCTGCAACAAGCTCCGGCCCCCTCGCAGCACACAAATCATCTCAGTACGCCGTCAGATGCATAGTAAACAATTCATTATTTATTTCATTATCATTCCCTGCAGTTTGAGGCCGACGGTTTTTATTATTCATGACAGGCGGCCTTTTGATTCCTGGGCATTTCTTCTTTTTTTTTTCCTGCGCTCTGCTTTCCTTCTTTATTGCCGAACATAATCCAGATTTGTCATCCATTTTAATGCTGCCTCATTCAAATGCATGGAGAGCAGCGGGGCAAGATGCTGGAGTCTGTGTGCTCTTCTCCGGGTAATTAGATTGGTGTGGTGTGGTTCAGCATTGAGTGCTGGGTTAGCCAGGCCATTAATCAGCCCTTTGGTGTACACAGAGATGGACAGATGTCCTTTGAGGGGGTTTTTGCGGCTTGAGGATGGACTAAAGAAAGAAGGCAATAATCCTTCATTTCAGTTTTTTTTCCTTCTTCCTTTCAGATATTATCACTCCTCTCTCCTACTCTTTCCCCCTCGTTTGGAAATGCAGGTCCACAGATCTTTATCAAAGCAGGGGGAGATTTCTACATATCATCTGCCGGTGTGAGCCGTGACTGTCTTAGAAGATTAAAAGCAGGAACAGCGGGTGCTTCTGCAGCAGGTTGCAGCAAAAAAAAAAACATGAGGGTGCACACCCCAGCTTATAGCCTGATCCCCACTTTATGAACTCAGGCTGTGTCCTCGCAGGAAACCTGAGCGACACATAACGCAGCATCCTCCTCACACATTCGTCTCCGAAGGGGGAAGGTATGTTTTTTGGCCTGAACTGACGCTACCCGCGACGGGGAAGGAAATTGCGAAGGAGCTGACGTAGCGTGGAGCGACTTTGTCAAATATTTCGCAGAGACGGCGTGATGGTCGCTGAGAGTCGCCGCCGCATCCGAGCGATGCGATAAAACCCATGACTGGATCTCTTGTGAGGCGGCTGCCATTGATCGCACATGCACACACAACATGAATAATTTACAGTGTGTTGGAGACGACCCAACTGTCAATACCTGAAAGCCTCTTTATTGAGCGTCTCATTATGGCAATATACAGTATGTTATCTCATACGGGAGCTTGAGTTGATTTCGCTCTTTATATCCATAATTCAGCTGCAGTGACTCCGAGCATTACTTCCTTGCCAGGATGCATTATCCCTTAATTACTTCGCTGGTGCTTGTGCATTTATGATTACCGACAAACTAAATCGTTTAATCAGAAGAGGAGATAGTCCTGCTTGTCTGATGGATATGGCACTAAACATATCAGTGTTTGGTTCGCACAACATGCTCCTTAATCTCCTGCATGTGATACTAATCTCAACAGTCAAGCATGTATGGAGGAACAAGTTACGGGTTAAGACAGGTTGAGTTCTGCCTGACCAACCAAAGACCACTAATCGCCGCCGAGTGCAGAAGTCGTACGTCGGATGAACGTGCTGTCAAAGAGTTGCTGGAATGCCCCCTTCATCGCAAAATTGTCTCCCTCTTCACGCCCGTCCCCGTTCCAGTTTTCCCCGCCACGCCGAACGATGAGCAATTACAACGCGGACCGGTAAATTAACAGCAGCTTTTCACTTGATGAAGTCCAGCGGGAGCGCGGGGAGCGGAGGCTGGCATGCAGGGAGCGAAGGCTGGCATGCGGCCGGCGGTGACATCATCGCCGCGTTGCAACAAATGGGAAACAATGGGCGCTCTCTGTGCCGTCGCCGCTCCCAGGCCCCCCCGCTCTCAATTGGAAAATCAATGACAGGATAGAGACCCGCACTCGAGTGGAGGAGCCCAAAAAGAAGGAGTAGAAATCGAAACGTGAGCGATGGCGTGATGTAATGAAATGAAACGGCGCCGCATAAGTAGACCCCGAGACAAAAAAAACACCCAAGCTCAGACACAATCAGTGTCATTTTGGGTGTCTGCGCCTCGGAGCTCAACGCTCATCCGCAGCTGTGCATCATGGGAAAGGATCGCAGAGCAGCTTCCAGACATGACACACCTTCAGGTCGCCCTCTTTTCCTTCCTGATCACTGTTTCTTCAGTTCATAATCATGACTCAGAGCGTTAGTCACGCGTGCGTTGCGAGGATGGGACTGACCCTGGAGTTGGTCTTAAAAATGAATCACGAGGAAGGAAACAGTAAAAAGCTCGCTGTCCAGCGCTTCCTGTAACAGCTGGGCCGTTTAATCGGCTTCATCATGCGACGGCGCATTTCCGAGGCCTCGTCGCACACGCACAACAAACCAGACAACCTTTTACTTCATCGCCGCTGTCACCGACCTACACATCCCTCTCTGCCGGGGAAACAGACGATCGGCGCGTTGGGGAAGACGTGCATAATTTAACACCGCCGAAAGGAGGTGTCGCGGGGGGGGGGGGGGGGGGGCTAAAAATAGACTGTGATTCTGTCAGGTGAACATTGTGATAAATGGAAGGTCATGAGTGGAGCTCATAGGTCCCGCAGCATTTGGGTAATGCAATTTTCATGAAAGGAGAATTAATTACACGTTCAGGTAATGGAGCTGTTCCAAGAGGCTTCCGCTACCTGGAGGTGAAATTAGTGGAAGCTGGTTTTTTAGAAACACTGCATCTTTAGCCGCTCAGTGAAGCAGCATCGTCAGCTTTCTCTAATTACCATACGAAGGACGCTATAATCAGTTTGAATGCAATAAAACAATAACAGGTGATTTGAGGCTATGCATGTACTTGATGGTCCACAATGATTCCAGGCTATGTTTCTTCTAACCAAAACCTCCTTTGGGATCCATAAAGCATTTCCAGAGGTTGTTTCCAGGATGGGGGGGGGGGGGGGGGGGGGGGGTCTCTGTGTATGTCTGCCAGCTGCTCTTTGACTTTAGAACACAGAGGAAGACTCCCACCTCTCTCCACCCGATGGCATTTCTCTTGTTGTTGTTTTTTTGTTGAGGGAAAACGAATAAACCCATTCCCCAGAGGCCTCGGTTATTCAACAGCCCACACACACACACACACACACACACACACACACACACAGATGGGAAGCTTCTGTTAGGGGAAGAGGAGAAATGGTTTTAAAAAGAAAGTCTTCTGTGAACTTCTCCCAGAGTATGGATTGTTGCATAAACTTCTTGGCAACTCAATTATAAGCCAATCAAGCAGCGGGAGATGAAGCTTTTGAGCTCACCCTCCCGCCCCCCCAACCCCCCCGGCCACAAAAACCACATGTCTCCTCGCTGCACCCACACAACAATGACTCGCCTCAAACACACATCATGTGGCCCCCGCTGCACATCTGAGTCACCCAGCACGGAGACAATACGCTGACCTAATGATCACGCCCACAGCCACCGCCGCTGCTGAGGGATAATTGGAAAATGATCTCTCCAAACTTGTACTAACACACGTAAATACATAAATACAGCGCCCGTCTGTCATTTCCCATCATTTATTCCCACACTCACACGACACACACGCACACAATCGAAAGCCCGATGCGTATTGCAGTCCGCTGATCTAATTGTGTGCACACCAGCCTTTAACTGGCTGATGTTACAAGCCCGGGCACGACTAATTCGTTTTCTGCCTCTCTGGTTTCATTAGACTGTGAAACGATTTGCCTCAGACTGACTGTTGTGAGGCAAGGGGCTTTAAGTCAGTCTGTTTGCCTGACAACAAGAAGGTAGAGAAACACCCAAAACATGTGGAGTCAAACCCATTTGGGAGCAGGAGAAAAGTCCCGGGAGACAAGGACGTGTGGAAGTCCTGCCCTCACATCCGCCTGCTGTTGCTTTATGGAAAGACTCTGGGATGTCTGGGTGATTTCTTACCCTGTCTGGCATGTTTATAGCTCCGAGTGTGTGTGTGTGTGACTCCAGATATGAGTTACTGTGCACCAGCATGCCCAGAATGCACGGCGTCCTCCGTCTATAGGTGGGCTTCGGTCCAAAGACGCACTCTCGTAGGGGAACTAACAATATGGTGAGTGAGTCGGGGACGCGAACTCCGTTCTGTGTGATCAGCAAAGGCTCCGAACGCAGCACATCCCCCCCCTGAGATGCTAGATTAGGAGTCATAATTCACACCTTTTCGTGCGGTGATTACATCACCCATTAAGCATGATTCAGCCTTTTCGGGGCTCGATGACAAATAGTTCATCATCTCAGAGTGATATATTTGCTGCCTGAGATCTGCGCAGCGTTGCGGTTTCTCAATGTTGCTTATTGGTTTATGTATATAGGTCAGCTAGCGCTGTCCTGGGCTCCGGGCTAAAAGGAGTCCCACTAGTAATCATTATCTGGCCTGTTTGTTTTCACTGTGGTCTCTGTGGTGAGGGATGGACTGTACTTTACATCCAAAGGCTCTGGCAGCCAGTCTGCTCTCCCTGACCCATGTAACCCCGGCCTGTTAACGCGGACTCAGCCTTGTTCCTCTGCTTCTAACAAGCATTAATAAATCACGCTCTGCTCATTACCCAGGCCCTGTTATCAGCCCATGCCTTTGAAATTGATCTAATCTGTGCACTTCTTCACTGGAGACCCCCGTGCTTCTGTCCTTCACATCTTCCAAGGCATCGCTGTCAGCGGCTCGTTTCCCCTCCCCGCCTTCTCCTCTTCAATCTCGCTCTCCGTCTTTTTACCATTCCTCCTCACCGTTTCCCCCCTTCCTCTCATCCAGTCACGGTCGAGTGACCAGACGTCCCCAAAACTTCAGGACAGAATTACGAGCACTTGTCCCGAATCCCAAATCTGGATTAATTATAGCTCATAGACGGGTACTGTTATGTCTGTAGCATGAATTACTTAGCTGAGATGTTTACAGTAGTGCAGCAAATTGATAAACGCCTACGCAGCAACGTTGTGGAATTAAAACATCTGCGGAGGGAAATTAAACCGCCCATAACTGACATGGAGCCCGGTAATCTATAAACAGATTCTGCATTCACATGGAGAATTTGTCGGCAATGGGACTAGAGTTTGGCTTCGGAAGCGTCTGGTCTGCGTTTGGAGTCTGAGTAGTATTGATCACGTCCGAGCAGGCTTTGGTTGAGTGCTGGTAAACAGTGAACATCCTGCCAAAAAATCAAAACTTAGTAGCGGGGAATGAAGAAAACACTGGATCATTGCTGCTTTAAGAGATCCAAACAAAGCATTCTGCAGGAAAGAATATTAGGATTCGTACTACTGTTTGTTGACACTGAAAGTAAAGTACTGGAGGCCTTGGGTTTTGATTTAAAAATACATAGAATGTTTTTTTGGTCATTTTTTCAGCATATATTGTTTAATAGATGCACAAATGACCGGGGATGTTACATCTTTAATCTGATGCCACATTTTGACTCAAGTACCATTCAATTTGTGCCTAAAACTAGTGAATATCTCTAATTAAAGGAGATTTCAATCATTATATTTGCCCCAGCGTGTGTGTGTGTGTGTGTGTGTGTGTGTGTGATTCTAAACCTATTGAACCATAAATGACAATTTTTTTTTCACCACACCCACGAAATGGCAGAAAAGCCCTTTCAACGAAAACATTAATTTACACCAACAAAAAAAACCAACCCATTTCCAGCTGGACCAGAATATTGATTAAAGTCCTGCGTGAGTCCAAACCTCTTCATATTCAATGTTTTGAGTCTGAGTACCCATGAGTGTTCCCAATTAGCCCCGCCACTCATTTCATTCCCAGAGGCTCTTCTTCTTCATTACACCTAATGAGATCTTTTTCAGAGAAACATACCATGGCCAAGTCTTCTTATTAGACCTTCTTTTTTTTTCCAGCAAGCCACTTTGCCATCGGTCCAGAATGGAAATGAGTCAGGCTGGCTGTTTTGAATGCATATGTTCAATACCTGCCTGGGCTAATACCCTCCAACACAGGCCACGCTGCCATCCACTACTCATCCAAGCACTGGCACGTACGGCCGTTTACCTGGCAGAGAGGCATCAGCTCCTGCGTTATTAAAGGGGAACCCACTGGAGCTGGAGGGATTTGATATTGTTTCTATTTGTGGGCCCAAAAGAAATCTAGGACTTACTGTATAAGCCCCTTGAGCCTGTAGACAGGAACAAAAGTATTCCGTCTCTGGATGTGACTGTCTTTTTTGTTAGTCTCCATCCATCCAAATCCTCTGAGTAGCCAAGAGAGAGTGAGAGGAGAGCGTGGTGGAAGCTCATTTATTGCTCCCATCTGTTTATGTCTTTTCGCTTCTGGAAGTCAATTTGAGGAGCACGAATGACCAGCGTTCTGTGGCATGCAGATGTTCCCTTCCTGCTCGCTGCTCCGACTCATTAAGTGTGGTGCAGCGCTGTATATAAGGTTGGCAGACGGAGCTAGCTGGCTCCGACTCCACCGTGTTAGCGTGCTGGAGCTCGGTGGAGATTTTTTCTTTTGGTGGCAGATCACCCTGGCTTTGATTTTCTAAAATATGTGCACGCTCACTCTCACATAAAGTGTTCCACTGTTTATTACACTCCCTCGCACACAAGGCCGCTGCCTCAGTACCGTCCTGTCTCACGCCAACGCCAAAGCCTCTCGTCTCTCGCTGCGATCCGGGAAACCTGCTCCACCGAACGCCCCGTCTTCCTCACGCAACGCCATTACTCCTCATTAACGTCAGCTCAGCCTGTCAGGGACGGTGTTAACGCTTGTTCAAATTAAGCTCGCCACGTCGTACGCAGACGAGTTGGCGGTCCTAAAGCCTTTTCACTTTCACGCCACGCTCGCTCTTTTTCCTGTGTTTCTGATGAAGGTGACGGGGTGGCGGAGCTACGTAGCCTCTGTAGAGCCCTTATGAAGTTAGGCAGCGTTAACGTCATCAAAAGCCGGTTTGAAGGCTATTCTTTCCACAGAAACAGAAGCCAGGGTGACATATAGAGAAGGGCTGTGTGTGTGCGTCGCCTTCCTGGCAGTGGTGGTTATGGTCCTGATGCAAACCAGTGTCTCTGTCTGCCCAGCATCATCTCTGCAAACACAACAATCTATACATTACAGAACCCCAGACAGGCGCCCATGTGGCCTCTGACCTCTCCGCCTCTCCTTGTGAAATTATAATGTCCCCCGCAGCAATGCACCACAGTTCATGATTACTTCGTAAAGCCCCCGCATATTTTAAAAGGCACACTATTTGATATTCAATCTGTATCCCTCTCTCTCTCCTCCTGGCCAATTTTGATAATGTGATTGCAGACCTCGCTCTATTCAACATTCACTTTTATCCAATAAGCCCTTGTCTCCCATCTCAGGAAATTAAGTTGTCATCCTGTGTCTCTTTCATTATTTGTGAATATCATTTCATTGCTGTTTATTGAATTCCCAGGTAGCAGACTATGGCCAGAGGTGGTTCTGATAGAGGGGTTATATTTTTAACTCTGAGCTCATCGGTGCATTATTAACACGGACGATGCAATGAAAGGCTTTTTTTCCTACAAAATGATTGGCACGTTTGAACGGTTTCAGATGTGTCCGCTCCAGTTAATCGCCCTTCTCGCAGACAGGGACGATCTTGTCATTCCTACAGCTCCTTTTTTTCCCTCACAAGTCTCTTCTCTCATTTTTTGCCCTCCACAGGTAGATCTCGGGTTCTTGCGGTTTGTCTCGGCCATCGGCACCCAGGGCGCCATCTCCCAGGAGACCCGGAAGATTTACTATGTCAAGTCCTACAAAGTGGACGTCAGCTCGAATGGAGAGGACTGGATCACGTTGAAGGAAGGCTCCAAGCAAAAAGTAAGAGACTCGGTTCCTAAAACTTTCTTAGTCGATAGAAGTCTAACAGCAGTGGAGTTGAAAAAAAGGAAATAAGCTGGAAACATGAAGTGCTGATAACTTTCCTGGATACGTTTGCAGTCCCATCTCTACATGAGACCAGTGACTGTGTCAGAAAAGCCGCTGCTACTTGAAATATCCCGTCTTGAGCAAAGCAGCCAGCTGACTTGAATTGTGGTCCGTTCCGTGTTTCCTTTGAGCTCAGTCCCTGTCTCCCAACGTGCAATTATATACTTCCCCCCGTATAGTAATATACCCTCTCTCTCTGTGCGAGTGGATGGTATTTCCGGCGCGGGCTGTGGTGCTAATGCATGACTGCGGTAGCCATGGGGAGGATTATGTAAGGAATGTAGCCTCTGTTTGGTGTCAGGCAGCCGTCACCTTGTAGTAAAAGACGCGGGGATGACAAAAGACTTGACAAACAAGAGAGCGAGACAAGGCAACGGGACGGGCTGTCCTGTTTGAGCAGCTGGAGGAGGAGTGACCGGGAGAGGGAGGGGTGACGTGCTTGACGGAGCGTGACAGGCTGTAAGCATCGATTGCTGATCGGACCAGGTTTTGTCCATCTGGAGGCAAACACCCCTGTCCGCCGTGGGTGTCCGAAGGGTCAGAGAGGCATGTGTCTGCGCGGTGTGTAAATACCTCGCATTGCTCGGGGGTGAAAGGCCGCAAGTGGAACCAAAAAAAAAAAAAAGTCCAGGCAACAGTCGTCAACATCGACAGAGCTTCCAAACGAGCGTGTTCGTGCGGCTATGTACACATACCCCTGGGCCTGATTATTTTATGAAAGCCGGGCCTGTTGTTTTTCTGGACTCTAAAGTGCTTTTGTACAGAGGGGCACCATTTGCTACATGCTGAGCCTGCAGTTTGGCATCTTAGCGCGGCGCCGCAAAAAGCCACTTTATAGTTAGCGAGCGGAGAGGAGACTCGGCGTGACATTTACGAGAGTGGATGACTTGGTCGCGGTCCCTCGGTGACGTGGTTGACAGGTATTGCACAGGGACCGCCTGGGAGAGGAGCGCGGACTAATGGATCGGTCCTGGTGTTTTAGTCCGTCCTAGATTAGCTGAACCGCTGCCTTTCCTTCTCCGTCTGTCCGTCCTGCTCCTCTCGGCTGGATTCCTCTCCGCCCCACAGCTACTGCGCCTGCGAGGTCAGGAGGTCATGTGGTCACCGGTGTGATTCAATTACGCAGAATGAACTGTGACGGACTGCGGGGAGTTGTTTTACCGGGTGGGCCCGCCTCTTCGTATGGTGCTAGTAAACTGTCAGCCAACCCCGGGGGAGAACAGTGGCATCTCTGACCTTTAAACAAGACACGGCAGTTAAACCTCCACCAAATGTGGAACCGGAGGACAGGAAAAGGGCATCTTGAGCCGGTCTGGTCTTGTCAGTGTTACACATACTGCCTCAGGTTTCACAGTCGCAGGCCACGGCCTGTTTATGCAGCTACATGTGGCGACAAGACACCGAGAGCCCTTTCAGATTGGACCGGGACACGTATGTCACATTGTAAAGTCGGTGTAATTGTCCTTTTACGCAAGCTCCTGCTGTTTTTACTTTTGTTCATCAAAACACGCTGCATCTAGATCCCAGCAAACGAGGAGCTCTCCCTGCCTCCGCTCTCCCTTCTCTCCATTCAGTGCAGCCAAGGTCTCAGACAGGCTCCTAACCGGCATCTCAACTCAACACCTCAATAATTTACTCTCCTTTCCGCCTCGATCGCAGGTTTTCCAAGGCAACACCAACCCAACAGACGTTGCCAAGACGATGCTGCCCAAACCCACGCTGACACGCTTCGTCCGGATCCGTCCCGTAACCTGGGAAACAGGCATCGCGCTGCGCTACGAGGTGTATGGATGTAAGATATCAGGTTGGTATTGCCGAGAACCCTGCTGATCTGCATATACACACACACACACACACACACACATCTCAGGCCTATCTTTGCTCACAGCTGCCACTGAGAAAACACAATTACGCTGCTCATATTCCAGAAAGATACAGTTTCGAACGATAATCAGATTTCTGCAAACCCCCCCGTTTTCAGCTCCCTCCTAAATGCCCCACACTTGGTATTTCCCACTCTGGCCCCGGTTGCACAAACACCTCACTTCTGCCAGGTGTGAGATGAAGCTCTATTTCTATAAGAGTTCCGGCTCGGAGGCTAAAGCTAGCTGCTGCATAATAGAGGAGTGGCACACGGAGGACAATTACCTATTTATGTTACCCCTTGTTTAGATGTACCTCATACAATATAGATGGAGGTACCAGCTGGCGGGCAGGGCGAGCTGGGTGGGATCTGCATGGTCCCGTGTCTCCTGCTGAGCCGGCCTCAGCCTCCCCTTTAGCCACAGCCTTGTCTTTTTGCTTTGATTTCGGCAAAGCTCTTCTCATCTTTGCCATTTTTTCAATGTCATTTTAATGAGTGGTGTGAGTGTGTGTGTGTGTGTGTGTGTGTGGGTTTAGCACATCTGCCTGCATCTCTATGGGTTTATGGGTGTGTGTATTGAATGTTCATCAGCGCTCGCCTGTGTGTTTTTCTTCTTCTGTACTTTGATCGGGAGTTTATCGAACAAGGACAGGTTTTATAACAAACGCATTAAGCCTCGGATTACATGTGTCCTGTGTGTGTCGTGTGTGTGTGTGTGTGTGTGTGTGTGTGTGTGAGTGTGTGTGTGTGTGTGTGTGTGTGTGCGCGCGCAGAGTTATGCGATACATATGTGTGGCCGTTCATGTAATAGCAGAGGGCATTGTGGGTACGGCAGGGTTACTGCAGGGGCGTGTGTTTCGGGCGCGCGACCAGACCGTAAACACATCACAGGGCCGGAGTCACCGCAGGGCCTCCGTAAGGACGTCAGCACCCCTGGGTGCTGTGAAGTCACTGCCAGGGGAGAGAGAGAGAGAGAGAACACGGCGAGGCTCTTAAGGACTGCATAAACTCGGTGACTCACTCCTACCTTTAGTTATGATACTAGAAGTTTACTGAAAAACTTTTGTAGAAGAAGATATATATTTTTTTTTATGTGCTGTTCCACTTTTTCTGAAAAGTATCAACGTTGCACCGAAAGTTTCAGTGACATAGAAATATTCAAAGTAAGTGCCCGACTTCCATTCAGATGTGGAGACCATAATTCAGGCGTCAGATCAGAGGAGGAGTCGTACGCCTGAATGTTGCAAGATGTTCCGTTGGCCCGGATGGTCACGGTCGCGTGCCCCCGCTGATACAAACAGCTACTCATTAATAAAAAAGATCCACCGCCCTGTTGTTTGTAAATACGCCATGGTGTATAAATATCCCTGATGAACCACTGATGCTCCACCCAAACCATAACTGCGGCCCACAGCGGCATGTATCGCCATCTCCATGCGTACAGTCCACACACACACACACACACACACACACGTTTGTTCCTCTGGGTGTGTCACCGGGTGCGTGCCATCATCTCCGAAGCTGCTGTGATCGCAGCTGAAGTCAATTAAGATGAAGCCGAACCCAGATGAGTCTAAACTCAGATCAGAAACGCACAATCACACACATATACCTTCCTGTCATATCAACCCCCCCCTCCCCAACTTCAAAGCTCGGATCGCTCTAAACGCCATCTTGGCCGAAGAAAAATGGTAGAAGAACCCTCAAAAACAGTCTGGGGGTTTCCACCAGCGTTCCTTGATCTGAGATTTCTTTCTAGAATGGAGAAGCAGAGATTTGTCTCATGGGTCTGCATAGGAGCTGTTTTAGATAAGCAGAGAGATAGAAGTCTGAATGAAGCCTTGTTCTCCTGAGGATTTGTTCCCCCCCCCGAGTCCTGCAGCGGCACAGTATGCACTTTGTCTCAAACAGACACAGAAGATGTAATAATGCCCAGATTTATCCCTCCGTGCGAGCCAGATTGTAAATATGTTATTGCTTACCACAGATCCCTGACTCAGCGTTTCGTGATTAAGTGTGAGGAGGAGACAGAGAGGAGGATTTGAGTCGAATACGGGCTGCTAAGTGTCAGAACTGTAGCGGCAATTACATCATGGAGAAACTTTTGTGTGCTCCAGTTTTCTACTTGGCTCCAAAACGAGAACTATGAAGTTTTTACAGTCTGCGAGTGCTACTGGTTGTTGCATTAATAGGAACAAATAATATATGTATCTATAGTTTGGACTGCTCCTTTTGGTTGAGTATCTAATAAATTAACTTCAAGGTGAAAGCTTAGAAATGGTCCTGTCCCTACATTAAAAGCAGTCTGGCAGTCCAACAGTGTAATAAAACTTAAGAAAACATAATGTCAATGCAAGAGCCTTAACATTTAAAAAAAAATAGTCCATTTGGGTTTTTTTTATGTGGACCACCTGCATCAGGAGGCTGGTTTAAATAAAATAACTGGAACTGGAGCTCCAAAACCAGTACTTTGCTAATTAGAAATCAGCTTGTTAAGTTCGATCTTGTCCCTGGTTCACAGTGCCGGTAAAAATGTTGTTATTCATGAACAATCAATAAGGTTTCATTAGAAAGGAAACCTCCAACAGCGCCGTATCACTTTGCAGCAGTACAAAGGTGACAACATGTGGGAGGTTCAGAAATTCTGGTTTAAACATGCAAATGCTTCCAAGCGGCAGCAACAGGTTGTCATCCCGTTCGGCTTTTGATATGAAGGGATGGCATCGATTGTGGGGGGGGAAACAGCTGTCTTCCTTTTAAAATGAATGAGAAACATCCAAAGAGGCTAAAAACAACAACAACAGAGTTAGGATTGCGTTAGATCAGAGAAGTAGAATAAAAGGAGGGAAGAAAGTCTGAAAACATGTCCAGGAAAGAAGGAGGTGTTAGAAAGGTCCAGTCCCACAGATGTTGACAGCTGTGGAGCAGAAGGTGCTGCAGCAGATAAAACACAAAGAGAATGTGTTTTCGTGTGTTGGTATATGTGAGTCTGTGGGGGGAGGAGGGCGGCGGATGGGGGGAGATGAAAAGGAAAAAAGCACTCCCAGAACGTGCAGGACGTGGAAACACCAACCGAGAGGAGGGTTTTAATTGGCTGCCTGGAGACAAGCGCTTCGGGCGAAGGAATTAGTATGCATGAGATCTGCAGACGGAGAGAGAAAGAGAATAGAGGCAGCGATCACAGCAACATCACAAAGAGTTTGGGGAATTGTCCTCCTCACTTTGAGTTTCTCTCTCCCCGTTGCCCCCATATGAACCTCAAACTCGCCAAACTAGACCTGTAGCACGATAAATGATGTTTAACATCACGCCTTCGGATGTAGAGCGAGTCCCGTTGCACGTCCTCTCTGCAGGTTTTCAACCTTTCTGCTCTCCCCTTTTTCGTGTTCCAGAGTACCCGTGTTCGGGCATGCTGGGCATGGTCTCGGGTTTGATCGCAGACAGCCAGATCACCGCCTCCTCCCACACGGACCGGAGCTGGGTACCGGAGAACGCCCGCCTGCTGACCAGCAGGACGGGGTGGACCCTGCTGCCCCAGCCCCAGCCCTTCACCAGCGAGTGGCTGCAGGTGGATCTGGGCGAGGACAAACTGGTGAAGGGCCTGATCATCCAGGGAGGGAAGCACCGCGAGAACAAAGTCTTCATGAAGAAGTTCCGCCTCAGCTACAGCAACAACGGCTCCGACTGGAGGATGGTGTTGGACACCAGCGGGAACAAACCAAAGGTGAGAGTTTAACTGGGAAAGATATTTGTATATATGTCTACCATCACCATTGTGGAAAATGATTTGAATACCTGCTTCTCAAGAAAGAAGAAAGTCTCTGATCCATCAGAGCATCAATCCAGACGATGACGCATTTAGTCAATTTTCAGCAGAGCGCTGCGCCCGCAGTTGTGAGTCATACAGGAGTCACTGCGAGGAGTCAATTTCAGCGGTGCTTTGAACCACATTAGGATAAGCAACTCAAGTCTCTCAGAGCGTTTTACCAGTTCTCTCCTCATGCTTTGTATTCTACACACACACACACACACTGCTCAACCGTTCAACGGATAGTGAAACCTCTCCGGTGGAAGGAGTGATGAAGGGAGCATGGGGGGAAGCGCGAGGAAAGACCAAGACAGAAGGAAAGAACGTGCAATGTAGGGAAGTGACGCGAGATTTATCTGCCACCGGCGCCGCGTGCACGGTAGACGTGCGGCGCCGCGTTCCTCGATGCCTACACACCCTAACACCCAGAGAATGTATAGATGTGAGCACGTACGTACACAGCTCCACACCGAGCTGCAGCAGCTCGTCCCCAATTACAAGCGCCCCTGACAGGGCATAAATCTGATCCAGATGGGCTGATGGTTGATTTATGAAGGGAGCAAGGAAGATCCATACCCTCCCTCTCCCCCTCCCCCCTCCTGTCCTAGTTAGCCGCCTCTCCCCCGCGCCTGAGAGGTTCCCAGCACATCTAAGGTGCACCAGGCTTCTCACGTGATCACACCCATTAATCCACTTCCATCATCCCCCTTTCTCCTCCTCAGCCCGCTACTCCATTTACTTGCATCCCACACCCTCCCCTTCTTCCTCGTGTATTCCTTTGCTCGAGGAGGATCTGAGGCCTTTCTGAAGGAGGCGAAAAGTTGCCTGTGACAGCAGCGTGTGTCGCGCTGTCGATGCTGCGCTTTAGATGTCAGCCAGATGAGAGGAGATCTGGTCATCTTCTGTTCTTTCTCACCACGTACCCGGCACATCGCCACCCGTCCGGCCCAGTTGTGGCTTTTTTCAAGCGGCGTGGATGAGTGTGCCTCGGGGTATCTGCCTTTGAAGAGGTGTTCCAGTGAAATGCCCGGCAGTGACATTATCAGCTGTAATATCTTGTTTAGCTCACTCTCTCCTTTTGTCTCTGTTCACCTTCCCTCCTCTCTTCCCCGCCAGATATTCGAAGGGAATAGCAACTATGACACGCCTGAGCTGAGGACAGTGGAGCCCCTGCTCACCCGCTACATCAGAATTTACCCCGAGAGGGCCACTCCTGCTGGCATGGGCCTGCGTCTGGAGCTCCTGGGCTGCGAGATTGAAGGTAAACCCGAGCTTCTGCTAAATTGATTGCCTGTGCTTGTTACCTATGGTACATTTTCTACCCACAATGCCAACCCCCAGGGCCTTACTTCACCGACTGTGTTAACGCGTGTTAACAGCAGACACAGGTGAGCCATCTATCATCCCAGCTAACGACACGGATGGAAGTAGCTCGCGCTCCATGTCTTTGCCACATTGGGGGGGGGGGGTTATTTAAAGATGCGTGGGGGCTCCCGGTGTTGAAACCACAGCTGTCCACAACTCCCGCTCCTCTTTATCCCTACGGACAGTTGTCTTGTCTCCCCGTTACATCAAAGCTGCCCCCATAGCGCGCCACTTCTCCGGGGTGGGGGGGGATCAAAAGAAAAGCCCACCTGGCCCACCGGGATTATTGCAGCCCGGCCCCCCATCGCCCCTCTTTCCGACGCCCGCGTGTCTTTCTCCTTTCAAAGTGCCGCACGCACTTTGCTATCTTTAAAATGACCCCTATTTTTTTGCCCCCCAGCTCTTTATCCGTCTCTCTTCAAGCTGATGTAGCGCTGAAACAGCTCAGCGACGTAAGAGTGTAGCGCGCTCGCCCCTAAGTGGATTTACATATTGGATTTCAGAGAGGCCCGTTCAGTTGTAAGCCTCATGGACTCCCACCGGGAGCTTTAGTCGGATGATAATGCTTGTTTTCAGCGTTAATGCCAAAACACACATACTCGCACGGACGTATATACACACACACACAGAGCAACCGCAAACCACCCTGCCAAATGTGTGGTTACAGGCATGTATACACAATCAGGCAGCAACGCAGGTGCTTGCACTAACGCGTACCAGCATGTGTAGCAGGAGGGCTGGGTCCTCATTTCTGTGAGTGGGCCCCCTGACGCAGCGCTGACCCCATCCCTGACCTCCCCCACCCTGAACCTGACAGGGGCTGATCGGCCTCATATTTCATATCGCACAGGGAGGGAGCGAGAGCACCGGCTCACAAACACACATACTGCACACATCCATTTTTCAGGCAGTTTTGTCCGATCTGTCTCTGCCTCCCTCTCCCTCTCTCTCTCTCTCTCTCTCTCTCTCTCCACCTCTCTTCCTCCCGTTCATTACTCAGTCAGTGTAAACACACACACACACCGCAGGACGGCTGTGCAGCAGCGGAGCGGATTGAGGGCCGTGCCCACATCCAAGCGGTGGGGCCATAATGATAGGCCACTCTGGCAGCCAGGGGCCCTGCCTATAGCCAATCCCAAGCCCCGCTCCTGCATCTTTTTAATGTTTTAGCCGCCCAAGCCCTAAGCAACCAGGCTCGAGCTTCAACTCCATTTATACACCCACACCTCCGCAGCGTGATAAAAGGAGGGATGCTAATAGCTCAGGCCGAGATTGAAGCTCAGTGTGCAGCTGTGGGCAGAGCACGCTGAGCTTCACAATTCATATTTCACTCTTTCTTTTCTATTTTAACTATGAACGGGCTGAAAAGCTACCTTTTCAGACTCCTTCTCCGCCCCATGCTGGCACTCCTTATGTCTCATTTCTTGAAAAAAAAAAAAATAGGTAACGTGATTTCCAACCCTGCAGCGTTTTCCCTCTGAATCTCAGCGTATCATTTTAGGTGAGAACATGAGCCCACAGCGATCAGACCAAACAACATGTGATGTTCTGCAGTGGCTAATGGGCCTCCTCTGAGCAATCAGGATAAACATTCAAATGATGGTTTGTTTAAAATGAATGTGAAACCAAATCACAAAGGCATTGTCCAACTTCTCATCTTCGCCGCCTGCTGTTTCTCTCCTCCTCCTCCTCCTCTGTGTTTACAGCTCCCACGCTCGCTCCAACCACACAAGTCGTCAGCACCACGCCGTCGGACGAGTGTGACGACGACCAGGCGAGCTGCCACAGCGGCACAGGTGATGACTACGATGTAACAGGTGCTAACATCGCCCTCATGAGACTGCAACCAAATACCCCCCTCTCACCCCTCACCCGCCCGCCTGACCCTCTCTCGCCCTTCCGTCTGCCATGGCTCACACTTAATCTGCTCCACTTTTCCCCCAGCTTCACCTCTCAGTTCTAGTCAGATTTAATACTCGCAGCTAATCTGCCCCCTGCTGTGCACACGCCGGCGTGTACACAGCTGTAATCATCTGCACCTGCAGCTCCCCTCTCAGCCAAATCTTAGCCCTCTTACCTCGCTCCTCCGCAAACTCCCATTAGAGGATTATCAAACGTGCCCACCTGCTTCTCGACCCGCCACCAGACCGGCTTTCTAACCTTCCATCCCGCCTTGTTGTCCGCCTGCACCTCCTTTTCCCACTCGCTCCTCTTGGCCTCATTTCCCACTAACCCAGTAACTCTCTGAACCTGCGCCGATGCCTGCACTCCCCATTAACCAGCAGTCTCCGATGATGAGCATGGCGACGCCTCGGTCACGTGTCCTGTAGATTCAGCTAGCATGGATACATTTAATGCATGAGTGTAGCTATTTTTTGTGTCGCCATGCTAGGCTAACCCTAACCATGCTAACGTGTTGTTTTGTGGCAGGGGGGACCACGATGCCAGAGACCACTACTGCTGAGGTGGATACCATCCCAGGTGAGCAAACATATTGATGATCATATTTGTCTTCGCACGTCAATGATTCCACATCTTACTAAGTGCTGAACGGGAGGTCTTTTAAAGACAAAATGGAGAGTAGATATCTAACCGCTCAAGGTTTTTTCGAATTCATTTCCATAGATTTATCAAGACGCGTAGCTTAGCTAATGATTGCCAGCTCCAGGCGGCCTCTCTCCTCTGATGTGTGTCTGTTATTAAAGCTGATGATATGGCCCTGAGAGGCTCCTGCTGACAGGGTGAGGGAGGTTGCGTGATGCAGGGCTAGCTGATGATTAGCACTGGTCCTCTGTTGCTGCCTTCTCAGCATAATCACTAATCACTGGGCCGACGCTGCCACTCACACACACTCTTACACACACACACACACACACACACACACACACACACACACACACACACACACCAAAACAGGAAAGCACAATGCAAATGACCACAGGAAATTGGGTTTGCTTTGGGGTCACATGCACGGACACATACACACACACACACACACACGCAAAGTGGCGTTTCGTATAGCAGGTTGATGAGGCAGCAGCCAGCTGAGAAGCTGTGCCCCAGTCTGACCTTGGCTAATGGGCCATAGGCTCCACCCAGCCCCCTTCACTCCATCAGCTGGCTCTATGGTCTGTCTGCAGTCTGCCGGGGCTCCAGCTCTGATAGATGAGAGTTGAGGTGCAGGTGTGTGTGTGTGTGTGTGTGTCTATGAACATAACTGCATTTCTGGGGGTAAACACATCTAACTTTGAATTTCAAGAGTCTCAAACCATGTTATTAATTTCTGTGTATGTGTGTGTGTGTGTGTGTACGTGGCGTGCACTCTAATCTCCGAGGATATAGTTTCCGTTGGCATTCGGCAAGAAAGTCTTTATTTATCAAATGGCCGAGTGAGTCATGTGGACATTCTTCTTATCCGGAGCTTGTTCAGTCAAAGCCTCCCAAGAATGGAAAAAAAGAAAAGCCGAAGCCATTTTAATTGGGAATGGGATGTCTCGACGAGGGAAAAAAGTGGCTTGGCGCCTTAAATGCGGTTCCACATGGGAATTCCATCCTTTGTGTTTAATGGGTAAATAGAGTCGTTGCCTGTAGAAGCTAGTTAAAACCTTCCCATTATTAGAGGGAATATTGGCTCATGGGTCCCGTCATTTGGAGCGCCGCCTCTCTGTATCTCTGAAGGCATCTCATGCTGCAGTTTAAGGCCGTGGCTAACATCCCGCTCCCTTTGCGTTCCTTGGAAGTCTTTCTTCATCTAATTTGAAAAACACTAAAGCCCGAGCTCCCACACATTCTCTTCAGCGTGGCGTGTGTCCACGGGGGATTGCATTGTTGGAATGGGGCCCCGGCACCGTTACCATAGCTGTCTTCAAACCTCAAGTCCCGGCTCTCATTAAAATCCCGAGCTCTCTGCGGGTAGCTATGAATGTTGCTTTCTCAACTGGACACCATGTCAGGGCCCAGTCTTCCTCTTCCCTTGTCTCTGTTCTTAGTGTCCCTCTATACCTCTTTTATACAACCCGTTACGTTCATGAAAAGAGATCATTAACTGAAGCCAGGAAATCAGGTCGACATGAGGTCTGTGCGTCCGGCTCACTCCTTTCAAATGTTGGAGGCATAACTGTCCCAGTCAGCTTCTCCCTCCCGAGTTCGCTGGTTTTATCTCACCCACCTATGGGACTCTAAGCTTGCCTTTCGCAGTGCTCTGCTGCCCTCTAGTGCTTGTGGCTGGTCCCGACGAGTTAATGAAGCCCCAAAGTGTAGCCTGCAATCATATCATGACAGACCTCCAGGTCATTGACCGGTTAAAGAAAAACATTTCTCCTTTTGTAATAAGAAGGATGACGAGCTGCGATCTCCTGACACGTGATCTTTCTTCAACACACTTGCAGCTTTCCTGTGGTTTGCCTGTGACTTCGGCTGGGCCAACGACCCGTCCTTCTGCAGCTGGACGTCAGAGGACACTGGCTCCAGGTGGCAGATCCAGTCCAGCGGCACCCCTACCCTCAACACCGGACCCAACATGGACCACACAGGTGAGGACCCTGTGAACTGAACTGGGCGTACGTGCTGGAAGCAGCACTTCCTCTTAGCCTTAGAGTTACATGTGTTTTTTTTTTTTATGCAACAGGTGGATCGGGGAACTTCATCTACACCTTGGCGACGAGTCCCCAAGAGGCCGAGGTGGCTCGGCTGGTCAGCCCCGTCGTCAGCTCCCCAGACTCGGACCTGTGCGTGTCCTTTTGGTACCACATGTTCGGGCCACACATCGGCACGCTGCACATCAAGCAGCGCAAGCAGACAGTTGAGGGTCCGGCGGACATCCTGCTGTGGACGGTCAGCGGTCACCAAGGCAACCGCTGGAGGGAAGGTCGCGTCCTTGTGCCCCGCACCAACAAACCCTATCAGGTAAATTTAAAAAAATCCATGATGTGTTTGGGCATTTACCACGATACCCGTGCTCAAGAAATGGTTGACAAGAATCCTCTCTTTTTTTAAGGTGGTGATTGAAAGTCTGGTGGAGAGAAAGAGCTGGGGAGACATCGCTGTGGATGACATTAAGGTTCTCAATGGACTCAGCATGGCGGACTGTAAAGGTGAGGCTTTAAGTGTTCACATTCATCTCCTGCTTTCAGCTCTCCATCTGAAATGCCGTTTTCTTTCAACGTTGGATTTCATTATCATTTCTGTGTGAACAGATCCTGACGTTCCCACTGAGCCGATGCTGCCGGAGGATCGCATCAATGAGATCCGTAAGTGGTTAAGCGTGGAGGGTTTATGTAATTCATCCCTTTTTTCGGGGATTCACTCACCTGCAGGCCCTTCGTAGTCACTGTTATACCTCCTGTCTCACCTCTCCTCTCCTGCTTCTGTCCTCTGCAGTTGAAGAGATCACTGAATACCCCGACTTCGTGGAGACCAACCAGATCAGCGGAGCGGGCAACATGCTGAAGACGCTCGACCCCATCCTCATCACTATCATCGCCATGTCCGCCCTGGGGGTCTTCCTGGGTGCCATCTGCGGCGTGGTCTTGTACTGCGCCTGCTCCCACGGAGGCATGTCGGACAGGAACCTGTCGGCCCTGGAGAACTATAACTTTGAACTGGTGGACGGGGTCAAGCTAAAGAAGGACAAACTCAATGTACAGAGCTCGTACTCGGAGGCGTGAGACGGAGCTGGGCGCATTCGCGTGTGACTCTATGACGTGCGGCAGCTCGCAGAGCACGCACAAGACTGGCTGTAGGCATATCCTCGCATATATCCACGGGTAGGCAGGCTCAAAGGACTGCCGACACCTTCGACTCGCTGGATGAGGGACAGGTTCAGGAACCAATGGGAGGTTTGGACTGATCCACGCTTTTCTCAGGAGCTGCAGTAAAAAGAACCTACCAGTAGGGGACACTGTGTACAAATGAAATACATAAGAAAAAAATATGTACAGATGATTTAGATGATATTTTAATTTTCTAATTTGATTTTCATTCATTTTTACAATCGGATGCTGGTGTTGAGACCAATTTATTAATAATGTTAAAAGTATTTATCGTTTTCTGGGAAAGAAATTTGTTTTTTTATTATCAGTTCATGATGGCTGTTTATTTTCGAATTTTGAAAGAGACGTATCAAAATTATAAATGAACCATATCCGGCAAAACTGTAGATTTGCCCTGGCGTACAGGGTGTGCCCGTAACCATGACCCTGAAACATGTACCCCTCCCCTTTGACCTCTATTACTCTAAAACGAGGGTCCCATGGCAATGTATGGTTCTGACAGTGCCTTTAGTACATTTCGGTTGGCCTCCTCTGTTGATCTGGGTGTTTTTTACTGTACTTGGCTTAATTTATGATGACAGGAAACAGGGGCACAATATCCTATAAACGCCTGCAGAACAGGATAACAGTCAGCGCTTTGCTTCTTTTTTTTTTTTTTTTTCTGTCCAAAAACCACACACTGTAAATAAGTTTTAATATATTTTATTGCCCTTTTTAAAGAAAGTAAAAAGGAAAAGAAAAAAAAGCTGCAGTATCCCTTTTTTCATGGGTTTGTGTGTGTAAATACAATCTTCTGACTGTTTTGTGGAAGGTGCCGTGTTATGGTTTTTATATTTGAGATTACTTTGCTGGGGGGGGGGGGGGTAGGATTTGTGTGATATTAAAGCGATTGCAATGTGCATTCAAGCAGTCTGTCATCGAAACACTTACAAATCAAAAGGAAGGGAAAAAAACAACCGATATGATGAATTCCTTCTCA
Organism: Chelidonichthys spinosus; assembly: GCA_029853015.1. Classification (NCBI taxonomy): domain Eukaryota; kingdom Metazoa; phylum Chordata; class Actinopteri; order Perciformes; family Triglidae; genus Chelidonichthys; species Chelidonichthys spinosus. The sequence continues at coordinate 9,539,669 of CM056837.1, forward strand.
TATCTTCATCACATCGATGGCAGAGGAAGTGGTGGAATATGTCTGCCAGGATACCAAAAAAAACGAACACCCAACAATCATCATTGCTTTGCTTTAGCTCACACCTAGGCTGGCTTGTCACCTCCAAACGTCACTGTGGATTGTTCACTGAGGTAGTGCTGTCTGGACAATGCAGCTTGAATGCACTTTGTTACCGATCCCCTCGCGACGGGAGCCTGTTTAACGAGGGCCGAACGACGCTAACTGAAGAATGGTGCTATCGTTAACTTTAGCCGGACACATTTTGTCTCACGATGAACCCGGTTTGTATTGTTCACATGCTGTATTGTAGCTTAAAAGGCCTCTCGGAACGCAAAGAGTTTTTTTGTTTTTGTTTTTACGTGTTTCACGTGTAGCAGCCATAACGTTGTGATGTCAGAGCTGATGTCATTAGGGCGGGACACTGGTACAGCGGGGGGGAGGATCGAGTGGCGTCGACTGAATCAGGTCACCTGACCTCCCCTATGTGGCTTTACCAAAGGATGGTCGCCCCCTTTTTCTTGTTCACCGGGGGTTCTCACTCAAACACAGAATACTAACCATTGACCACTGGAGGGAACTGGTGACGGCCTGTTTTTCCATCTTTATAAGCTTAAAAGAAGTGGAACTGTCATTCAACGGGAACTTTTCGAGTCTCTACAGAGACTCTTGTTTTCAGACGGATGAACGGGACAATCCCACCACTCCATACGACAAGGGGAAGGGACTCCCCCGTGAGATATGACGGTATCAGGACGCAAGGGGCCCCATGGGACCACTAAACAAACAATCAAAAACTCGATCCTTGACTAAATGTCTTTTTACATCCGTGTGCTTTGTATGTCGTGCCGTGGTGAACACATTCTCAGCTTGTCCGTTTTTCAGGTTTGACCTCCGACCTCTGCACCGTTCCGTCTGCACTCACAGCTACGGGGGGGTGGAGCACCAGCGAAGTCTGCTGAAACTAGAGAAAAAGGATACTGTAGCGTGGACTCCAAACAAACAATGTTGCACTGATGAATATATTTAAGAGGTTTATGTGTTTCTAGCGTTCATTTGCAGAAAAAAACACAAAAAAAACAAAACAGAAGAAAGTCAAAAACACAAAAAACACGTGTTCATTTCTTTCATCTTTATATATATATATAGTTTCAGATTATGTGATCTGAAATGTAAAAATACTGAGATGTTTTCATTATTGAAAAAGGCATAAAAGTTTTTCCAACAGTTATGTCCCCCTCCCCCTCCATTTACATGGCATATTAACGCTTTGTTTTGTACTGTCATTCAAATTTTGTGCAGATTCTTTTTTTTTTCTTTTTTTTTTACGAGAACAAAAAAATAAGACTTTTATTTTCAATACTGCTTCTGTAATTTGCTGTTGTAGGAAAAAATGAATAAACAGCAAGGCCTTAAAAAAGAAAAACGAATATGTGTGTTGTGATGAAGAAATCAAAAATTTCCCCCCTTTTCTCAAGTCACATCTGCAGCGTATGGAAGCCCATTTTTGTCACTGTCAGAAAAAAAGAGAAACTTTCTCAAAATAACCGCATACTTAACTAAGTCATTATTTTAAGATATGAAGTAATTATTTTCAGATAATAAGTCAATATTCTTGAGACACAAAGTCATTATTTTGAGAAAGTTTCTCTTTTTTTATGACAGTGGTGGAAATGGTTTTCCATAGAGGCGCTTCACATCTGCTTTAAAGAGTTAACCAGCAGCCTTTGAAGCAACATCTGGGTTTTTTTGCATCAAAGTCATGTGGAAGCTCTTTTACAGCCAGTGAGACGGTGATGCAAACAAGACTCTTTGTCTAGGCACAAAGAAAGAAAGAAAAGGCGTCAGCATGGAGGAAGTTGGTCATTTATGTTGGTTATTAATCACTTACAGTGCAGTCAGGTTGCCGTGGTAGATTCAATCGAGGAGGAAATTCAACTGATTAATTAATTTACGCCAACACCAAGTAATAAATGGTGATTATTTCTGGGAGCAGATGGAAACAACTCCAGTGAAGTCTCTAATGTGAGGACTCTCCACCTATTAGAGCAGTAACATCACGGCACAGAGCGAAGGGCGGGTGCTGACCACTAATGAGAAGCTGATGTGAGCTACGCTCAGTCGCTCAGCTGCTTTGCTTGTTGGCCTATCATTAGCAGAAATTAGGCCTAGGCTTCATTTTCACTGATTCGCTTTTCATCCAAGGAGCTAAAGCCACATCCTGAAGTATTGGTGTGTTATGTTGGCAGGAAACGGCAGGACTTTGAATACAGGCCAGCATGGATGGTTACGTATAGTTGGATTGAACATTTGAGTCAAAAGAATATTAGTGATGCCTTTCAACATTCACACATCACAGATTAATAGCAGCGATGCTTCTCCCCCATTATCATAAACAAGCAAATTAGACTCGTAACATCATTTGGCTGTACGTTCTTAACACACAATTAACCGCGAGAGATTTATCACCCAGCAGCCCCACCACATCCTTTCTATCTCTTCTAAAGGCGCTTGAATCAGGCGTATCCTTACATTTAGCATCAGTCATTGATTTGTGTTGCACCATAAATGGAGAACTGGAGCTTAAAGTGCTCTCAATAGCTAGGCTACATGGCTTTAAAGCCATTAGCTTTATCTTAGGCATCTTTTAACCCCATGTTTTTGTGTCTAAGACAACATTTTCATCCTGGTCCAGTATTGAGGTTGCAATGTAATCTAAACTTGTAATGTAAACTAGCAAATGCTCACGTCAATGTACATCCACTATAAGTGCCATGTAATGTAATTAATTCAAATTAAAAGTGTTGACCCTTATAAAAAACAATCTGAGCCTGCTAGTGGCAAAAACAAACACTTTTAGTGGACAGCATTGATGGCGCGCAATTACCCTATATGATTACATTGCAGCAGTTTAGCGGCCCGGAGGTTAGCATCACACCGGTGCCCTCGACAAAATGCCAATGGGATTTCCCTTTAGTCACTTAACACAAACCCATGGGCTGCTGGTCTGACAACGATAAGCCTCTGGGGGTTTGGGGCTGTTTGTGGAGCCAGTGGATATCTGGACCACTAACTTCCTTTTCCGTGCGCTGCTCATCGTTTACAGACCGATCACTTCCCTCTGAGGTTTGTCCGTTCTTTTCAGGAATAATGCGGTCAAGAACATGTCATCAGCCAACGAACATCATTAATTAAGGGGCATTACTTTATTACTTCCTAATAACCCATCGGGTCTGCGGTTCGGAATTATGCAAAATAGTTTTCTAAGTTGGATTCTGGTCCAGATGCTGTGCTGATCTTTTCCAGAAGCTCAGAGGTCAAACAGTCTATCAGAGCAGCCGAATGCATCTTTTACAACCTGGCAACCCAAACGCTGGACTTGGATCAATTAGGACTGAACTATAGAGCATTAATCAACAGCTTGCCAGACAGAATAATGTCAGTCCTGATCAGTCACGGTAGATTTTTACTGCGACATGAGTACTTTTGTTACTTAAATTACTGATCATGGTTTGGAATACAAAACCTTTCTGTGTGTTTTTGCATTGTCCTCTGGGTTATTTTTACCGAAGTAAAGGATGCAGATTCTTCTTCCACCACTGGACATCACCCCCCCCCCCCCCCCCCCCTGACTGCGGATTAAACTGCATCTGTAGTTTTCCATTTGACCACTAGATGACTCAGTGGAGTAATATTAGTACAAATGTCTCTTAGGTTTAAATGACTACTGTATAACAGTGGTGCTACATAACCACCTGAGAGTCATATTTCCCTCACATACTGGTCTACCAGTGCATGTGTTGATGGTTCCTTCTTTCCTTCTCCATCATACATCATCCATAGAAATGATAGTAGCTGTTTATGAGATATTATGTTAGAGTACAAACAGCTACTAGAGGAAATTAACAGATTACAAGCACAGTAAACAGCTGCAGATGCTTTTTTCCCTCACAGATGACATGTTGGCATGTCACGATAGGGGAGGCATAGCAGTAAATAATCAAATGAATGTAATTAAGGGCCTGGTATTGTGTATGTTGGCTCACTGTCCTGCTGTCATGGCTTACTGGGATGCTTTCATAGAACAGAGCCATAATTAATGTTATGAGTAGACCGTGGGCCTATTATTACATTGTCAAATCAGTGACGTTGTTTATCTTAATGTCATGTTAATGACAGGGATTATGGATGCCATGAAAGGAAAAGCAAGTTTCCATGCAATGACCAAAACTGACCACAGGGAGGCTCCAGAAGTGTATGTACTTCAAAAAATCAACAAAAATAAATCAGACATTCTTTGTAATGACATATTAAACACTGAATTAAAGCTTTTCAGGTTTTAGGCCCATGTCTTAAACGGGAAGAAAAACATTAAAACACGAACATGCACTAAAAGCACATGCAGCAGGCCGGTTTTGTCAACAAAGTAAAGAGAAGCTCTTCAAAAGAGGGAAAACAACTTGTCCCACTACATCTTAGTAAATCGTTGCCATCAATGCCTGTATTTTCCTCCTTTAAACAGATGAAGTTATGAAGCCAACTACATCTGGGCCACATACAGTCTGCTGAGCCTCTGCTATGCTCCTTATCTCCTCTGACAGAGTATCTCAAATATTTGGCTGCTTTCATCTACATTGCCTCCACTTCCTGCTGCCGACAACAGATCATTCTTTTTTGGTCATTTCAGCTCACTCTGTGATTTGATTCATGCAGTTTTAGCAGCTGCTTTTTTGAGTATCATTTTTATCAGTGCTTCCCAATATATTACAATTAATTCCAAACTATATGACCTTTAACAACAAAAAGACAGCTTTACCGAGAAGAGAATGTAATAACCGTGGAGTTTCCGCAGATTCACCTCCTCACCCATCTCAAGGGGCAGGGAGGGAGATAACAATCCCTGGAGACTAAACAGGATGCCAGGATCTTCAGGACGTGATAGTTTGTTTTCTCACACATTTTTTCGCTACATCCCCAGTGCTGAGACAGAAATAACTTTCCACTAAGTTTAAAACAAATACACAACTGGCTGGGTTGATTATTTCCACTGAAACTGATCCAAAAACACCATGCAGTCGGTGACCCTGAAGAGAAAGTGGAGAAAAAAAAAAGTTTTGACTGTTATTATCAATCTTTATACATAAAATTATTCATCAGATAATTTCTTTATTTAACTAATTGCACTATAAGACAAACAAAGATATTTTAATTCACCTCAGGAAGAGAATGACGAGGAGAAGAAATTACAGATAGAATTACAGAAATGTACGTACATGGATTTCATTCTACAGTCACAACAAACTGTAGCCCTGGAACGATTCAGGCCATTTTTATCTCTTTTCAGGAAACAACTTTACCTCTAAAATCCGCAATAAAGTTGATGATTCAACTCTGGGTTTAAATGCAGTCAATAATCAGACATTTTCCAGACTAAAGCCTGTTATTCTGAGAGGTGGACGAGATTTTCTAGTAATAGTTTTTGTGGTTATTGCTTAGGACATGTCGAAGAGTCATGTTCGTGCATTAATGTTGTTTCTATAAAAATGATGATGATGAAGATGATGACATATATACATTTTGATGGAGTTACAGAAGATGTAACATCGATGTTGCCAGCATCTGTTTAAATAGGTAATTACGTGAGAGGGGGGGCTTTCAGTGACGTCAGCAAGAGGGTGGGACAGGAACTGGAGCATTAAGACGGCGACATTAAGCAGAAATTTAACGGGAAATGATTCATAGCTGCCTCCGAAAAAATGTGATCATAACTAGAAATTATACAGTGATTACACCGTGTGTTTGTGTGTGTATGTGTGTGTGTGTATGTGTGTGTGTGTGTGTGTGTGTGTGTGTGTGTGTGTGTGTGTGTGCGTGCATGGATTGCGTATGAGTAGGTTTTAAACCCTTGTTGTGTGTATTATTCTCTTTGCCCTCTTGTTTGATTTCATACCAAAGCGAAGGCCAGAATAATTGATATTCATAAAAGCGAACAGGCTTCTTCTTCTTCAAGCAAAGATTGAGATTCAATTAAAAATATTAATACACTAAAAATCACTTCAAAATCATAGATAAACACATTAATTTACAACAAAATAACTTTCCAGCTGGACCAGACTATTGATGGAAGTCTAAACCTTTTATTGTGAAGGTGATAACCGGAAGCGCCCTGTGTTCCACAGTGTGACTTGGCCAGGAGGAGCTGGGCTGTGCGGGTTCGCTTCTCCGCTTTCCTCTGACTCGCACCGAAGTGGGGAGGTCCGCTGCTGGGATTTTGTTTCCTTCTCCAGCCAACGAACTCTCCCCGCGTTTGTTTCTCATACAAACCGCGTACAGTTTCTCCGTGGAGGGAAGCGGAGGAGGGAATGAGCAGCGGAAGAAATCTACGGTGACTTTTTTTCGCAGGAGAAAGTGCCCCCCGGTGCCAACAGGGCAGATAGTTGCTGTCGCTGCCCGTCCGTCTGCTGCTTCCAAGCGGCTCATCACCGGGAGCTGGGGAGGAACAGCTAGCTTCCTTCTTCTGCATGTTGCCTCGGGAATAACAGCACGACACCAAGGTAAAGAAACTAATACGTGCGTTGTATTGTTTTCATCACAACCTCCACACATATAATTTCATTTTTAATGTTTTTGTAACGTTAGAGCTTTATGTTGTATTTGCAGTGCTCAATACTAAGTTTAAAATCATGTTCTAGTATTTAATTTGGTACGTAGTGACATTTTAATATTCCTTTAGGTGTTGAAAGTGTGCCTTTCAAGAATGATGTTACATGTTAAGGTATCACTATTAAAAGGCTCCGGCTTAAAGTAATAGTTAGCTGGTGGGATGTAGTTAAAGTGGTGGTGCTGTTTGTGTGTCTAGTAAGCTCTCTGTATAAATATGAATAATAAATATTGACTGCTTTGGATATTGTGAACCACATTATGTTATCATGTCTGTGGGGTCAGATGCAACAGGCTGTCCCGTGGATGTGGATGGTCATACAGGTCAACAAGTAGCCTCACATGATCCTTTTAAATTACCCAGGGATCACCTCACATGAGATGCTGAGGGCCCACAGGGGGAAAGATAGAAGCTTAAATCTGTTGAAAGCACGAGTCAGCCCCAAGGACATTGAATCAAGTCAGTCCTGGATCCCTCAGTAGTAAACCGGAAACAGGGCTATAAATGTGGACATTAAAGGAAAGGTCTGCAGGAAAAAGCCGCAGCTGCTTTTTTATGATTGACAGGCTGCACAGCATCCATTGATTGGATCAAACAGAGTTCCCCCCCATTTCATCTGAAGGAGAGCAGGAGGATGGAGGCTGACTCCTCAGTGCATCATTTTAATCAAGGAAATGGAGGCAGGAAGGGAGGAAAGGGTGGAGGGAAAGAGGATGTGAGAAGGAAGGAGATATGGGGGGTGGATGAAGGACAGTAAGGAGGGCGGGGCAGGCAGGCTAATTGAGGAGGAGGGTAAATGTAGGACAGTTGATGGGGGAGTTGAAAGACGGTAGCAGGAGCCACCAGCTGAATGGATGTGACCTCAGACCCCCCAGGGAACAGCTGCTGCCGGCTCCCCCCTGATTTACGAGGTCACTTACCGCATGCAGCGGGGCCACACCTTTCTCCTTTCTCCATGACGTTGTTTTTCTTCCTCCGTCGGTGAGTGACGTACGCCTTATGTGCGAACGTGTCCCCTGGAGACGGAAGTGATGAATGTGCACTTTGTGCCTTCCTGTGTGGCGCTGTTGCTCCCGCGGGACGGGTGTGATGAATGTGCACGTTTGCCCTCGCCGATGCCTGCTTTGGTCCGGATGGGGAGATCTCAGGCTCGGAGGTATAAAGTGGGCCGAACCTCTGCCCTCTACACACACGTGCACACTTAACATCGCAAGATGGCAAGCCGGCCTACAACCGATGATCCCAGAGGAGTTATCTGCGATTTGTTGGGCTGTGAACCACAACACAAACCTCTGCAATCTTTCCTACATTCTGATGGTTTCTCAAACCATATGTTTATTTCAAGTACAGCTGGATAAAAACTCAATTTAAGACTGTCAGCTATTTTTCTGTGCAACGCAATAATATCCTTTGCTGCTTTTGTTCCGTTTCTTCTGGAAACAATTTTTGGAACAGATTTGTCTGTGTTTTCGCTGCTAGATTGCGGGGTGGGCCTTACTTTTGGTTTTGGTTTGTGACCTCCAGAGCTGCTTTTTTGCCAGAAACGTTTGCATTTTGCTATTCTATATATTTTCTCTCTGTCGCGCCTCCCCTTCACATCAGACTCAAATGCACTTCTGGGGCTTTTCTCCTGCAGGGGTGGGCCTCTTGCTTCTAAAAACAGCCCCTGAAACGACGGTGAGGAATGGCGTGGTTAAAGCTGACCTCTGCTTGCCAAGGCCCTTTGGGAAAGACGAGGCTAAACGCTATGTTGGTAGTAAATAGTAGCGGACTTTTGTCAGGCTTGCAAGTGCTGTCATACTGTGTTTACAATCATGACGGTGTGAAGGTTTAACTGCGAGGGCCTGTGAGTGGGAAGAGAAACTCTTATTTTTTGTTTCTTCCACTCCCAGAACGACTCAGTTCAAGGATATAAAAGAGTTTGTGTTTAGAAATGTGGCTTTATCTGCCGACATGAACGCTGGCTTGTCTTTCAACAACACTTGCAGTGACACAGCAGTAATTGGGGCCTGGTATCAAACCTCAATGCGTTGTTAGCACCAATTAGACTCTTGAATACTGTCTATATGTATGTTGTTAGACAGGAGAGATGTGAGTGGAAATGAATGGAGAGGGATTTGGGAAGTCAAGAGTCCCCAGCTGGCTGTCTATGGACCATATGGTCAGTGTCTTAAACCCTACAGGCCACATGTATGTAGTGGTGTTTGCTTCTTCTTTGTCTGTTTTAAATCAGAACTTGTTATTCAGACAGATTGTTAGGCAGTGCACACATGAACATTTACTAGTGTGCCCCGTCGTCCCCCCCGTCAGCCTACATGCACAAACACATAGCAGCAATACAATGCAGACACTGTTCTGTGTGTGTGTGTGTGACGCCGACGTCTCAGGGGTGTTAAGTAAGTCACCAGCAGTCAGAGACACAAGCACCTTATAGAACTGTGGCTTCTTTAAAAGCCGCTCATTGGTCGCCGCCGCTTGAGAATCCAACAGATCCTCGTCCACTTTTCTTACCAGGAGGAAATGCATGTAAACGTGGAGCGCTACTGTTTCACTTTTCCTCCCATGCAGAGGAAACGGAGGCCCTCTAGTTCAAGTGTCGGGTCTGGGGCCTATAATGGAAGACACCTGAGTGTCATTAATGTGCTGGTTTTCGAGACGGGCGTCAAAGGTGTCCACGGCAGGCCTGCTGCTGGGCTAAAATGGGACTAAGACCAAACGTTGACATATCTGTCTGAGTAGTGAGACACAGTGCAGCCTCAGCGTCGAGCAGCAGTCTTCCTGAATCGTCAGCTTCTGTTGGACAGCTTGTATATTGAAGTTTGCTCTCCATGCGTTTCCTCTCGCACCGACCATGGAGCTCACGTTTGTGTTTTGGAGTGAATGGTCGGATGGATTGCCATGCCTTAACGTTTCATCTAGCAGCAGCAGCATCAGGTGACATATTTTATATGTTCGTGACCAGTTACCTGCAGAACTAGCATGACAGCAGACCGTTTGTCTCCCAGCAGCAGCTCTCCTCCAGCAGGCTGACGGGTGGGACCATTAGCTCTGGAGAGAACCTCTTTCTCCCCGTCTCCCTCCCCGCAGACTGATGAATAATCACCTCACTGCTGTAAATATTTGTCCCAGACTGCAGACCGCTGTCATGTATCCGAATCATTCTTCGCACTGTCCCAGTAATGCAGCCGATGTACAGGGTTTTGTAGATATGGTCACGGAGAATTAACATCTGTGTCAGCTGTTTATTAATTTCCAGCGAGGGCCTTTTGGCCGCGTCGCTGGCTTTGTGTGAAACCGTTTCCAGGCTTGTTTAGCTTTTCCCAGAGCTTAGATTACAGCCTGGTTTAGGTTTACGAATCAGACATGCTTGATTCACAAAGACAATACGCTGCCGTTTTGGCACGGCGTTTTCAGCTCTCTGTAACAAGGCAGTCTGATCCTCCCTCTCCCCCACTCTCCCTCCCTCTCCCTCCCTCTTCCTTTCCCGATTGAATGCCAAATATGTCTCTTTATGGCTTCAAGAGGGATATGTGGCTTGCTTCCAGGCACCACCATGCAGGCTTCCTGTGTGATCCAGTTGAGCTTCCTGTGTTTCAGCAAAGGAAGGGCCGACTCAGCAAAGACAGGGAGTTTGGGGAGAGGCTCACTGTACAGCGGATCCCAGCGCCGGAGGCCGAGTCCTCGGCTCACACTATCACAAACAGGCAAGCCCGCAACATAAAAAAACAGCCCACATGTCATCCTGGTGTAGGCATGGACATACTGCATTCACTTTACAAATATTTGTGTTGCGTCAAATATAAGACACTCATCTTTTTTCAGTGAACATCCCCTTCTGTGAAAAAAAAAATATTATTTAAGGTATCCTTGCATAAATAAAGGATGAGAACACACTTCATGTCCAAGAATGACACATTGTGCTGAATTGTTGCCAGTTATGCATCATAACATAAACTTAGTTGAATGTTTTTTTGTCTCTATGGTTAAGGCAGATTTATTTTTGTGTCCCCTGCGATTAAGTCCACCTCTCTTGGAGTGATTGCAGAGACCAGGTGGGGAGGACGAGTCCCAAATAACTTGTTAGCACTGAACAGCTATTTTCAACACAGAGATGCAGCCGTGAATAGTGATATGGACGACTTGGCCCTCCTCCAACGGTTGTGGTTTTGTCTAAGTAGTTTCTACCAACTGCTGTGGGAGGACATGTTGTGATGAGACGTGAACCCTATTCAATAGGAATGTATTTTAGCACTGAAAAGAAACCAGAACTGCTTAAGTGTTATTGATTATTTGACTGTAAGAGGCAGAATGTCCTTACAAGGCAGCATCCCCCTCTCAGAGGTGTATCTTTAGCCTCGTTGTTGGCAGGCTTAGGGCCTGTGTGTGTGTGTGTGTGTGTGTGTGTGTGTGTGTGTGTGTGTGTGTGTGTGTGTGTGTGTGTGTGTGTGTGTGTGTGTGTGTGTGTGTGTGTGTGTGTGTGTTTTCTGTGGAAATTAGTGTGGAAAGAGTCATAACTCGTAAACACCATGTGTACCACCACCACTACCTCTAAGCTAACACATTGTTCAGATAAAAACTCTGCAACCTTTCACTACAATGATTTTTCCCAATTTGAAGCATTACTCCGAGGTTATGTCACTCTTGAAAGGAGATAAGCGATAAAACACTTGCTGAATCGAGTACACTCAGGGGATCGGCCGCTGCGGACTGAAAGAGAAATTCTGGTTTATTTCTAATATGGCGTTTTCCCATTTTTGCTTGTAGCTTGATGGCTTGTGCCATTTTTGGACTCCCGCCTCTGTTTCAGAGGTTCAGGTAAACGAGGACCCGAGCAAAACACATACAGGGCCGGCTGACCCGATGTTTAGCATGTGATTCTGCCGTGGAGGTAATGTGTCCCCTATAGGCTGATGTAAGGCATCTTTGGTTGACGGACTTCCTCCTTCAGCAACCGCTTCTTTATTTTTATTTTTCTCTATTGAACGCTAAAAGCAGAAGTCTGCCAACCAAACCTCAACTGGAGCGAAGACGTTCTCACGGAGCAAACTTCACATAGATATCGCTTTCTAATGAAATTTGTTTGACTCTTCTACTTGTGTTTTTGTACATCAGGGACGATAGAGGATTTTATCCTGGAAAAAATGCTTACAATGAGTCGATCGTGGTGAATTTTCATTATCGGGGTAATTTAATTTGGAATACTGTCATGAGTGACTTGAAAAAGCTGCCTAGCTTGCTATCATGGTAAAGATGCCGAAAATAGAGCATGATTTATAAAATACATACATACAACATGCATTTTTCTTTAAAAAATGTATTCATCCTTTATTTATGCGGGGAGACCTTATGATCATCTTATTTTCACTATTAATTGTTTGTTTTCACTAAAAAGGATGTCCACACCAAAAAAGATATGCGTCTCATCTGTTAAGTGATTCCAGTTTGTTTATGTATCTTTTAAGAGTCTTTAAATATATATTTGATAATTAATAATGTGAATAGCAATTATTTTGTCCAGGATAATCAAGTCGTGAAGTTTTCCTATGACCCCATGTCTACTGAACATATTCCCTGCGGTTCAGCAGATGTTTAAATGCCTCATTGCACTCAGGATGTTTCTCTGGTTTCCTGGTAGAAATGTTGTAGAATATGCTTACAGACGTATCAATGCTGGTTATCTTTTATCATTCTCGTGGCCTAAATTATCACACTGTTTCTCAAAACATAAATAGAAGCTGATGTCATTCGTGCATATCTGTGGACTAAAAATAAAGGATGGCGGACCAAATCAGCCGTGATGGAAACTCCTTGGCATCGCTTCTCCTCGCTCAAAAGTTCCACTCCAACTCTAGCTGTTCAATACGGTCATTTTCACATTTCTTTCTATCTGACAAAGCTTCTTCTGTCAAGGAATGATTTGAAAACCAGAGTGCTCTTGTAATGTGGAAACTATGAGGACATTTTCGAGGCATTCCTGCCTTCATGCCTATCGCCTGGGCTATAATTCATAGGTTTTTTTCTTCTGTGGAAAGATCCCATCGGATTAATGTCTTGAGAGGCAGAGAAGCACCACAAGATTAAAGACATGGTCATCTGCCTCATTAGTATTATTTATCGCACGGGGGCTTGTGGCAAAGACGGTGAGTGGGAACACTTTAAGGATCAGACCCTCTTGTCATGGTCTCAGAGGGCAGCCTGATTCATTGCTTTTGTCTGCTGTGAGAGGGTCCTCCGGATGCGGATAGCGGTGGTGGTGGGGGTGGACAAAGACACAGACGGACACTGTTTGGTATTCTCCTTCAGTTCTGTGGGGCGGCTTGTACGCCTCAGAGCTCAGACATGTTCCCCGCTCGGCGCTGTTTGAAGGGTACATGAAGTCTAGAGGCCACTGGTTTGGCTCAGCTCACAGTAGAGAGAGTGAACTGAGCAATTGTGTGGGTGGTATGATGAGGGGGGGGGGGCAAAGAGAGGAAGGAAACCAGGGAGAGAAAGAGGGAGGATGGGAGTATAGGATGACAGAGGTATGCCAGCTGTAGAGGGACTGCATTTTAATGAATATTAGTAGTCAATTTCCAAAAAGCCTGTAAGTCTAAGCTACTGAAGCCATGTGGACCTGTTCATTTTCACTTAGTTGCTTGTACTATTGAACAACCAGCCTAATACTGTACAAATAAAAGTGTATGAAAGAGGACCAAAATGCCAAACTCAATAGAGGTCTGCAACTTCCCTTTCTTTGGACTTGAAACAACCCTTTTCCTCTTTGAGCCGTGCACCGCCCTTTCCTGTTTTTCCTTCTTTTCCATTCCTTCCTTTCTCCGGAGGAGAACAGTCATCCTGAGCGAGGGAAGCCCGGGCTTTATCCTTCAAAGAGCGCTGTGACTCTGAGCTACCAGCTCCTTTACTGCTGCAGCGTATGCTTTACTGCGTCGAGCTCCCTGACTCCGCTGGTCATTATTCATGGCGGTGCTTGCTGAAGTAAGTACTTCTAAGCACTCGCAAACGCAACTCAATTGAAAGGAAAGCAAATCCCCTTCGCGGCTGAGGTTTGTGTGGCTCAATTAAGCTGGTTTGTCACGATGAATAATGTGCCTTCATTGTGAAAATGAACTCAAGAAAGTCAAACAGCAGGAGCAGATGAGTGAGTGTGGGTATGTTTCTGTAAAGTTGATCATTAAAGTGAATGTCTTTGCTCCATTTCGTTGAAGCATCTAGTGTTGATAGTCTTCAGCTGTGTCGGCTTACCTGTACTTTATGAATATGCATAACAATGACAACATTGCAGGTGGTTCAGGTCTTTTTAATTCTTGCTCAACTGTCTTGCACATGAAATCCGAAAGCCTTACATTTTGCAAAGGGACAGTTCACTCCAAAATAAAAAAAAATATACATATTTTTCTTCTTACCATGTGTTCTAGTCTGACCAGAAGGGTTGAGAGTTATACATAGAGCTACTTTCATTCATATACTGTAAACTTAATCAAAAATACATTTGCTCAGTTTACCTTTTCGCCTATTACCTATTAATCTCACCAACCCACCAAAGCAGGTTTTCCCAACTGAAAGCAGCAGGTGCTCTTCTGAAAACGCCCAGCTGGAAGTGTTTGAGAGGAGCAGCTTTTTTCAGCTGAGGGCTTTGGTTGCATCTGGTTGCTATGATACAGAATATTTGCGGAAGTAAAAGAGCTACAAGGTAGAGTACTTGATCTGGATGAAGAGGAGGCTGAAGCTTAGGGAGGATGGACACGCTGGTCTATGTGGGTTCATGAGATTTTGAGTGCAAGGAAACATGTCGGCGACTAATCTGTGTTACTATAGATTCAGTGTGTTACTGAATCTATACACATTTGGGAAAGGGCTTTGTGGGAATCAGAGTGGTACAAATACAGCATCCCTTCTTAGGTCTCATAGCTCACATTTCCAGTAGCAGTGTTGCAGCTAACTATCCTGGTCAGGCAGTGTACAGTCCCTCAGGAATGCCTGAGAAGTTCTGCCCTTTTTAGTCACGCACCACAGTGTCTGCCATGCATCACCTTCTCCTGCCAGCTGATAGAGCTTTGGAAGGCCCATAAAACACTGGGATGCCATTCTTCACAGCTCAGATATGTGTGACAAGTGGACAGGCGTGGACTAAAATGTGCATGTATGCTTTCTGAGAGAGGCAGGGAAGTGTGGGAGCTACATAAACTGTAAGAGAATAACCAGTAGTCTTTATTTTGATGCTTTCCCATGGACTAATACATCTGAGAATTGTGGTTCTCATGTAAACGCCCCCTAATAGTCCTCATCCTCCCCCTCTGCACATTTTTTGATTTATCTGTGTCACAACCAGAATATTCAAGCTGTTTATGAAAGAGCACTTACTGGAGCACGGCCTATTCAAACCTCGTGAATCAAGCCGACTGTATAATTTATGATGATGTCACTCATCTTTGATACAAGATGATGTTTTCTTGTCATTATCCTGCTTGTTTAAAATGGTACGTGGTGTGGTTTCTGAGCATCAGGCCTCCTGGAATGTACTCCCAAAAAAGGAGTGTAATTTAGGGGAGTTGTCAGACTCAGGGGTGTTTTTTCTTCCTTGTCAGCATGTTGAAATGTTCACCATGACGATACTAAAACTCTTATGTTAAGCAGGCGTAATGTTTACTATGTTCATCATCTCAGTTTACCATATTAGCAAGCTAACATTTGCTAGATTGGTCTAAACAAAGCTGAGGCTCATGGGAATGTCGTTAATTTTGCAGGCATTTGGTCATAAAGCAAAGTATCGGACAGATTATAGTTTTGATTGTGCTGGATGAAAAGTCATTCAAGGATTCGAGGAATTAAAAAAAAAAAAAACGAACTAGCCTACATTTGAGCGAGAAATGCTGTATGTAAAATGTGTTGTTTAATGAATGGAGATAGATAAAAATATGAAAATTATTATTCGAGGTCATTGAGTGAAGTGATTCAAAGATGAATCTCAAGCCAGCGTCTCGTAATATTATGAAAGAGGGAAATTATTTTTTTCCCCCAGACATGAAGTCAGGATGCTGTTCAGATTTCAAAGCAATCTATAGTTTTAATCAATTTAGTCTCAATAGCAGCTCAGTGTTGTCTGTAGCGGTCTCCATTGTTAATATTAGTCCTTGGTTCTGACGCACAGCTCACATCAGCTCATGGTGCTGACTGGCTAATTGTTAAACCCCCTATGGCACTCATTGACTAGATCAAGACTAGAAACCCAGACAACCAGTCATTCAAAGCAGGATTCATCATCTGGGGACCAGAAATGTTAGTCAAAAGTTCAACGCAATCAATTCAGATATTTAAGAGTTGGACAGAAGGACTGACCATCTGTGCGACAGGCCAACATCCCGCTAACATATTTAACCCCCCGGGCCCCCTCGGCTGCAGCTTCTCACTGGGCTGGAAAGTAGTCTTGTGAAGAAAAAACAGAGTAAAAAGCCTTTGAAAGAGTAGGAAACTAACCGGATAGTCAGCCATGTCTCTGCTAATCTATGCAGGTTGCAAACTGTGCTCTATGAAGTTATGGGTATGCACAGCTGCTTCCTCTATTGATCTAACAAAGACCTTATTTGTCCCAAAAAATATGAATTGTATCTCATAGAAAGCAGGTTTGACCCAAAATAACCCAACAAATCAAAATGAATCAAAAGTTTTTCCGTCTTTTTTTCCAGAGCTTTTAACCACATCTCTCTGTTTTCTGAAGGGGGTCAAACGATATAACTCTTGGCTAACAGATGAATATCATTTTCATGTATCATTTGTGTTTTTCCATCTTTATTCAGCTTTTTGACTTCTACAGTGGCCAAGGTAACCAAAACCACCTTGAAAAGCTGACAACTTGTATTTACGACGTCTGAACTCTGACTTAAAGGCAGCATAACATCCCATTCCGAGCCCCTCTCTTGGACCGCTCTCTGTCCTCTGCTATACTTTACTGTCCTGTTTTTTATTGGGCATTCCTCTGTGCTGCTGCGAAGCATCACGGGATTGAAGACAACGTGGTTATTTTTCTAACTTGACACCTCACTGGCGTTTTCATAGATGTAGTTTGCATTTGAATAATTCCTTGGAGCTGAAGTCGAAACCCCAGCGGGAGTGAAAGAAAATATCTGTGTGTGGTTTTTGTTGGAAGAAGAATGTGGATCTAAAATCCCCTCTTTTCAAGCTTGGTGTTTCAACTGAAATGCCACGCATCACAAACTGCTGCACATCCATCAAACTCTGTATGGATCCTTTATTTCAGGATGTCACATAAACATTTTGCGACACAGTTATTCTGTCAGTTGGCTTCAGTATGCTGGTGATGGTGTAGCAGTGCAACCAGGTTAAATGCTGTTTCTCTCACATGGAAACAGCACACACACACACACACACACTCTCTCTCTGGTTGTGTAGACGTGTACAGCAGTGGGGATTCGAGCCAGCTGATCTAATCTTGGGGGCTGTAGACAGGCCGTCTGCCCCTCTGTGTCTATATAAACGAACACACACATGCGCGCGCACACAAACAGACACACAGGAATGCGTCACTCAACACGGTGCACACCGAACGTCAGAGCTTCCTTTACCGCAGCGTTGGGGAATGCACTCTTTTAAAGCAGCCTCCATGGATAGCCAGCAACAGCTCCTGGTCTAAAAAAGGAATTGCTTCATCACTGTCTATCTAACTCTAATGTAAACCTCATGCTTTAATTTCAGGCTACCGGGAGATTCTCTTAGAAATGGCTCCCATGCGTGTGTGATTTACGCTCAAGCGGGATATTGGTTTTACATTCCGCGTTAATTAGATCCGGCACATGTTGATCCCTCGCCAGCGCACCTTGACACAACATCAGACCACTGGTTCTTGTCTCTCTGCAGGAGCCGTCCCAGCTGTCCCTAATTAGAACTGCCAATAAAAGGTGGTGAGACTCCCAAAAGTTTGTCGGTGCTCACGAAATCAGACAGCAACAGTTAGGCGGAATTTATATTTAAGGTGAACTGGGAATGATTCTGGTCCGGACATTGTTCCTTTCACAAATGTAGCTTTGAACACTGTTTGGATGCACGACATGACACGGAAACTAGGGAGGCATCATTCCTGCTTTTTCAGACCTGATTGTGGTTCTGATACCTGGTCTTGGGTATCGACTTAGACCAAGTACTGATCTGAGTTCCAAGTTGAACTGATTCCTTGAATTTGTTTGATTGATTTTTGGCGTTGGCCCCTCCTGACCAGACAGGAAGTCACGATATCATGTGGCCGACACGCCCACTTGTTTGCTATGAATTCTCTGGACAACGACCAGACCCACATGGGCTCAATCAGACTTGGTTCCTGGGAGCGGTCTAACATACAGCTCCTCTGGGTAATGTCTGGATGCGTTCAGGGTTGCTACACTTTTGTGAAAGGCTTCACAGTGCAGAATGTAAATATAACTTCAGCCCTGTTCTCATGATTATGTATTTTCAATACAGCTGTGACCTCAAACTCAAAGAAGTCTTTTGTGGCCATTTTTAGCCATGCTCAGACATTCTTGATTCCCAGAGAGTGAACCCTAGTGACTTTTGTGATCTTTTATTTTATTATATTTATACCTGCTAAACATCAGCATTGTCATTGTAAGCACATTGGCAAGCTTTTTCTCAAAGCACCGCTACACTTAAGTACAGTCTCACACAACCGCTAGTGTGGCTAAAGCTCACAAATCAGCCGATTAGTGCAGAGAATGGTCCTTCAGCTCACCCACCCTCACCAAGTCATGAGCTTTGCATTTAGAGTAGAATAAGATGCATCGATATGGCCGGCTAAAGGGCCTGCACACAGACAAGGGATCAATATGCACAACCAGAGAGGGGTTGACTCTGGGGAACTGCTGCTATTTACAGTAAAAGGTCCAGTCCAGACTCAGTGTCCTTGTGTCTGTACGTGACTGTGTGTGTCTGCATATTAGGGATGCAACAGTTCTTAATATAATACTGAACCATACGGTACGCCATGCATGGTTCAATACGCATTTGTGAATTGAGGTATTTTCGGTTTTTGCAATACAATTTCATGTTTCCATGCTTTGTATTTCTCTCTGAATTGGCTCTGTCGGAGCTTTAGAGGAGCACTTGAATGCAGCATTTGTTCACACAAGATTTGCAGCCCTTTTCTGTAGTTAGAGATGCAGGCTTTGTCACCAAATCAAAATGCTCCATCCGTGCTACACTGCCATAGCGCACATTTCTCAGCACTACCGGAATTCCCGACTTCTATAAAACAACAGAAAGGAATTGAAGTGGAACTGGCTAAAGCACAGAGCCTAGCACTATTTCTTACTGTTACTGTTTTTACATACTTTTATTTATTTTATTTTACAATACCCTTGCATTTGTCTAAATGTTAAAAACACGTTTTATCTCATAAGCAAAATAAATAAATAAGTTTGGAATATATGAATAGCAATTTTTTTTCTCCTTACATACAAAATGTGTACCAGAACCAAAACCGTAACCCAAGAACCGATGTAAGTATTGAACCGTGCGCTAACTGTATTGTTGAATCCCTAGTGCATACTGTAGCCAACATGTTTGTATCTGAAAGTGGTCTGAATTTTATTAGCTGCCTGATACCCTTTGACCGACTGAGAATAGCCCAGCCGCTGCCACTGGGTAATTTATTATCTCCACTTATGACCAAGCCATTTACACATTCAATCTGTCATCTGTCCGAGACGCTCTCTTGCTACTTTTGGACCCTTTTGTCCAGGAAATGATGTGCTTTATGCTCTGTTGTGAATTCAAGCATACTGGTAACAAAGAGATCCATACATGTCAGAGATGCTTCTCCGAACAACAGTGGCTCTTTCATGAGACGACAACACATTTAAAATATTCCTTCCTTGTGTGTGTTTTCAGATGGACCTGAAGCTGCTCTTGATATCCACGTTGTTGGGAGCCTTTTGTTGCAGTAATGCTCAGAAAGGTAAGATTGGCTTACATACTTTAATGCTGTAACATCATTACTCTGAGCGTCTCATGTCGTCGATGTGCACAGTAAACGTACTATTTGTGATGATGACTACCTCCCGAGAGAGGGAGGCCAGCTACTTTATCTTCATGATGTCACTGACCAGAGATCTACCTCGAATATTCCGTCTCTGTCTCCAATTACCGTCGAGCCACACAGTTTTCCAGACGAACTGATGCGTGAGGGGGGCTTAACAGGCTGTTTACTTTACAGTGCTGTGGCCCTGCTCCCTCTGACTCTACCTCCTCCTCTCTCTTTGTTTTCCACCCAGAGGGGAACGAGTGCATCAATGCCAACGCCAAATACTGTGGGGAGTGCATCCAGGCCGGAGCCAAATGTGGCTGGTGTAAAGACCCGGTATGTGTCCGCTATAATGGCTGCTGAGAAATGCCATTTAATGCCATTGGGCCATTAAGCATATAGCGATTGTCCGCATGTAGTCCTGGACCACACATAATATAGGACTGCAGTGAAGTATTGTTTGTGATCCTTTTTAAAGATGCTTTAGGACATTGGGAGCATTTCTATTGCCTCTTAACGGCTCTCAACATGGTAATGAATGAGGTAGCGGCAGTGCAAACAATGACAAAAGTGCTACCAGAGCTAATAGTGTTTACCTGAGTGGGAACCGTAGGGGGCCTGCTTCACTTCCGCAACAAGGGCGTCAGTCTGAACGGTGTTATCAGCTGTAACCGGCTTATAAAGGCAGTATAGGACGGCAGCCGTGAGCTAGCCGGTGGAGCAAACATGGCTGACCCAGCTATGTAAACAAAGCATAAAGAAGCTTGGATTACAACACACACAGAGGGAGAGTGACTTAATTCTCTGCACAGGTAGACATTTTTCCAGTATTACAAAGCCGATACTTCTTTTTGTAATTTACCAATGTGATGTCTTATTAAGATTCATAATCTGCAATTTGAGAAGCTGGAACCAGCCCAGTAATTTTACTTAAAGAAATGATTCATTGATTATCAAGATTGTTTGAATATCTTCTTTAATAATTAGTGATACATCAGTTGATTGTTGGGAATGTTTTATGTATTATACTGTCATAATGTGGGAAAAAATAATCATCACAATAAAAAAAGCAGTAGAGGCCTCATGAAAATGTATTTTTTTTTGTCGCTAGCAGAGTTTAAAGTTACACAAACACTTGACAAACATTACGTATGATTTCAATGGTGGCTTTTATTGGACCCTCTCCATTGAACACAAGACAGTTTGTGATGTAAGTTTTCTGTTTATATTCTTAGAACGTAACTCAGATAAAAGTTCCTCCAGAGCCACAAAAGTGTTTATGCTCCAGCTTTCACGGACTGAATGGTACACCTTCTGATAAAATGGGTCGCCCTTTAACTGTCCCTGTGCTCCTGTGTCCCCCGTAGAACTTCCTGAAGCAGGGTGAGACCGTGTCGACCCGATGTGACGAGCTGCAGTCTCTGATAAAAAGGGGCTGTGATGATGCGATGATCGAGAACCCGCGCGGGGAACAGAAGATCCTCAAGGACAAAAAGGTGACAAATCGCAGAAAGGGAGCAGAGAAACTGAAACCAGAGGAGATCACTCAGATCCAGCCCCAGAAACTCAGCCTCACCCTCCGATCTGGTGAGAAATCATTTTAACAAAGCTTTTTCTGAAGCTGTTCTTATCTTTTTCTTTGGATTGTAAGTTTTTTTTAACAGCGGTAACTTTATGTAGGTGAGCCCCAGTCTTTCGACTTGAAGTTCAAACGAGCGGAGGATTACCCTATCGACATGTACTACTTGATGGACCTGTCCTACTCCATGAAGGACGATCTGGAGAACGTCAAGAACCTAGGAACAAGTCTAATGGTGGAGATGTCAAAGATCACCTCTGACTTCAGGATAGGTGAGCATTTGTATATTGGAGTGTGATCACATTTGACCGTTTGTTTCTTTTGGCAGCAAAGAATTGAAAAGCTTTAATTTTCGCATGGTTTTTGATTCCTCAAGGTTTAATATACAATGTATACTGACTAATTATACAAGCAAAGAAAGGCCTTTAACTAAAATCAAGATCTTTTGGAACTTCATGTTTACACATTTAGTAGCCAAACACTAGAAATAGAAAGATTTAGATTCAGTGTGATTTACTCTTTCCAAAGATATCCTTATCTCTGTCCGTCGCCAGTAAATGTCCATAAATCTGCTTAGAATTCACAGTAAAAAAGAGGTTTCTTGTGACTCAAGAACTTGCCTGAGATTCATCACGTTTTTAAGTTTTCTTCAGGTTCAAAGTGAACTGGTGATATTTCTCTGCACATCCAATGGTACATTGCAAACAGGGACTGCTAATGGCTAATTCGGCATACTTATGATGGTGCCAATTTGGTGGAATATAAACATATAAGCAAAATAACAGTGCTCAAAGTAGTTTTCTCCACTTTGTCTGAGGGGGGTCCACAGTATCTGACTTTGAAAACCCCTGAAGTAGATTATTTTCAGGTGTTAGCACCACCCACGTTTCAATGACCTTTCTGTGACCTGCACAAACAAACACAAGAAGTAAACACTTGAGAGGAATTCAATGGTGTCAACTTACATTTAAGTGTGAGGAGTGCACCCAATGTTGACTTTTTGCCTTTAAAATGAACTTCTTTGAAGGTTTTGGTTCCTTCGTGGAAAAGACAGTCATGCCATACATCAGCACCACCCCGGCCAAGCTGCTGAACCCGTGCACCGGCGACCAGAACTGCACCAGCCCGTTCAGCTACAAGAACGTCCTGAAGCTGACCAGCGACGGCAAGAAGTTCAACACCCTGGTGGGCCAGCAGCACATCTCTGGAAACCTGGACTCCCCTGAGGGGGGATTTGATGCCATCATGCAAGTGGCTGTGTGTGGGGTAAGCAAAAGGAGAACAAGCTATTTCCTTTGTTAATACTGTGGGAAATTATTATTCTCAGGTTCACAATTCAAGGTAATTTCCCCACAATTACCACGCTTGTTTGGGGGGATACAGTGTGTTTATTTGGTGATGTGTGACGAGGTATTTTATAAGTCATTGGTGTTTACAAGGGGATTTTTGGGAAGCAGAGCGATTATCTGAGGTTCATGTGCCACATTGTGTGTTGCTCATAGCCTCCTTTAGCTTTTATAGAGAGGATTTATCGCTGTTAGCAGACACGTATTACCTGGTAGGTGAAGTGTTTCTTTCTCATTCCTCAGGACCACATTGGTTGGAGGAATGTGACTCGCCTGCTGGTATTCTCCACCGATGCCGGCTTCCACTTTGCTGGCGACGGCAAACTGGGTGGCATCGTTCTGCCCAATGACGGCAAATGTCACTTGGAGAACAATGTGTATACCATGAGCCACTACTACGTAAGCAGCTCGGTGTTCTTTGACCTCTGGGCATACACTGCTAATCGTGTTGACTGTTCATTGTAAATGTTGTTGCTGTTTTAAAGGACTATCCCTCCATCGCTCACCTGGTTCAGAAGCTGAGTGACAACAACATTCAGACCATCTTTGCGGTGACGGAGGAGTTCCAGCCCGTTTACCAAGTGAGTCCTCTTTCTGATCCTTTGTTTCTCTATCTGGCAGTCTACTTCACCTTTTGTAGATTCTTTCTTTCTACTGTATGGTTAGAAGATTGCTTAAAATATCCAGCCTTGGCCGATACCTCCGCTGTGAGTTATGATAGCATCCTCATAAAAGCTCTAATTGTTTCCTTGTGCCATGCTGTTGCTTTTCAGGCCAGTTGAGCCCAGTTCCATCTGAGTTTGATCAAATGTTTTTTGTTACGTAGCCTCACAGTAGCTTTATAACATTCCATAATTGCCAAATTGGATCCCTCTAAATCTGGAATTAAAGGGTTAAACCGGCATATTTTCGGTCTGTGATGAAATTCCCTAACGTTTTGCAGCTGGAACAGCAGCCTATAAAAGTTAATAGAAAAGTATTTTTGATCCTGTGTTGTTGCTAGTAGAGATGCCAGATATCACAAGACGAACAGAGAAAACTCAATTTTCAACTTTTCTCTTCTCTCTTCAGGAGCTGAAAAACCTAATACCAAAGTCTGCAGTGGGCACTCTGTCTGCCAACTCCAGCAATGTGATCAACCTCATTATAGACGCTTACAACGTAAGTGCATTTACATTTAAGGCATTTAGCAGATGCTTTTGTCCAAAGCGACTTACAAGTACACTTTGATTACGTTACCTTTTACTCACATGAAACATGTTAAAGGTAGAGTTTGGAGTTTTGAAGTGGGGTTGTATGAGGGACTTAGTCAGTGAATTTACCTGGAGTAACCTCCAGTGTGGAGGAGCAGACAGGAGGACTGACACAGGAAAGCAATGTGCTACTGTCTAGAAAGCCAAAATAATCAATATCAGTTCATGTTCATGCCGTATTTAGAATATTTCCACTGCTGTACCTTGTCGACTGGGAACCGAAGCCGTCAAAACAAAGTTACCAGATTACAAATTCCAGCATTCATGTTGTTATCTCTGTGTTTTTGGCAGTCCCTCTCATCTGAGGTTATTCTGGAGAACAGCAAGCTTCCAGAGGGAGTGACCATCGCGTACACGTCCCGCTGTAAGAATGGAGTGGTTAGCGAGGGCGAAAGTGGAAGAAAGTGCTCCAACATCTCCATCGGAGATGAGGTGAGGACAAGAAAGTAGTTCTTCTTTTGTCGTATGTTGCGATTATATGATTATGGATGAACACACACCACCATTTTGAAAGAAGGCAATTTGATGAAAACCAGTGAATTACATTTTTGTGGGTTAATTTGTAAGTGACAGAAGTTTGCCAAACATCAACCTTTAGTTAGCGAATAATATGACAACATGGAATTCCACTGAGCAATAAATAGAAACATACAAATAGAATGGGAAAATAAATAAATGAATAAGTAGCAATAGGAGCACGTGAGCCCCCTTCAGCTAAGTGTTAGAAATGTTAGCATATACAGTATAACATTCCTGCAGTTTGCTCACATCACGTAATGACATTGCTTTGACTTTAGTTTTTAGATTTTCACAGATAAGCGACCATCTGAGTCAGGCCTTCTCTGCCCTTCCTTCTTTCCTAGGTCACGTTTAGTATCAGTGTGACGTCAAAGGGCTGTCCCAAACAAGGCAAGACCGAGACCATCAAAATAAAACCCCTGGGATTTACAGAGGAGGTGGAGATTGTTCTCCATTTCATCTGTGAGTGCTTATGCAACAAGGATGGCATCAAGAATAGTCAGCTCTGCCACTTTGGCAATGGGACCTTTGAGTGCGGAGCCTGCAAGTAAGTCTGTGAACATTTCCACAATCCTTTCAAAGACAAATATCCCAAAACTCTGCATCTCGTATTCAGTCTGTGCGTCAGAATCACAGCGTCTCCCCTGTCTCAGGTGTAATGATGGACGGGTGGGCCGACAGTGTGAATGCAGCAGCAACGATGTGGCCACTGAGGACATGGACCGGACCTGCCGCAAAGACAACGGCACCGACATCTGCAGCAACAACGGCGAGTGTGTGTGCGGGACATGCGAGTGCAAGAAGAGAGAAAACCCCGAGGAGAGGTACAGCGGCCAGTACTGCGA
Source organism: Chelidonichthys spinosus (assembly GCA_029853015.1). Classification (NCBI taxonomy): domain Eukaryota; kingdom Metazoa; phylum Chordata; class Actinopteri; order Perciformes; family Triglidae; genus Chelidonichthys; species Chelidonichthys spinosus. Next base: position 9,564,917 of record CM056837.1, read on the forward strand.
CTGCGACAACTTCAACTGCGACCGCTCTGGAAACAAACTTTGTGGAGGCGAGTATGACCGCTCCTCTCTAGTTTAAAGATCTCAGCACGCGGTTTAATCCCATGCTGGTAAGAGAGAGAAAAGGCTCATGAAAGCTTTCCGGCTCTTATTGGTTTTGTTTGTTTTTGTTAGGGCATGGACTCTGTGAGTGCAGGGTGTGTGTCTGTGAACCCATGTGGACCGGAAGTGCCTGTGATTGTTCTCTGGACAACAGCACATGCATGGCCAGCAACAAGCAGCTCTGTAACGGCAGGGGAACCTGTGAATGTGGAACATGCAAGTGCACCGACGCCAAGTTCCAGGGTCCCACCTGTGAGACTTGTCCTACGTGTCCAGGAGTCTGCACTGAACACAAGTGAGTCACAGAAGAGGATAAACCCAATCTCCATCTATACACTGTAGTTAGTCTACAAAGATATTGTATGTTGATTATGGAGAATGATGAGAATGAGGGCAGCAACCCACGAGGGAGACAAATCTACAGATAGAAGTGGAAAAGTAAAACCAAGTCCAATTCAAAAGGGAACTTTTTTTTTTTTTTTCTCTCATGCCTTAGGGATAATAATAATATAATATAATCATACTTTTTACATTTACTGTAATAGCAACTATAGATACGGACCTCTTTGTGAACTATTTTCTACTGAAGAAATAGTCCCTGTGAAGTACCCATTGCGTGTTCTGTGGAAAGTCTAGAGCTTTTCAAACTGTTCAAGGGAAGGGAAGTGAAGTTGATGGTGGGGGTGCATACCAGTAGTCAAAAAACAATGCCAAGATTTTTATTGTAGTTTGGCTTCTGATTTTGAGCACTTCCACAGCAGCAGCAGTGACTGTAACACACAGCTCATGGAGGTACTTTAAACGCCTCATCGCCTGATTCAGTGACTCGGATCCAATAACATGGCCATGATACGCATAGATCCAGTGTGACAAACACTTCCTGAGGATGTCATTGTCTCTGTCCATCATGAATCAACATCCATGAATTTACTTGGAAATCATAGAAAAAGACTGCTCATTAGTAACAACAACATCCCGTTCCTCACAGAGAGTGCATCCAGTGCCGGGCGTTTGGCACCGGCGAGAAGAAGGACACGTGTGAGAGAGACTGCAGCGACTTCAACCTGATTAAAGTGAAGGACAGGGACAAGCTGCCGCAGCCCAACGACGCCTCTTACCCCGTGATGCACTGCAAGGAGAGGGACGCCAACGACTGCTGGTTCTACTACACCTACGCCGTCAACAACAACACGGAGAAGGAGGTCCATGTGGTGGACACGCTGGGTAAGCAGAAAGCTGGACCAGGAGCCAGGGTGTGGAAGGTTTCCGTTAGACAGGAAGCTAATTACAGGGGCGGTGGTGGTCGGGTTGCAAGAAATAGGCCATTTGTTTATTCACAAACAGCCGTGTGATGGTATGTCATTCCCATGGTTATTTTTGCTCTCTTATTTCAAGCTGCCTAAACACTGCTGCACCCTGCTGTGTTTCAGACTGCCCCGCCGGGCCTGACATCATCCCCATTGTGGCGGGAGTGGTCGCTGGCATCGTCCTGATTGGCTTAGCCCTGCTGCTCATCTGGAAGCTGCTGATGATCATCCACGACAGACGGGAGTTCGCCAAGTTTGAGAAGGAGAAGATGAACGCCAAATGGGACACGGTGAGTTGTTTGGAGCCGTAATCGGCTCAGTGAGAGATGAGCAGAACAAATACTTCTGATTTATGGCAGAAGCCGAGTTTCTTAAATGTGGAAAACAGGTGTTGTTGGGCTTCTCAGCAAAGCCGGCCGCTGTCGGGGAATTAACTTGTAAAGATAATTTGTTGTTCTTAGCAGCAGATGAGATTTGCAGACCTGCTGATATCATGACAGAACGTCTCACCCGCATTCATTAAGGTCTCAGAGCTGCAGAAAAAGACTGAATCTGTTGCTATTGAACGGCGCTCCAAATTAAAAGGGAAAATGTCGGGGACTGTGTGGATTGTTTGGGAATGTTATGCACTCTTGAGCATAGCTGGACTTTTTCCGGGGAGTGGCCACAGATCCTACCCTCGCTGCGTCCTCCCCGCTGGAGCATCATCAGCCATCATCAATATGACAGAAGACTGGATGGCAGCACAACCTCATGTGCAGGAAAATGGCTCCATCTAGTGGTGTAAAAGGATTTAATGATGCAGATGTTCCTGATCAGCAGGGCAACCTATGGCTCAAAATTAAAGGGATATCCCTTTAATTTTGAGAAATTAGAGACTGGTAGTGAAACTCTGATGAGTCTGGGTTTGCTGACAAGATATTTGGGTAAAGCAACCAAAAGCTACTGCATGAGCTCCTTCATGTGCTCTCCTATGTTTGCAACCACAGCATCTTGATCTGTAGCTTCAACAGAGCACTTGATTTGAGTAAGTTTAAATATATCTCAAATAAATCAGGGAGTCACACAATATAGAGGGGGTGCCACTTTGATTTTGAGTATATGTAGCAATATTTCCTTATCTCTTATATATCTGCATATCTACAGTTCAGTACATCATAAAAAGTAGCTGAAGCCAACTTAAGAGCTGATAAAACGCCCAAAACCAGAACTTCTGTTTAAATGGACTCTGAGCAGTAACAAGTCAGAGCACTCAGTCAAATGTAGAGATGATCCTTTATTATATAGTAGCTGTTGCCGTATCTAATATTTATTTGTGTCATAGTTGTGTGCATTTTCTCTATATAGTGGAGATTTAGAGTGAAACTACTGTTCTATACTACTATTTATTTTTTTCATTTGGTATGTTTCTATATCTGAGAGGGAGGTGTGTCCTTTAAAGAATACTTATTACTATTATTAACACTCAACAGCATTTTAGAGCTTTTTTAAGTATTGTGGGGCAGTCATTATAATAATAATAATAATAATAATAATAATTATTATTATTATTATTAATATTGTTATGTATGCCTTTATTAAAGAGATGACAAGAAATGAGGGGATGAAGAGGGGGATGATATTCAGCAAAAGTCCCCAGGTTAACCAGCAGATTCCCCCAGAAAAACACATGAAATGCTCCTAAGTGATGGCAAACAACATGTCCCCTTTTATCACTTTCACAGGACTTTTTATTTTCCTTTTCTCTCTTTATATTCTGCCTCTTTTTATTCTCTTTTTCCGTGTTGTTGCTTTATTTTTTCCTGCTGAACTCTATTCTGTCCTCATTCTCCACCTGTAGCAAGACAACCCCATATACAAGAGTCCTGTCAATCAGTTCCAGAACCCACAATATGGACGTAGAGCTGATGCCCTTTAAGTTTGTATTTCATGTCACTTTCCTGCATGGACTGTTTTTTGTGTGTCTTGATTTCACTCGCTATCTACTTTTTCTTTATTTCACCTGTCTGTTCAAACTATCAAGTCATGTGACACGTGGGATGTAGAGAAAAATAAAAAAGAGAGAAAGAGTGCATGTGTGTGCTGTGACCATCAGTACAGGTGAAAAATCACAAAACCTGGTCTTAAGGTGTCTCTGGGGCACAAATGTGAGAACGTTGTATGGTGAGTATAAAATGTGATTCCTGATGTAACCCCATTGTCACAACAGCACGGCTGTGTGCTAAGTGTGATCTAAATACACGTCATGTACCGTAAAGGATGTTTTTCCCGTGTGATGTGGTGAATGCGTCAGAACATCTAACATAAACGTTGCAATATTCACATCTGAGTAATAACGTGACCTCATTTTTTTTTGCTTTCCAGGGCGAGAATCCCATCTACAAAAGTGCTGTCACGACTGTGGTCAATCCCAAATATGAAGGAAAATGATGGCGTCATAGTTTTCAATGAACTCTGCTATCAAGTTTCTGACAACTGCAGTATTCACCGCAGGTTTTTGGGGGCGGGGGGGCCTGTGGTGGCATTTATGTACTTTTTTCTTGTTGCTTCATCATTATTAATGTACCATGCGGCCACTGCATCTGTATTTTTACTAACATTTATGATTTATATGCATTTTTATTTTAGATGTACAGTCTACAATGTGTATATACTTTTTAATTGCATATTTGCAAAAAAACAAAATGAAGGTGTTCTTTCCTGCCACGGACTGTTATGGGCAGAGGATTTAGCTTTTTTTTTTTAACAACACAATGTGGACACTATGTGATATACATTATATGTGCGAGAATTCCCCAGCTTCTGTCTCTGTCTCAGACTCTCCTCTGTCTTCTCGTCTCTCCCTGTGCACTGACTTCCTGTGTTCCAGACAGGACCTGAGTTTAATATGTAAATTGTTCGCCATGGCAGCACATAATGTCAATGTGTGTGTGTGTGTGTGTGTGAGTGTGTGTATATATAGAAAGCAACTGCAACAGGAAGTACTGAATCCTATTTCCCAATTAACAAAGATCAGTTATGTTGAATCCCAGTAGGTTCTGCAGTGGTTGTAAATGTAGCTTTGAGACTGCAACAGGAAGTACTGAATCCTATTTCCCAATTAACAAAGATCAGTTATGTTGAATCCCAGTAGGTTCTGCAGTGGTTGTAAATGTAGCTTTGAGAGAACCGTCGTCTATTCTAAAGGAGTGAATATGATAAATACGATGAGGATGAATATCAACCATCATCATTTGAGTTGTTATCACAAAGGGACTGTATACCACTTGTTGAAATTGTGGCGATGTTGAACAATCAAAGCATTTGTATAGTTATATGAGTTGCAGTTAACGAATGAAACATCTTTGTACTTGCTAACCGCGGTAACTTTATCACATGTTCTCAGGTCCTTTCCTGTGTTCTCGTCAAGTACGCCAAAAATAGGTTTGATGTCAGCTTGTTCTGTGAACTGGTGATCTCATTTGTGTGAGTCAATTCAGTTACTGACATTTTTTATTAGATAGTAAGACTGAAACGAGAGTATTCAGAAATCACATGAATCACCTCCGAAATGCTTTCACACCCAAATGCCTCTTAGGTACCACTCACAAGCCTTTACAGTATTGTTTTCAAAGTGCCTTTTATTTCAATGCCATGTTTTATCCCAATGCTGTTTGAGTTATTTATTAAATAAAGAACAAAAACTGTGTGTGTCTGTCTGTGTAGCCAACTAGCACTTTATGATTGTTAAAATAGTGGACCAGAAATAGGAGTGATGGCACATTAAAGCTGAAAATTTGCTCCAAATGATAATTTCTAATGAAACAGTTCAAATGAACAATGAGTTCATACATAATTTAACCTGACATGCATTATGTGTCCTCCCATGGTTTGTCTCATAGACAGTGTTTCAACATCTATTGATTGGGTTCATACAGTACAGGAGGAGGAGGGAGTGGGTCATTCCGCCAAATAGGTTTTTTTTATGTTGTAACTTTGAAATTATACTTAATTCCTCATATTTTTTCAGCGCCGTATCTAATAACAAACATGTTAAACCATTCAAAATGTGTAACGTTCAATCTCAGGCCATGTAATTAGTGTTTTACAAGGTTTTTAAATGGAAGATGATTCCACTAGTCTGTGTCCTGTTACCAAAACTCATTTATCAAACAAAAGTCATGCCATCTAGTTTCTTTGTTTTCCCTTGATAAAGTGGGTAGAGTATTTTAAAGAACTGGTTTGATTAAAATATTTTGGTGAGTCAGCTGATAATCCTGGAAGGATATTATCTGAAATATAAGGATTAATCACTCATTTATTTTTTCCCATCACTGGAATATAGTAATGAGGTAATGAGGTAATGGCTTTTTCCAATGGCTATGACAATCTGTACATACGTCAGTCCATTATGCCTATCTTTGAATGGACGTTATAAAGAAAAGTCCTTTCAAGTAAGTATTTCGTATGAACATATATACACACAGTTAATAACTAATAATAATATTAAAACAAATATCGGAACATGTGTAAACGATAATAAAATGTATTTCAAAAATAAGAATCATTTTACTGATATCATGCAGAGCTGATACAAACATGCTGGATTCCACTTTTGTCCTATGACAGCGAAGTAAATCACACATTTAAGCTGCTTTTTCATATACAGTGTGCGATGTAGACCTCGTTTTTTAGACTATACATTAACCCCACGTGTTACACAATAGTGTCTGGTTTGTTGTGTAACCATAAAGAGAAGGTCATATAGGATATGCATGTACAAATTCCAAGCGGAAGTGGCAAAAAGTCACACCGGATATGATTGGAGTGAGGCATCTTCTCACCAACTATCTCTGTTGTGAGCTGTAAACAGAAACGCAAGTTACTGAGGAACGACGCTTTAAACGGGCTGTTGTAGCCGTTTGTCCAGAGTAGCACAGCCCCACCGTCCAAGGGAAATGGAGGAAGACACACTGACGACGCTGAAAATCTTGATAATAGGAGAGAGTGGCGTTGGGAAGTCCAGGTAAGCTGTAACGTTAGTTACCTTCAAGAAACTGACGTCGTGGCTCACTGCTAACGTTAGGTAGCTAGAGTTAGCTTAGCAGCCAGCCCAAAACTGGGATGTTAAAAGACAATGTGGGATTTTAATATTGCGACTCGGCTGTGGTTGTCCACATATATTACAAACACACATGGTAACTGTTATTTTATAAGATACCACAAGGCTTGTGATGTGCTAGCAGCCAGGCTAACCTCAGCTAGCCGTCTGTAGCTGTATGTGACATCATCTTTGTTCACGTCTGACACAGTTAAAGATGTTGCAATCCAGACCAGCGTCCAGTCCCGTCTGCGTGGCTGCACTGTCTTAGGCGTGGGCAGCTCTATTTCAACTGTGTGTTGGAAGATTTAAGAGAAGACATGGCGAGCAGTAACACGTCACTTCTGTTGTGGAGAACCGTTCCCTGTTTCGTATCGTGATGACTGTATTAGTAGGCAAGCTTCTCCAGCATCCAGTGGTTCACACGTGATTATGAACACAACGGGCGAGATCGACATCGAATAGCACACTGTAATTTAATTGGGCATGTTTGAGTGAATTTTGGCCTCTCTGGAAGGACTAAAATGCTGTATAGTTTTTACCACACAGTTGATCTTGCCATGTGGTAATCAGAGGTCCCTGTTAGTAACCACAAACCAGTCTAATATTCATAGCAGACTATGTTTTTTCACCAACATTAGCCTGGCAGTTTATACTGTGTTGTATTCCAACAAAGAGCTTGGTCGGGTTTTACTGGTCTCCCAGGATTGTGGTCCAGACTGCATGCAAGAATCCTGATCGCCAGCCTGAGCCATCAACCATCACATTGCAAACTATGGTATTGTGCACGGCGTGCCTTCCAAAGACATAGGTAATGAGCTGCCCTATGCTTTGTTGCAGGCTTTTTGATGAGAAAACTTTCCAGCTGTAAAAAAAAAAAAAAACTTTCACTGCAGACTGATGACTAAGCCTCAGGTTCTCAAAATTACAAACTGAGCCACAAAAGGTTGGAGTGTGGTAATCAGCATGATCAAATAGGGATTGAAAGTAAAGGGGATTTGAGAATACCCTTCGTTTTGGATCAAAGTGTGAGCCCGGAGGTTGCAAATAAACTCAAAGGTGAATACTAATACACATCCCACTTTACATCCCAGAATTGATTGATTGAACAATTGCTTCCAACAATACAGTTCTTTTCTCTATTATTCACTCTTTTGTTATGTTGAAATATTTATTTTGGTACAATACACAATATAATCTTGAGTCAGTGCCTTTTTTTCTTTTTTACATTCCCTCCAGTAATGCTGATAGTTTGCTTACTGCGATGGCAGATCTGTATTCACTAAGTACTGAGGAGGGAGTAAGCTTATGCCAACACCATGACATAGACCTAGGTTTGCTTATATTTCCAGAAAACAGGCAAGTTTTTGTGGCCAGCTGTACTGTACGCTGCCTGCTAGTGCATCATTGAGGCCAAGGGCGTTGTTTCCAGAGTGCAATTTTGTATTATTATTAAATAGGCTTTTGCTTAATACAATAAACGAATACAGACTCTGATTAGCTTCAAATGTCATTTGTTTCCCTGCAATCTGTAGAAGCCCTTAAATCAACGGCGAGATGTCTGCTTGGCAGGGAATACACAAGTTTCATTTTACCTGAACAACTGACCGACGCAGACCGCATTTCTAAATTGGCTGTCTCCAAGCGCAGCTCATCGGCTGTATGGACCTCAAACAATAAACACTCATCGCTCCAGTGTGCCTCCTGATGGCCCATGAGGAAAATAAGAGAATTCTGCTCAGGTCAAGGGAAAGCAGTCAGCTGATCCCCATCATCAGCACCATGATTAAGGCCTTTCCACTGGATTAGTCATAGTTGTGAAATGAACCCTGTCCACCTGTCTGCAATCTAATGGTGATATCATCTGGCACTTGTATTCACAATGCAAGTTAAGGACAAGGCGATCAATCGAAAGAGATAGAGTTACAGAATTTGATCAGTCTGGTGCCGGAGGACAGGATATGCGAACGAAGCAAATGGAAACCTCATTCTAGACAAAAACGTTTGTTCGTGATTCATAGTTCATTCATAGTGAGTCTTAATCTAATTATATTTCTTCTTCCTGTCAACAGTCTCCTCTTAAGATTCACAGATGACACATTTGACCCAGACCAAGCAGCAACAATAGGTGAGTAACCCCATGAGCTCAGATAAGACAGTGGTAAAATAAATGTATGGTCAGTGTTGTCCATATGAGCAACAAACTTGACTCCAAGGGAGTTGAGCACAAAACAGGATTTGAATATTAAATGATCATGAGCAACACACTTTGGTTACTAATCAAAGACAAAAGGAAATGGTTAGTGTATAGGTTCATATTATAATATTGATACACCCCCTTTCTGAAGGGTTTGGGGTCACCTGTTATATTGCAGTTTTTCTTCTTTCCTTCAATAGTTACTAAATAAACAGAGACATAAAGAGTAGAATTCAGACACCAAATATTGTTTACATTTTAAATAGTTTTGGCCCCAAAATAAGAAGAATACAATGATTATCACTTAATGTGCCCACAGTGTTACATGCCATGTGAGAATACTTTTAAACATTTTTACCCCAAATATCATTAGATTTTGAATTAGTGGCCCTCCATCATTGTTGGACCACAACGGTGCATTTGAGCTCTAAATATATTTGGTAGCCATTTTTCTTTGGGCTCTCTGCAGTCTCCTTAGTGGTTCAATTGAAGAGGTTTAAACTGTGGATTTGTCAGCCCATAGTATGTCCCCCTAATATTCCACTAGTGCTAACCATCGTCACTGAGAGATATTCATTTCACACTATATTTATTATCGAGGCTGTAGTTTGGTGTTGAACTGGACTGCATTATATCAAGTGAATGTTTTGCCCACTATGTTTACATGAGAGTGGAGAAATATCAGAAATGCATCTGAATATAATGTAGTCCAGCACAACACCACCACTACTTTCAACAATAGATAAGCTTAGATAAAACCGTAAAATGAACACATCTCTGAGGCAGAAGTGTTGTACTGGATAGCATCAGATTGTATAATTGTACATAATAATATGGGAGTGTACCCCCCTTACATTGTACGAAAGAACAATTCAGAAAATAACAGAATCCTTGTAATCTGCTCCAGGAATGGAATTGGCTCAATCACCTTCTTGTGGTAATCGCACACTCAGTATTTATTGCAGCAAATTAAAATCAATCCTGGAATCAAAGTCAAGCTGGCCGAGTGTGTAAATGTTGGCCCCTTAGGAAGTCTGTTTTAAAAAGCTTGGTGAGCTGGAAGTAGAAGTTACCACGATACCACACGCCATCACAGACACAGAGCTATTTGATTTTTTAAAAGTTAATGAGGAGTGTGGGAAAACTCCTGTACTAGCCCAGTCTATCCATCTTATCCAGTGAAAATGTCAACTCAGTGGTATATTATTTGGTAATTAAGGGAAGGTTTTTCAAATTCTGGTGGAGCTTTTTTTAAACGGTATACATATTTTGATGGACCACACACCTGCTGCATTTTCAAGTGGCCTGGATGCTGTAACTACTTAGTACATTAAACATAGTACATTAAAGTATTCAGCAACTCAAATATTTTGATGTTTTTAATGAGTTTGGAAGTGGAATTTCCACTGTAACTTGTGTTTTTGTGAAGTGTGTGTGTAGCTCACAATGTTGTAAATACAACTAAGCACAGAATCCAGGAGAGTTTGACAGTTAAAACACTTTTTTTCCCTTCAAGGTCAAGGCATCTCTGCTGTTTGACTTGGCCAGCTGTGAATCTTTGCCAAACAGATGTCTTTATTGGAGTTGAACCTCCCTCATTGACTCAAGTTCCCTCATTCAGACATTTAATCCAGCATCACTTGATCTCAATTAATGTATTTTCATCCTTGCCACCTAAAGAAGTCCAACCAAGGTTGTATTTCTCCCAGTGACAAGAGCTTTCTCAGTACATTGTCACATTAGCATACGCTCTGACCTCAAGGTATTAAAGAGGCATCTTTCAGATGGTGACAGATGATTGGCAGGCAGGTGAGCAGGGCTGCTTACCTGACACTTTCAAACTTATTATCTAATTACTCCTATATACAGTTATCAGAAGGGCCATGTTGACTCACCATGTTGCCTGCTGACAGTGCAGCAGTGTGTGTTGTAATGCTATCAGTGTGTCGGACAATGGAGCCTTTTCATTTAGGTCTACCACAGACATGTTGGCATGCAGAGATCAGCCCTGCCTTGACTTCCAACAGTAGAAGCATCTTGTTGTGATATTACAAACAGATGCGTTACTCTATGCTCTCTGAGAAAGGGCTGAATTTATACTGAACAAAGGCAGGAGAGACTGCTCCAGGTTCAGGGAAATGTTTAGTGTAAACTCCTCTCCGCATGCATCTGGCAACAGTATCCAAGCAACCCTGCTGGACCCGAGGAGGAGCTGCTTGTTGTGATTGACTGTGTGAACAGACAGTATATTTGTGTGCGAGTGTGTGCGGTACACAGACTGCATGTCGTATATCCTCAGCCTGTCTTCATGTCCCTTTTCTCCTCCTCCGTTTTGGCTCCGAGCTGAACTCCCCTCCTTCGCCCCAGATGTAAAAACAAGGCCAACACAAGTGTACATTTCCCTGGTAAATCTGTCAGTGGATGCTAAAACTCGGGCAGATATGTCATCCAGACACTGCACGCTCTGCACGCTGAGACACTGCACAAAGGCCATAGAGGAGATTTACTTGTTGAGGGGGAGGGGGACAACATTATTATTACTTTCATGTAAATGTCTGTTCCTTTGGTAGCTGGCAGTTTTCTTTATGGGTGAATCATGACTCTGAGCCATTTCACAGGTGGTGGATTTTTCTTTCTTTTCTTTTCTTCTTTTTAATACAGACTTTTTTTAAACCTGATTAAACCAACACACCGTCCCTTTGTGTTGCATATGAATACACAGTCACACCATGATTTAAATACAGGACATGGGATCGGCATAATGCCAGTCTGAAAAGCAGAAATCCAGAGACAATGTGTGGTTTATATGATTTAACAATTCATCATTCATAATTATAGTCTGTTGCTGTGATATAATATTCTTGGCAGGAATTGACCAAATGTGACCCAAGCAGGATGAGGTAATCCTGACAGTGTTTGACCTGCTTTTTATTGTCTAGGTGTTGACTTCAAAGTCAAGACCATTACTGTGGACGGGAACAAGGCAAAGCTGGCAATATGGGTAAGTGACCATCTCTATTCACCCTTTGTCAAGTCTGCAACATTCATCAAACACAACTGTGTCTCTTGTCCATCAGTCAGAGCAGGGCGATGAACTTTCCAACTCCATGACTCCAATGCTGTCTATTCTCTCAAGTAACCAGAAGATGGCGCTTATGTAACACCATTTCTGCCTCCATGCTTGTTGAGGGACACAGAGGACTCATCCTTGTTGTTTGTGTCTGTCTGCCCCTGGTTTTCTCCTCTGTTTGAGTCACCACTTTTCCCTGCAAGTGTGTCCAGTAGTGCTGAGCTGGGTTGTGTTTTTTTTTGCAGGACACTGCAGGACAGGAGCGCTTCCGAACCTTGACGCCTAGTTACTACCGCGGTGCCCAGGGAGTCATCCTGGGTAAGACAAGCTGCTGACGCCATCATAGCTCAAGCACCTGTGTGCGCATGTGTATGTGTGTGTGCGTGCCCTCTTCATATCGGAGTCAAAACCCTGGTTGTAAAGAAAGTGATGGCTTTTCATCCTGTGACACACACACACACACACACACACACACACACAGACTCTTGCCTCTCTCTGGAAGTGAGTTCATACCCGTAACTCCTCATATGGACATCCATGTACAGCATGTATATGAAGACACACACATACACACAGGAACTAAGTTCAACCTGTTAAACAGACTTCCTCTGCAGCCCAGGGTTTTGACCACTCTAATGATATATAGAAACACAAGGCGCCGTGCTAAAGCACTGGGATTATGAGAGCTCCCCATGTGATTCTGTCAGAAGGTTTCAGTCCCTTTGATTTTATCAACCATGTGTTTTCAGTTGATACCATTTGGTTTTAGTTATTTAGTTAATCCTAATTAGTTGTATGATTCTCTTTTTGTTAAAATAACTTAGGATTATTGGAAGTAAATTGTTATTAGTGATGTGCTTTTCATTAGAAAACCCTCAAATATGTAGGAGGGAAATGACTCCTCGAGTAACTTGATTACCTGTGCCCACATGATTTAATTTGTTAGGATGACTCACGCAGCGCGTTGGAGCGGAGAGCCGTGCAGCAAGAGTGCACACAGAGCAGTCTGAAATCATGTTTTTAATTAATTTGTTTTCATTTCAGAAAATGTTTTCTTAAAAACCCCACTTGTCATTAAAATTCACTTAATGGGGTTCAGTCTTGAGAGATAATATTATTGGATGCAATTTTAGCAATGAAAGTGTTGATTTGCAAAAAAGGAAACCAATTAGTTGTTCATATTAACAATATATTATTTTCCCCATGTTTGTGTTTACTATTGCTCTTTCATAATAAAGCAAAAATATCTCAACTGATGACTCACTCAATCAACGGAATAATCGGTAGAATACTCGATCACTAAAATAATTGAAAGCTGCAGCCCTACTAATGACCTAATTTCAAGGCCCGTTGCACTCATCACATCACATTGTTTTAAAGTTAAACTTCAGTCTTTCTATTAGGTAATTTGTGTGTACATATAAATAGTATTAATGCAAGACGGCACCATGATTATGCTGGTTAAAATGTTCTGATGTTCATATGGTGAATTCAGAGAAGGAAACCCCAGTCTCATTGGGACCTTGATCAACTCATCTAGAAACATGCAGCGTGTGTTCATGTTTCCCTTCATTCTGTCTTGTTTATTTTGATCCACAGTGTATGATGTCACACGACGGGAAACCTTTACCAAGCTTGACAACTGGCTCAACGAGCTCGAGACGTACTGTACAAGGAACGACCTCGTCAAAATGCTTGTGGGAAATAAAATCGATAAGGTGAGCATGTTTGCGTTTCTGTATCAAATGTTTGTGTTCTCACTTAGGCTAACAAGGTTGTTGGATTAGGGAGGTGCAGCACCCTACAATGTTTTTATACCGCGCGTCACACACTCTGTACCATTCGCCTCGACTCGAGTTGTTATGAACAAAGAAATAATATATTTTAACATTCAGTTTTTGTTAAATTTTGAAGTCGTTTTTCTCTATCTAGATATGCAAATAACGGCAACTTCATAGAGACACATATTACACAGAACAGGAAAATAAATGGCTAAAAATAAGCTTCAGCAAGTTGACAGATTGCAGAACTAAATAACCATGGCAGGCTCACTTTCATATTTTTGGCAGCTGGTCCTTTACCAGGATACCAAAAACAGCCAGCGGGGATAAAAATGCCCACTAAGTAGAGCATTATGAATTTATTGTGTCCTGTTCTTTGTCTGTGAAAATCACTTTTCCTCTCTGCCCTGTGACGACCACAGTAGCTGACAGCTCCGCCCGGCAGACCTCAAATAAGCCATTACCTCTCCTTTGTTTTAGGAAAACCACGAGCTAGACAGGGCCGAAGGGCTGAAGTTTGCAAGAAAACATTCCATGCTTTTTATAGGTAAGTCAGGAGGATTCCCTACTTCACGAAGACCTGCTGGGCATGAGTTACAGCAGACTGTTACACAGGGGAAACAGCTTTTGAAATAACTATCATGCTTGTTGAGGAATGCTTGCATAGTTCTATTAATAAATCAGCCTTCATATATCATTTTCCACATGCTCTCATTTTCCATGTACTTTTATTTTTCAGATTTGTCAGAAAGTTCAAAATGACGTCCATTTGAAGTTTAAATCATTTTTTTATATTCAAGAACTGAAAATGTTTTTTTTTTTGTTTTAAACGTACATTTGAAATAGAAAGATTTCACTCTTTTTCCAAGTTCTCCAAGTAATTTCCTTCTATATAGTTTCTGATTTGCCTTTTTAAATATGATTGATTTCTTGATCCTGTGGTTATTATTATTAAAATGTGTCTGGATATCGTCATGTTGTGGAGCGGGTGTTGACTATATCCCCTAATAACCTCCGAAGGTTTACTATTAGTGTCTGGGGTTGACAGCTATTGTCGAGACATTTTCCACCCCTCCACTCAGGGAGCCCAGCGCATGATGACATCAAGATGCAGACATTAACAGTCGTCGTATCTGCATCTCATCCTCTCTCCAGAATTCCTTTTTAAATCCACTTCTCTTTTTCTCTTGTTTTTCTTCACTCCTTTTTGCCTCTTCCTCCCTCTACACTCTGTTCTCCCAGAGGCGAGCGCTAAGACCCGGGACGGTGTTCAGTGTGCATTTGAGGAGCTGGTGGAGAAGATCATCCAGACACCCGGCTTATGGCAGAGTGAGAACCACGGCCGAGGAGTCCAGCTCACCGACGAAGATGCGGGAAGCGGGAGCTGCGGCGGCTACTGCTCCCTGGTCTAGACAACGCACACAAATACATTCTCACACACACACACACACACACACACACACACACACATAAGCATACACACTTGAAAGAACAGATCCCCCCCCTCCATCCCACGGTGTGCTGAGCCGAGCCCCCTCCTCAGACATGAAGGCAGTGGAGGTCCAGCTGTCCCCCCTGGCTGAGCTGTAAGGGTTGACCGTCCACACACACTGCCTGTGTTCACACAGTCACTTCTTTTTGCACACTAACAGCGCTGTGCTCAAATGCAAACGCAGCTCTGCCTTCCTCTTAATAGAATTTGAGTGAGTTTTCCCTCCTCTGTTTTGTTTTGAGTAAGTTCTTTTTGCAGTTTCGGGCTCTTGGTCAAAAACCATTAGCCATTCTCACTTCATACCTATGATTTAAACATAGCAGTGCAGTGAAAGGAGTCCAAAAGTATAAACCAAAGTTTGTCAGGCAAGTGTCTGAAGTGTGATAATGAGGATGGAAAAAAAGTTTTGACCAAGAGTTCCTTGTCTCCAGCATGCTACTTGTCCTCGGAGCGCCTTGCCTTAGTAAGCACATCTCTATCAACGCAGGGCCGACTTTTCTCCAGTCTCTGTCTTCCCTCTGCTCTGTCCTGTGCTTGATCCTGATCCTCCCTCCACACTCTATTAACAGTATGCTGCTTATGGAGAAGCTTATCAAGCCAAGCCATCTTGTACTCCATCTCACCACTCTCAGTCAGAGGCTTGGATCATGTGTCTCTGTTGTCACACAACTGCCTCATTGGGTCAGAATATAATAGCGTTACCAACTGTCTGGAATGACGTTTTACTACTTTCATTGACTTGGACTTAAAACTTTTGGTGTGTTTTGAAGAGTGCATAAATCAAAGAGATTGGCACCAGCAAGCTTTCCACTGGGTGCCGAAGAAGAGGGAACCTCTTAAAATTGCACGCCTTTGGTGTAACGAGTTGCTTTAATGGAGTGCGACCTACTGGCACTCCCTCACTCAGACAGATAATATCAGTAATAACACTAGCACTACTATGGGTTTTCATGTAGATCCCTTTGACTGGACAGGGACAAAGGAAAAGTGTTCAATATTGACAGTAAAGTGAGTCATAAGGGTGTTTCCAGTGAATTTGGAAAATCAAAAAAAAAAAATAGCTGTGTGCGCCACATCGCTAATGGATTTCACAGTACTCCTATCTCCGCATTTGTATCCGAGAAGCAGTTATAAATGTACTGTACCCCTGACCTCTGACCATGTTTGTCGTATTCGAGTGCTGGTGTGTGTTCTGGGAAATGTAGTTCTGAGAGATCTTGTAACAGGGATGGTGAACTTGACATGGATTCAAGCATGTCTTATCACAAGTTGAATTCTTTTTTTAATCTCTTTTAATTGCATGGGAAACTCTGCGTGCCATTTATTTGTGTTTGTTTGTCCGGTGAATGGCCTTCAGTGGCAATTTACTACGCTTTAACTTATATTTAGCTGAAAATAAAATATTGCATACCATTTTAATTTAATGGTGCAATTACTCAAAAAGTAGGCTTTTACTTATTTAACTGGTATAGCTGTCTTTTTTTGTCTTCAGAAATATGCTGAAACATGTATACCTTGTAAATTGTGTGTAATCTGGGAATTTGGTGGGAGAGTTCCTGAATTGTAAAGCTGAATGTATACATATTTCACTACAAGCCGCCCTATGTATTAAACTAAATAAAATTCTTTTTTAAGTTAATCCAAGTTGATGTGTGGGTGTTAATGCAACTCTGAACTGTAACATCTGTAACTCATAAAGCCAGGTTGTGTCATGATGATTAAGAATATTTTTTAGTTTTTGCTCTAATGTTGAAGTCTTCAGCAGGGATGGCCAATAACTTTGTCGTCATGGTTGCCATGTTGGAAATGTCACTGCTAGGTGATGGGTTTTTCACTCCGCACCCTCCACATTCCTCTGTCCTCCGAATAAAGACGTGTTTAAACAGTGTCCGAGGAAGCCTCAGGCCTAGACGTGTGATCTATCTAAATCATCTATTTGGCAGACTTCTCAGGAAGCTCCGCCACGGCCATAACTCACTCTACCAGTGCTTTAACTGGGATGTGCATAATTTCTGGGCGATTATGAAAGGGTCGGTGCTGGCAGCGAGAGCGAGGACTCTTCCCTGGTAGCGTATCCCTCATCTCCTGCCGCAGCCGTCTGGAAATATGTCTCAGTCAAACAACAACGGAGGCATACGCCGTAATAATGCCTTCATGTGGTCCAACCATGTGCTGAGCTGTAGCGCTGCTGTTTCCTCATGCTTACACTGGAAAAACATCAGCCACTCAAGGGGCTGAGCTGACAGATTCTATATTTTTTGAGAATAATTTACAAAGTCGGTCGAGTCGCATTCCTTTTGCAGCCACATCATGAGAAGTAGGGCCGTGTGTCGTTGCTTTCCTAAAACCCCCCTTCACCGTGCTTTGAAAACTGATCAATGGCTCTCTTTTTTTGTTTTTGGTGCACTGGAAATGTCATTTAATGCAAAATTGACTGTTACACGGGGCTGTGCTACATTACTCTCGATCAGTTTATTGATTCACTCTTTTGTCTATAAATGTCTGAAATATAATAAAAAGTAGCCTATCCTTCACAAGTTCCAACAGTCCATGGTGACGTCTTAAAATGTGCTTGATTTGTCCAACCAACTGTTCCAAACCCCAAAATAGAACTTTTTTACAACATAATAATAATAACTTACAATCACATAAAACAGAGATGCTTGATGAATTATTTTAACAATTACCCGTTGCAGATCATTCTTTTTGTCCGTTACCTAATCACCTAATCATGTGAATGGTATTATGGAAAGAATTACTGATATGTCTGTATATGGATGGTGTTTCCCTTCAACATATTGTCGCCTCATCTCTGGAAGTGAACGTCACAAGATGAATTTGGCATCGTTTCACAGAAATAACATAGAGCAAGTGCCCCCCGATGGCCAGTAGAGAGAATGCAACTTTATGGCACTTCAGCATGGACTTCACTTTTCCCACCTGCTTTCGACACAATAATGCAGTTGACAAAATGCTGAGTTAGTGTGTGTCTGTGATGCACCTTCCCATTGCATTATGGGCAGAGCAACTGATGTAATATGAAGAAGGAGATAGCCGATCAGGTATGGGTCAAACAAACAGGACTTTTAGACACGTGACTCATGTGACAACAACAAAAAACTGCAAGGAATTTCAGCTGTTGTGGAGATGAAGGAACAAAACGCTCTTTTGCACTCCAAAATTGTCTGGCTCCACCTTGTTGCCTCAGCAGCCTGTTAGCAGCTCTGCAGGGGCAGCTTGATGGACTGCTTTCTGTCTTGCTGTCGGTGTCTGAGCATGCAGCCAGGCGCTAAGCTAACAGAGCAGATCTGGCTCTCATTAACACAGTCTTGTCTCTCTGCTCCTCCTGGGCCTGTCGCAGCTGGCGGGCTGTATGGATTAACGCTCAGACGAGCCCTCAGGAGAGCGGGCTTTGCTGTTGTGTGTAAAAATGTTACGAGACGTCAGGCATCGTTTCATGAGGTGTCGGGTTCCCAGACGTCGCTCACTTTGTCATGCTCATCGGCGGTTCGCTATCAGGTCATTGTTCCGCAGTGCTGGCTTATGAGAGCAAAGAAGAGAGTGAGAGGATGAATCGGAAGATGAACCTCGACCACAGCCACCTGAATTGCATATTGTAAGGTCATCCCCCAATGAGATGCTAGATGACAGTGGACTGGATGATACTGAGGTGCAGCGTGCCTAATCAGCGTTCACTTTAACGGAGTTCTCGGGCCCTCAGTTTTAGGGTTGTACCTTTGCAAACATGATCAAACGTCTCGATCCTCTTTAACCAAACTGCCTTCATTGTTTTGGGCAAAAGGGCTCCGAGGCAGCTGTAGGTCTGCTGACTGTTTCACTGTTTACATTCTGATTGTGAGGTAGAGGAAAATGCCCCTTTGCTCCCGCTCTTTTCCTTTCGTCTAAAGTAAGCCAAAGCCAAGCTCTGGCCTCTCTTAGGTTACCCTCTGAGCAGCAGAAGACTGTGAGGTAATGACCGGCATGCCCAGAACTGATGGCTCTGTCACTGCAGGTGGAAACACTTTGATTATGTGGAACCGTGTTTACACTGTTGCACCCGTTTACATTTAGACCCTTTGACATTTCATCAGCAAACGGGAGCCTCCCGTTTCAGGACCCCGATCTGTTTTGAGCTGTGTGACCTGATGTAGGTCTTTCGGGTTACAGAGAAGTCAGTCAAGCCCCCCTTCTCTTGACTCACTATGACATTCCTTGAACCTTCTTGTGTGGGCACAACAGTATTTTTATATGAAATAATATTTCAGCTAAGGAGACTACCTGAATGGCCATAGTGTTAAATGTAAAAAGGTAAAAACATAGTTCAGAGGAAGTCCTATCAAGAATGACTATTGATTCTTTCAACACATAAACTCACCTACATCGTCAGAAGCAGCGGGCCTGTATGTGTACCCATCAATCAACCCGGACCCCCATAACTTAATAAGAATGGGCCCCGGGTAAGCAGGAAACCCCTATCCTTGTTTGGTGTGAACCTCTGGCCTCCGATCCATGTAAGTCAATTCAGCTAGTAATAGAGCTGTAATTGAGTTTCCTCAAAGTTGATACTCTGTCAATCTAATTTAAACCTAAATGATTGTATTGTAACCCACTCTTGTTATTTTCAAAAACACGGCGCCCTGTGTACGGGCCCTAAAGAAAGCAGGAGACAGCGACTCCTCACCCTGGAAGAGAAACTCCTCTCACCGTGGGGGTTGCTTTCATCCCGTCCTCGGGTTACTGTGGCAATAATCGCAAGGGCCGAAAACAGCTCGGCACCGGGGGCTGATGCTGCCCCGTAGAAACAAAATTGGAGGTTGAGTACCCATGACGCCCCTTGTTCACGGTGAACCCAACCTGCGCCGCCTCTCCCTCTCTGATTCCGCTGCCCTGTCGTCGCCATTCTGTGCTTTAGG
Organism: Chelidonichthys spinosus; assembly: GCA_029853015.1. NCBI lineage: Eukaryota > Metazoa > Chordata > Actinopteri > Perciformes > Triglidae > Chelidonichthys > Chelidonichthys spinosus. The sequence continues at coordinate 9,584,856 of CM056837.1, forward strand.
GACGCCCGGCCGGATCTCGCTCACGCTACCGCTACAACATGGAAGCAAATACCGATGTACTCAGGCCATCGGCTTCTATAATAAACTAATCACTTTGTGTCAACATGGGACGGGTGTAAGCTTTCCACATGCCTCAAACACTTTCATGGCCTGGACGCATGCTTCGACTGCAGTGCTCTGCTCGCAGCGAGAAGGAAAAAAAAAAAATCCACATTAATAAACTCCCTTTCGGGTGACATGATTGGCATGTACAGAAACAAATTCATTATTTTGTATAAATAATCTGGCCCCTGTGTTGTAATTACACTGCTTATTTTTCTTTGACTAGCCGATCTCGATTTGGGGGTTGGACCGGAGAATTTGTTGTAAACCACCATGTCAAAAAGACCCCAATTTCACTGATTTTGAAGAGACAAGGAGGTCTGGAGGGCCCTGGAAGATCCGCTGTTTCTTCACAGAGGCTGTTTTTTTCCACCAGGCCAGACCTCATTCAAGCAGAATTTAGGGACAGAGTTCAGAGGATGAACTTTTTGACATTTTTTTTTTTTAGCTCTTGGTGCTTGAGGCCTTAACCTTATTACAGGTCCACATTACTGTGTTTTTTTTCCTGACCATTTGCAGTCCTTTGTGCCTCGGCTGTAACCCGAGTTCAGGTTTATTACTGCAAACCGCAGGAAGCTCGGCCTCTTCGACTGTATCGCGGACAATTGAATTTGAAAACACAAAGCTAACCTCTACCTCTCCCACCCTCCTACCAGCAAGCTAAAGTCAAATAAAGCTCCCTCCAAGGAAATCATACCCCGGGTCACACAAGCGCAACACTTCACGCGTATGTGGCTTTCATTTAATTCGGCCCGCGTGTATCCGCTATCCACTTTGTCGCAGGATTCCCTTTCAATCAGATTATGTGGAATAACAGAGGCGTGACAAGTGTTTTGTAATCACATAGCTAGCAAGAGTCATTGAGCAGGGTTCAAGCACAGGTACGTCTGTCTGTCTCAAGGAGGACGCCGTTTGATCTCTGGTTACTAAGAGCTACTTAAAGATCAAGAAATGAGGAAGTGGGTCTTTAAGTGGAGATTTGTCCTTATCAGCAAGGCCCAAAGTGCACACCAGCTACGTGCTAAGATGAAAAATCACATTGACAAAGCTGGCCCAACAGATGAACAGATAACAAAAAAACTAAGATTTGAGTTACGTATTCCACAACCTTTTCACCCATGGTTTCAGGCTTTACATAATTTTGTAGTTTGATATGCTGCCTTCGGCTACGCAGTGTTTACAGACACAATGCACATCATGATAGGGTTAGCTGCCTCCTCTTTGGATGTTTGTAGGATATCAAACTATAGTTTACTGATTCAATTTCAATTCAATTTTATTGAATTGATTACTGATGTCAGATAATCAAAATTGACTTTAATTTATCATAGGAAACAAGTAGTTAAAAGAAGTTAAATTTAGTAATAATTAAGTGTAGGCCTGAGGTCATCTCTATCATAACAGAGGTCTTGGACAAGGGTTCATGTTATGTAATACAACAATTGATAACACAGGCCTGCTTGAGCAGCAGCTTGAGATTAATGAATGAGGCATCATTCAGTGTTTGTGGTCTACCAGGTACAGTGTTGATTGTGCAGTCCTGACAGCAGCAGGAAGGAAGCACTTATGGTGTCTCTCCTTGACACACAACGGATGAAGCCGCCCAGTGCTGTTAAAGTGTCCTGCATTGGGTGGGACATGCTATCCATCAGGGATGATCATTAAACCATCATTCTCCCTTCTCCCACCACCTCCACTGGGCGTCCCAGGACAGAGCTGGCCTTCTTAACCATGACTATCATAATTTGGCTTGGTAAGGCAATGCTCTCCTTGGAATCATTGTAGGACCGTATTTGATTATTTGTTTCAGATGCAGATGTCGGAGGACACCGACACCTTGTGACGCCTCAGACTTGTTTAACAGACATGCAGGTGGGCATTCCTTGATGCCCACCTGCATGCAACGTCTTTGTGACTGTGTATGTGTGTGAGAGCAGGGGGGTGTAATGGTAGCTACAGTACTGGGGTGGATATTTTGTCTACACCTCACCACCTCCAGTTGCAGTAAGGCTCATGTTATTACCCTGCTGAGCTCCAGCCTGTCTTATCATCGAGTGGCACCGACTGTAGACCTCTCTCGTCTTGCTTTGCATCGGCTTTCACAAACACTGTGCCCAAAGTGGGATTGGGAGTGGAATAGGCCAACCCCCATCTCCACCCACTGCTGCCTTTTGGTAAACTCTGACTTTTATAATATGACTTTTCATTGATGTTTTTGGACATGGTGTAATATAACCTGTTTCGACGACCCAGTTCGTAGGGGGAAAAAGGGCGTAACATAACACCAGTTGTTCGTGGTTAAACAAAAGTTATTTAATAATAAACGGTAAAAAAACCTGGTGCAGTATTTACAATGTGAGGCAACTGAAGAGGACCATCAAGTGCTGTTAAAATCAAATAATTGAGAAAAACATAGAGACTCTAAATGAGTTTTGAGCTCCCTCTTTAAAGATCAAGTTTCTCTAAATGTGGGTGTGTACATGTGCTAAGCTAAGCTAAAGAATTACCCGGCACATACTCAAACGAGTTCAGTATTTGATAGTATTGTTCCTAACAAATGCATCATGCTATCAGTAGCAGCCACTCTCAAATGTGGTGTGGCAGGCGCTTTAAACTGTTCCTCTCAGTGGAACTCAGTCATGGAAAGTGATGCACCAATCAGGCTCCCCCCGGTGGCTGCACTCACAGGTGGGTCGCTTCAGTGTCATCAGGCGGTCTCTGAGATACAGCCTGCACAGTTGACACCACGTCATCCCTAAACACCAACATGCACACATTCACAGAACTAGAGGGGGATTATTACACACACAGGGGTGAGGATGCAGGGCTTGCCCAAGGATACTCCGGCATGCAGACTGGAGGAGGTGGGAGTCAAACCGCCGATCTTCCGATTCAGGGACTACTTGCTCGACCTCTTACCCACAGCCACCCGTGAAGAAGGTAACATCCATCCATCCATCCATTTTCTACCGCTTATCCTGTATTTAGGGTCGCGGGGGGGCTGGAGCCGATCCCAGCTGTCATTGGGCGAAGGCAGGGTACACCCTGGACAGGACGCCAGTCTATCGAAGGGCTGAAATGTAGAGACAGACAACAATTCACGCTCACATTCACACCTACAGGCAATTTAGAGTCACCAATGAACCTATCCCCATCTTGCATGTCTTTGGACTGTGGGAGGAAGCCGGAGAACCCGGAGAGAACCCACGCTTACACGGGGAGAACATGCACACTCCACACAGAAGGAACCCGGGCCGACAGAAGGTAACATTAAAAAAAAAAAAAAGCCATGGTCAATTTTTTCCAAAAATAAAGTCATACTATAGCATGTAGTCGAAAATTCACGTAAAATTCAGTCAAAATAAATTCTGAAAAAAATTATTAAAAAGTCACAAAAATAACCTGTATCGCTTATCAAGCCAAATCTGAGTGTAGTTATTTCAAAACAGGCATTGACTTCAACAGTCAATATGCAGTTCGGGGAGTGATCACAGCGCATTACTTATAAATGAACACACGCAGGTGACCCTGGTTCGAATCCCGGCCAGAGGTCCTTTGTTGCACTTCACACCCCCTCTCTCTCCTGTTTCCAATCTATCCACTGCTAATAACTAATAACTCCCCTGCTATACCTGAAAAAAAAACCATTGTGAATTTTTTCCAAAAATGAACTCATACTATAGCATGTCGAAAATTCACGAAAAAGTCAGTAAAAATAAATTCAGAAAAAAGGAAAAAATATAATAAAGCCATAAAAATCACTCAGATCGCTTGTCGCACCAAGTTCGAGTGTAGTGAGTCCAAAACAGGTATAAAAAGCCATGGTCAAATTTGTCCCCCCCAAAAAAAGTCATACTATAGCATGTTGAAAATTCACGAAAAAGTCAGTAAAAATAAATTCAGAAAAAAACGATTAGAAAATATAAAAAAGCCATAAAAATCACTCAGATCGCTTGTCGCACCAAGTTCGAGTGTAGTGAGTCCAAAACAGGCATAAAAGGCCATGGTCAAATTCCCCCCCCCCCCCCAAAAAAAGTCATACTATAGCATGTCGAAAATTCACGAAAAGTCTGTCAAAATAAATTCTGAAAAAAATTATAAAAAAGTCATAAGAGTCGCTCAGATCGCTTGTCGCACCAAGTCTGAGTGTAGTGAGTCCAAAACAGGCATAAAAAGCCATGGTCAAATTCCCCCCCCCCCCCCCCCCCCCCCAAAATAAACGTCATAGTATAACATGTTGAAAATTCACGAAAAAGTCAGTCAAAATTAATTCAGAAAAAAATTATTAAAAAATATAAAAAAGCCATAAAAATCACTCAGATCACTTGTCGCACCAAGTTCGAGTGTAGTGAGTCCAAAACAGTCATAAAAAGCCATGGTCAAATTAAAAAAAAAAAAAAAAAAAATCATACTATAGCATGTTGAAAATTCACGTAAAATTCAGTCATAATAAATTCTGAAAAAAATTATTAAAAAGTCACAAATATCACCGGTATCGCTTATCAAGCCGAGTCTGAGTGTAGTTATTTTTAAAACAGGCATTATCTACTACGGTCAATGAGCAGTTGGCAGAGTGGTTAGAGCGCATGACTTATGAATGAACACACGCAGTTGACCCTGGTTCGAATCCCAGCCGGAGGTCCTTTGTTGCACTTCACACCCCCTCTCTCTCCTGATTCCAATCTATCCACTGCTAATAACTAATAACTCCACTGCTATACCTGAAAAAAAAAACATAGTGAATTTTTTCCAAAAATGAACTCATACTATAGCATATCGAAAATTCACGAAAAAGTCAGTCAAAATAAATTCAGGAAAAAATTATTAAAAAATATAATAAAGCCAAAAAAATCACTCAGATCGCTTGTCCCACCAAGTTCGAGTGTAGTGAGTCCAAAACAGGCATAAAAAGCCATGGTCAAATTTTTCCAAAAACAAAAAGTCATAGGCTACTATAGCATGTTGAAAATTCACGAAAAAGTCACTCAAAATTAATTCAGAAAAACATTATTAAAAAATATAAAAAAGCCATCAAAATCACTCAGATCGCTTGTCGCAGCAAGTTCGAGTGGAGTGAGTCCAAAACAGGCATAAAAAGCCATAGTCAAATTTGCCCCCCAAAAAAAGTCATACTATAGTATGTTGAAAATTCACGAAAAAGTCAGTCAAAATAAATTCAGAAAAAAATGATTAAAAAATATAAAAAAGCCATCAAAATCACTCAGATCGCTTGTCGCACCAAGTTCGAGTGTAGTGAGTCCAAAACAGGCATAAAAAGCCATAGTCAAATTTGCCCCCCAAAAAAAGTCATACTATAGCATGTCGAAAATTCACGAAAAAGTCAGTAAAAATAAATTCAGAAAAAAATGATTAAAAAATATAAAAAAGCCATCAAAATCACTCAGATCGCTTGTTGCACCAAGTTCGAGTGTAGTGAGTCCAAAACAGGCATAAAAAGCCATGGTCAAATCCCCCCCCCCCCCCAAAAAAAGTCATACTATAGCATGTTGAAAATTCACGAAAAAGTCAGTCAAAATAAATTCAGAAAAAAATGATTAAAAAATATAAAAAAGCCAAAAAAATCACTCAGATCGCTTGTCCCACCAAGTTCGAGTGTAGTGAGTCCAAAACAGGCATAAAAATCCATGGTCAAATTTTTCCAAAAACAAAAAGTCATACTATAGCATGTTGAAAATTCACGAAAAAGTCACTCAAAATTAATTCAGAAAAACATTATTAAAAAATATAAAAAAGCCATCAAAATCACTCAGATCGCTTGTCGCAGCAAGTTCGAGTGGAGTGAGTCCAAAACAGGCATAAAAAGCCATAGTCAAATTTGCCCCCCAAAAAAAGTCATACTATAGTATGTTGAAAATTCACGAAAAATTCAGTCAAAATAAATTCAGAAAAAAATGATTAAAAAATATAAAAAAGCCATCAAAATCACTCAGATCGCTTGTCGCACCAAGTTTGAGTGTAGTGAGTCCAAAACAGGCATAAAAAGCCATAGTCAAATTTGCCCCCCAAAAAAAGTCATACTATAGCATGTTGAAAATTCACGAAAAAGTCAGTCAAAATAAATTCAGAAAAAAATGATTAAAAAATATAAAAAAGCCATCAAAATCACTCAGATCGCTTGTCGCACCAAGTTCGAGTGTAGTGAGTCCAAAACAGTCATAAAAAGCCATGGTCAAATTAAAAAAAAAAAAAAAAATCATACTATAGCATGTTGAAAATTCACGTAAAATTCAGTCATAATAAATTCTGAAAAAAATTATTAAAAAGTCACAAATATCACCGGTATCGCTTATCAAGCCAAGTCTGAGTGTAGTTATTTTTAAAACAGGCATTATCTACTACGGTCAATGAGCAGTTGGCAGAGTGGTTAGAGCGCATGACTTATGAATGAACACACGCAGTTGACCCTGGTTCGAATCCCAGCCGGAGGTCCTTTGTTGCACTTCACACCCCCTCTCTCTCCTGATTCCAATCTATCCACTGCTAATAACTAATAACTCCACTGCTATACCTGAAAAAAAAAACATAGTGAATTTTTTCCAAAAATGAACTCATACTATAGCATATCGAAAATTCACGAAAAAGTCAGTCAAAATAAATTCAGGAAAAAATTATAAAAAAATATAATAAAGCCAAAAAAATCACTCAGATCGCTTGTCCCACCAAGTTCGAGTGTAGTGAGTCCAAAACAGGCATAAAAAGCCATGGTCAAATTTTTCCAAAAACAAAAAGTCATACTATAGCATGTTGAAAATTCACGAAAAAGTCACTCAAAATTAATTCAGAAAAACATTATTAAAAAATATAAAAAAGCCATCAAAATCACTCAGATCGCTTGTCGCAGCAAGTTCGAGTGGAGTGAGTCCAAAACAGGCATAAAAAGCCATAGTCAAATTTGCCCCCCAAAAAAAGTCATACTATAGCATGTTGAAAATTCACGAAAAAGTCAGTCAAAATAAATTCAGAAAAAAATGATTAAAAAATATAAAAAAGCCAAAAAAATCACTCAGATCGCTTGTCCCACCAAGTTCGAGTGTAGTGAGTCCAAAACAGGCATAAAAATCCATGGTCAAATTTTTCCAAAAACAAAAAGTCATACTATAGCATGTTGAAAATTCACGAAAAAGTCACTCAAAATTAATTCAGAAAAACATTATTAAAAAATATAAAAAAGCCATCAAAATCACTCAGATCGCTTGTCGCAGCAAGTTCGAGTGGAGTGAGTCCAAAACAGGCATAAAAAGCCATAGTCAAATTTGCCCCCCAAAAAAAGTCATACTATAGTATGTTGAAAATTCACGAAAAAGTCAGTCAAAATAAATTCAGAAAAAAATGATTAAAAAATATAAAAAAGCCATCAAAATCACTCAGATCGCTTGTCGCACCAAGTTCGAGTGTAGTGAGTCCAAAACAGGCATAAAAAGCCATAGTCAAATTTGCCCCCCAAAAAAAGTCATACTATAGTATGTTGAAAATTCACGAAAAAGTCAGTCAAAATAAATTCAGAAAAAAATGATTAAAAAATATAAAAAAGCCATCAAAATCACTCAGATCGCTTGTCGCACCAAGTTCGAGTGTAGTGAGTCCAAAACAGGCATAAAAAGCCATAGTCAAATTTGCCCCCCAAAAAAAGTCATACTATAGCATGTCGAAAATTCACGAAAAAGTCAGTAAAAATAAATTCAGAAAAAAATGATTAAAAAATATAAAAAAGCCATCAAAATCACTCAGATCGCTTGTTGCACCAAGTTCGAGTGTAGTGAGTCCAAAACAGGCATAAAAAGCCATGGTCAAATCCCCCCCCCCCCCCAAAAAAAAGTCATACTATAGCATGTTGAAAATTCACGAAAAAGTCAGTCAAAATAAATTCAGAAAAAAATGATTAAAAAATATAAAAAAGCCAAAAAAATCACTCAGATCGCTTGTCCCACCAAGTTCGAGTGTAGTGAGTCCAAAACAGGCATAAAAATCCATGGTCAAATTTTTCCAAAAACAAAAAGTCATACTATAGCATGTTGAAAATTCACGAAAAAGTCACTCAAAATTAATTCAGAAAAACATTATTAAAAAATATAAAAAAGCCATCAAAATCATTCAGATCGCTTGTCGCAGCAAGTTCGAGTGGAGTGAGTCCAAAACAGGCATAAAAAGCCATAGTCAAATTTGCCCCCCAAAAAAAGTCATACTATAGTATGTTGAAAATTCACGAAAAATTCAGTCAAAATAAATTCAGAAAAAAATGATTAAAAAATATAAAAAAGCCATCAAAATCACTCAGATCGCTTGTCGCACCAAGTTTGAGTGTAGTGAGTCCAAAACAGGCATAAAAAGCCATAGTCAAATTTGCCCCCCAAAAAAAGTCATACTATAGCATGTTGAAAATTCACGAAAAAGTCAGTCAAAATAAATTCAGAAAAAAATGATTAAAAAATATAAAAAAGCCATCAAAATCACTCAGATCGCTTGTCGCACCAAGTTCGAGTGTAGTGAGTCCAAAACAGTCATAAAAAGCCATGGTCAAATTAAAAAAAAAAAAAAAAATCATACTATAGCATGTTGAAAATTCACGTAAAATTCAGTCATAATAAATTCTGAAAAAAATTATTAAAAAGTCACAAATATCACCGGTATCGCTTATCAAGCCAAGTCTGAGTGTAGTTATTTTTAAAACAGGCATTATCTACTACGGTCAATGAGCAGTTGGCAGAGTGGTTAGAGCGCATGACTTATGAATGAACACACGCAGTTGACCCTGGTTCGAATCCCAGCCGGAGGTCCTTTGTTGCACTTCACACCCCCTCTCTCTCCTGATTCCAATCTATCCACTGCTAATAACTAATAACTCCACTGCTATACCTGAAAAAAAAAACATAGTGAATTTTTTCCAAAAATGAACTCATACTATAGCATATCGAAAATTCACGAAAAAGTCAGTCAAAATAAATTCAGGAAAAAATTATAAAAAAATATAATAAAGCCAAAAAAATCACTCAGATCGCTTGTCCCACCAAGTTCGAGTGTAGTGAGTCCAAAACAGGCATAAAAAGCCATGGTCAAATTTTTCCAAAAACAAAAAGTCATACTATAGCATGTTGAAAATTCACGAAAAAGTCACTCAAAATTAATTCAGAAAAACATTATTAAAAAATATAAAAAAGCCATCAAAATCACTCAGATCGCTTGTCGCAGCAAGTTCGAGTGGAGTGAGTCCAAAACAGGCATAAAAAGCCATAGTCAAATTTGCCCCCCAAAAAAAGTCATACTATAGCATGTTGAAAATTCACGAAAAAGTCAGTCAAAATAAATTCAGAAAAAAATGATTAAAAAATATAAAAAAGCCAAAAAAATCACTCAGATCGCTTGTCCCACCAAGTTCGAGTGTAGTGAGTCCAAAACAGGCATAAAAATCCATGGTCAAATTTTTCCAAAAACAAAAAGTCATACTATAGCATGTTGAAAATTCACGAAAAAGTCACTCAAAATTAATTCAGAAAAACATTATTAAAAAATATAAAAAAGCCATCAAAATCACTCAGATCGCTTGTCGCAGCAAGTTCGAGTGGAGTGAGTCCAAAACAGGCATAAAAAGCCATAGTCAAATTTGCCCCCCAAAAAAAGTCATACTATAGTATGTTGAAAATTCACGAAAAATTCAGTCAAAATAAATTCAGAAAAAAATGATTAAAAAATATAAAAAAGCCATCAAAATCACTCAGATCGCTTGTCGCACCAAGTTTGAGTGTAGTGAGTCCAAAACAGGCATAAAAAGCCATAGTCAAATTTGCCCCCCAAAAAAAGTCATACTATAGCATGTTGAAAATTCACGAAAAAGTCAGTCAAAATAAATTCAGAAAAAAATGATTAAAAAATATAAAAAAGCCATCAAAATCACTCAGATCGCTTGTCGCACCAAGTTCGAGTGTAGTGAGTCCAAAACAGTCATAAAAAGCCATGGTCAAATTAAAAAAAAAAAAAAAAATCATACTATAGCATGTTGAAAATTCACGTAAAATTCAGTCATAATAAATTCTGAAAAAAATTATTAAAAAGTCACAAATATCACCGGTATCGCTTATCAAGCCAAGTCTGAGTGTAGTTATTTTTAAAACAGGCATTATCTACTACGGTCAATGAGCAGTTGGCAGAGTGGTTAGAGCGCATGACTTATGAATGAACACACGCAGTTGACCCTGGTTCGAATCCCAGCCGGAGGTCCTTTGTTGCACTTCACACCCCCTCTCTCTCCTGATTCCAATCTATCCACTGCTAATAACTAATAACTCCACTGCTATACCTGAAAAAAAAAACATAGTGAATTTTTTCCAAAAATGAACTCATACTATAGCATATCGAAAATTCACGAAAAAGTCAGTCAAAATAAATTCAGGAAAAAATTATAAAAAAATATAATAAAGCCAAAAAAATCACTCAGATCGCTTGTCCCACCAAGTTCGAGTGTAGTGAGTCCAAAACAGGCATAAAAAGCCATGGTCAAATTTTTCCAAAAACAAAAAGTCATACTATAGCATGTTGAAAATTCACGAAAAAGTCACTCAAAATTAATTCAGAAAAACATTATTAAAAAATATAAAAAAGCCATCAAAATCACTCAGATCGCTTGTCGCAGCAAGTTCGAGTGGAGTGAGTCCAAAACAGGCATAAAAAGCCATAGTCAAATTTGCCCCCCAAAAAAAGTCATACTATAGTATGTTGAAAATTCACGAAAAAGTCAGTCAAAATAAATTCAGAAAAAAATGATTAAAAAATATAAAAAAGCCATCAAAATCACTCAGATCGCTTGTCGCACCAAGTTCGAGTGTAGTGAGTCCAAAACAGGCATAAAAAGCCATAGTCAAATTTGCCCCCCAAAAAAAGTCATACTATAGCATACTATAGCATGTCGAAAATTCACGAAAAAGTCAGTAAAAATAAATTCAGAAAAAAATGATTAAAAAATATAAAAAAGCCATCAAAATCACTCAGATCGCTTGTTGCACCAAGTTCGAGTGTAGTGAGTCCAAAACAGGCATAAAAAGCCTGTTTTGCCAAAAAAAGTCATACTATAGCATGTCGAAAATTCACGAAAAAGTCAGTAAAAATAAATTCAGAAAAAAATGATTAAAAAATATAAAAAAGCCATCAAAATCACTCAGATCGCTTGTCCCACCAAGTTCGAGTGTAGTGAGTCCAAAACAGGCATAAAAAGCCATGGTCAAATCCCCCCCCCCCCAAAAAAAAGTCATACTATAGCATGTTGAAAATTCACGAAAAAGTCAGTCAAAATAAATTCAGAAAAAAATGATTAAAAAATATAATAAAGCCAAAAAAATCACTCAGATCGCTTGTCCCACCAAGTTCGAGTGTAGTGAGTCCAAAACAGGCATAAAAAGCCATGGTCAAATTTTTCCAAAAACAAAAAGTCATACTATAGCATGTTGAAAATTCACGAAAAAGTCACTCAAAATTAATTCAGAAAAACATTATTAAAAAATATAAAAAAGCCATCAAAATCACTCAGATCGCTTGTCGCAGCAAGTTCGAGTGGAGTGAGTCCAAAACAGGCATAAAAAGCCATAGTCAAATTTGCCCCCCAAAAAAAGTCATACTATAGTATGTTGAAAATTCACGAAAAAGTCAGTCAAAATAAATTCAGAAAAAAATGATTAAAAAATATAAAAAAGCCATCAAAATCACTCAGATCGCTTGTCGCACCAAGTTCGAGTGTAGTGAGTCCAAAACAGGCATAAAAAGCCATAGTCAAATTTGCCCCCCAAAAAAAGTCATACTATAGCATGTCGAAAATTCACGAAAAAGTCAGTAAAAATAAATTCAGAAAAAAATGATTAAAAAATATAAAAAAGCCATCAAAATCACTCAGATCGCTTGTTGCACCAAGTTCGAGTGTAGTGAGTCCAAAACAGGCATAAAAAGCCATAGTCAAATTTGCCCCCCAAAAAAAGTCATACTATAGCATGTCGAAAATTCACGAAAAAGTCAGTAAAAATAAATTCAGAAAAAAATGATTAAAAAATATAAAAAAGCCATCAAAATCACTCAGATCGCTTGTCCCACCAAGTTCGAGTGTAGTGAGTCCAAAACAGGCATAAAAAGCCATGGTCAAATCCCCCCCCCCCCCAAAAAAAGTCATACTATAGCATGTTGAAAATTCACGAAAAAGTCAGTCAAAATAAATTCAGAAAAAAATGATTAAAAAATATAATAAAGCCAAAAAAATCACTCAGATCGCTTGTCCCACCAAGTTCGAGTGTAGTGAGTCCAAAACAGGCATAAAAAGCCATGGTCAAATTTTTCCAAAAACAAAAAGTCATACTATAGCATGTTGAAAATTCACGAAAAAGTCACTCAAAATTAATTCAGAAAAACATTATTAAAAAATATAAAAAAGCCATCAAAATCACTCAGATCGCTTGTCGCAGCAAGTTCGAGTGGAGTGAGTCCAAAACAGGCATAAAAAGCCATAGTCAAATTTGCCCCCCAAAAAAAGTCATACTATAGTATGTTGAAAATTCACGAAAAAGTCAGTCAAAATAAATTCAGAAAAAAATGATTAAAAAATATAAAAAAGCCATCAAAATCACTCAGATCGCTTGTCGCACCAAGTTCGAGTGTAGTGAGTCCAAAACAGGCATAAAAAGCCATAGTCAAATTTGCCCCCCAAAAAAAGTCATACTATAGCATGTCGAAAATTCACGAAAAAGTCAGTAAAAATAAATTCAGAAAAAAATGATTAAAAAATATAAAAAAGCCATCAAAATCACTCAGATCGCTTGTTGCACCAAGTTCGAGTGTAGTGAGTCCAAAACAGGCATAAAAAGCCATAGTCAAATTTGCCCCCCAAAAAAAGTCATACTATAGCATGTCGAAAATTCACGAAAAAGTCAGTAAAAATAAATTCAGAAAAAAATGATTAAAAAATATAAAAAAGCCATCAAAATCACTCAGATCGCTTGTTGCACCAAGTTCGAGTGTAGTGAGTCCAAAACAGGCATAAAAAGCCATGGTCAAATTCCCCCCCCCCCCAAAAAAAAGTCATACTATAGCATGTTGAAAATTCACGAAAAAGTCAGTCAAAATAAATTCAGAAAAAAATGATTAAAAAATATAAAAAAGCCAAAAAAATCACTCAGATCGCTTGTCCCACCAAGTTCGAGTGTAGTGAGTCCAAAACAGGCATAAAAAGCCATGGTCAAATTTTTCCAAAAACAAAAAGTCATACTATAGCATGTTGAAAATTCACGAAAAAGTCACTCAAAATTAATTCAGAAAAACATTATTAAAAAATATAAAAAAGCCATCAAAATCACTCAGATCGCTTGTCGCAGCAAGTTCGAGTGGAGTGAGTCCAAAACAGGCATAAAAAGCCATAGTCAAATTTGCCCCCCAAAAAAAGTCATACTATAGTATGTTGAAAATTCACGAAAAATTCAGTCAAAATAAATTCAGAAAAAAATGATTAAAAAATATAAAAAAGCCATCAAAATCACTCAGATCGCTTGTCGCACCAAGTTTGAGTGTAGTGAGTCCAAAACAGGCATAAAAAGCCATAGTCAAATTTGCCCCCCAAAAAAAGTCATACTATAGCATGTTGAAAATTCACGAAAAAGTCAGTCAAAATAAATTCAGAAAAAAATGATTAAAAAATATAAAAAAGCCATCAAAATCACTCAGATCGCTTGTCGCACCAAGTTTGAGTGTAGTGAGTCCAAAACAGGCATAAAAAGCCATAGTCAAATTTGCCCCCCAAAAAAAGTCATACTATAGCATGTCGAAAATTCACGAAAAAGTCAGTAAAAATAAATTCAGAAAAAAAATGATTAAAAAAATATAAAAAAGCCATCAAAATCACTCAGATCGCTTGTTGCACCAAGTTCGAGTGTAGTGAGTCCAAAACAGGCATAAAAAGCCATGGTCAAATCCCCCCCCCCCCCCCCCCCCCAAAAAAAAAAAAGTCATACTATAGCATGTTGAAAATTCACGAAAAAGTCAGTCAAAATAAATTCAGGAAAAAATGATTAAAAAATATAAAAAACCCATCAAAATCACTCAGATCGCTTGTCGAATCTAGTCCGAGTTTAGTGAGTCCAAAACAGTCATAAAAGGCCATGGTCAAAAAAAAAAAAAAAAAAAAAAATCATACTATAGCATGTCGAAAATTCACGTAAAATTCAGTCAAAATAAATTCCGAAAAAAATTACTAAAAATTCACAAAAATCACTGGTATCGCTTATCAAGCCAAGTCTGAGTGTAGTTATTTTAAAACAGGCATTAACTACTGTGGTCAATGTGCAGTTGGCAGAGTGGTTAGAGCGCATGACTTATGAATGAACACACGCAGACGACCCTGGTTCGAATCCTGGCTGGAGGTCCTTTGTTGCTCTTCACACCCCCTCTCTCTCCTGTTTCCAATCTATCCACTGCTAATAACTAATAACTCCACTGCTATACCTCAAAAAAATCTGAAAAAAAACCATGGTAAATTTTTCCCAAAATGAACTCATACTATAGCATGTCGAAAATTCACAAAAAATTCAGTCAAAATACATTCAGAAAAAATGAAAAAAAAGTCATACTATAGCATGTCGAAAATACAAAAACACATTTACCTGACCTCATGGACATTCAGATACCAGACAAGCCTCCATTTGTTAAGCCCCACCATTGAGCAGCCCTTTGGGCCAATCCACAATCCATCACTGACACCAATCAATTACAAAGACACCTTTTGAAATCCATAAGATTTAGTAACATGAGAGGTTGAGAGGCAGCAAGACCAGTGGTGTCTGCACCAGAGACCTCTACTCCTCCTCCTCCTCCTCCACCTGCTCCTGCTGCTGCTGGCTTTGGAGCTTTCAAATCGCAGGCTCACCTGGGCAGAGACACCGGAGAGGAAAGGGGACAAGAGTACAGGGAAAACATATAGCCATAACACCTATACTATGTGCTTTATTTGACATACTATACTCTGACATTTTTATATGACTTTTTTCGACATGCTATACTATTACTTTTTAATGACTTATTTCAACATACTATACAATGTCTTTTTTCGACACACTATACTCTGAACAAAACCATTCGTTCAGGAAGCTGCCCTCTGTAAAATCAACACAAAAATGTCACACAATTGGAATATTGGTAAATTTTAGCCATTTGTTCTTCAACCCTCTCTTCCTTTTTAAGTTTGTACAAAGAACTTGCAAATCAGAAAACAGCGTCTTCTCAACTTCTCAAACTAGCTGCTAGACAGATGTTATGTAAATATGTTCCTTCTTGACTCACCTCGTAACGGGAGAAAAGACATGGACTTCAATCAGCTATTTCAGTCAGTTCAGGAGCAGTGTTTCCGTGCGGGAGAGTAACCCACTTAGGACATAGATTTTAGGGTTTGCAACTTTGGCGACCCTTTACGTGCACAAAAACGATATAACACATTAAAGAAAAGGGGAAAAGTGGAAAAGCATAACTGGTTCTCTTTGAAAAACCACAATGTGTCACATGTGATGGAGAAATCACACTTATGGACACAGAATGGCCTCCTCTCCATCCTTCCAACAGCCCTGAAATGAAGACCACAATGGTCACAGCCAGGCGACTCTGCATGAAAAGGATACTGTATGTGACCATATATGTCCTCTCGAGGTGGTCCCACAGCCATCTGCTCCCAAAAATGGTATAAAGTTGAAGTTAGAGGAAGAATTCAGAGTGTTGCACAGTGTGTGCTCTTGAACGGATGATATTTTCCAAAGGCCTCGGCAGGTCTCGTGCGATCTTTGCCAAATGGTGCTAAAGTCACGCAATGGGCTATAAAACGCTACTGTACACATGGCCGAGGTCTCCTCCGAGGCAGATCAACCACGACCGATGATGAGGCTGCTGTGTCTGCAACAAGGGGATGCCGTGCAGGTCCACTCTTGAAATGAATAACTTAATCCTGGAAATGAAGCGTGCAGATTCTCCATTACTCACACCCATTTATGAGTGTCAACACGTCCAGGATTTGGGAGAAATTGATAATATTTTGATGAAATTTCCCTACCAAACATCTAATGAAAAAGTGACTGTAGAAATGCAGAAATGTCAAGAGACTAAAGTTCCTGCTATGTCAGTGACGTTGGTTAGGTCTGTCTGGTTCAGCTTCCAATGAAAACCTAACCTATTTTTTTTTAATAAAGCCATGGAATTATTAGAAGTATAGCTATTAGCCTAAAAGTCTTATTAATGGTTCAATGTCATTTCCTGCTTTGCTCATAGACTTCATAACTGTTTTACATTTAGTTCAAGGGAGCAATAAACAGGGGCATTATGGAGAACCATAACTGTCTGGGCTCTTACAGTTAGAGATGTTATTGTTGTTGAAGAGTTTGGCAACCACTCGCCAAGTTTTTTTTTACATAATGAAATTGCATAGTTTGATCGTTGTGAAAGAAGAAAGATGTTCTTTGCAAACACAATACATTTAGGTGAAACCCCATAATTTCATGTGAAAAACTGATTAAAAAATAAATTATGCTTCACAGATGTGGAAAAAATAGGAAAATATCCCCCTTTTCTTAAAAAAAAACGTGTTTAACCTGCAGTCTATAAAGCACAGTCCATATTAAGAACATAAGTTAAAGTAGCAATACAGTGAAAAACTCTCCATCACAATTCCTCTATTCAACATTTGATTAAATTAAAGTGTGCCAAAAAGTATCAGAAGTAAAAGTATTCAAGATGGAATTGGGCCACTTTAAGAAATTTGTATTATATGGCATTACTGTTAATAAACTGTATGAGCTGCATTTAATATTGTAACTGGTCCACCAAGACCTAATTTATATACTTTATGTACTGTTGAGTAGTTGAAGCATTATATTTTATTTACTGATGATATGTTTATTGTACTTCACAAAATAACTAGAAAGCGTCACTTACAAGAACAGTTACAAGAACTATAATGGACTAGAAGCAGAAAGTAGCACAACTACAGTCCAAGTACCTTGTACCTAAAACATATTTGTATGTACAATACCAAGTAAATATCCGAATTGAGTAAACCTGCATTACAAAGTGCAAACTTTTTATCCTATACTTTCTGCACCTCCAACATCCATATCTATCATGAAATCACAAATATCACAAAAAAAGGGTTTGACAGTAAACATGCCGTCCGTATTAAACACTAACATCTGACTCAGCTGATGATCTAACAGCTGCTTTCCATTATGCTTTACACACTGTGAAAACACAACACCGTTCTGATTACAGATGGCTTAAAAATGTGACTTATAGTTCGCTCCAACAGAATTTCAAAGCAATGAAATGATTCCAAATCCAGCCGGTGGATAAAGATAAATGGGAAATATGGAGACAGCATAAATATAGATGAGACCGTCAGATAATATTTCTAAAGTGTGGTATTCCAATAGAGGCATAAATTGAGACAAATAATCACTCCTCCCAACATTAATGGACTGTAATGTAGTGGAGGTGAAGAAAGACCAAGTGTCAAACCAACCTTTCTGACTTACCAGAAGCTCTGTTGCAACGCTCCCTAGACAGGATCAGATGTATGATAAGTGTCAGTCCACTAAAGCAGAATGGCATCGAGTAAGGTCCTAACGCGACTTCATCAAACAGCGAATCACCCGTGACAAGATTGTGAATCCAGACAAGACCACTTCATAGTTTTACGTCTCACACGTGTGTATATTTATCTGACGGGGGAGGGGGAAAAAAATAAAAATAAAAGTTCCATAACTAACATCTGGAGGAATGGGCTCCTGCGTTGGCTGAGCGTGCCCATTCGATTCCAGATTTATGGTAACATTACAGTTTTGGCTCCGGCTGTGTGCTTGAGCAATGTGAGGCCTATTTATTTGCTGGCCTTCAAAACTGGCGGCCACACTTGTGCCACGCCGCCTGCCAGGTCTACAGCCACTCACTCTCCCTCCACCTCCCCGTGTGTTTATTATATCACAATATGCTCTTGGAAAATGGTTTAAAAATACAAGTGTATGTGTGTACATCTGTGTTTAATCCCTTTTAAATACTCTCACTGCTCCAAAATGCCATCCTTTTTCTGTAAAATATGTCCTGGGAGTCTCACTTCGCCCGGACACCTGGAGACCCGCTTTGTGTGGGATTTTTTCCATCTGACTGAAGCACAACACTGTCATTTCACACACGTATGCACACACACAAACGTACACGACGCAATCGGGCTCAGGCCATCAACAATGTATCTTTGTGTTCCCAAACACAAAGTGTTAACGTGAGAGGATCTTCCAGTCTCTCTCCGGGCCCCGGCCGCTGCCAAACCGCATTCCTCCGGCAGCTGCCATTTCTTACATCTGCTGCATTGACGTGGTTTTACTTGACTGTAGCGCGGAATTTATTTAGCTTTTCTGTGATGAAATATTACACAGAGACACCAGGATCCTGCTCTCCTCTATGTCTTATTTGTGATCCCCCGGCTGTCATTATGTTATGAGTGGTTGTGGCTTCTGTTTGACTCCGCTGTCTGCCCAGTGCTGCTGCTGTAACACATGGCGGCTGGTGGAAATACTCTCTGCCCTCGTAACACTTCCAACTGCGTCCTGATGTGGACATTGGCTCCGAATTACATGTGTAAAAGCAGATTGATCAGAGAGAAGCCAGTGATGAAACTGCTCACTTTAACCCCCGATATAACATTTTTGGTGGTTAAGTAAGATTCATTTATACAGATGTTTTTATTAAAGTTAGGTATTGCCTCATAATTAAGATAATTAAGCAGAAAATAATATCAAACAAACAGGATATATATTATTATAATATTGGAAATATTATATTTAATATTTTGGTTCAAAAGCTCCAATAAACAGGACAACGTTAGCAAATAGCTAATACACATGCAATAATGGAGGATGTAGTGACCAGGGACCAGTAGAGACCATGAACACAACCCCACATGAATGCTAATGCTGCTTCCTCTCTGCTGGGGGTATAATGGCTGGCAGCCATTTGCTAACACGTTAGCAATGCCAAAGATACTTCCATGCTGACGTGTGTAATGTTACAAAGTATTGCCTGTTTATACACCAAAGCTCCCATGAAGAGGTTAAAGTGATACTCCTTTCTGACGTAGAAAATCCAAGAATTTCTTTTTAACTGGCCTTGTGAATGTGCAGGGATGGCACAGCCACCTCAATGAGGCACTGTCTGTGCAAATCCCACTTTCCTTAACAGCCCAGTCCTTCAGGCTAAAACCAACGTTTCAGTGCCGGGTTGAGGGCAGAACCCAACAGGGAACGGGAAGCCCTATCTGCTTTGGAAGATGAACTTCGGAGGGCAAAGTGGCTCTGCTGGTGACACCACAGAATGCGAAAACAATAATCATGCAATCATGGCATTTGGTGCTGCCGTGAGTGTTATTTTGGAATGACGCTGCCTCAGCTACTGGCAACACCCAATGTTCATTCACAGGAGCTGAAACAAGACTGCAATGAAAGGTTTCTTCTGATGAAAAAATACCTTTTTGTCACCAAAATATTTGAAACATCGTGACCGTGACCTTTGTCTCTAGACCAAGTCTTCTGGACCAGTACAGTATATGCTCGGTTTCCCAATATGACTTCTGCTACTAAGGCCCGGGAGTCCCCGAAGAAACGTCTTCTTGTGACTCCTCATCACAGGTTACATTAGAGCTTTAGTTAACAGGGTTCGTCTTCAACAATCATCCACCTACGTCCCAAATAAACATAATTTTTACTCAAGGTCCACATTTTTATTTTATAAATCACTGTTCTCAATGTAAAAAAAAAACTTTCAATCTTATATGAAACAGAATTTTATTTAATATCCCTTATTATCTCTTAGCTGTTACCCTTTATGGGGAGTCCTGACCCTCAAGGTGAGAATACATAAACATTACACAACATGTCAGGGTGCGGCTAATTCAAAACGTTGGCTAACAATGGCGGGCTAGAGTTAAAACATTGTTTACTAGTAATTGGCCAATGTGCGTAATAAATTGGGGGGAGAAGGAGCCAAGCACGGCCAGATCTGAAGTAGACATTTCAGATCTTAGGCATTGACTTTCATTGGCGCAGCTTTGGAGCAAAAAATGAGATGCATTCTCTCTGTCAGGGTTGCATCCCATGAAGCCAGCAGTGTTTTGTGTGCTACAAACAAAGACTGTGAAGGATTTAAATCTGACTGAAACAGAAGTAGAGTAAAAACACTTTCTCAGGGTCATTTCCAGCACTGAAATATCGACTATCATCGGGGGATTTTGTGTGTATATGAAAATAGATATGTCATCTTAACGTGTTGTTTGCGCCAACAGAACAGAAAGTACCAGTTCTCACCCGACAGCATGCGTATCATTCTGCTCTCCGCAGGTTCTTCTGCTTCATCTTGATCCTGTGTTGGCAGCCTTTCCTGGCTCGGACCCACGGCACCTCTCATTGTTTGTAGCAGCTGTTTAGTCGGTCTGTCTCAGGAGCTCAGAAGGCGACCAATTACCAGGATTTAGGCTGTTGGGAAACAGAGGTGCAGGCAGCTACACCGCCTGCTTGTCCGGCCCCTGTTGATGTTACTCAACATCGTGTGACTCTTGGATGGTCTGAGACGCGAGATCCAGGGAGGAAGTTCACAGGCATTATCCTCCAATAAACAAACAGGGACATCCACTGCATGGTGGGCCTGTTTGGATGTCTGAGGCGAATGGAAAAGGATCAGACTGCTGAACATGAGACCTGTTGTGTTGCAGCGCTTTGCGGTGAGACTGTGACTGGGATTATGTCAGCGTACAGCAAGGGTGGGTGGGTGGTGGGGTGTTTTGCATGGTTGGAGTTTATGTAAGCGCCGCCTCGCCGACATCACCGACGTGGACGCATGTACGAGCGACTGCGGTCGATGAAATCACGAAGAACTTGACACCAGGTATCAGAGCAGAGATTTCCTGCATTCCCTCATCCTAAAAGAGTCATTCCTGTTTCATTTCATGAAAAGTGTGTCTCCTTTTCTCTAAGAGCAGTTTACTCTGGCAAACAATCTACATTTATCCATTTCCCAATGCTCTCAAGTCAGAACAATGTGCATGTCTCCACAGTCTGTTCTTAAAGGAGCAATTGACCCTTTTTGTTTTAAAACTGGCATGTGTCAAATTTTTCCACCCTGTTTCAGACCCAGACTCTCTCACAAAACAAAACAGAGATGATGTCCACCTGGAATAACAACCGGCATGTCCCCATTTGGCCAAAACGCAGCGTTTACTTGTGGTTCCGTGTAAGCATAGCTCTCTCTCTCTCTCTCTCTCCCCTCTTGTTCCCGGTGGTTTCTGAAGAAGTTTATTATGAAAAATGAAGACAGGAAATATTTTTCAACTGCCTCAGGTTAGCTCAACAAGGAGAAGACTCAGAAACCGCATCGCAAAACGGAGCTGGATCCAGGGCTGAAAAAATGTGTTTAATACAATAATGGAATCAAGAAGACAAACACGCGACGTAGCGCTCACTTTAAAATGAACAATTTAGGAAATCATATATCAGTGGATACAATAAAAGTCTTGTCTTGACACGTAAATTGTAATCTAGAAGAAATGCGTAGGGACCTAATTATTCTTTGGGTGGGAACAGTCTGGATCAACAGGTTGTCTCCATTCTGAACACATGTAAGAGCAAGTAGTTCAAAGAATATTAAATGTTTGCAGGAAATCCAGACATCAGCACTAACACTGAAATAACACATTGTTCCCGGCACATACCTCCTTCATTAAAGTAATTCATTTAGTCAGTAATCGGTATAAGCACCGTGCAGTGTTATTCCACTTCAAACTACATTCATAGACAGGCGTGCATAGTTGGAAAATATGCAAATTTCAGGGGTGTAATTTGTCTGCAAAGTAAAAATGCTTCTCTGACCCTTTGTCTCCCGTGTGATTAGCTCTGGTTCACGCATTGTCCATGATCTGAGCAGTGACCTGCATGCATCACCTCCTCAAACATCCATGAAGTTATAGCTGATCCAAAACAGCCCCGGTCCCAAAATGATTGCAAGGCCGGGCCGAGTTTTTAATCAGTCAATTCTTGCAGGAATCTAACAATTAGGCCCGGTAATTTTTCTCATATTTGAGTCCAAGGGCAGAAGGAAGCAAAAGACAAAGTCCTGGCTCTAATGAACGGGGGCTCCTTGGAGCATCCTTCACAGCAAGGTAACTAATTACTTCAGCATGCCACGGGAGTCATATTTCCTCATCAAATGGGGAAATGATTTTCAGGACGTCTGCTTTCTCGGATTTCATTCCGTGTGGTTTTTGCCCGATGTCGGTGAAGTTGAGTTTTCTGGCCGACTAAATGGCCAAGGTGAAGTCTGGAGTCTGTCAAGTCGTGGGCCGCGCCAAGCGAGAATCTCCACTTGTCCGTCTCCGGCACCGAGATAACCATGCAGTTCCATGACTCCTTTCAAATCTGTCAGTGGCGCAGAGAGGAGGCATGGGTGAAAAAAAGGAAGGGAGAAGCTATAGGCAGCATGGAATATCACTTAGTTTTTCAATGGAAAGTGTGGCTCAGCGAAGGTGGGGTTTGGCCGACTCGGTGCAGCGAGGTCAACAAACCTGATAGGATTATTTCTAGAAGTGTCCGGATGAGCCGTCTCATGGGGCCACGCTGAGGTCCAGAGGCAGCTGATCCACAGGGAAACCAGCGGGGCATCTTGTTGGGGGTTTGACCACTCCACAGCCTTTGTGCAGATTGGTTCTGACTGACAGTTGAACCACAGGACGCATGGCTGTCCAACACTTGGTCGCTTTTACTGACAAACGGTGTTTGCTGCAACGCGCTTGGGAACAGCTGCTGCTGTCAACATCTTTATTCTTATAGTCTCTCATATCACTCCCCTGCTATCGTGTTTTCTCCTTCAGGATCTTTCTCCTGACACACTGTGAGATGGGTCTCGGGCTCATCTCTGTGCCAGAGCTCAGGTTCGACCTCAGGATGAGGGATGGCATGGTAGAGCCATTATAGGAATGAGAAAGGAGGCTGAGCCCTGAGGAAAAGGACACACCTAGGAAGTATAACACATAAATTCAGGCTTCCCCTGGCCTCCCTGAGATGCCTTCAGCAGGGACTCTGAACAAAGGCTCGGTTGTCTATTGGCGCTGTCGAACTGGATCCACAATACCACAGCTCAAAATAATAGACTCCTCTAGGTATCCGCATCACGGCAGCGGATATAGAAAACCCAAACTTTATGAAAACGTTATTTAAAGCCATTTATCTCTTGCTGCTGCTGCGCTTAAGAACTCCTGAGAGACATATTCCAATCTGATCCCAAGTCAAAAAAATAAAGTGAAATGCCCAACATCCTTCTAAAGGTAGCAAAAATACACAGGAGATAGCAGACGCTGGGGCCCAAACCACTAATGTGTGCTGTGTGGTTGATGCAGATCACTGCTGTATACATTTGGCTCTTTCAATGGTTTGTCATGATTAGTTTGTTTAGCTCTTAAAAACCACGTCGCCTTGTGTGTCGTAAACAAACATGTCCTATGTTGCGATTAGGGTTGGCCAACGGTTAGAATTAGCCCGGTGACATCAACAAAGGAAAGTGAAAATAGCCCCAACAGAACAGAATTTGTACTTGCGTTTGCAATTTTCCCTCTTCTTTCAAACAATTAACACACGGACACCACATAATGTGAGGCTATTTAGAGAAAGTTAATAATTCAAAGGTTATTATTTGTATTAGGTATTATTATTTTTAATTTAAAAATAAATCCAATGTAATGTGAAAAGTTTCACTCAGTGTCGAACCCACAGAGAATCATCTCTCAACTCAGTTCCTCACAACAGTGTTTTAGTCTCTTTGCTAATTGTGCTTATGTGTGGCTTGCAGATATACTGCTGTGGGTTGAGTCTTACCGCTCTCATCAACCCCCTTTCCATTACCTGGCCAGTACCAAACTGAAGACAAAGTTAGCAACGAGCTTGTAAACACAGTGCAGCATTTCGCATGTTAAGGAGCCAGAAGATTAGTAATTGGTGGAGACCAAAACAGAGCTAAAAGGAATGTGAACATCACTTAATGACCACAAGAAATAGAATGTTGCAAAGTAGAAAATCACAATTTTCCAACACGTCAGCAAAACATGATGTCAATGTTGTTTTAAAAGCCTCTCTCTGCCTCCAAGAGGCCCCCCAAAAAAGAAAGAATAACGGTCTTTGAAAAAACAAAAAAATAAAGAAACCAGCAAAAATGTGTGGAAAGGAAAACTGAACAAGGAGTGATGCTTTGCATTTCATTCAGAGGTTTATTCATTCATTATTTGCTTTGACCAAGTAACAACTGTTTTTATAAAAGAAATTTTACATGAGAGCAACTCGGACAATACAAGGAGATATGCATTTGGTCATTGGATTGAAAATCCAGTCTCTATCAAAACCAACAAAAAAAAAAAGAATCAATTTATATAACTTAACAATAAAAAAACAAACTATGGTCACCACTTTGTTTTTTACAAAGTCTGCAATAATAATTTATAGGCTTTAATACATACCGTTGCTTTCCATTTGTCGGCGGGGTTGTGAAAGCAGGGCTTGAGCTGGAGAAAGGCATGTACAGTACCAAAGTCTTGGCCGCGGAAACCCTCTTTGTTAGAACGCATGTCGTCGCTGAGGAGCGACCGCAGGTAGGAACAACAAAGGCTGCTCTGTGGTCTCTGAAGTCCCCGGCGCTCTCTTTTCCCAGCGAGCGGGTATCGTGTGAGGTGTGAGGGTCGCGAGTGGTCCACAGGTTCAGAGGTGCGATTAGAAACACAAGGAGCGGGCCCGGCACTACCCCGCAGCTACCCTGCCTGGATCAGGTGTATAAAAAACACATGTGGGAGCCCACAACCCCCGCTGCATGAGCAAATAGTGCCTGGGGATTGGCTAGTGCGATTGATTTCATTATACCTCCATAGGCACACTAACAGGAATAATAATGGGTTGTCCTTCATTTCTGTTACTTCTCTTTACCTTTATGTAAAAACATTGAAGCTGTCAATGGAGGCTGTGTTTTCTGATTGAAAACAAACAAGTGCAGCTTCTTCTTTTTTAACAGTTTGCACATTCAAGACATTAAAAAAATGTCAAAAAGTCACTTTGTGCAGCGTCACTCCTTCTCAAAGTCCTTGACCATAAGCACAGTATGGGTTGTCAAAAAACAAACAAAAAAAAAAAAAAAATTTTTATGAAGGAGTGTACATTTTGACACACATAAACAGTACCTTAAAGATATACATAAAACTAAAAAGTCAGCGTGGAGAGCCAACTTCAGTTTCTCCCATAAGTCCAACTCCATTTCCCCCAGTTTGTGAACTTGGCAATCGTTCGCCACAAACGTTTCTAACACATTGCACCGTACGTAAGTCCTTTCTAGAGAAGAGCTTCTTTCCATTGGATGACAAAAGAAGCTCTGTACGAGGCGCGGTGAAGTGAAACCAAGTACAACTTTCGGATCAAAAACAAAAGGACCACACATATACAGACTGACAATAACAAATACTTTTGAAACACTTGCTTGGTCGACAAATACTGAAATGTATTTTTTCGAAGACGAAAAAAAAAAAAAAAGAAAGGGTGGGGGGAGTCAACTTTTAAGTCTATCCTCTGTCTTCTTGTAAACAGCAATTTGAATGTAATGCTAAACAGCTGAGAGGGTTGAGGATCAAAAGGCTAGGGGGGAGCTGCTGGTGGTGGCTTTTTCGTTTTTTTTCATTCACTCCAGAGTATCTTGTTCTGAGCACAAACAAGTGAAAAAAGCAACCCTGTCCACATAAAAACACTGATAATGCAAAGCAAAAACATCCCTTTTAGGTCATGGCATTCTTCTGCCAAACAGATACTGTACTGAACCTTAAAGCCCGTAGATCTACGTACATCTGCGCCACCGCCTGGGGGGGCGTGACTTCATTTGAGTCCAGCTGAGTGTTTAGTGCACGTTTCATCAACTAAAAGCCCAGATAAAGAAAGCAATCCTTCACTGCGTAATGCAACCCAAGGCCGACATGTAGACAAGGTGGAGAGCGTTGGCTTCTTATCGATCTGCTCACGTTAGGGCGACTCATCTACGTATCCGAGCGTTAGTGTTGGCGTGCCAGCAACGTGAAGCTGACTGAGACAAAACAGTGTTCGGTACAGTCAAAATGAAGACTCCAGTCAAAATAATCGCAATGCCTTCAGGGAATTGCTGCTGGGTATTTTCTAAGAATGTGTGTGTGTCTATTTGCATTCATCAGTGGCTCAGATGGTGAGCTCATTCAGTCCTTAAGGCACAGGCTGCTATGGGGAGTTTTCATTCGCAAAACCGATCCTGAATCATGACTGAGTCACTTAACATAGTGAAATATTCCAGGGAGGCACATCAGTATCTGTAATTTGCATTGACCACAGTCGGCGAGTTATTTGTCGAAGTAACAAAGGCACTTTTCGGCAAAATACAAATTTCGTAGCGTAAAAAAAAAAAGGAGAAATAAAAAAATCATCAAAAATAAGTTAACATTACAAAAGTGTCTTGTTTTAGGAAATACTGCAGTGAAACTCGTCAGCATTTTGGCTGTCAACCCAGCAAAGGAAATGATGGTCAAGGCCTCTTTTGCACTTTTTTAGACACCAATAACAACCAAAAAGAGTGAGTTCTCTTTTTGTTCCACAACTTCCTCGCCTCAAACACAACCCCCCTCCCTAAACACAAGTTCTCTTTTCACTTCTTTGGGAGTTTATGTGGACTCCGGCGAGTTCGTTGAAACAGGAATGTTTGCTGGTTTGCATAGAGAAATGGGAGGACGACGTCGGGGCTAATATTTCTGCATCAGTGGCACTTTAACAGTCTTGATCTCTGCTATATGGGAGGACTTCTGGATGATGCAGCTGGTGGTACCGGAGACGCTGTCCTTCCCCTGCGCCAAGTTGGTCAAGGCCATGGCGGCGTTGATCTCCCTCCAGTACGTCTCGTCTTTGCCCTTCACCCTCTCCTTCTGCACAGCGCCGACGCCACCCCGCTGCTGATGATCAGAGGAAGGCGCAAACACACACGGGAAAGAACAAAACAGAGAGCCGGGAGTTAGAGGTCAAGTTCAGCTTGTAATGAATGAAAATAGAGGATTTGATCCAAGGCTGCGAGGTAAAAGAAAGTCCACTCACTTGTCACATTTACTTGATCCATGGTCTGTGGTTTCTGAGAGAAAGAGAAGAAGAAGAAAAAAAGGTTGGTTTTGCAGAGTTCTCGGGGGTCAATGATTTATTGAAATCTAGCTGAACATACGGGCTCGGGTTCTGTGTGTGTGTGTGTGTGTGTGTGAGGTCTTTGCTGTAAGTGTACACCCTGTCCTGTGCAAACATGTGTTGCTCTGTTTTCTCTCCTCACTCGGATGTTGGACAAAAAGGACGTTTTGCAAGGAGCCGTCAAGAAACAAGGTGAGTAATAGGATTGAGTTGAAAGATGTTTCTTATGACTCATAAACTCCATTCCCTAATATTTTATCCAAAAACAAATGGGCCCCGGCCAACGTAATTGAGTTGTCTGAGGAAATCAGATTGAAAATGACTGAGTGTAAAATATTTGAGTGAGAATGAAAAGGCAGGCAAGTGAGTCAGTGAGAGAAAGATGGATGTCTGCTCTCACTCTTTTTTTCTTCCCCCTCTTCAAATGGGAGCAATCTCCATCTCATGTGTAAAACATTAGCAGGGAAAAGCAGAGTCATTAAACAATGAAACCGAGCTTCTCTTCGGGGCAACCAGCGTGTTTACCTCAGCACGCCGCCGAGAGAAAGACCATGTGGACGCCGGTGCGTGGGTTAATCTGAGCGTGTGTTTGCGCTGAACCTGTCTTCTGTCTTGCGTCCAGCTCGAGGTGCGTTTTAGACCCGGCGCTGAATACGATGACACAGGCTTGGCGTTTCATGAGGCGTTAAAAGAGCATCTGGGTTTTTCCAGCCGTGCAGCCTCCAGGCGCTCTCTTAAACCAAACAAACAGCTAAGGCCCTGTGAGCTTTTAAGAAGTTCAATCGTGACCAGGTAAAGATGACTGCTCCACTTAAGAACGTTCTAAGGAAGGCGAACTCCAACGGTATCCAACAGTTCGAGGTCCTCCTTCACCCTCCCCGATGTCCCAGCATCCCTCCACACCACAATTCCCAGTAAAGCAAATGTCTAAACCTGAGCTGCCTTTTTAACAAGCCTTTCCTTACACCACTGTCACCACAACAAAATAGTCCACGGGCGTTCCTTCCTGTTAATAAAAATCTGCACCCTTCATTTCCACTGGAATCTCATTCCCATGATTGTTAGCTGGAAGAGGTTGCGCGAGGACACCGCGTTCAGGGCTTAGCATCATCGCAGACGGCCGCCAAAGAAGAGAGCTAGCACACACGGTTTTACACTCTGCGTTGTCCCCTCTAACCTCGCCAAAGCCCCCTCATAGACTTTCCAAAGACCTGGATCCAGTGTTCGGGCTTTCGCTAGCTGCCATAAGCGCCTAATTATTCCCAACGCCTCGCTCTGTTCCTCCCTTGTTTTTACAAAAGTGTAGCGTGACCCACGTCGACAGTACTGGGTTTGCAAGGCCCCCCAGCTAATATGGGCCTGATTATGACATTTCCATCAGTTTTCCAGTTTACTCTGTAATAGGTGTATTCCAAAGAGAGAGAGATAGGCTTCATTCAGCCATTTTCTCCTGTTGATGATCCTTCAACAGCAGAAGAGAGGAATGCAAGTGCACGTGTGCGAGAGGGAGATGAGGACATGATAACCCAGAAGTACAGATTGAGACTTTAGGTTTTAGTGCGTCAAAGCGTTCCAACAAAATCCCTCACATTCTCTGTCTGGCCACATCTCCCCACTGACCGATCTTTCCCCCCGCCTTTATCTTGCTTCATCAGCGAGTCCCTTTGCCTTTATTGATATTCCTCAGGTCCCTCGTCCTCCGTCCTCCACCCGTTCACCCCGCGCTGCAGCGCTTTGCTGTGATAAACCCTGATCCAGGTACTCGGAGACTCGTGCAGTGCAGCCAAAACAAATGCAATGTTTCCCCTCTATGTTTTAATAAACGGTGGACGTGTCAAGAATTCTTCCAAATTTTCAAAGCTGTTTTTTCAAAGCCTCTTCTTTATCTCCTGTTTTCTCATTTTTTTTTTTTTTGTCTCGGCCTAGATTGTGCACATTTGAAGACTGTGATCGCCTACCTCCATCTATTTGTCTTGATTGTTGCCAGCGCTCGGAAGCAGATTGATCCCAACTACAAATACGCACCATTCTTCATGATCACAGCTCTGTAATTACAGGCCCATTACACTGTTTTCATGTGTTGTTTACGCCCCGCCCGCCCGCCCCCCCCCCAAAAAAAAAATATATTAGCTGGGTGTCGGTTGGCGACATCAAAGACAAACAAGATGCAGAAGAAAGTGTCTTTTTGTGTGTTGTGAAGTCACTGTGGGCTGAGAAGTGCAGTGTGTGAGTCTTTCCATCCACAGTGTTAAGTGTTTCCAGTGTGTTTGAGGAGAACATACAAAATACTGTTTTCTGAGGCCACCCTTAACCCCACCAGGACCCCCCCTTAGGACTAAGCCTTGTGAACCCCGGGACCCCAGGATGTGGAAATGCACCACTGCGTACAAAAAACTCCAAAAACTCCTATTTCCAAAACTCTGTGCCTAAAACATTTAAAACTCAGATTTTTAAAAACAACAGCGCCAAAGACTCAATAAATCGCCAATAAATCACGGGAGACCTTCTATTATTTTATCATTCTTTTTTCCTTGTGTTTTCTTCTTTCTCTTTTTTGTTTTACTACTCGGCTACCGAGCACTCGGTCCACTTTTCTGTTGCCTTTGGGCTCCACTGACAGTGGGGTTTCACGGGCCGCCAAAGGGGAAAGCTAAGAAGTTTGATGGTTTCTGGCGTCATGCTGGAAGTCCAAAAATACTACCTCACTTAACATCACCACGGGGTAATAGAGGGTGAGCAATAAGAGGGCAAAAAAAAAAAAAAAAAAAAAGTGGGCTCGTTTTAAGAAAACTTGGTGAAAATGAGGGGAAACAAGCGTGGGCCGACAAATTAGAAAGGGAATGAGGTTACACCTGTTCTGTGGACAGCAAACTGAAGAGAGTGGTTGACTATCATCATTACCATCTGGTGCTGTTGTTAGCAACACACAACAATAAACAAGGCAGGCCCTGTTGCACAAACCAAGGGCTGGGCTGAATTAGGCAGGCAAATAAACACAAACACACACACACAAACACACACACATTTTATATGACATTTCAGGCTTTTAGTTGGTGGTCTCATCCGGAGTGTCTTAGAATAAGCATCAAGTCTTAGGTCACCAAAAATCACATGTTGCCAAAAATACGTCTTCAGTGGCTTCACAATGTTCCCATGGACATAAAACAGAAAAAAACAACAGAATAAAGTGTTTGAAAACCAGAGCCGATAAGAGGAGGACGGGATTCTAAAGGAAGAGTTTTGGGAAATGAGCTTATTTACTTTTTTTCCTGAGGGTTCAATGAGAAGATCGATAGCGCTGTTGTCTCCGAGACTGACGTCGATCTTCTAATTCTTTGACGTTGCTTTGGATCAAAGCAGCTAAATATAAACTTGTTAGCTTTTTGTTCTGGAACTCTACATCCTTACAAGCTACGACCGCCTGTTATCACAAAACCAGATCACACCAAGACGACTGAGGCGACACGAGGAAGACCGTGACGTGTAGCTGAAAGCTACAGAGAAAGTTAGTAAGTAGGTCTTAATTTAATTTGTGAGAAATGTTTAACACTTTGTCATAAGCTACCCATTATAAGCGGTTTGTAACTTCATTCTAGGTGAATATCACATTAATTTGTGCCTCATAAGATCACTTATTATCCATGAATACAAATCTGGGTTGCCTGGTTGTAAAAATTGCTGGTGAGCCATTAATAATCATAACAGTAATAAACGTTAATATCAACATGTCAAACACTAATAAACCATCAACTGTGCATATACTCAATGTTAATTGAGTCATTCAAAAAAACATTCTAACGAGTCATGAGAAACAATAGTGAGTCATCAACAAATGCTGCAATGTCATTGATAAAAAAATCCAGTTGTAAATAAATGACTCAACAAGTGGAGAGCAGCTGAATAGACAGAGCGGGAGGAGGACAAACGCCAGGCAGAGATTCTTTGGAATCACCTGGCAACTCAGTAAAAATAGCTTAAAAGATTTATTCAGCATCAGTAAATGAATCATTTACAATTACTAAAGCAATTAGTTTGAACTAATAAACCCTGTTTAAAGAAAGTTTAGGAAGTGGAAGAAGTGAAAATGCATTTATTTTGAATGGAATGAGAAGATTATTCCACCACTGGAGAAAGTCGGGTAGTTGGAAACACACACACACACACACACACACACACACACACACACACACACATCCAAACCCAGTTGTTGAAGTGGGGAAATGAGCTAAGGTGCTTCTCCTCTAAAGCACCTGATGAGAACCAAAGTGGCGTTGCAGACTCGACGATCTGCTCGCCGCTGACCTGTGCGACCGCGGAACATGTCAGCATGGGAACTGATCATCGTGTCGTTCCTTTGATCTGCCAGGCGGCCGGCCGAGGTCTGAGGATGAGTCAGCACTTTGTTTCTGTCAGCGCAGGTGAGTCATAACTCACGAGCGCTCCACCCTGCGGCGATGCTTTACCTCCGGCGGAGCCTGTG
This sequence comes from Chelidonichthys spinosus, assembly GCA_029853015.1. Lineage (NCBI taxonomy): Eukaryota > Metazoa > Chordata > Actinopteri > Perciformes > Triglidae > Chelidonichthys > Chelidonichthys spinosus. Next base: position 9,616,704 of record CM056837.1, read on the forward strand.
TGATGAACTACCGGATATGAAGTCACATTGAATGATTGCTGACACCGCTTCCCTTTAACAGAGAGTCTTTGGTTCCAATCAAAAAAGGGAAGTGACGACGCTCCGGGCGACGTTTCTTTGACTTGACGGCGACCCAAGCCACAGAGTCATGAGCACGTGGTGCGACTCAGAGCGATCGCTTACTGCCTTCGGGCATCCACATCTATGTTTTATATATTCCTTCAATGATCTGTGCTTTTTATAATGTCAAGAAGAGTCTGTAAATGAAGTTAGTGATGCCTTGGCCCTCCAGCCCCTCATGCTCTGCCAACCCTACTTGTATATCACCCCTCCCAGCCCCCTCTCTCTCCCCCCGTCTCTCTGTCTCTACGGGTGGCGAAGGAGACGGACGGCCTGGGGCTCCAACGAACCAAACTGTCAATTCCACTCAGTTAGCCAAAGAAATCAAACACGCCGTGAATTTAATGCCTTCTCCTTTTGCCCTTACAACACTTGCATCACTTAAAAAATATTGAATAATTAGCTCTTACGCTATTAAATAGAACATACACACAGTGACAGAGCCAGACAGATACTGAGCCGCTGCCCAAAAATGACTCTCCCATCGGCTACATTTCTTTTTTCGGTGTTGGTTTTTTTCCACGTCTGCCCGGCAGATGACACACGTGTGTGTGTGTGTGTGTGTGTGGCTGCGGTCAGGGCAGATAACCAAGATCCAGCAACGGGGATTACGCTTTGTGTCTTCTTGCTAGATGGAGAAATAATAACAGTGTTTGAGATGTTGAGGCGCTGCCAGGATGTCATTGTGTTTACGAGTGCCAGTAAACAGAGTGTAATCAGGGCCCCCGTAAATCAGCCAAAATGAGAAGAGCGTCTCGACAAAGAAGTAAATATGTTGTCATGGCAAGTGTGTGTGTCTCTTCTGTGTGTGTGTGTGTGTGTGTCTCCGTGGGCTCATCATGAGGAATCAGAAATTGGGATTTGGCGTGACAACAGATGATCGCATGAAAACGATCATCACAAAAGGAGAGGACGATAGCGCCTGAGGATCCGAGGGCCTCATACGTCGGTTACTATCTCCATGACAACATGGACACATCCCTGCAGCGCGCCGACACACCGCCGACGGTGAACAGATGAGCTCCGTCATCGTCGCATTTCCACAACAGGTAGGAAAGAGACAAACAGTGGGTTTGACCCCCCCTCCCCCCCAAGCATCAGGCCACTCCGTCGCAGGTTTCCCAGGAACATCCTCTGGGAAAAAACGGTTGTTGTTTGCGGTGCGCAAAACACACACATTAGGAAAAAAAAAAAGGACGAAACCACAAGAAAACATTATTCCGATTTTTAAGTGTTTTCATGTGCCCAAAAATATCCTTTTTTTTCGGGAGCTGGAGGCCAAATGATATGTTTGCTCTGCACTCACTGCATCATTATGTTGCAATTCCTCGCAGTGGTGGGTTGAATTGCCCTCTCACACTCTGAGGGGATTTCTGTGTGTGTGTGTGTGTGTCCCGTGTCCTCACTATGTCACACCTCTGCTCTCTCATTAAACCTCTCTCTGCTCTCCTCTCTCCCGTGGGAACACAATGGCAGCCTATTGTTCTAGACACAGTTCGGCTTTTTTAAAGTGGAAACAATTTGTGTTTTATACAGACCGGGGCCGAGCCGCTCGGTTTCTCTGACTAGGCAGGCAGCTGTGTTCTCTGAATCTGATGACCCCATTGTGCGTGTGTGTGTGTGTGAGTGAGTGTGTGTGTGTCCCTAAAAGCCTTGGCGTGCTGATGATTTAAAAACGATCAGGTTGAGAGGGCTCATTATTCCTCACTCTTCCAGTTCTATGTTAGGGAGTTGCGTATAAACACTGTCCGTTCTGATGTTTGTCTGTTAACACTTCTCCGCAGGATGACGGCTTGGATGAACGCTGTCTCAGTCTGGTGCCGTCTTCTCCGTCTGCCTCCCACCCAGCCTCTGTTTAGTGGTCGCACGTCAATGTCCCATCTTCCACTGACAGGTTCGCCATCGTGTTTTTTTTCCCTTCGCTCCTTCTCTGTCTTTTCTCCACCTTTCCATTTGCATGAAGCTGCAGCTAAGCTAAAAGCCAGGATTATACCTCATCTCTGCCAACTCCCAGTAGTTCCCACCATTGGACCAACCACACCCTGCAGGACACTTCACAGCCTTTCTCATCACTGAGGACGCCACGATACCGAGACAAAGTGCAACAATTACTTTTGAGTATCATTTGTGCTGTAGGGCTCTTATTTTGAAAGTATCAGGTGCTTATCATCAATTTACGGCCCTCATTCTAAACTTTTAAGGGTCATTTCACCCAAATTACACAACATACTAACCCTAACCCCTGCCTCTGACATCCCCCCCAATACGATTGATCATCCGTGGTGCTCACAGTGTTGAGAAATGACATTTGAAAACAGTATGACTTTGTTTTTCTGGATTATCCCCAGACCACACCCTCTAGCTGTGGTTCCCAAAGTGGGTGTCGCGGACGGATCAAGGGTGCCACAAGATAACTTCATTTCCTTTTTTTTCTTTATAGTACATTTTGAATAGCGTTGGGTCACGTAACAAACGAGGCTACATTTATATTCACTTTTTTATAGTGAACGTTAGCAGCAAAAACAAAAGATCTATGTTAAATATGCCAGAAGGATCGTCTGCAAGGGAAAGTCATAAAAGCTAAGTGGTACACGGTATGATGTCATATGTGCGTTTTCTGTTCTTAAAAAAATACATTTCAGTCCATTTACTTTAATTTATGGATTATTTCAAGCTCAATATTTGTCTGCAAATCGGAGCAATATATCATATACCTGCTTACTGATTTTATTTTTTAAACAGTAACAGAGTGAATGTGAGTCTCTTCTTTTTCACTTCTTTACCATGAGAGCAATCTCGGCAGCTTTTTCCAATTCACTCGTGATGATATTCATAATTTTCCCAATAATGGACATTCGCCACAATCAACTTGTGTTTTATCGCAACCTGTGATTAAATCCAGCATGTCGTCCCATCTCTGAACCCGCCCGTGAATCCTATTCCTAAAACAGCCCCTTAATAAAAGCAAAGCCTGGTCAACTGTCCTCGTGGCAGATTTCCCTCGTCTCCCTATCTTTACGAGAAGAAATACAACGCACACACACACATGCTCGGTCACTTCTTCCAACCGCGGCCTCTGTGTCTCTTACTCACTGCCACCATGCTGCCTTTCTTCTCCCAACAGGCCACTGCTGGAGAAACTCAACTAGATCTGGATGGAACAAGTGCCTCCCTCTCCCTCCTCTCATCCCTTCCACACTGATTCCTGAAGCCCAATCCCAACCCAACGAGTCTTGGCAAAAAAGCGGCAGTCTTGGAACAACATCGCTAACCCCCTCCTCTCTCTGTCTTCCCTTTCTGCTTTCCTATGAAACTGTGGAAAGAGCGAATCGTAGCCAGTCTATCCACATCTCTGGATTCCTTAGACGAGGAGTCGTCATCCATCACTGTCCGGGAGTGGCTCATTGTCACCAACAGCCCCCAAGTCCAGCATTGTCTCCCCTGCTGCTCTGCGGCCAGCAGTAAATTACCCCGCCGCTCATCAGTCAGCGGACGTCTTCAATCAGACACAACAGCCGCCAACAACACCGCCGCGTAACTCATCACAGTTGGGTTTCTCTTTGGAAAGGAAACACGGGAGACAGTAACGGTGAAGGAAATCCAGTTAAGTATACCTTGTTAGTCGAAAATAGGAAAACAGCCATGATAGAAATCTTTTATCATGAACACCCATCACAGCTTTTACCTCGAGACAAGAGAGCCAAACATGATTTTTTCCACATTAGGATGATTTCTCCTCCGTTCACCTGGACGACTCCGGAGCTCCTTAAGTGCCGCTGGATTCTCCAGGATTCAATAACTGTCTGGCACTCGCTGTGACCTAATTCTGAAAAGGCCCTCAGGATCTCAGCGGCTGCGGTCAAACACGGCTGTTTTCATTGAACCTATTACTCAAATATTTAGTATTTTGTGTTGAACACCATGTGATTAAGCTAGAAGTCACTTTGATGCTGTAAAATAATGCTTCATTGTATGACCGAGAATCTTTGAAATAAACAGAAGCAGCAGACAAAAATAATGAATTAGGGTATTTTATCCTCATCTAGCACCATTATCAGGTCTAATTTTAATGAATTAAATTAAAAAAACTTTTATTGTACCTCAGTTGTACCTTGCGTTACATGCTAATGAGCAAATATGAAAATGCTACCATGCTAAATTCAGATGAGGTGATCATTTTGGCAACGCTATTCAGGGCACATTAGCATGTTTTAGCATCTTGCCAGTACGTCTGTCACCTCGGAGCTGCCGTTGAGTAACGAGGCAGTAATGTGTAGCGCACAAACAATGGCGAATAAACAAAATAAACAATAAAGATGCCTTCTAAAATGACTTCTCAGCCACGCCAGCGGCTTGGCACCGCCACCATCACTTTTGTGATGCAGAGACGTTTCATCTAGCGCCAGCATGAGGTTGACATTTGTGGTTTTGAGTGAAATGTCTCGATTGAATGGATTGCCCTGAAATTTGGCGCTCAACATCACGCTCCCCTTTGAATGAACTGTAATAACTTCGGTGGTCCCCCTGACTATTAATGTAGCGCCATCATCATCATCAAACATCAGCATGTTAGCATTTTCATTCTGAGCTCACAAAGCCACTAGAATAGCCTGTAGAAAAATGTTAATTGTTTTTATTTAATTGATGCACAGAACAAAGTATTGGAACTACTTAAAAACATACAGGTGACCTCCTGGCTTTCAGCTATCGATGCATTTCCAGATCAATAGAAGAATTGGAAGGCATTCTCCACTCACCAGGCTACGAGTCCATGAAGGAGAGAACCTGTGAAAATGCAGCGGTGTCAACCTTGTGTATTAATGTCTGAACCAAGATCTCTCGGTCTCCGTCCGCAGAAACGTTATTTGCCGTATAATGATCTATATGATATTGGACCGGGGCGAAATCTGGTACGGAGCTAAAGGAAAACACTGGGCCAGATTCCTGCCATTTAATATCCCATTAAAGGGTAATTTGGCATGAAACCTCTGGCATGTGTGATGGAATTCTACTGTTCCTTGTGTTCAATGAAATTCCCCACGGGCTTTGGGCTGTAGGTGTGTGTGCGTGTGGGTGTTTGTACTGGATGTGTGTGTGTGCATGAGGCCTGTGAATGGTACATGGTTGTGTGTGTGTGTGTGTGTCTGTGTGTGAGTCCTTCCAAGGCCAGCAGAAGTGTAGTTTTCCACTGGGGTAAATCTACACTCTCCATCTCCTGCCACGTCTGACTGCCCTCTGTAGTCACAGATAACACTGTGGGCTCAGGCTGCGGCCACCACAGCCAACTGGCCCGCTAATGGACTTTTAGCCAATGGGACGCTGGTGGTCAGGCACGCCACTTTTGCGTTGACCAATACCAACCACCATGCAGGCGGGATTCATCAAAAGAATGTTCCAAGAGACACCTTTTGTGCTCTTTCTCAAATTCTTTGCCTCCAAAATATTCACATTGATATGATCTGTGATTTTCCCCTGTGTAATTTGCAATTCAGATAAGCATTTTCTCTTTTTTTTATATCATAAACACATTTAAACTATTTGTAAAACAGGAATGCGTTCACTACAAAAATATCTGGAATGTGCGGCCACAGGAGGGGGAAAAAAAGCTACAGAGGAAATGATGCAAACCCGAGCTTAAAATGATTTCTCTCCGCCTCCCTCTTTCATTTGCTCTGTCTACGTCGGCGAGATCAGATGTGGAATTAAAATTTCATTTTCTCAACTTTTCTTTTGTTGCGTTTGTTCAACTGGGCGATCGCATCGGAGGGCCCCAGCAGGTGTTCGATCCCATGAGTCAACACCGCCTCGGAGAACTTTCCATGTGTGGATTCAAAAGCTTCTCTTGCATGTAACAGAGTAACACTACTGTAAAAGTGCCAGAGCCCGAGGAATCCAAGAGGGAGACGTCAACGCCAAGAAATGATATTAACCATAGAGATAAAATAGTTACTCTCTATTAAAAACAGCCGGTCGGCCAGGTGAATTAATCCTTTTTTGGGATTTCTCTTATTAAAATCTGGTAGAGGGGGAGTTATAAGTCTCACTTGGTCTATCCATCTCTTTCTCTCTTTCTCCATCTGTGAGTCCCAGCAGGTGCTTCGATGTGAAAAAGCCTGATGTTCGTTCAGGTCACAGGGTTTCGAGTTCTTCGATCGGGAGGATTTTAACCGTCGCAGCTGTTGATGCATTTCATACGAACCCCACACACGCCCTCCTCCCCGCTCAGATAATATAAAACACATTTCAACGGAACACAATAAAATCTGCTCTTCCCCGAGCAAAGGCCCTGTCCTCCATCACTCCGTCACCTACACCTCCAAAAAAAAAAAAAAACTGCCCACGCCCATCAGAAAGTGAAAACCTCAGTGTCGTCTGAACAAAGACGCAGTGTTCCCGGCTGAAGAAGACAGGTCTGACCCTGATTGTTCACAGCTTAGGCGAGTTGTGAGCTGAGAGCTTTCATAGCGAGAGCTGTTATGTGATTGTACATTCACAGTTAGGAGGAGATCAGCGTCAATTACATCACTGTAAAACATTCTGAGCTGGTTCAACTTAAAAACACAAGATTCCCTGCTGCTGAAGACAAAGACAACACGGAGCTGATCCCAGTAAACAAACAGGATACTTGGACTTGATTCTGTTTTCAAGGATTTTTTCACAATTTTGATGCCCTAAATAAAACCAGGTGTTAGTAATAAAGTGTGTAAGGTGACTTTTTTTTAGAGGATTACTTCCTTCCAGTAAGTGTCAAAACCAAGAAGTAGAAACAGCAAAAATGGGACAATACAGCCTCAGCTTGGACAAAACCAAAGAAACACTTCATCTCTTCATCTCACTCTGGAATGTGTTTTCCATTCCTGCAGAAAAGCTAATGACACAAAACTATTTTTTCCCCGATTCGCATTTTGTAAACGACAACTGACCCGTGTCAAGAGATTCATCTTTGTTTTTCTTGGCCTAAGATTATTATTTTTTTTTTGTTTTTATTACTTTTTTCAAAGGTCACTTTGCCTAAAAAAAGAAACGCACACTTTTCCACGGATCACACGTGCACAGCTCGCCGACACACAAACACACGCGGCCCGTTTGCCTTGCCCCTGCTCTCCCAGCGGGACCTCATGGCAGGATCAAAGCATGCCAAACAGTAGTCTGAAAGTGAGCATGTTCCACATGGCCTTGTTGTGTCTGGCCTGCTAAAGCCTGGTCAGAGGAGCCGGCTGGGGGGGAATTCCTTCTCTGCTCGGTGAGTGGGTGAGGAGGGAGTGTGAAGTGATAGTGCACGAGCTGCTCTGCGGTGGATATGTGTGTTGGACACAGGGGGCCTGGCTTGAATCTAACTAGGCAGTTTAGTGTTTTTTTTTTTTTACTGCATCTCCATTTCAGCGGCCGCAAGAATCACATTCGGCGACACCAAACACCGTATCAAATGTAGGGAGGTGGAGGAAAACGGCGTGAGCAGGCAGCAGCGGTTTAATACACAGACAGGCAGACCGGTGGAAATAATGGGCCAGCTGCAGGAATTAAAACAAAAAGTGCAGATGGAGGGGACGTAAAAAGAACAAAAGTGAGGGATGTCGTGTGTGAGGGAGACTCTCCAAGGGAAAGAATGTAAGAAATGTGGCTCCTTACCAGTCCGATAAACAAAGTTTGCCTCGGCCTCGGAGGAGGATGGCGAGAGCAGCTCGTCGTCGTACTCGTTGGAGCTGAAGGAGCCGGAGTGGTTCCTCTTGCGGGCGTCCATGACGGCGTTGGCCACCATGACGTGACGCAGCGAGTCGTTCAGGTAGCGATGCAGCAGGCTGCTCTTGTACTTGGGCGGAGACACGTAGTCCTCGGCCAGGGAGGCGGCCGAGCGCAGCCCCGCTCCCATGCCCATGCCCATGCCCATACCCATGCCCATGCCCATGCCCATCCCCATGCCCATCCCCATGGCAACCATGGAGGAGCCCTCCTTCTTGATCACGCTCTGGTACATGGGCTTGTTGAGCTCCTCGGGGCTGCTCTGTGTCCTCTGAGGGTTGTCCCCGTCTATACAATCAAGGGGGGAAATCAGAAAAACAATCATTTAGATGCAATACAGAAATACATTTTGGAATGAAATATGGAATAAGGAAATATATTGTCTCGCATGTGTCTTCCTATTTTTAATTCTTCTGTGCTTTTAATGCTTACGTAGAACACTAAAACATAAAAAAAAACTTTATTTTTTTAAAATTCCTGGAATACAAGATGTTGAAATCACATTTGTATCTATATGTGTTTTTTAATGAAAGCTGTTATAATAAAACCCATTTCTTAAAGTAAAATAGTCTCTATAGATAGCCAATGCATCTACACTCTTAGCACCAGTATACAGTACAAAATCCATTGAAGTTTTAAAATGTTCATTATTCCACACTGATGAACTGTACGTAGGCTCATAATGATGACATGTACAGTTTATTATTTATATAATGCATTAAATGGAGGCCCATTGTATTTATAAAACAGCACCTATAAATACTGAATACTTAAATGCTCATTATTGCACACTGGAAATTCCGGTTCATTAATGTTCAAATGACTATAACATCGTCCAAAAAACGAATTCATGCACAAAGCAATCACACGCTTATTCTTCAGCAAATGCTTCTCCAGCTTACGCACTTTTCATGTTCATCCCCACTGACTCAGAGTCTGGTTATTCTGAGCTAATCTTTGAATCTAAATACCAGGGCAGGGAGATTTCAACCTGGCGCTCCTGCCCTCCCGTTGGCACCGCCTCAAGAGCAGAAAGCCCAGCCGAGACTTAAGACGCATTACCAAACCATAACGGATGGTAGCCTATTTCCTCTCCATCAAGACCACATTGCCCCTCTATTCCCCTGCAGAAATAAATAATTTCCAGGGCGCTCGGCAGCCGGAGAGATTGAATTAAAGCAAAAGGTCCCTACCTGATGAAAGAAAATGTGGGGGGAAGATAAAACACAGCGCTGAAAAAACAGATATCCTCTGGCAGGGGGGAAATCAGGGAGAAGTTCACTCGAGATACTGTCCCTGCCAAGACTGTAATTTTGTAATTTGGGCAGGTTGGACTTTTGATTCAGCCTGGGCCAAATCAAAATTATAGCTCCCACATATCAGAAACACATGGAGGTAGCGCACTCGCTCTCCTTCCCCTGTGCCGTCTGAGGTAGGAATTTGGCAATTTCTTCTGCATCTCCTTTGAAACCACATGAGCGATAATAAATCTAATCATTGTGTTCTGATAATAGAGTCCTTTTACCTCGAGGTCTGCCACCTTCCTTCCTTTTTAACACCTACAACAAGCTTGTCTGCTCCGGCTCTTGCAGAAAACAGCATTTTCTCCCTTTTGCTATCTCCAAAAACATTGTGGGGTCGGTAAGAAGAATGCATTCTGAGTCTTTAGGGTCAGGTCCGACCCCATAAATAGCCTCTGGAACAAAAGCACAGGCTTAAAAACATAATGGAGGGCTTTTTAGCACACGGGTCAGAAGCAGGAGCAGGCTGCGGACAGCTTCATAACCATAATGTGACAGGGGGAAGAGTCGGGGAGATATACAGAGCCTCCGGTGGTACAGTGGCCTGTGGCGGACACAATGCAAACACCGTGCACACATTCCTCCTCCAGCCACACGCTCGGCCGAATATTTAATTAGAGATCACCGACACCACAGCGCTCTTCCTTTCTGTTCATTCTCTCACTGCGTGAGTATGTATGCATGTTTTTTCCCCTTTTTTGTTCCCTGACCATGTTTTCAGTGCTGTCAGCGAGTAGAAAGAGGCAGTTGCTGTAAATACACGGCTGACAGAGAGCTACTCATTTTCAATTGCAGGCTGGGAGACGGAGGTTGGCTCGGCGGGGTGTCTTAATGACAGCGTGTCGCAGCCCGCCGGCCTCGGCGTCTCTCGGCTGGATCACACACTCGCCATTTATATACACCCAGAACATGGCTCTGCATAGCATCAGCCCGCTTTAGGATGTCCACCGACGGAGATGGACTGGCCTCTGGCTGCGTTTCAGGTCATAATGCTAGATTTGAATTTCGTAAGTAAGCATGATGTAAGGAGATTTTCACGGTCACTCTGTACAAAGCGCACCAGGTTCACACTGGACCAAGTTAGACCAAGCGGTCCTCCATCGGATTCATGGTGGGGCACGTACACAAATGGAAAGGTTTCCAGCATGCTCGTAAAATTTGCAGATATGATAAATGCTTCAGACTCAAATGTAGATTGGAAGGTATTCATGAGGCTTTTGCTTTCATCTTGAGCAAGTTTGAATAGAAGAGAAGTGAAGAATCAGCCCAAACTTCCAAAGTCACCAATTACAAGCAACCATAATTAAAGAGGTCAAGGGTCACAAACGAAAAAAAAACAGACAACCAACAACTGCTGTTTGAAATGAGGGACAGATGCTGAACGAATAATGATATTGACGGTGTTAAATTATTTTTAGTAATGAAGGAACATATGCACTGCTGGAAAAATCTGCTTCTAAGTGAGAATATAGAGAGCACTGTGTAACATTATCTCTGCCGCATCAACTTTAAAGGGGTACTGCAGCCATTTCAAGTCACAAAGTTGGCGGACTCAAAGGATAAGGGACCCAGATTTTCTAAAAGAACGGTTCAAATCTGTGCAGCGGGGGTCTTAGATATCCTGATTATAGCACATTTTATTAATCAGCCCCCTCGACTCTTATATTTCCAAATAAAAGCTGTGAAATTAACTTGGACTGGAACGTGGGAGTGAGATGGAGTTGCTGCCGTACCGTCGGAGCAGCTGTCCTCGCTGCTGACGCTCAGCCTCTCTGCGTTGCCCTGGACATATTTGTTGTACAGCTTGATCCGGAGCGCCCAACTCAGGTCCGGCTGCCTCACCGTGTTCTTCAGTCGCCTCCTGGCATTGGCAAACCAGTTGGACACCTGAGGGAGGGGGGGGCGATACAGCAAATAGAAACATATGTTATTGCTTGGATTCCACATCATAGAAAAACAAAGTCTCGCCTGTGAAGACGTCTGCTCGCTGCCTGCCATCAGTCTCTTTCAGAAAAAGGAGACCGCGGCGAAAGGCAGAAGCAGAGTCAGGTTGCAGAGCGGCTCTCTGAGACAGCTTAGAGACATCCCAGACGCTCCAGACAGACACCCCAGCATGCATCTTTTCTGTATCAACGCCATGCAGTAACATTTAACACCCTGCGAACGTCCGACGGCCAGCGAACGCAACGTTTCATTAACTCATGTTCCAACCGAGATGTGCGTCCCCGGTGCTTATTCTGGACCCGCACAGCCTCCCTCCAATAATAAATTTTTTCCAACACTGTCTTCAAGATACAATAAAAAAGACACTCGAGCCAGCGCTCTTCCTTTCACTGGGAAGGGAGACCATTAGATGTTATACTAGAATAACTTTTCATGCTCAATAGACTTCAAGCGGGTTATGAAGAGGCTGAGACAGGGGCCTTATGCTAGAGTACTTATTTTTCTGATCCCCTCTTCCAGTATCGTGTTTCTCGTTAACTAAGACCATCCCACATCCCCTTTGTCTCGGGCCCAGCGCTGTGGCACTCCAGGGGGACGGCGGCATCGAGTACATGTGGCTTGGCCGGAGGGGAGGGGAGGTGAGATGAGGCGAGGCGTGGGACGGCTGGCTAATGAGGACTGGAAGGAAGGATGGCTTTCAATGGGGTGAGAGTAGAGAGAAAGGATGGCACGCCTGCTCACATGACATCCAGAGAGATTTTTTTAAAAAAAAGGAGGGACCAGGCCGCCAAACCAGCTCTCTCAGCCGTGGCCTGTCTGTACTGTTTGTACCGTAGAGGAGACGGCATGCAGGCACGCCGAGGGAGTTCAACAGTGATGGAGAGATGGCACTGGTGTATGAGCACAAACTTTGAAGAAATAATTTACAATATTTAGATGGGGAAAATGGGCTGTTTTGCTAAAACATGACAGATTTAGTCGCTTTAAACACCTGGTGCCAGGTGGGTGTTTCCAGGGGAAAATGCATCGGCGGTTTGTTTGGACTAAACAGTGGAAGAACTGGGTCGTTTTCAGGCTCCATAGGCACATTGGGCTTCAACAAAAAAAAAAAATATTTTCATACTGAATCATTTGTTGATTATGTCTTTCCAATAATCCATTACAGGTTCAGAACATAAAAGGTCAGATAAAAGAAAAACACCCAGCAGATGTTCCCAGAAATCAAGGTGTTTTGTTTGATCATTAGTTCAAAACCAAAAGATATTTTCTTTTTTTGTGACATTTATATTTGCATATTCTAATATTTTTGCATGATCTCACATTTGAGAAATTGGAAACAACATTTTAGGACATTTTACTGGATAAAATTGGCAATTTTCTGTGCATTTAGTCGACTAATCATCTCAGCAAAACAAACCAAATCAACATAAAATCTAATTATGATTTTAAAAATAATAATGTGAAAGCAGCTCACAAATGTACCCACAGCAGAAAAGGACCTCCCTCATGTTTGAAAATGTGGTGAGAATTATTTACCTGCCTGTCATCACTCTCATCTCCTGACCTTTGACACTGCTGCTGGTATTTGGGTGTCAGCTTAAACGTGTGTGTGTGTGTAAATGTGTGTGTGTGTGTGTGTGTGTGTGTGTTCGCAGCACAGCATCCCGGTGTCCAATACAAAGCATTCCTCTGCACTCTGCTCGCCCTCACCAAAACAAACAGCTCCATCAGGCTCCCAAAATGAGAACCAGATTAAGCAGCGTGGCCGGCGGCCCGAAAAAGCCGCCGCAGACTTTCTGAGGCCGTATCAGTGACCTTGTCAGCCAGATGATACTGTACACACACAGCTGCGAGCGCCAGACACTAAACACACTGACGTTCACCACTGGGTTTTCCTCTCAGCGGTCAGTCTGTCAGTCGAGTTGCCCACTGTACTTTTACATTATCAGGGTGTAAGAGCGTGTAAGAAACCTGCATTTATACGGGGAGTATGACCTCACCTGAGGAGAGTCTGAGGTGCAGATTTACCAGTCAAACCATAAGAGATTTTGTGTAGAAATGTATATTTTGTAATGAAATTCTGAATAGTCTCACCTGCCCGTGCATCATTGAGTAATAAAATCACACTTTGGTAATATGACGAGAGTGATGAAGTAGAGGGGTCATAAGTCCAAAAGGTTGGGAGTCGCTGATTTACTGTATTTAACTCCAAATTTGATTTACGGCCACTTTGAAGGAAATAAAAAAAAAAACAACACAATTGCCAACTGTAGCATTTGGAAGTAAGTAGAACTAACATTAAGCACCACTGCATGAGAACTGTAAAATAAACAGCTCAAGATGTAAAAACACTTTCTACTCGCAGCCTCCTAATTGCGAATGCAAGCCAAAATCCAGCTTTCAGACGCAAAAACTGCAGCCACAGAAATCAAATTTCACTTTTTCCCCTCGCTGATCACACTGCATGGGTGAACACTAATAAATACCTCACTTTTCCTCTTTCTTTATCACCTGAGCAGCAAAGGGATAAGAGAGGAGACACACCTGGACCAGGGTCATTTGCGAGCCGAGGGCCAGCAGGATTTTCTCCGTCTTGGTGGGGTAGGGGTTGTCTCGGTGCTTGTAGAGCCACTGCTTGAGCGGCCGCGCCATGTCCTGCAGGGCCTGACGCTTGTGTCGCACTTTACCGCCGCTGGGTCGTCCCCTGAGAGGAAACACGGGGAATAATATCAGCCAAGTCCCACACTGCAGGTGGACGTAAAACCCATCACAAAATATTATATAAATATACACATCAAACCTAGATAGCACATGGGATTTAATGGGCACATTTTGGGGGATTTTTGAAATCTAAACTTGGACTTTTTGTTCATTTCTCTCCAGCATATTTGTTGTTTTCCCACGTGACTGATGATTTGATATGTATTCTGTCTGTGTGTTCATCATATCAGGATAAAATGTTGGTGAAATATAGATTTCAGCCATAAAAGTGTGTGATTTGTATTATAAGTGAAGCAAATAATGCTGCTGAGTGGAGTCCTGAGTGGACCAGCACGTCGTCTGAACTGTTAGTCATGACACATAAAGTGAACACTCTATACAGTATGCAATTTTCTCACCCAGAGCCCTGCAATTAAGCTAAGAGAGGTTGGATTAAAAGAGAGAGACATAGAGACATAGCAGGAGAGTGGGAGAGGGAGGGAGAGAGAGAGAGAGAGAGAGAGAGAGAGAGAGAGACTGAGGCAGACAGAGGCACAGAGAGAGAGAGAGAGAGATACACGGCCACTCACAGTTTATTTTTTCATCGCGTGTCCCACAAACCACCAACGCGTCGCAATGAAACAAACAAAAACACTTTGCTCAGGCGCACATTTTTGCCAGATTAACATTTCACACCCAGCAGGAGAACAATGTGGCCGGGTCACAGTCACAGCCAAGCCATCGCACAAGGGACTGACAAAGGGCAGGAATTATACTTCTGGTTTTCCTTTACAGAAAATGGCTATGACACATGTCCAGACGATGCTATAAAACATCACGGCAGGAATATAACATGGGAGATTATAGAATAAACATATCCCAAGCCAGATCAGTGACTCAGTGGTGAGTTCAGTCATCAGCAGCTGAGGTTATACAAGATAAAACACTACATATCATGAGATCACTACATCTAAAATGTCTTATTGAAGATGCTCTGTGGTTTAGGAATATTAACACGTGTCATTCAAGTCTGACGACGATAGCCTGATGGGGTCTTAGAAGGACTGGGTCTCACCTTCGCTCCAGGTTTTATGAACCTGTAGATGTCAGTATGGTGCTGCGCTCCGATTCTCCCTTTATCTCACCAAAAGGCTCCACTGGCTGCAGATGTAACATATTTTAGTCTAACCTCAAGCCTGCCTGAGGTTCATGTTCTACAAATATTTTCCTTGTAATCTAGATCAGTATGAACATCCGAAAGGACATTTAACGCCGTGTTCTGAACTTTGGTTCAAACACTCCGAACACACACACACGCTAACCTGTTTAATCAGCTGATGCTCTTCATTAACACTAATGCTTCCAATGAGGTGACACCGAACAGGACTCATAATATTCTTTATTATGGAAGGGTGCTCCTCAAGTTCTGTTCTCCCTATATATATTTAATACATGCCTAATAAACATGCAAATGATACACAACTAATACAACGACGACATGGTGTTTTCTTCCACCTGCTCCAGTCACCAGAAGGGGAGAAATTAACAATATTTATAAAATAAACACGTGGCTCCTACGTGATTGACTAGACCACACTGGGAGTTGAAGGGCGAATGTATGTATTGGAAACAGATGGAGACCTCTATAAGACACGCTACCGAACACCGCGGGCCTAGTTATTAATGTTCAGATTAGCTGTGAACATCAACGCCTGAATGAAGACCAGACTGGGAAATATTAATTCCCTGATCAGTCAGATCCTGCTGTATTAAAGCCACGTGAAGAAAAAAAAAAAAGTCAAGCTGGATAATCTAATTTGTGTTCCAGCCCTGAGAAGCATTAATAGTTACAGTTGTAGACTTCTTAAAGACTTTCCTCGAGGATATTTATCCGCGCGTAAATTACACATTTTTGTGCGTAAAATTCAATCTGAGCTTGATATTTCTTATCATGCCTTAGATAACCACAGAGTTGTGGGTAGCCGTGAAATAGAGGTATTCCTCATCATCAAAGCCAGACTCCGGTTAATCCGCGTGATATTAAAAAAAAGAAGAAAAAAAAGCCACACATACCCGCTCCGCCTGTGTCTGTTGGCCTGGTTGTCTCTGATGGTCTGGTTGCTGGAAAGTAGGTCCGGATGTTGCCCGTCGATGACTTCTAGATAATTTCTGCTGCTCATTTCCACCTCTTTCGCCTTCTCTTCGAACAGGACCTGGCTGCTCAGTTTGTTAAACACGATGGTGTTCATCTTTGGCCAGATATTCCCCCGATTTCTCGGATGCGCAAAAAATAAAAAATAAAAAAAGGAGGAAGAAAAAGTCTCCTCGGATTTTGTCACAACGTCCCCGCGTCTCTCCTGTAGAAGACAAGTGGATATGTTACTAAAAGAGTGTGTACATGCGCTTGAACTGTGATGTGGTCATGAAGTAAAAACTGTGACCTTTGGTCGGGAAAAAACAAAAAGAAATCTATGTCTCCTGGAAAGGATGCATGTTTCTAATAAATGATGATTTGACACCTTCGCTCCGGTGTGTGTGGCTGGGTCACCCGGCACTGTGCGCCCGCTCCTACAAATACACTGAATGGACCAGCCTGCCGGCTGTCTTGAGCTGAGGCGGACCGTGCGTAATTGCGCTCCTGTGGTGCGTCATATTATCATATTAAGGTCGCTCTTTGTAAACATATGCATCTGCAATTCCGATGCATAACAAAGGAATTCATCCGAAGCATAAAAAAGGTCCAAAAAAGGTCGAAATATATGCACAAATCTTAACGATGCGTAATGATAATAAAACCGGCTTTATTCTCTCTTCGATCAAGTGAAACAATTATTTTTATTACACTTTCGCTGATATGTTCTCACAACTATATCATATCATTTACAGCAGATCTGGGCTACAGTACATATTTGGTGGTATGGGTTGTAAAAACTTTGATTTAAGTTTTTTTTTTTATGTTTCAGAATTCCACTTCAAGCATCTTGAATATTCCTGCCCTGCCTCTTCTGCGCTGCGGTCGCATGTCTCTTAAAAAACACATGAATGGTTTATTTCGGTTGGTGCTCTCCCTTATTTAATGCCAAACAAACAACACCGCGCGCTCCAGAAATGGGACATTTAGTGTTTTTTTTTCTCTTCGCTTGTACTGTTGGAAGTTCCTCTGGAGAGGCTGAATATTGACTGTGTCACGGGGAAAGACGCGCGGCGGCGCGGTGCCGTCAGCAGCCTGCTGCCAAATAAGTAGCCCACAGGACCATGTAGTGATGGAATAAAGCAATAAACAGCACACTGGCAGATGAATCAGAAGGATTATATATTCTATTATGGGACTTAAAATCGCGGAGAGTGAAGCCAGAATAAAGAGCAGTTTAAACTCAGCATTGTCCATTCAAAGTTGGATAAACTGCTTTTAGAGGTGTTTACTACATCCCTGATCACAAACCTCCATGACCATGTCTAAACTGATCCTATCAACCCGGTCCGTCAACGACCACAAGTGCGTCAGTGTGTCTCGGCCACCTACCTGTCCCGGGTCCCTCCTGCGTCTCTCTGCTGTGTAGAACCAAAATCCTGTTTCCAGTCGCCCATTCCCCGCTCACATGTTCCCGTCCTGAGATCCTGAGCTCAAACCACACGGACCGCCGTCTCCTCCTCCGCTTTATCCAGCGGCCTGCGCCGCGCCGCCCGGGACTCTGAATATCACACCCTGCTCATGTTTCCTAGTACACAGCCCGAGCCTGCGAACATACTGTTGATGGTCTACGCCGGTTCTGGGGCCGGGGCCAGCACGGGGAGAGAGAGGGAGGGAGGCATCACGCTGCAAAAAGTAGGCTGTCTAAGTCCCCGAGTCCATGGTCGGGTCTGAAAACGTTACTTATCACGAAACAAATGTCTGCAGCTGACCTGAACGCGTCCTCACAGGGACGATGCTGGCTCTCTTCAACTTCACTTCTTCTTTGTTTCATGTTTGGTAACCACAATCTGTTAAGGTAGTTATAGGGCTCATAATGGTGCAATATAGCAGCAAACAACTATATATCTGCTATAAAGATATAGTGGAGTGATGTCCCTCTGTGTGTGTTGTTATCAGAGTTTTCGGTGTTCCCCGTGGGACCGTACTTTAGAAAACATTTCGATGGTTCTCAACAAAGAGACATATAATTGTTTTTAACCTGTTTTAATTATGCCATGAATTACACATTGTTCACCCAAAGGTGGGGTAAGTGGCATCTCTCTCTCTTTGGCTACAATGCCTGTGTCCGGTAACCTCGCTCCTTCTTTCTCTTCCTGGCTGGTAGCCTTGTTGGTAACGTACACAGTGTGGGAGACGAGACATGTTTGGTTTCACACAATTAAGTAAGTGATGCTACAAAAACTGGCTTTCTTGACTTGCAAAATTATCTTTTAATTGACAAACGTGTAATTCATGGCACAACTTAAACGGGATTAAGAACAATTATTTTCTTTTGCCGTTGACTACTGTACGTATTTTTACCAAAATAAGGTCAGAAGGGGCGTGACCTCGCCTCTCTTTAGCCAGGCCGCTGCACAAGCTTTAGAGAGGCGTTAGTTAGTGCATGTTAGCTAAATATTATTAGCTCTGTGAGCATGTTGGCTGTAGTTAGCACTGTTAGCTGCAAGCCGCCGGTTCAGGTGTTGCCATGTTGAGAGTCAATCCAACTGTTCCTAAGTCTCATATAATGCACCTTATATATAACATCAACAAATTTTATATCAATTACAAGCCATTAATGCTACAACATGTTAAATTAGTGGGCTTTATATGGGCTGCTAGGTGAACTTTGCTACTGTACGTATGCTTTCATGTGTATTAGTTTGTAATAATGCAAAACTTTACAAACCATAATTTAGTGGTGCAAATGTATAAAAACCCATTGGCATGCTGTGATCTTAGCTTCTGGGGCCGCACGGCACTTCGTAATCCAGCCTTGGTGCCCAACTCGTCAATCTTTTGTCTAAGAAAAGTAACAAACAAGTAAAACATCGTTACAAAAGATAATCTTCTCGCCACATTTGCAGATTTTATGACTTTGCATACAGAGGAAATAAAGTTGCTTGATGGAAGTGACATTTTTTGCAGCTCCTTCACTGTGCATGGAGTTAAATCTATTACCAACTGTCTGCTGCAGGCAGACTGGATGCTTGTAAAGACTGACTCATGTTCCTTCACTGCAAGATCACACCTTGGTCCTTAATGGCCAGTTTGGAGATGACCTTATGAGTAACTGTCTTTGGATTACTCTGCAGCCTGTCTTCCTTTTATGGAACATCTTCTTCTTCAAGCTGCATCTGCTGCAACGATGATTATCCCATCAGATTCAAACCAAAACACAATCCAAGCCGCTTTTAGTACCATTCGGGAAAAAAAGAGATTCTGACTGTATATAGCCATGCCACTGCTGATTACTCCTGATGCAACCTCTCATTGACTTCCATTCTAAAAGTTGTCACATTATGGGCTCATGAGTCATAGCTTCTGAGGTCCTCAGCTGCGTGTTCCTCTGGGGTTTATCCAAGGTAGTGATTCCAAGGACGTGACTAAGCAGTGAGAGCCATATGAAGGGTTAGGGATCCATGTAATTATTGTTTATTTGTGCTTATTTTCATTTAATGGGGGAAGTTCACTTTTACTAACAGCTCATGCAAACATGCTATGAACGACCCAGTCATGCAATCACTTTAATTAAGGGAGGGTTTATTTGCTCAGGTTATACACAATGTGTAAGTTGGAGCAGTTACCTCCTGTGACCTCGTCACTGTTGTCTAAACCTGTGGGGTAGAGCAGCCATCTCTAGGGATGGGGAAATACACATTTGAATCTTAATCCACCCTTCCTCAAAGCCTCTGTCTGCTTTGGCTCACCGTATCTCCGTTTCAGAGCCGTTATTCAGTGTGGGCGCGCAAAACGATTCAACAGGTATAGAACAAAACGTAATTAATCATGACGTCCTGCGTTGTAGGGGTCGGTGGAGAGGACTCTGCTGGCGCTCCCTGTACACAGCTCTGTTTCATCTCCGGCCGGAGTTCATAAATCACACTGGCATCTGCTTTCTCTGTCCTCTGATCTTTGTCGCTCTACTGGTCACTTAGGTTTGACCAATAATGACTTCTGACGCCTGGCACCAATACACCAATCATTTGAGTCTGAAGTTGCACAGCGCCGAGACATTGTGCAGACATTGGCAATTTTTGTGCTCAAATGATATAGGAGCTAAATAAAAAAATCATCCTTGTCCTGGTTAGAAAATAGACGTTCGTGTGACTCCTGACTCTCGCTAGCACCTGTTGCAGAGGGAACTCTGGGATACGCCAGCCCTTTAAAGATTTAAATGGGGAGAGCACCATTAAAGTCAATCAATGCAAAAATAATTTACAGTCTGATTGCTGGCTAAAGGGGCACCCCGCAAAATCTACACACAAGTCATTTGGCTCGTCATAAAAAGAAGCTACAATTCAGCCTTGAAAAAAAACTCATGTTAATCAACTTTTACTGTCACATAATGTAAACAACACAGTGAAATTTAGCCTCTGCTTTTTTTTTTAGCCATTATAGCATCAGGCATCAGGAGCTTCTATACAGCTCCAGAGGAGCACTTTGGGGATCTGGTGGCTTGCTCAAGGGCACCCCGGCAGTGCCCAGGAGGAAAGGTGGCACATCTCCAGTCCGCACTCTATACTTAGTCCGTGCAGGGACTTGATTTGAACCTGTGCCCCCTGATTCCCAATGCCACCCCAATGTCATCTATGAGCCTTGTCAAGTATAAAGAAGTAACACTGATGATGTAATAGTGATGTCGTTAGATCAGCTTGGGTTTGAAGACCACAAATTGGGGGTGTGGGGGGGTTAGGAAGCTACAATATTTGATATGGTGGGTTCCTATTGGTCAGCTGTATTTACCTTGCTGTTGAGTCAAGATTTACCTCTGCAGACTTTTAATGTTTTTTTAATCCGCCTTTGCTACCTCCCAATCTTTATATTTGTGTTATTAGTGAAGTATCCCTTTATAAAAAAAGGCCACATTTCCAATATTTCCATACACTGATTGACTTCAGATATCTTACTCTTGGTTTCCCGACATCTGGAGTATTGTTCTCATTGACTGCCGGGAAGGAACCCTCAGTTCAACATCACCCTACTTCCTCCATCCGAGACGATTTAATTGAATTGCTATACATCAGTGTGTTTTTGGGAATATGTCGCTCTGCTCTTGCGTCTAATCTCTGTACTTATTTAATGTAGTCTACATATGCCACTCAGCCCTGTATTGTTTTATATCACTATCATCTACTGGAGTTCATTTGTGTCTGGGTTTGGTCTGGCATGCCAGAGGGGCGGTTGTAGTGAACATTTTATTTCCTTGCATAACATTTGTTTTCTCCTTAAACAATTTAAGTCTGATCCCTTTACAGAAAACACACCACTTACGGAGAAAATCAAATGTTTCTGCTTTCTGAGGAAGCAGAAGATCAGCAGCCTCAAATGGAAGATGTGTGTGTCTTTACTGAGTCTGCGAATGCAAAAGTGTAAAATCGAAGCAGCAGACATTCATTATGCATCATAGATCCTGCGGGCAACACCCTGTTTTTGACTTTGAGTACTTCATCATTCAATGCGTATTAAACGGTCTGGCTATGAAAGGTGGCCATTAGGTGAAATCAGTGTTAGCTCAACGTCAACACCTTGTGCCATTACAATCCAAATTATTTTTTAAAAGGCTGGTCTCTGCACCCATAATCTGCCCCCTCGTTTAAGATGATGTTTTCACTCCAGACTTTGGCTTAATTCCGCCGTGTAAAGCGAGTTGGAATCGCATACTGTAGCACACGGACTACTTGTAAAGCCACAGACATATTTGTTCACTAGTTCGCCAGCTTTGGTGGAAAATGTGACCGAGGAGAAAATTTGCAGGTTGTTTAAAATGACCCAATTACTGTTTTCAGTGGGGGGGGGGTAAAACATTCAGAACACTAATCAGCCAGTTAATATGTGTGCTGTCTGTCCACGTCTACTGAAAGTAATCAGGAGTCAAAGTCACTTGAATAGCTCCTTGGAATTACAGTGGGGGATAATTGCAACGTGGAACACCCAATATTCTTCTACACCTCCCGTCCTCTGTTGTCTCTCTAAATATGGCGTTTCCCAGAATACACAAACGGCTAATACATTGGCGCATACTACACTGGAGGGAGGAGATGCCAGTTCAGCATCCAGCCGACATGGAGGTGATGGATACATCTGTCAGGGAACATGCTTTCATCGTAAACCGGACCCTCCGATTTTCTTGAGCCGAGCTGAATTAAGTCAGACAGAGTGTGCTTTTTCTATTTGTGTGCGAGCCGAAGTCTTTGCCAGATCTACTCACTCATGTTAACAAAAGAGCATATTTGACGTCGTCATTCATAACGCCGGTGTGAAAACGAAATGTTTCAGCTCTTCCCGTGTCAACGCCTCCACAATTCTGGCTGTGTTATCTCTGGTGGTTGAGTGTCCAGGTATTTTTCTTTGTGAGCAGACAGATGTAAAGCTCTGAAGTATTTGGGAGTGCTTGGGCAGACTGTCAGGCAGCAGTGAGCTGGACTGGAACAGGGTGTTATTTATGCATCGTGCGGCGGGGAAGGACATTTATTAATGTTGGAGTTAAAGCAGGACTTTCAAAAACATTGGCGAATGGCGCAAAATAAAGCAAAAATAAAGCACACGCCACTTCAGCCACGCCGAAGCACAAAAATGCCGCCTAATTGACCACCTATACAAATGCTGCTCTTCGTTTTGTAAAGCAACTAAAGCCGGCAGCGTCTACACCAGTTTGCTCATGTCTCAGAGCGCGCAATCAGCCCCAGATTTAAATAGGATGTTCTTTAATGCCTTGCTGATGATTTGTTGATTCGGTGCTATTCCCCTGCGTTGCATGTCTTCCCCTCAGGTCCAGAGTTGTGATAGCTTGATGAAAAGATTTCGATGAAAACACTGGGCTAATATAATTTTTGGTGGGCTGCCACGAGGAGCTCTCAGGTTGGTTCATGATCCGGCGAGGGAAACCTGGCCGGGGCTTATGCTGCACAGCTGTGCGGCCGGAGCGCGTGCCAACTCATCACTGTCTGCTGTGTGAGGAACTTGGCATTTCTGAGCATCTTTACTAGACATTATCCTTTGTCTGCAGATGAATACAACTGCCTGTTGGCTATCAGTGTCCTCGCCTTTCCAGTTTGATGTAACTGCGAGAAGAAAAAGGTCCAGAAACGCTGCAGGTCAAGCAAAAACGTCTGTGAACACAAAGCCGAAAAGTACTCTGAACATCATCACATGTCACATTACAAAGCGAGCAGCGGAGTGAGTAAGACAGTAAATCAGCATACAGCAAAGTAACCGCAAACATGTTCTTAAAAAG
This sequence comes from Chelidonichthys spinosus, assembly GCA_029853015.1. NCBI lineage: Eukaryota > Metazoa > Chordata > Actinopteri > Perciformes > Triglidae > Chelidonichthys > Chelidonichthys spinosus. Next base: position 9,639,919 of record CM056837.1, read on the forward strand.
AGATGCACTTACGCTTTGAGGCCAATCAGCGTGATTTTATGAATGCTAGAGTCGCGGCGTCCAAGTTTCATCAAATCAGCAGTGGTGTCTAAGATTTCACAATTTCCTCAATTTCAAGGTCAGGTACAGAACAAAACGCTATGATCTGTTAATGTGGTTGACAGGCATATCCTAAACTCCAGCCCCCCCTCCCCTCCCTCCACCCTCCATTGACTACAACAGACAGACATCAGATCCGGTGAGTAAAGACTGTTTCATTAGAAATGCTTAGAAGTTGAACGCCGTAATAATTCAGGATGAGCTGGGGTGACGAATCCAACAGAAGTCCGCCTCCGATTCTGCTCGGACTTTTCGTAGTCACGGGAGGAAAACTGTACTTCTAGATGGGCTGCAATTCAAGGCTCTGGGTCCGGCCTTGTCGAACCAGAAAGTGTCAGAGTGAACTTTGTAACAGCCCCTTTGCAAAATATGGGATTCTAGAAGTTTAGGGATATAGTGACAACTTATGGGGCGGGTTGGTAAACTCCCTAGCGAGGCAGTGAGATCACCACTAACTGGCTAGTGAGTCATCATCATAACTCTCAGGCTTTCAATTCCCAGGGTTGTTCACCATTTACTTCCATAAAGAGTTACTGAAGGTGGAAAAAACAATTCTCTGAGCTAGTTGGCCTGGTCACTAAATCGACAAATTCACATACATACATATTTGTACCACTGACTCCTGTCTCATTCCATTATGTGATTGTGCTTATGCACTTAATAGAATTTACCTCACACAATGATTGTTAATGACAAGCCTAACGCTTGAAGGGACCAAAAGCCACAGCTGTCATAACCAATGATGGTATTATTAACATTTCGGAGACCTTTTTGGACTCGAGCAGCCCTGAAATGTGACCCGGGTGCTGTGGTATTTGCCCACACATTTCTGTTTATTTATTGTCATACCAGTTTGTTATTTACACTTTATGGAAGGGAATGTCAGAATGCATTAGTGCAGTAAAGCCAATGTAAAAAAAAAACACTGAGAAACACACGGGCATCACAGGAGTGTTAAGCTGGGAGATCCTGCGAGCGACTGCTAAGGAAACAGATAGAGAGGTGCAGCGAGCGGCGTGTGAGCGTGACACGCGAGGCTCACTCCAACAGACCCGGCGGTGTGAGCATGTAATGATATAAAAGCTAATTTACAGATGGAGAACAGAAGCTGTGTTCACCCCCTCGTCCTCGGCTCCCAGAGCGCTGCTCTCTGTTGGGATGGAGCTCTGAGAGGCCGTTGTGTACAAGCATGTTTTTCATGGCAACATCGCAAGCAAACCACGCTGCTGCTGCCGCCGCCGCCGCTGTGCAGCAGATTTTATATTAAAAAACGGTCCTTAGACACTGAAGGGGAAGGAAAGCCACTTCTAATATTTGGAAGGAACTTTTACTGTTCATTAGTTTCTTTTATGAAATATTGCTGCAGGGTGCCTGAGGAGACGTGGGTCCTTTAAAACAACTTCAAAAGAGCTCTTTTAAAACAATTGAGCCAGTATCACACACAGTGCTCTCTCTGGAAGACTGTAAAAAAATAAGTGATATATATATATTTTCCCGGCTGTAGAAAGGACATTTCCACACATAAATCTTGTGTCATGTGTAATAAAGTCCCTGAATGTGGTTGCATCCATCTAGGGGAACCTGCTGGAGTCTGGACGGGGTGAAGGTCAGGCCAATGGTGAGACATAGCAGCTGAGATACACGGGTGTGGCAGATGCCACGGGCCACACTTTCCATCAAAACATCAGGGATATCCCTCCACTATATCCATCCCTTCTGTGGAACGATGGGAAGCAGCAGATCTTGATTGGTGACCAGGAAGTCCAGAACCGGACGTAATTGCTGCCTGTGCCGAGGCACGGAGGCATAACCTCTAATTTCTCGTGAATAATGTCCCAGCGTCGGACGGACAGCCAGAAAAAAAGTGGCAGTTTCTGTTTCCTTGGAGGGTTTGTGGCTCGACTAATACACTCAATTGTGGCTTTATGACCAACGGGCCCGAGGGCCAGGCTCCTGAAACCTACTTACGACTTCCTCTCAGCGTCTCCTCTGTGCTCTGCAAGGTTGAAGATCATGTTCAGAGAGGATATTAAATCAACCCTCATCAAGTTCTGAAGACGTGACAGGAAGCCAAGGTGCAGAGTTCTGCACCAAGGTTTCTTGTTTACAAGACTCACACAGGCTCTGCTGGACTCTAAGAGTCAAACTCCAAACTCTCCTCCAATCACAAGTGTCTCCCAGCGTATCTAAGGCCACACAAACCTCTGCCGACTATCGTGTTTCTCTTCAGCAAACAATGATTTGTTCACTGACATGCCTAAATAGACACCCACCACTGACATGTCTATGCCTGGACTTGTGTCACTTGCACCTAAATGACTAAAACAAGGTGGAATTGCACCAGGAGCGGCATTGTGGGTAGGCCTAACTAGTCTGGGCCTACAACTGGCCCATCTGAAATGATGGGGAGGACACGTCGTTGCGATCGTAGCGTAATACATGTTGTCTTTTACTTTTTCTTCATTGTGTATTTACACACTTTTAGTAAAGTAAAAGATGAGAAACATATGAAGTCTGGACCAATCACAACAAGCCATCGTCATGGCAACCCGGTACGAACTGCAGAGTTTGGCTGAGATATTTCATTAAGAAGAGATTAAGAAGCAGCAGAACTTTAAAGAAAAAGTAAGTCAACATGTCTATGAGAAGTGTAAATAAGCGTCACCCGTAATGAAAGGATTTGGTTTGACTCAGGTTTCATCCAGTGTTTCTATGTTGGCTTTAACATGTCGGTCTCCAGCTAATGGTTTAAAATTCAGATTCAGTGATTGTCTCATTTCATTGATGCAAATGCATGAGAAGAACCTGGAAAAGTCAGGAGTTGGAACTGAAAACTTGGGACGGCCTGACAGGATTGAATAGTTTCTGTTTTCTGTTGAGAAAAGCTCAACGCAGTGCGTGGTTTCAATTTACGATGAACAAATAATAATCCAGCCAGATCATCCAAACAAGATGCTATTCTCTTGAGTAGAAATATAATGTCAGTGTTCTGAATGAATGGACATATTTTTCTCCACAATTCACAGCAAAAGGAAAAAAAACAAGATTGATGGGATATTTTGCATAATTTGTTGCTTAATTTAGTTGTAGCTCAGTTATTTCGGCATTGAAAATGTTTTGGAAAAAATCTGAACGTATCAGAAGTATTCCTGTTTTAGTGATATTACCAGCTAGAAAACCGTCAACGAAATGCAAGCAGTATTCAGTCTGTAATTAAAAGGCTCAGCCAAAATGACTTTGGCACATCCACAAGTTAAATTCCGGCGCCGTTGCTCTGAAATCCTTCAACATGTCAACACATCCTCACCTCGATGCCTCAAATACCGACGCTCGGTCAGTGCTCCTTTCAGACTAGGACGTTCTGCCTTCCCCGCTAGCATCTTAAATGAATCTAGCATCTTTCTGGGATGTGGAAACGACGGCGTGCAATATATGCTCCGCAAGTTAAGTTCTGAAATTAATTCTTGAATTAAATAAAGATCTAAAAATAACAGCCAAGCACAGAAAAGTACCAGGTGGATGGAAACAGTTTTTTTGGTTGATAAAAAACAAAAAACATGTCATACGTACCTCCCTCTTTTAAGTCGTATTTTTACGCTAGCTGTTCCCCCAGCTTTCAGTCTTCCTGCTGCGCTAGCCTAACCATATCCAGCTCTGCACTATAGCACAGATGTGAGATTGATATCAATCTTCTCAACTTACTTAATCAACCCAACTCGCTATTCCTTCTAAATTATGATAAATTCAATTTAAATGAGTGCTAAAAGGAAAGGGGAGCTCAAATTAAGAGACATTACAAAGCTGAAAATGAAAGGACGGGAAAGAAAGGGAAATTTAAAGCAGCCACACAAGAAGAAACCAATGTTTGTTTGTTTAAGTGACTAAACGCTTTTCTGTCGAACAGTATCAGATTAGACAGAGGGAATGTTGCAGAGGTTATAAAGCTTGCATCATGGAATTAAAGGGGCATTAATCATAGTGAGTTTATTTGCTCTGAGCGGTTTGGAGGCAGCGGCTTCCTTCAGCTTCTAGTTTAGGTTGGGTTTTTTTTTAAGGAAGTTACTTCTTTGGCATAATAAGCTCACTCATCTACTCTCCTCCATCGGCGCTCTTCCACTGACCCCCGCTGACAGCTGGTAGTGTTTAAACTTCAAAGAGTGATGAAGATTTTCAACCACATATTTTCAATGTTTTGCTAATTTTCTATTTTAGCACGTGGCCGATATTAATGATGAAAGTCCCATGAGATTTTGCGGCAGCCTCTGTGGTTGAGTGCTGAGCATTTCGGCTAACCGGGACCAGGACGGTGGGATCAGAGAGACGGGGAGGCTGACAGACATGTGAGGGGGGCAACGGCGGTGGAGGCCAACAGTCTTTTACTGAAACCTGCTGTGCAACGGGCTGTCAAGCCTGACACGGCCTGTTTATAATAAACAAGAACAGAAAGAATGGAACGAGGTCGAGTCAGCTGCAACGACGTGCACACGCACACCATTACTATAGAGTCTGAATATGTACAGTAAAGAAAAAGATATAGGCTTTTAAAAAACAGATATTCAGCAACAAACACAACATAAAATAATAATTACGTAAAGGAAAAAGCAGAGCAATTTGTGGTATTTTTCCCAAAAGGTCCTTCATTAGATTGTTTTATAGTTGGCGCTGTAAGTGCTTTGGTAGAGATGATCCCAACTGGCAAAACATTTCTTGTTTTTACTGACAGAAATAATGAGCTTGTTTGTAAAATATATTTTATTATTTATAATAAATGCCCCAACAAAATCTGAAATTACTGTAAATAAATGTTGAGTAATGTGGAAAATCATGTCCAAATTCATATCGTCTGCAGCAGGACACGTTATCCTATTCCTAATTGTTTTACATATTTCTTACTCTTTTCATATTATGGTGAGCATTTATGCAGAACACATGTGCAGACTCCCTCAATATTCCACGTTTTTGCTGCACAACCAACAAACCAGCAACCCTGTTTGTCTGAATGTATCCTTGCCAGTACGGATGGGTCCACAATGTATAAGAGGAGGGTTGAGCAACCCGACAACCCGGGCAGATGTGGATCTTGTTTAGAGATTGTGGTCTCGTGTGGATTACTCAAGGAATGTTAGCGCAGAGAACGCCGTGTGTTTCACGCTGAACAACGTATGGGGTATTTGGCGTGAGATCAAACATGAAGAAGAAGCGTTTATTTTTCATCATCGCAGCCGGGGAGCAAGAAGAGGGCTTCCTAAAATGTTGGTACGGGATGAAAAGTTTGGCGCTACAACGGAAGCAAGAGCGCAAATAAATACAATCAAGATAAACCATTTTATTTGGAACACATACAAACCACTTGTGGTACATTTGTAATACTTTTCTCATACATTTTAATTGAAAGACATTTAAAACAATCTCTGAAGTTCAATAAAAGAGTCACTAAAACAGCAGCGTCTCCTGATTAGCCAGGGCCAGCAGGCGGATGTTCCGCACACAGCCGGCAGCAGCTTCCTGCAGCGTCTGATCATCAGAGGCCATGATGCAGATGAGGGGCTGTGGGAGCACAAAGGACAGAGATTCCCAAAAGAAGCATTATTTTTCTGTCAGTGTACTAATAATGCTTACATCTCACATCTCGGTAGCTTCCTGCACATGTTGCCATGTCAGCAGCAGTCACTGCACGCTCGCACCAGCATGGCTTTGGAAAGATATACAGTGGCTGTGCGGCGACAGTCTCAAGCTGCCTGTGTGTGTGTGTGTGTGTGTGTGTGTGTCCCATTTTACCCTTCCAAACCATGCCTCAGCAAAGGGGTTACAGCTGCGAGCACACATGCTTCTGGAGGTTTGCTCCGAGGAAAGTCCTGCAGGGCAGGCTCTACATTAAAAGGCTGAGCATGAACTACACCACTTGACAGGCTCTCCGCTGCTCCAAAGGTCAGATTATATCCGACTATTAGTGGCTTGTGTAATGGATCTCGTTAGATCTCGTTGCGGAACAAGGTTCTGCGCTCTACAGAAATGTGGAAGTTACGTGGTTACGTAAAACTGAACATTTTTACGATTTTCATCCATTCAAAGGGTTGCGTATTTTGCAAAAAATAAGCAAGAAGGGACACACTGGATATATGGGACGCCACTAAGACCCATGTGTTTTGCCCCCCCCCCCTTCTTTATCTGCAGCGAAATCACTACATTATGTTTGTGGGCGGCTTTGGGGCTGAATCAAAATAAAAGTAAATGCAAGCATAAATACTCTGGTGCAACGGCTGAATCTAAATTTGTTCAATGTGTGCTCTTTGGTAAAATCACAATGGTGCGCCACTGAGGTTTCCTAAGCCACACTTGCAATTTTTTCAGATTGTGTTGTTTACATCCGTAATGAAGCAACGGCAACATTACATCCCTCAACTAAACACTTAAGGACTCCCTGCTCTAAACACAATGAAGCTTTGATGAATACAGTAACTGCTGGGACGTCTGAGGCACTTTTAAGCCCCATATATCAAGGACTGTTCTCCACTGAATGAAAAAGGATTTTGAAAAAGATTGCTTGAACAAAGAAATGCTGTACCCAGCTTAGAAGTGGTGTTCAAACACCATCGGGATTGTTTCCCTGGATTCATTGCAGCAAAGCTTGATCCTGAGCAACTCCGAAGACAGTATATGGACTGTCGCTGACAAAGGAAATGATCCAAGAACTTAGATCCCCTTCAAAGCCGACATACAGCTACTGATTTAGATTGAGTTTACAGCAGCAGAATTATTGTAAAAGCTCCTGGATAATCTGTTTTCTCAATTTCTGTTTCTCATCCTGCTCAGCACTGGCTCAACAAATCAACATAACAAGTGATGGGATTCCCTTGTCAGTTTCACACAAATCGTATGTCACTCTCAACTTGTATAATCATTTTCAATTATACATATTACATTTTTTCCCCTGATCTCTATCCATCTGATTCAAAATGTTCTCACACACAACTCATCAGTTTTCAACATGCAGGGTCGTCCAATAGACTTCAATTTGTGATTAATGTTGTGAATCCAAACAAAACTACTTTGCCAGGTTTTAGACAATAAATATGGTTTGGCTTTAAAAAAGGATGTTTAGTGTTCAATTTAATTTAGATGCTTAAGTTAAGTGTTTTAACTAAAAATAAGCCATGTTGACTCCACACAGAAGTACAGCGGCCTTCTGGGTGAAAGTCCTGTGTTTGACCAATCCGTCCTCTAACTTTGTCGTTCTTTACACTCCGTCACCTGACTTCCTCCTTTACTCCCGTCACAATTACTACAGCCACTAGCTGCAGCAATGCACCTGCAAAACTGGTGCTAGAGGGGTACGTGGAGCATCACAGTTTGATGATATAGAGTGTCCATATGTTGGAGTGAGAACGTGTTCCCCAAAAAAACCTCTCAGTCTTCATTGCGTTCATAATGCATGTCAGAGCAGAACTAAGCCTGACCGTGACCCCTCTCCACCGTTACGTACGAACTTAAAACATTTGTGTGGTTAGCAAACAACCAAAAGAAGCTGAAAGAATACATTCCCAGGATTTTCAGCTCAAAGATAAACAGCAAAAGGGAAACAGATGAAAGATGAGGTGAGCCAGCGTGTGTGTGTGTGTGTGTGTGTGCACGAGAGGGCTGTGAACCTACAGTACGAGTCCAGTTAAAAACTGAGAAAATAATATCCTTCCTCCTGATTATAATCACATCATTTTGTGGAAAAAGGCAGACGGCAGTCCAAGACGTCAGCTCCTCTCAATGCACCAGTGTCGAGGAGTCGATGTGAAACATTTGCACTCGGGTTTTTATATGATTTTTAAATAGCATCCAAAACACCTCCGAAAGCAAACTTACATCCCCACTCTCCAGAAAACATGCAGCTCACTAAACAAGTCTCTTTTGTGAAAAGAGAGGATGCCTGAGAAGTGCCAGAGGCGGCGTTTTTGCCAACCTCATAGCATGTTATTCAGACGTCGCCAAATAAGGTCTCCCGAAGCGCACAGCTAGGCTAAGATAAGCGTGTCTCTCTTTGCTGCCTTTTTTCTCAAGCTTGCTCTTTCCCTCCCAGCTGGGAGGAATATAATATGCCGCTTGTTAGATATTCCCTGACTGTGGTAACGTGAACACTTGCCCCACATTTGCAAACTGAATCGTGAGTTTTTGAGGTTTTTGCACTTCAGAGAGCTCCAGTGAGTCCTGACCTCCAAGAAGGGAGCTGGGGAACACGCTCGGGGGTGGGGGAGCTCCCAGACTGCACGCCTGCAGTCTGGGAGAGCTGCACATATTGCTTCATTTGTACACACGCACACCTTATCGCACACGGAGGTGTCACGGTGTTAAGTGCGCTCTGTTGGACCGCGTCTGCCTGCAGGAGTTCAGCCTTAAATTCCCCTGTGCCCGGTCTGACAGCCATTACGGCTCCATCAACCCCCCTCTGCCCCAGCATTCCCATGTTTTAGACTCCACTGTGGAAGCAAACGGCACAAACAGACAGCAGTGTTTAGCTGGGCTGAGGGGAAGTTGGTGAGGGAAGTCAAGGTAAACAACATTCCCTGCAGCCTCCAGTGAGCCAGAGACGGTAAAGCTGCTTTTTCTGTGTCTCTAAAGAGGAAGAGGAAAAGGAGGGAGGGCTGATTTCAAATCAGTTTCAGTCTGAACTTTGGGCCCCAGAAGAACATGGCTTAGCATTACTGGTGCAGGCGTGAGAGAGAAGCTCGAAAACATTACACGCCATGGATGTCAAAAACACGGTCGTCATAACAGTGCAGGCCGCACACAGTGGCTGTATCTTCAGCTCACCACACCCACAACCTAAAGTCATGTTACACGCAAACCCACAGGAAACTGTAGAAGTAAACCTGTGATGCGCCGCTGACTTTTTATTCCTTCCCTAATACTTGGAAGTGCACAGTCACACTGCAAGGCTGACCCTGTAAGAGAGAAACTATAATTAAAAAAATAAAGCAAACACTAACCATGCCAGGGCAGAAGTGTGCTCATGGCAACAAAAGTGCAAACGTTTTTCTCATTTACATTAGCAAAGGCCTAAAATACATAGCAGGACCTGGCAAAAGCTACGCTCTGGACTACCTTCAGTTGAAAATTACCAATAATTACCATCCGCATTTTGTAATTTTCATCAATTTACTTCACAAAGCTTTTCTCATGAAAGAGCCTCTTTAATACAAATAGCTGGCTGAAGCTGTCTGCAAGGATTTATGGTTTCAGCAAACAATCTGCAGTCCTTTTGGAAGCGATGTAAAGCACAGGAGGGCATGTTGATTTTGTACATGACACAAAATGAAGCACATCCATATAAAACTGCGAGATACCAAGAGTGGATGTCAAATGTCAAGGTGAGGGTGAGTCATCCCTCAGGCTAGAATTCTCTTTTCCCTGGTATGTATTTCCTGTGAGAGCGAGCACCTGACGCGGTCCGATCTGACAGGCCGGCAGGAAAATGTGTGGACGGACATTATGGGCAACAAAAGGACTCATGAATGACAGCAGGTTGCGTCCAAGACAAATCAAAGTGTTTTATTTAAAGAGGTTTTAATGCTCTTAGCATTTACACTGAAGAATTTAATTGTTTCTGGACCAAATTTGAAGGTTTTGGGAGAGGTAAAATAAAAGACTAAGACGGGTCAACTAATGTGTTTTCCAGTGTGAAATACTTTCTTTTCTATGCTTGATTTCCCCTGTGAATCTTAAGGGACTGGGCCATACACCATAAAGTGTGCTAGAGGGGAAAGTTACTTCTTTAAACCAACTGTGGAGTAAGAGAGACCTTCGCTCATTCGAAATAGTATACTACACGTGGGTGAACATGTTTTGAGAGCTTCTCCGTGGCACAGAAAAGCTCTTTGAAATACAGTTGCAATAATAAAAGAGGTAGTCCAGAGTTTTACACAGGGCTGTAAATTAGACACAGGGCGCTGTATCAATCCACGATAAACCCTCTCCAACCTATTCAGAACTATTGAGGATATTGTTTTAACACATTCTCTCTACCCAGCTGCCTGTAGATCATGAAACAGAACATTACCGTGCACACTGAATCGGGGAGATTGACAAGCTCTCACACTGTAATGTTTCCTCAGGGGTCAGGCAGGTAAGTATCGGCCGCCCTCCCAGACTGGCTGAGACCAAGGCCAGACTGAACAATGAGGCTGCCTGTGTTGTGTTTCCATGTCTGAGATTAAGAACAAATACAATGCTGGTGCAGTTACGTGGCCTTTGGTAATTAAGCTCTTTAAAAGTCCAAAAATACATTATGGAGTAGTGTTGCAATTCTTAACTGGTACATTAATAAGGGCAAACACAGAGACAGATTAAAAAGGGTGGTATGTCATGCATTTGCACACGCACTCACGCCCACACACACACACACTGGATTTTCAAATATAGACACACACACAAAAAAGAGGGCATGTCCAGTTTTTGTCGTGGCTCAAACTACAAAAAGCATTCAGCTTAACGACTTTTGTAAATTGGACATAACTCTTTCGGAACACCCAATGTTCAGTCCAGCTACCAATTATGGCTAGTGTTGAACCACATACACTGTAACAGCAGATCAAGCTAAAGTACACCATTTAATGAACATGGGAAAAAAATATCTGGCTGCAATGGCATAACCACTTCATAATTTATATCGCAGTTGTTATTTAGGAGGGGAAAAAGGATTTAAACTGACTGCGGCCACTAAAAAGATTTCTCATGTGAAAGTCTTTCAACATGAAACATGATTGAATTAGAGAACGAGATAGCAATGTTTTCCCCAAAATGCTGAAACACATGATCGTCTGTGACTTGATCTCAACATGAAATCGCTACATCACTGTCAGGGACAAACATAAATCGTCTCTGGAGCGGAGCATGGAAACAGCCTGATAGGCTCAAATGTTAGACAAAACAATGCTTGTTTCTTTTTGGAAGAGCACGACACAACTGCAGTGATGAAGAGAGCTGGCGGATGTTGTTTTACAGAGTTGAGGGGGGAAAAAAAAAACATTGTTCTCTTATAGCTTTGAACAGCTCTGACCCCAATCTTTGGTCTGAACCATATAGCTGTTGCATTCTACCCTGATGTCCAGGAACAGCCCTTAGCAACAGTTACCCCCAGCTACAGCCCTTTGACTTGTGCTGTAATGGCATCTAGGGTCTACCGGAGAAATGGCACTGCGCACACACTGAGCTGTTTGCTTTTCTGAATTCCCATGATGGCTAGAAAGTGGAGTCATGTTTCCGCCACCGAATAAAACCCACTTTGTTTCTGCTCCGTCGGTCAAAGGCTCTGAAAATAGGCACAGCTTTTCAAAGTTTATTACCCAGTGTTTTTTTCACACATTGCTAAAACAAGGGGATTGGGAGGCCAAATCACATTTTCCTCAATGTCATTTTGCCAAAGTTAGATTCAAACGCACCAAACAAATTAACTGCTAAATGATCTCAAAAATAATCTGAAGTAAGCAGTCATAAATCCAGCTTCAACAGCACACTCACCTGGACCACCTCTCTCTCGTGCATGGTGATGCAATTGTCGGGGTCCTTGGATAGCTGGTACAGGGCCATCGTGGTGCTCCTGTGGACTGCCTCGTCTTTTGATCTGAGGTAACGCACCAGCGGGGCCACGGCCGCTGCATCGCCGAAGGACGCCCTGTTGCTGCCCCACATGCAGCAGTGGCCGATGGCATCAGCCAGGTGGCGACGGAGCCTGTCATCAGTCTGTGGAGAGGAGAACAGGATGCTATTGGTCTCCAGAGACCTGTCTTTACAATGTAGAGAACAACGAGCTCTGCCACAGCTCTGCAAGAGACTCCTGGCAAAACCTCACTATGTTCTTCTCATTAGCTGAGTTTATGCTGCACTGACGAAGTAAAGGCCAACTATTGTAAAGACAGTTATTTGTATATTGACAGTAAGTGCAGTGTTGTTGAATAGTAAAACCTTCTTGTTTGTCTCCAGCAGTGTACTTACCGTGTTAGTCAGCTTGGCCAGCAGCGGGACTACCCCGTGATCTGTGAGGACTGCCAGATTCTCCTTGTCTTTGGCTATTTTGGCGATGGCGGCGCAAATGCTCGCCAGCACCTCGTTGTTTGTTGACTTCAGCAAATTAACAATCAGCTCCAACCCGCCGACGAGGGAGCGCACCATTTCCCCTGCATCCTATAGGGAAAGAGTGTGTTATTAGCCGGTGGTGCTCTGTGAAAATGAACGAGGAGGATGATGAAGAGGGAGGAGGGATAATGACTGAGGAAAGAGAAGACATTTGAGTATTGCAGACAAAACAAGGACACTAAATAAGTACAAACAAAGTATTTACATCAGGCAACAATCAAAGGCCCATCAGTGCAAACCGACCAGCAGGGCTATCTTTATCTGTGTGGAACAGATGCTTTCAGAAATAACAGCACCCTCTCCTACAGTAGAACTGTGGTGTGGATGTGGGTGAACAAGCAATAAGTTTGACATCTTTGTCAACCTCTCCTCCTGCCACCCCAACGTGTCATAATGAAGATGCCACATAGAATTTAGAGCTTAGAGGTGACATTTAAAATGTTTGTCTCGGGCTGACACACAGTGTAGACTCACGGCTTCATGGTTTGAGCTCATGGCACCAGCTGGTACCACAGGCCTCTCAGCCACTTATGGGGCAATGCCTACCAAACCAACAGGCTGGTAGGGAGCCTTGGAGAACCACAGCGGAAGAGCTGGCAGAAACACTGGCTTCAGTAGGCTTGGCACATCAGGCCGCTGTTTAAAATCACAACTCACCGTATCGCCAGCCACGGGAGAATACATCAAGGTGGCCGAGTCTGTAATGTTCAGGGCTTTGAAAATAGAACAGGAATTTTTCCCAACAGCATACAATTATGGACGACTAGATGCGAATCACAAAGCGCACTTAATTGGAGTCCACTTCAACATCAATCTAAACGTCTGTAGCTGATGTATGGCAAAACACTCTGGAATAAAGCAATCAAAGCGTTTATGATGTGCACTCTATGGTTCAATCTTTAAATGAAGGGATTTCATCATGTTGAGTGCTAACGAATAGCAGTGGAAGAGCTACTTTGGGAGAGCTGGATGGACTGTTGTGTTCTCTTTAACAGAGAACTCACAGCTGAGTTCAGGCCAGGGTGCGGTGTATGGGCCCTGTGATGCCGTGCCAGTGGATGAGCCATGTGTGCTGTGCAGGGTAGGGAGGGGGGTGCCGGGGCCAGGAGCTGACCCCCCTGACACACAGGAAGCCCTTCCTCAGGAATACTGATGACGGCTGGCCGGGAGTCCCTGTGACAGAGGAAGCTCTCTCAAGCCACCAGCTGCGATAGACTAGCCAGAATCTCTTTCATGGACTGGACGGGCCCCCAGATCTGAAAACCGCAACATTATGAGGCTACACACGGAAAGGCCTTTTTCGCTATCCTCTCCCTCTCCCCTCCTCTTACCCAGGATGAAATGAAATAGAAAACACATTATCTGCTGTGCGTGATCTCAAGCTGAGGGGAGCAAGCCAAGCTGAAAATGGCAGAAGCGTGCCCCGACCCGTTCTCTGGAGCAATCAGGCTTCTATAACATATGATGTTTATAATGTAAAGGAAAATAAATCAAGCATCTAAATGTGCCCCTGCATCCAGGCAAATTAATGATACACCCCATTACGTGTGACTGCGAGGGTTCTACTTCCTTGATTGGAGAAAACAGATCATTGAATGATTCTTTTTAGTACTTGTATGGTAAGTGAGTTTAAGTTGCGGACTCGTGGGCACTGAGCACAGCGTCAGTCTGTGCCTGTGGAGGGGCAGCAGCACTCGATGAAGCATCCAGCAGATGCATTTATACCGCGGCTCTCTCATAAATCCACTATGGAACTGCTAACACAAACCACATGGGATTTTTATCTAAATAACGACTGCACCGAAGCAGCTGTATCAGGTTCCTCAAGACGATGGGCCGAGAGCGCTATTTAGCTCTTGTCGTTGCCCCCGTCCCAGAAAAATCACCCCAAAAGCATGTTCATGAATTTCCCCCAAAATTGGCACACTGACGTCCAGACAAACATTGTCAAACTTTGTTAGCGCTCAATAGTGGGTCCACAGTCCCCCTCTCCCTCCATATGGTTGCCATGCATCATTTTCGCTCCACTTCTGGGCCAGAGAAAATTCCAACCAGAAAAAAAAAAAAGTTTCACCCCCAAGACACCTGTCTGGGCCCAATATATCTGTTTAAACTTAACCAGATTGTCCCACTGACAAGCTGTTTACCTTAATCACAGCGATAATCTAATAGAACAACATTACGTCTGTAGTTGGAAATGATACAAACGCTCAGGGGATCAAAGAACCGTTAATGTGCAACTGAAATTAGAGTTGACTGACAACACTGCTGTGTTAGACTATGCTAAAGGGCTGTGAAATGGCAGAAAGGCACTCATAACGTTTTACAGCAGTATTCCACTGATGAAGCATTGGATTCCGATGAAATTGTCTGATGCAGTTTAAAACATTAATGGAGGTTGTGAACTATTCAATACAAACAAGTATTGTGTCATGTAAAATGCAACTTTATCATGATGTGTTTGTGTAGTTTTTGTTTTTAAAATACTGATATGGGATCAGTACACAGTATCAGCTTAAATGCTAGTTCATTATTGGAATCAGGAAGGACAAAATGGTATCGGAACATCTCTGGATGCCCGCAGCATCTATCTTCCAGCATAGATGAGGAGCAGGCGAAAGGACCTAGTAAGCTAACTTCTTCCTAACGCCACATCCCCCATATTGTTTTCATTTTAAAACTTATATTCTTCAGTCCCAACTGACTCAATATGAATCACTTGAAAACATTTTCAGACTTCACACACAGCTCCCACACTTTATAAATATATTATACTTATATATAATTTCCTATAATGCAATATTACTCCCTAGGACCTACAAACAGACATTGATGTGTAAAACTGGTTCTCTTTAAAGAAAATGTGTTGCCCATTGTTATAAATTCTACAAGGTACCATATTAAATACTAAGGCATTTGTGTTTTCATTCGAGAAGTGGGTTCACAGAGACTGTTTGGTGTGTGGATTGTGCATCTCTGTAACTAGTAGCATGTTGAGGGAAGATTTTCAGCTGGGAAATCAGAAGCCATGCCACAGGATATTACTCAGTCTTTCTCCCTGCCTGCTTCCCAATTCACCAATCACAGAGTGCCAAGGAGGCTCCTCTGCTTCATATTAGCCTGAGGTTCATGTAAGCCCCCTCTGACACAGCTCTGCCCTTGCTAACCTCCCAACGGCAGCAGGTTGGAGGGAGAGCTTAGGAGACAAGCATGGTGATATAAGCAGGCTTCTGTTTTTTGAGTGGGATAATTCTGAAACGACACGAACTCTGCAGACCTCTTTGATTTAGAGGCATCTTTGTGCCTTTGGTGAGCTTCACTCTGCACAGACAGAGCACAAAACAAATTTCTTTGCTGTACTGTACCTTGGCATTTTGAATGCATGGACAGAGGGCCCAGGCAGCACTTGACTGAACATCTGCACTGGGATTTTTCAATAAAGACCACACCAGGCGGACACCATCAAGCTGGTCGATGATTCTGAAGGGAGAGAGAGAGAGAAAAATGAGTGTGAGAAGGGAGGAAAATAGAGAAAACAGAACAAACAAGAGAGAAGAATCCTTTTCTGCTTGAAAAGGGAGTAACTCATTTGATTGTGTCTGTTTCTCAGAGCTCTGGTTGCGTTAGTCTGGTCCAGCAGCAGGATCAAAGCATCGATCAATTACAGCATTGGCTTTTCATCACAACTTGCCTTCAGTTCATCTCTGTTCCTCTGCAGGCCTGAAACCCACCCACTGTCTGCTCTCTCAAATCACTCTCCGTGGACGAGCTCAGCATTGCCAGGGCCAAAGGTTAACGCACAAACATCTGTGTATAGTGCTTCATACATGGATTTATAAATAGAAACTGAGACAAACTTACACTTTATGTCGGTGGCCTGTTTTTCAACCGGAGCCAAAAAGAGGACCTCTTTCCAAATCAAATAGAGCCAGAGACAGGTCGCTCTATATTTCATTGGGTCTGAGTGAAGTTTACTTAGGCATGAACTGTATTTCATGTCGTATACATGACTGTAGTCAAAACTGCAGTCGGGGTCTGGGAACCCAAAGAATTACACCACAGTGCACCCGTTGTCTGGTATAAATAACATGTAACGTGTTCCCCATGTGTGCTTCCACCAACAAGGCCGACATTGAATGCTGTCATAATTACTTAAACACTCCCTAATCACAGTATCTCCGTGACTGGCAACGAGCGAACACTCATCAGGGACGTCCCCTGCGCCATATGTCTTCCCTTTGCACATAAATCAGTCTACAGGGATCATAACATCAGATTCCCGTCTACAGGGCCTCTTAAATCCGGACCAAAAAACAAAAGTGAGGCGTCATATCATCTGCCAAAACAGCTTCGTCTTCCCATGAAGCAGGTATGAAACAGATTAGCAATGAAGTTGCAGCTGACAGTGATGGATTAGAGGAGAAGACCACAAACCCTCGAGGCATTAAACAACGTGTGTTCACTCTTGTAGCTAAACAGGATTCATTGGAGGAAGTGCTATGTCATTAACCGCACACTGCCTACTGGTTGGGAATGAAAACAAACATGGGAGTATTTCATGGAAAACTTGAAAGTGATCGCTGTTTGTTTTGGGCTTCCAGTAGTTATGGATGACCTGCATCTGAATGATGATGAGAGAATGATTGCGTTGATCAACAGAAGGTGATATTAGAGGGGAAAAAATGCTTCTGTTTGTAAAATGAAGTCATGTTAACTGACAAGAATGTCGAAGCTGACTGTGCGGTATCATGCATACATCACCATCATATGAGTTAGCTAACCAAACGCCATAAAATTCTGGGAATCACAAAAAGACAGTGTTGGGTTGGAACAGGAAACAATCAAATGTGAGGTATGTTAATTGCTCAGCAAACTGCTGTACATATACATGTCTCAAAATAACCCAACACCACAAAACATACAGCACATACAAGCAGCCATTGATATAAGAACTTCCTATTTACAACTTAGTGTGAAGGCTGAAAAATGACACAGCCTGGCCTAAATATACATAACGTGAGAAAACACGGAGAACATGATGAACCAACATAAAACATGTCTCCACTTGTGTGAAGTTCGCCACAGTTAGTGGCTTTATTTTGACATGCTTCACTTTTTATTGAACCCCTTGGGTTTTTCCTCCAAACAAATGTAATAGGCTTGTATGGTAGCATTAACAGCTAAATAACAATGCAAACTCAGACATTAAGTTGTATTTGTGTCCAGTGCTAATTAAGAAGGATCTTGTAGTCCATAACAGCCTTGTAAAAGCAATGAGACACAGATGGAAGCTCCACAATGTTCTGTAATATCGAGGGTGCGTTTAAATGAACACAGAACAAAGACTGCTCTGGACTGTGGCTCACTGCGTTTTCCCAGCCATGTTGTCTTGGACAGGGTAGGGCAGAGGTATGCGTGTCTGACCAGTGAAAGTCCTGACGGTGACCACAAAGCTATAGTAAAGCACTGGGAATTACACCACAACCATATTTAACACAGCAGGTACAATAAACAAAGCTTTTAAAATCGTTCATTAAGCCGGGGATGAAAGAGAAAAGTACCTGCAGACTTACAAATTAAAGGAACATAGATTTCTCTAAGCACTGGCCTATGGCAGGTTAATGATACTGTGTTTGGGTCCTGGAATTGGTGTTATTCCCTTGTCAAAACATAT
Organism: Chelidonichthys spinosus; assembly: GCA_029853015.1. Classification (NCBI taxonomy): domain Eukaryota; kingdom Metazoa; phylum Chordata; class Actinopteri; order Perciformes; family Triglidae; genus Chelidonichthys; species Chelidonichthys spinosus. The sequence goes on from CM056837.1 coordinate 9,657,812, forward strand.
GACGTAAGTACACGGCCAAGAATATGTTATGGAGGTAATTCAGTAATGACGGTGAGCGAGCCACTAATGACGTTTTACAAGACAGCTCACTTTGGGCTGTTTGCCTTGTGTAAACTGCACTCTAAATGTGAAACACCATGTAAGCTGGTTGGATGTGCAGGAAGAGATGTAGACTTACGCCATGTTGTCCATATCTGTAGCACAGGCACCCACCGCCTTGGTTACATTCACAAGCAGTGCCTGTTAAAATGACACAAAACAAAGTAGACGCATGAATCAATATACCGTAGGAGACACGGTTTTAAGATGAGCTGAGCTTTAATGAAGCAATAGAAAAAGATCAACATGCCTGGTTTGTTCCAGTGAGCAGCTTAATTAGCGACTTGATGCCTCCACACTTGCGGATCGTGTTTTTGTTAGCAGGTATCAAGGCGAATTCTCCCAGGGCCCCTACTACATTTACCAGAACCTCTTCAGGCTGATCAGTCAGCAGGCCAACCAGGGTCTCCAGAGCTTTGTACTCCTGAAACCTTTCAAGGGTGGAGAAGAGGGGGCAGGTGTTATAGTGACTAATCTCTTTTGTTATTACTTCAAATGATAGAAATTAATGAACAAGGAAGAAGGCAATATGTGTTATAGGCATAGCAGTGCTTATGAATGGCTGCATATATGGGGGAAATGGCTGCACAATTGCATAGCAATCCAACCAGCGCTGTGAAAAGTCAGGGGATTGCCTGTTCTGTACCAAATTTAGAGAAACTTTGAACAAAATGCTAGATGAAAAGCCGGAGGGATCATCAAAGTCATTATGATTCATCCTCTGGGGACCATACACGTCTGTAAAACTTCTATGGCAATCCAATGATTGTTGAGATATTTCAGTACAGACTGACCAAGAGACCAATACTGCCATCACTTGAGCCACTAGGCTAAAATGCTATTGGCTGTAGCAGCTACAGTGCCCTCAGGCCACACGGGTATAGATTGCTTAATGTAACCCAGCAGGACAGGCACTTTTCCCACGGCTGCTCACAGTTGTCCCTTGTACGTACTTTTCATAGCCAAAGCTTTGCTGCGGCTTGGAAACTTTCCCTCCCTCTTTTATTGTGATTTTTCCTTGTTTGCCAGTGCTATAGAGTGGTAAACTACAGTAAACATTTAAAAGGGATATAATGCGGTTGCAAAAAACCTCAACAAACCTCTGATGTACGGTTAAGTTCAACGACTGTTTTTATTCACAGTTACGGTTGCTGGCATCATGGTCCGTAAGCTATTGTAGATGGCCAAGGTCATTTGGCTTTGGTCAGGGTCCACGGACACACAGCCTATTCTTGCAAGTGAAAACACTGCTAATGAAAAGAGGAGCTGCCAAAGTTAACTTCATTGAAATTCGCCCTCAAGAAAAAACACTGTTTTTTCCTATATGCCATCACCGAAGTGTCATCTGCAGTTGCCTACAGTTGAATTATCTTGTAATCACAGACATAACATTTTGATAGATGAACGCTATGTCGTGCCTATTTTTGTGAAGCCGATCCCAGCCGAAGTAATTACGTGATGGCAAGAATAACACGACAAAAGGCTGCCCGAAGCAGCTTCCACTGCAAACGCTGGCTCCACACAGCTTATTAGGGCCTGTCAGAAGACACAGGAACCACAGAGGGGCTTCTGTGTGGCAGATTTGATGATTGATTGTCTGCCTTCCCCTTTTCTCATTCTTCTCCGCTCGTCAACTAAGTGCCGAAAGCTCAAATGCTGCCTTTTATAACAACTGGTGTTTTAAGGAGGGCCTGAGTAAAAGCAAGACATTTCAGGGACCCAGTGATGCTTAGCAAAGACCACGCAGAGCTGCTCGTTCAACCTGCAATTGGACAGTGAGATTGATCCGTTTCATTTGAAAGGAAACATCCGAGCAGTGAATAACTTGGGCAGAGCATAGAACTGTTGTGAGGTAAGGAGAAGTATCATTTGGAGGGGCAATTATGGTGTGCTCATCATAGGTCTGGAGCAGAGGTAAGATGGTGGGGTAGTCAGTAATTGGAAGCGAACCCCACAATTGTGACCCCAAACATTACTGCGCTGGCAAATACAGCCAGAGACTTGGCAGTGGTGACTTTCCATTGCAAAGTTATTCCCTCACTCTTTTGTTAAGGATTTTTTACAGCATTTTGTGTGTCCATAACACCTCTGCAGACAGCTCAAGGGACCGCATATCGATGCGAGCATAAATCTGCACAAAATAATGTTTTTGCCTTTCCAACAGGACTTTTTACAAATGCATTTTCGTAGTACAAATGAGCTTGGCCCAGGTATAGCCCTCTCTTTAATACTGGAAGTCCTACAAAAAACACGCGCTTATGTGGTCTTTAAACAAACACACTTAAGTTATGAATGTAATTATATTTCGGGGCATCAATCATCTCTCATTTTGATGCATCATTAATCAGGAAAATGGCTAACACATGCTGCTACTTGTCTTGAGTGGAGGTCCCCGGACCTCTATATTGTACAGACCACGCAAATCATCACATAAAAGAAAAAAATCATGTTGTTTGCAATGAGTCACAAGGTCTGTTTCATTTGACCTGGTACTTAATGAAAGAAAAGGGGGGAAAATACATCTCTTCCTCTCACTATTGCTGTAGCAAAATATATTCCAAAATGATTTTCATTTAAGTACACCACTCAGCCTATGATTGATTCTGAAATGAGCGCATGGCCCTGAAACCCTGTTACCATTAGCAGCTGACAGTAATGACTCGGTCACTTCATTCCAAGCTTTTGCCTGACCTAGACATTTTAAGTGATTCAAATAAGCCTGAGAGTATAAAAAAAAAACAGATCCACTTACACATTCAAGTGTGCATTAAAAACATTTGCCGCGCATCATGATGGTTTCCTCCTGAGGAGGTGGCCACCTTCATTCTCACCAAACAGCCCACATCGTTGAAAAATCAAAATAAAACATAAAAGACACCCGATTGAAACCACAAAATGACTACTCTATTCCTATTACGGCACCTTTTTTGTGACATGATAAATTTCAAGTGATAGTTTTTGCAAATGAAGTGTCACTAAATGTGATTTCCATGTGACTAATGGCATCATTATAATTATTTATTTTACTGTATTTATCAGTAGCAAATTAAGTATTTTACATAGCAATAGTGTGAGAAGTCATTACGTATGGCAGAGTGCCTGTACTGGCAGCAAGTGTATTAAACTGCCACATTAATCATGGCAGTCGAGTTCGTTTTGTCATCATGCCAAGCTGCAGTCAATAGGGTTCCCAATCTGTGCCAATGTCTTGTTTTGTTAAGAACATAATATTTATTTAAAAGCTTGATTTTGTACCATCTTAGTAGAGTAAAAGCCATGCCACAATCTCTAATCATTCAATGATAGTAATCATTTAAGCTCACATTGGATTTTTTCTGGCTCTCAGTCAAAACAAAAGACAGCGTTTGGTGACGACGTGCGTAGCATTGGATAATGGGAGTTTTTGACTTTACCACCAAAGCCGTCACTGCAGCTTTTCTAGGTTAGGATTACTTCTGTGGTCCTAGTTCAAGAGTCAAATTATCCACAGAAAACACTATAGCTAACTACACAACTCAACCAAATGTATTAGATATAGTTGTTTTTAGATATTTAAATGCCTTTAAATAATTGAAATTCCCCTAAATGATTTTCTTTGATGGTGTGAGTTAAATAGACAGTGATCTAATCTGATACGTCTTGCTTCAAAGGAATGTTATTGTCCTGCTTCTGCTCCTGTAAAGGAATCCTCTCTTAACTCGATGTGACAGCAGACACTCAGTTCCAGTTGGGAGGATTCAGACTTTAAATGTAGGAAATCATTCTGTCAGTTATGATGTATGATGTGAAGAAAGATCCTTGCGAGTGCTATTGCTCCTTTTTCTTGTTATTTTTAGAATTCCATTCCGTCACCTCAGCGAATAGCCTGAAACTTCAAAAATATTCCTTATCATAAAGATTATTAAAAGAAAGTGTCCTATCAGTTTCTTGGGTACACGACAGAGAATAAGATTTGTATTGATCAATATTTTACCAAGGTATTAAATGACTGCATGTGGGTTTTATATTATGTTCGCTGCCTCACACTGAATAAGAAAATAAATGCAGTTAAATCATTCTTTCACTAGTGGAAATGTACGGGGCTGCCAGGACACGGTCTCCAGGCATTATTTATTTTAGAGGGAAAAATACTGACTTAAACATCACCTGACACTGAAGTACAAGTCAAAAACCATTCCAGAAATGTCACTGCTGAACGAACCAGTCTAAATGAGACTTAAATAAACCTCTGCCTTACATGACAAATGATTAAAGGCTGTCAGCCATCGTCTTCTGACATTAGAAAAATCACCATCACACGGCTGATTCTTTCAGCATGCCTACGTTACGTTCAGTACTAACGGGCCTCAGCTCACACATCACTTATGTCTATAAAATCAGCACGTTGACTTGAGCCTTTGCTAATGGTGAAAAAGACTGAATTCGAGCAGCAAACGCTCACATAAAAGATCAGAGCTGATAGAATCCGTACGAAAACTTTACATTATACGCAAGTAATCACTTTTATCAGACACAATGGTAAAGAAAAGGGAGATATGACCACAGCCTACAGTATGAGTGGAAAAAGTGACAAAGCTGGTCGTGAACCAATAAGAGCCCCCCATAAAAGTAACATATGTGCTGATGGCATGACGACCATAATGCATGCAGCGTCAGTTGAACCTCTTACTGGTGTTCTGTTTCACATACTGCAAGGACTCTTAGGAGAACTTAGGAAACACATTTTCCAAAGGTTATAGGAACATGTGGGTGAATTGCCTAATTGCTATCAACCCCCTATACACTGTGGTCCATTAGATTGTTGTTACCATGGACAACATGATTTATCAAAGCCGTACTAATTACAAAGACATAGTCATGCACCTCAAATGATATCGCAATGATGCGTTTGTGTATCTCTGGTATGTTAAGTGTGTGCATTAGTAAGTGTGTGTGTGTGTGTGAGTTTGTGTGTGTTAATGAGATGTAATAAGGTGAGACCTTGAGTCCCCGCATACTTAGCCACATTCTCCATACTGATGGAACACTTCCAGATGGCTCCGGTGGCCGCGGCCAGAAGCTGCTTGTTGCCCGCCTTACTCAACAGTGAAACCAGCGGCTGCAGACCTTCGTACTCTCGCACCAGGTCACGAGTTTGTTTGTCCTCCGCACACTGCAAAGCAAAAAAAAAGGGGTTAAGTTCTACATTACACTCTTCTGGAGACAAGGTCTAAGAAAAACTATTACTATTACTTACTCTGTGTCTTTTTCTATGGAAGCAAATTTAAAAAAAATAGTCTGATCTAAATTGTTTTTTTTCCTGTGTTTGTGACTGGAGGTGAAACATAAAGTTTTGGCAGGATACTCTTTCTAAGATCCTTATTTCTTTTTCATCTGTGAAACAGGTGGGAAAACAGGAAGTGTGCCACGACATGATGTTCTTAATACCACTAAAAACATTCACCTATTATTAACATAAGAGAAAATGATCCTGGGAAACTTTTCCTACCCGCACCTGTTTCACAGATGATGTTTTTTTGAGAAACTTAGAAAGATCATCCTGGCAAAACCTTTATTCGCCCGTTGGTAAGTCATAACCAAAGACGATAAAACACTTCAGATCAGACTTAGAAATATGGATCACCATCATTTCTTTCCCGCTTGCCTCTCAAGGCTCCTGACCTTTTCTCTAACTCTGTTTATGTTTTCATAGATTATGCACACAACAAATGTGAAAAACATTACCTTGAAGATTGCACTGGCACAATGCATCTGTAACTCATCGTTGTCACTGCTTAGGTTTGTGACTAAATCCGTGATCATGCCCTCAGTCTGAATGGCAATCCTGTAGCTTTCCTATCATGAAACAACAATAAACAGACCACATGAACAACACGGACTAATCTGTCATTGGGTCACATATGTACTGGTATTTTATATCTTTCATTTTGCATACGTTTGATAGTTTAAAGGATATTTCTGGCACTGTACTATAATTCTGTCATAGCTTATATTTATAAATGTATTGTATTTTAATGTCTCATATGATCAGATATGGATATATGAGACTTGTATGTTTCATTACACAGACCATGACTTGTGCCACATGTTACAATTTACACTATGTGCCCCCTCTCACCTCTGAGGCACACTCCTGCAGGGTGCCCACCACAGGAATGAGCATGTTCTCATGTGGAGATTTGAGCAGGCGTCCCAGCAGAGGGATACCTCCGGCCTTACGGATGGCCTTCTTGTTCTTGGTACTCTTGCTGCAGCTCCACAGTGCCAGAGCCCCACAGCGAGCCACTTCTACATCCTTCTTCTCGTTTGCAGTCAGGCTGGCTAAATTAGGAGCACAGTCCAGCAGCTTTACCTGAGCAGAGAGACAAGGGACCCGGACTTATATGTGGATAAACACAAACATTAAAAAAAAAAATGTGGGCAAACAAGCAGCCAGACCACACGTGTTAAAGCAGAAAACTTCCATAAACACATTTACACAAACTCAGTGAACTTGACATAAATTCAAGGACTCTGAAAAGTTTGCTTGCAGGACTGGAGTGATAATGTATGGTTCCAGATGGGAATAGCAAGTTGTTGGCTGTGATCAAGGGTGTAATTAAAATTCTATTACTACTGGGTCTGCAAGGATGAAAAAGCCAGAGATGCTAGGAGTGGAAAACTGTCAGGATGGATGTTGATGTTAGGACTGAGAAGCCCAGTGTGACGGTTTATGGCCATCATTCAGTGTTCTAATCTATAGTTCCTGGCCAGTGAGACAGAGCAGGCAAAGCTATTACACACAGCACAGTTCAAAGGTGGTCTCATAGCATAGCGTGAAATTAATCTGCCTCCGTGAGTGACTTGCACATGAGAACATCCGATTTGGGGCTGAGGAAAATATACAAGGCATGGAGGCTTTAATCACAGGTCTCTCTGTCAACAAACATGAATGCAGGTCAGAGGATGTAGGGGACATTCTATCTGTTTCACCACAGCACACACGCTGCTATTTTCAAAGGCGGAGAAAAAGAATGGATGGGCCAATAAGAGTAAATAAAAGTTGTGTAGAGCATGGAAAGGGAATGAATGGGTGATTGATTTGCTCTTCACATTGGGATTACAGTCTTTTTAAGTGTTTTTTTTTTTTTTTTTTTACAAAAACCTGACTTTAAATTGGTCTGTGCTTGTGCTCACCAGTTTTTTAATACCGTCATATTGCCTGACGGTTCTTCTTGCTCTGCGGGACCTGGCCACGTTAGCAACGGTCTCAGCAGCTAAGGCCTTGAGGTCCTTGTCTGGTGAGTCCAGATTCTTCACAATGCTCTGCAGGCCTCCCATGTCAACAATGGCTCGACGGATTTGCACATTGTCACTAATCTTTCTCAGGATTTTCAAAGATCCAATCTAAAAAAAAAACACACACACATAGACAAACACAGAGTAAGGTATTTTAAAAATATTTATGGAAAAGAAATGTTGTGTCTATGCCAACATGATGTCGCCATCTGTGCTAAGAGTATACAGCGATATCTAGTAGCCAAACATTCACCCACATTTAGACTAAAAATAGACAGGACAAAAAGCCGTAATAAAAGCAGGTTTAAAAAGCACCCACAAGTCATTAGGCACACTGGGGAATAATTGCTACCCTGTGTCTTTAAAGGCATGCTCTCTACCCAGCACTAGTGTTTCTGTAACTAAAACACAGGCTGGCACACACGGCCGGCTCTGTTCATGCCTGCAGGCCATCCAGGTCCAGCTTTGGCACAGCTACTTACTTTGCATTTGACTTCATCTGTATCCAGCAAGTTAATGAGGACTTCAAGGCCACCTACGTCCCGGATGGCCAGTTGGCACGTCTCCTGCATCAAATTAAAGTCCATCATGGCGCATAGAGTGAGCACAGTGGCTGTCTGGTCGCCTCCCTGAAACAATAATTGCCAAACATGAATGAATGAAAAAGGGAGACAAAGGGGAAGAGAGGAGGAGAACATTTTACATTAAGCAGACATTTGGAAAAGGCAGGAGGATACAAAACGTCCCTCCATCCCCCCACCATCCCTCTCCCACTGTTGTTTCTCCCCATAATACCACTCCTGCTGGGGTTGTTTTGTTTATACCACATCCTGGTAAGTGTTTAGCTTTGTGGCGGAAAACACTGATGGAAAGAAATAATTTGCTAACAGAGCACTGAGCTCTGACAACAGCCCAGAAACCATTTTCATTGCCCTGCGCTGAAAAAGAAACACGTTTTGGGTTGAAACCCTGAATCTAATGATTAATTAGCATTTCAAAAGCATAATATGTTTTGACGGTTGCTATATACACACATCTCATGTTAGACCTTCAATCCACGATAAGCAACTTAATAGCTGCAACACTAGTAAGTCAACAAGTGCTTTGAGGAGGGCGAGGGGCAAAACTGATTAGGTTTTATTGCCACTTAACTACAATATGTTCACTAATGGAAAAAACAGAGATTTAAAATTGTGCATACGTGGTCAAAGCCTAACATGTGGAAGAACCTCACTCCATTTTACTGTTTTCTCCTAAATTTAGTGTCCAAATACTTGTTTTGCCTTCTTTCAGATTCCCCTCACAATAAATAGACATAATGTCCAGCTGTGGATGAATGTTAACAGCATTATGGCACTTAAAATACCAGTCTTTGGGTTGATGCTTTGAGATCTCCCAGGCAGGCAGCAGTGGTGATTTTTTTTTCCATATTTAGTCTGTATCATGTGCAGTTGCATAACAATCTTTGTTGTCATGCAATGGTTTTGATCATGAGAAGGGGGGAAAATCAGTAGTCAGATAAAACAGAAGCTCATGGCAAGTAAATGCAACAGTTAGCTGCTGTAATACTAGTCCTGCTACATTGCTTTCATATGTGACACTGAAACATCCAGTCCAAAATCTCCTGGCAAGTGAACAATCAAATATTGTTATTTTTTGCAGTGGTTTTCATGTGCCACAGATAGAATTCTCATCTTGTGGATTCAAGGCCGCCTCTACTGTTCCCAGCTTCATGAGTCTATATTAGTTGCACACTTCGCAAACAATCTGAGACGTCAGGGCGACCTTAAATAGATTATTTCAACCAAACATAAGAACGTAACATGTCCCGCTATCAGGCATGTGAGTAGAAAATAGCTCAGCATATAGAAGGCTGGGGCAGTAATCTGTTTCATGCAGCTGTTGGAGGGGCCAGATCATCAGCGTAGACCTATCCCAGAGTCTCAAGTGGTGTTTGATCATATCTCCCTCGCAAACCAGTCCTCTGACACAGCAGGATAACGGCCACATGTGTTCTCCATATCATGATGCTAGCCTAAATGTGAACCATTTGCCCATTAATAGCAGTGGATCTACGGCTTCCTTTGTCTCCTTCATTCTTACTCTTCAAAGGATTCGGCAGGCGAGGTTCGTACCTTGTAAAAACAACCCCCCCCAAAAAGCTATGTTTCGGAGTGATAGCTGGGAGAACAGAAAACAGATCATGCGCTTTCATTTTTGTTAGCTTTGGTCTTGAAGTATTGTCGACATTCTTTAAAACATTGACAACATCTGACAATCTTTTATGGTGGAAGATCTTTGACTCTCTGAGTACGATGGGGCAGATGCTCAAAGTGGAACCAATTCAACCACCATTCGACCTCTGGAAAATAAATAGTAGGCTTCGAATAGTAGTTTAATATCTGTGAAATTTGGCATCACTTCCTGTGTCCACTAATGTGTCACTAGAGAACATGCGTCAAACATGCATTGTATTGCTGTAGATCAAGCATAGACCACGCTGTATATTTCAGGTAAATCTCATGATGTTTGTCAGTTTTGCATTGTGAAGTTCTATCCTGGATGTTTTTGGACTATGGGAGGAAAACAGGGAACCTGGAGAAAGTCCACGCTGACAAACTCCACTGAAGTTGGTGGTCAGGCCTTAAAAATGATAGGGGAAATTGTAATGGAACTAGATGAGTCAGGGGGTCGCCAAATGATTCATCCCATAGGGAACATGAATTACCATCCAATAGCGGTTGATACATTTCACCCTGAGCCAATAATACCATCCTCATGGTGGCGTTAGAGTAAAAGTCAGGGGATCAGCAAATCATTTGGACCATGAATACCCATTAGTTGAATTACATCCAGTAGTTGAACTTAAAGTTTAAGACATTTCACTCTGAACCACAAATGTCAACCTCATAGTGGTGCAAAAAGTCAAAAGTCAGGGGATCCCTAAAGTCTGCTCTGGGGACTATGAATGTTTACACAACATGTCATGGCAATCTATCCAACAGTTGCTGAGACAAGGAAGTCTGGACCAAAGTCAAGACACACCCACAAATTGACTTTGCCTTCCATAGAGTAGAGTATGTGTGGATAAAAAAAATACATACAGAATATATAATGCCAAAAACTAAGGTACAATAAATGACAGAGATGTGTTAATATCTAATGACAGAATATATGGCAAAATATCCCTATAGCAATACTGATGTTACTACAATCACCTCTACAATAAAACATCCCATTAAAACAGGTTATAAGAGTTAAAAGTCAGCAGTTTAATGGCAGCTCATCTAGTAATAATTAAATGTAGTTGTGTAAATGTTTCATCATCTTGTTTGGCAGAATTACGCAATTAGACAATGATTTAGAAGAGTTTAAGCAGCATGAAGGATCAAGTTACATTCATGAGGTGAACTCAATATCAACCACTTAAAGATGCTTTATGCTATTTGTCTCCTCTTTTACTGCAGGTGCCTCAGACTGACCTACTAAATAGCTGATGCCTTTCTCAATACTGAATGGAGGTCTTATTCTTGTCTCGGTCCTTTGGAGCAGCAGATTGGATTCTGCATGAGCCACTCCAGGCCTGTAAATCACAGTACTAAGCGTATGGGAGCAGGGATGGAGTTAAAAGGGCTGTCAATGATACCCTGTTGACCTCATGCCCTTTACTTAATACTGTTTTATTGTATATATTTTATGCATGAGTGTGTGTTTGGCTTGGACTTCATGCCTGTAGGGCTAAACGTGCATATTGAGTATAAGTGCTCAGATACATAGGAGCGTATGTTTGCAATGCTGTAATGGTTACAGGTGGACTCAGGCCACTGCCAGCGCTTCATAGAGCTTATTGCAAGAGGGAAGTAGTGGCGTCTTGGCAGAGGGTGAGCCACAGAGGATGCATGAGACTTCATACTTCTCTGCAGTACAGCAGACTTAGAGGGAAGGCTACTAATGACAAGAACAAACTCAATCTCCTGCTCTATAATAGGAGAGGTACTGCAGGGATAGGATGAATGATTACTGGTTATTTCTTGCTGCATATTTGACATATGATCTCCTATAACATAAAACTTGACCACTTAATAGGCCTTTTTGTCATAAAATGAGTGCAAAGCATGTAGAAAATGTCTAGTCAGGTCTTTGAAATGAAAGGTTGCTTAACTCATGAGAATGAAATGATGCAATTATTCTTGTGAGTAAATTCTACAGATTAAGCATGTTGTAAATGCATTACAGGTACTAAAAGGGAAATGTCTTAATTGAGTGCAGTTATTAAAGCAAGGTTAAAAAATGCTCCACAGCTTAGAACCGTAATTAGTTACATATTCACTTCTGTTGAGAAAGAGAGCTGATGCTGGCTCTTGTACACTGGAGACAGGATTAGTTTTAGTGGAGCAATTAGAAGAATGGTTCTCATGAGGGAAGAGCAGGGCCGTAGTACTTTGACTGACCAGCAGAGGGGGAGCAACTGTAATGAGGGCTGAACACAATACCATGTGCCCTTAATCTACAGTACTTTTTTTTATTAAAGGTCAATTTATCATAACAGAAAGACACTTTTAAAGCAATGGAGAAAGGATGCACTATCTAAAAGCAGTCTGGTGAATTATTTCATAGTGACTGCCCAGAAAAGATGAGAGAAAGCCATCTGCTCAGTAAAAAATAAAAGTAAATTATGAGTACATGATACTGGAATGTTTATCAGTTAATTTGTAACATACTGTGTATCAGACACAATATTTACATTTGCGAGAATGTGAAATTTGTTTTATGTTGAGAAAGCCACAAGCCAACCTAACTGATTGCAGCTGGAGAATTGAAGACACAAAATACTCAAATAACATTCTGTGTCTTAGTTGCTTCACTTAACCATAGTTATCCAGTACTGACTAGTAAAACGGCCCTTTAGTCTTTTTTAGAAAAGCGGCAACTTAGTTTGTCTCTAGTGTGGTTGACTGAAGGCCTACATGCTGTACGTAACTATACATTTACAGAATACAGCCTATATATATATACTTCAAGTACAATAAGAATGTTTGCTTCGACTGTGGCATTGATGCGTTACAGGCCTGAAATAAGGAAGGGATTATGTATTAGAATGTTTCTGTGCAGTCATACATCCACGCATATATAAACACACGCTTGCTAGACAGACTTAAATCTGCATGCTGAATTTTGTGAGAGACCATGTTACCGTGTTACAGGCATAGATTTCCATTCATACAAGTCTAAAAACAAACACATCAGAACATGAGTCATATTTATACATAAATATCATTAAAACACAAAATAGAACATCCATGTGTCGCTTTATGAAAGTGTTAAACTTCCTCGAGTACAAACGGCTGTCTATAGTGCAAGGGAAGGGGGGGAGGGGGGGGATCTCCTCCTAAAATAAAACAGATATTTAACTTGGCTCATGGCAAGTTTCAGCGTCTGATGGTAATGATATTATAAAATGACTACTGGACAAACCCCATAAATAACTGTGCTTTGTGGTTTCCAGACAGATAGAAAGCTGGGACATGTTGGTTACAGCACTGCTGCATCTTGTAGAAGCAGGAACACACACACAAACCCAAAGCTTACGCCACATTGCCACTGAAAAGTACAGAATATACAAACCACTGAGGGTTTTTTTTGTTTTCTTTTTATCTGAATTTGCCTCTTTCATATCATTTACATCTCCTTTTTTCCTTTCTGGAAAAGAGTAGCAGCCTGCTTTCAGAGTGGGAATTTCCTTCCATTATATTCTATTTTGCGAAGCTAAAAATATCTATCAAGAGATCTTTAATTGTACAGCAGTGTTTTCTATAGAAGATTTACTTGGTTGCACTGTGAACAAACGTATTCAAGCCACAGAAAACAAACCTGTTAGCAACATCAAAAAATACCATACTGTAAAAAAACATTATTACACATCAAAATAAGAGTAACCTATTTAATTTGAAGCAGCATTTAAGGTATTTTGCTGTTAAATATAAGAGGACGGGTGTGCAACGTTAAAAAAAAACAGTTTCCTTTCAAAATAAAGTAAACGCAGTCCGTTTTAATAGAATCTGTCTAAATGATACTGTCCAGATAAATAGATAATGGGGACCACTGAGTGAGGTAGGGTAATCTCTCAAGTCAAGTGGTCGGAGGTATTCCCAGCCAGTCTGGGTCAATGGCGTTTCTATCCTTTTTTCTTTTCCTTCCATGTTTTGACACATTAATATTCACCATATGCCCTGTCAGACCTATCACAGGCGTGCTTCTTTTTCGTGCTTCTGCGGTGTGGGCAAACAGTGTGTACAGCTGCTGCAGCGCCGTCAGACAGCTCTTTCCCCTGTGCCTTGGCTCACATGTGCAACCAAACAGGCCTGTGTCAAAAACCAGGAATCCACAGGCCGAGCCAACCACTTCCATAAGCATCTTCCTATGAAGCGCCGCTTAATAGAATGTATACACTTTATCTGAGACATCCTCTTTTTTTACTGATATGACTGAAGCAACACGGGCAGGTTTCACCTTTCTTGATACCAGCTATCATGCGCCTCCATGCATCACTATCCTTAAGAAGTTTTGAATACTGACTAAGGACAGCATCAAAATTTTTGAACAGATGACAGGAAAGAGCATGGACTTTATTGTTTCCTGTGAGTTGTGGCCTGCCCAGGCCTTGGCCTGAGTGCAGCTCTCTGTACAAATCGCTATATCAGATTGGAATCAATCTAAGGAACATCGTGTGCAATACCTTGAGGTACTTGACCAGCTTCTGGATCTGCCAGTATTCAGGAGGCAGGTCTGTGTTACTCTCTGGATGGCGCTCTGGCTGCTCCTCCTCCTCCTCCTCACTCTCAGATGAACTCTCACTGAAAGGGTCCACTGGCACGGATTCTGCTGGGATTTTACTGAACAAAAAAAAAAAGAGCAGATAACGATACACTTTTGACCCGAGATAACAATCTACAAAAGATGTGGGGGATAGTGTAACAAGTAGACAATACATGGCCAGACAATGGGATGGAATATCATATCATGAAACCTGTTTTCCATTGGTTTGAATCGAAAAAACAGCTCGGTCATCCCACACACGGAGACCCATTAATGATTTCGAAATTCAAGTGTCAAGTTTGAACTCCCTCAGAATCTAAGCAGCAGGAAAATAAGATTGGAATAATGTCACGGGAGGACTGGAGCCTTCATCATCATATACAGAGCGGACTCCTGCTACAGGCTATTGATGCAAACAGAAATGCAGATGGCTTTTTAAAGTTGCTCCGGCCACTTGGATAACAGTATCATGAAAATCGGGAACTGAGGAGCAATGAAATTTGGTATATATTCAAACGGGGCCGCAGAGACAGTTCCCATGTACATACAAATAGCATTTCCAGGGGAGCGTATTATCAGAACGGGCCAGCTGACATGCGGGAGTGTTTTCCAGGAAGAAACATGATAAACACCAAATCTTTATGAAGCTGCCAGGCCTACACACCGTCCTCGGTGGTGAGCATTCATGACCATGACCATGAGTGAACGCACCCTTGGGTCTTTATTGCATGCACGCTACCTGATGAGCACCAGAGAATGTTATTAGTGAACAGTGGCTAGTGTCAATTTATGATGCTTGCAGTCTGTATACATTGGCAGATACAAGTATGGAGATAGCTGCGGAGTCCTGTAGCTGCCAAAAGCTGGAGGGAGAAAAAAGCCTTTAAATAGAGCTAGTATAATGGCTAGTATGTATGCAGATTACATTTTCCACTACCAACTTCAGGAATGGTAAAGCAGCATTTAGCTCCAGTTCCAAAATTGTGCATACGTTACACACCTGCAGAATTTGGGGCACTTACATTTTCTGGGAGGACATGGGTCCAGGTAAAGAGGACACTGAGAATACTGCTTTCATCTTGCTCTTGGCTCCTGGTTCCAGTTTTTTCTTCTGTATTTCACTAGACTTCTCCTCTCCAGAAATCTCACTGAGCTTCTTTTCCTCTGCTTCACTATAATGATGTGAAATAAGAGTCATTATGCCTGCTCCGATTTTGAAAATGGTTATTTTTCTAACATAATCATTATTTAACAATTCGTGACAAGGGTTCAGATGGCATTTTTTTTTTTTTTTAGCAATTGACATACTTTTATCTTGAGCCAGCTTCTCCTCAAATGGGTATAGTTATCACAAGGTACAGCTGCAACAGCTCAGCCCTTGCTAGATCTATTTATCAATCAAAGACCATATGTGACAGATCTTTTTGGGATTGTTTCTAAGACTTTTTCCCAACATTTCTGTCTGTAATTGGGCAGAAAGGGTTTCCACACTGTAGACGTATCCATTAACTCAGATTATTGTGTAATCAGGAGTACTTTCACTTGCCCTAAAATGTATAAAACCATATAACCATCCCTTTATAATGTGTGACTGCTGGCAGACACACTGAGCACATGCGACGAAGGCTTGGCATCACTGTCATCTAAAGCTCATCTCCTCAACAAGAGGGATCCCCACCACGCAGTAGCCTGAAGATATTTCAGGACACATCTTACCGGAGGAATTATAACATACCCACACGGAGACACAAGACCAAGTTTGTTCCACCTCGGACATGGTTCATATTTCGTCTTGCCGCCTGCCTTGTTCGGCGTATGCTGTTGCCTCGCCTTCTCATGCACATTCTTTTCCTGTTGCTCGTAAGACCTCTGGGGTTGGCCTTGTTCCTCCGCATCAACCGATTCCACATGCTGGATCTTTTGTGTTGATGGAAGTTCTTGAACTGCAAAATCCTGTTGGTAAGTGGAAAAAGACAAAGACTGGAGAGTGAGGGGAAAAAGACCTCTTTCAATTCGCACCAACATTCAAGTGGTGAGATATATAATACATTTTGTTTGGAAAACCGTACGTAGTCAGGGTGTAAATCTCTCTGAATGATGCTTATTAAAACAAAATTGTCATTCTGATGTTCAGTTGTGCTTCTTGTGAAACCGTGCAATATATTTTCCTTTCAACATCTGAAATGATGCTGTCTTTGTATTATTTGAGACACATTACATATTAATATCTGACAAAGTGATGGCCATGTCTCTCTGAGAAGAGGCATATAAAAATGACAGGATTATCAGGGACACATGAAAAAACATCAAATTCACATAAAAGTCATTTCTCAGCAATATGCAGACCTGCATAACAAATCCATCTTTATTGAGGCATTGGAATAGAATAACACTTTCCCAATTCTTTACACAGAAGAGGTCCCCCTCTGTTAATTGGCTGAACAATATCAAAAAGTTTATTGTTTCTGTGCATTCCTCCAAGCTTGCAGCTTGGCACAGACAGAGTAACGCCTTTGTGTCACTGTTATTCACTTCTGATTTTTTTCTGAAGTTTCGAAGGTCTTTATACCAAACTTTACAACCCATATACGAATGCCAATAAGACACATATGAATGGTTTGCAGGCGGGAGTATTTATAATCACAGACACCTGCTCTGCTGAAATAGCTCAGACTGTCATTGGTTGTTAGGGGCTCAACGTTTTTAAGGGCAGGGAAAAAGAATTAAGATATAAGTATTTCTATGGCTTGTGTTCATGCACAAGCTGGAGCCAAGCATACCCAATCACTTTTCCAAAGGCTTGTTTTTCATAAAACACAAAGTGACCTTCTGTTGGAAACATACAAGTCAATTCACCCAACCACAGACCCACAGTCTAACTTTATTAAGCTTACCAACCTTCTTTAATTCTATTATATGTGAAATGGACAAAGTCCATGTGCTTACACAAAATGGAACACAATCCCTGACATGTCTCAGTAAAAAGTCCTGTTACAGGTGCCTTTCTTCAACTGAAAACAAAAATTATAACAACATATTTTTTATAGCAGGTGACATTCAATCATTAGCAGGTTTTCTTCATTTAACTACTAAAACCTAAGACTTGTATCTAATCTACGTGATCCATACTGATGGAAAATCAGTAGAGCAGCAAATCTGAAGCCAGTGGCCATAAAACATCTGTCAGTGGCAAGATTCAAGCAGCATTTACTGACTCATTATGACAGTGAGGCAGCCGACATTAAATTCAGGATGTGAATAACGAAAACAAATCTAAAACGTAAGGAGTTTTTGCTCTTCAGTCAGCGTCGTTTGCATGCAAATGCACCGCATGTCCAATTTCCAATCACGTTGCGATGCCAAAAGGAATCCACAACACTGAACAGAGAAGGCGAGTCTGCTTCCTCCCTGGGTTGCAGGCCTCGTCTCCTTTGGCTGCCTCTGCACATTTGATTGAGGCTGTCTAATCTAATAGAACTGTAAAGAAAGACCTGCTTCCTCACTTTGGAAACGAGCAGATATGTTTGGAGATTAGGGGTTGTTATCTTAAGCTATCGCGTTCCAAGTTTGGGCTCTCTGCGTTGCAACCAGGGAACTGAGCCAGGGTTTGTGAGATTGAGTTTCTGACAGATACCGCCACTATTGCTCTCTCAAATTAAAACTGGAATGGATCGTGTCCACAAGAATGACTGCAATTACCTAATATCTCGGACACAGGATGCACATTGCCCTGTGTGATTGCTGTCTTCAGCAATCAATCAAATGCATTTCAAAGCAGTGCGTTTTTAAGCTGACCCCATCATATGAGGGTGATTAGTGTAACTAGAGGCAGAGAGAAACTATTGAGCAGTGAGAGTGAAACAACGGGTACAGGACACTGCGAGAAACATATCAAAGGAGTTGAAGAATCCAGTAGAAAAAGACCTTGACTGTGATTTGTGCCTCCACAAACTGGTTCACAGCTATTTTTATTGAGGCTGTCCATCATTTTTAGATCCTTCAAACTCAATGCATCACTCCTCACACAGGAATCATAAAACATAAAAGCCTCAATGTCTTTTTTTTTTACATGCTTCAGCCTGGCACTACTCATTGGTTAGTCTTCACTAAGACCCATTCCAGCTTACTATACTATGGACCGATAAGAAACTGGTATAATGGTGCTATTCTCTCATGGACACTACTTTTTTATTTCCATATGGTGCACAAATGTCACGTCATCAAATAAAATGGTGGAGGGTAGATATAGAAAATAACAGACAATATTATATTGCAATATTACTACTTTGTGTTTAAATGCAAGTCGAAAAAAACACATTCAAACATTGTTTTTCATCTGTTGTCATCATCTGTTGTCACAGATGGAGAAAGTAACTATTAAAGTTAAAATGTATCTTGCAAAACTTTTTCTCAGTTGCCTTTCTGGGCTTCCATACAAATCAGTACACATTTTATGATACCATGAAATTGGTACTGAAATAAAAGTCAGGGGATCAACAAAGTTATTGCAATTCCTCCTGAGGGGAAAATGAATGTCTGTACCAAATTTTCTTCAATCCACCTCATAGATGTTGAGATATAATGTATCACTGGATAAGTGAAAATGTGCTGCTAGTGATAGAGGGAAGGTCATTAGGCTTCATCCTCTGTGGACCATGACTATGTGTTTCAAAAATGGTAATCCATTGATTTATCCAATTGTTGAGATTGTTCAGTCTGAACCAAAGTGCTGGACCAACTGAGCAACAATTCAGTCCAAAAAGCCATACTGCATGGCTAATAAAACACGTTTGTGCTGTTAAAGAGAACTTCCATTAATGTACAGGAGTGACTGTACAAATAAATCCTGGCATGGAAAATCCCATGGGACAATTTTATTTTGTAACTTAATTAATTTCTTCTGCTTTTTTCGTGAAGGCACTTAACATGCAGACGAGCTCTATTACTCAGAGTCTTACTTTTGACTCTCTTTGATTTACACTAATTAACACCTCCTGATCCTATATACACAATATTCCCAAAAGTATTCACTCACCCATCCAAATAATTGAAACCAGGTTCCAATCACTTCCATAGCCACAGTAGTATAAAAGCAAGCACCGAGGCATGCAGACTGTTTCTACAAACATTTGTGAAAGAATGGGTCGCTCTCAGGATCTAAGTGATGAGGATCTTAGTGACATCTCCTTGCTCCTAAATATTCCACAGTCAGCTGTCAGTGGGATTATGACAAAGTGGAATCGATTAGGAATGACAGCAACTCAGCCAAGGAGTGGTAGACCAAGTAAAATAACGGAGCGGTGTCAGCGGATGCTGAGGCGTATAGTGCATATGTTGGCAACTTTCTGCAGAGTCAATCGCTACAGACCTAACTTCATGTAGCCTTCAGATTAGTTCAAGAACAGAGTAGATCTTCATGGAATGGGTTTCCATGGCGATCAGCTGCATCCAAGCCATACATCAGTAAATGCAATGCAAGTCGTCGGATGCAGTGGTGTAAAGCACGCCACCACTGGACTCTAGAGCAGTGGAGACACGTTCTCTAGAGTGACGAAATAACGCTTCTCCATCTGGCAATCTGATGGACGAGTCTGGGTTTGGCGGTTGCCAGGACAACAGTACTTGTCTGACTGCATTGTGCCACGTGTAAAGTTTGGTAGAGGGGGTTTATGGTGTGGGGTTGTTTTTCAGGAGCTGGGCTTGGCCCCTTAGTTCCAGTGAAAGGAACTCTGAATGCTTCAGCATACCAAGATGTTGGACAATTCCATGCTCCCAACTTTGTGGAACAGTTTGGGGATGGCCCCTTCCTGTTCCAACATGACTGTGTACCAGTGCACAAAGCAAGGTCCATAAAGTAAGGATGAGAGAGTTTGGTGTGGATGAACTTGACTGGCCTGCACAAGTCCTGACCTCAACCCGTTAGAACACCTTTGGGATGAATCAGAGTGGAGACTGAGAGCCAGGCCTTCCCGTCCAACATCAGTGTGACCTCACAAATACACTTCTGGAAGAATGGTCAAAATGTCCCATAAACACACTCCTAAACCTTGTGGAAAGCCTTTCCAGAAGAGTTGAAGCTGTTATAGCTGCAAAGGGTGGACCAACATCATATTAAACCCTATGGACTAAGAATCGGATGTCACTTAAGTTCATATGCGAGTCAAGGCAGGTGAGCGAATACTTTTGGCAATATATCCTGCTATAGACAGGCATCCTGTCCAGGGTGTACCCTGCCTTCACTGTGCCACATGGGATCGGCGGTAGACGATGGATGGATGGACATACAAACTGTATTTTACTGACAATGCCATAGCAGATATAAAACAACAATCTATACAATATTTTTTAAAGCCACAATATCAATACAAAGTAGGCAGTGAGCAGCAAGCAGGCTGTAAATGTTTTGATGATGCCACATTTTCCAACAAACTTCACTGTGACGTGAGTAAGAAAAAAGCATCTGAATTTTTAAATGATTAACAGATTTTTAGGTGCAGCTGGAATCTATTATTGAGGCGATTTGTTATGTCGTCAAATTACTAAAGCAGGAAGTAGCACTACTGAATAAATCACGCTTATTGCGATGTCTGGAAACGAGCATGTGTGTGTCTGTCTGTGCATGTGTGTGTTGAGGGGGTGGGAGGTGGGTGGGATGGGCCTGCTCTGGTTTGATGTTGGAACACGGAGGAGGTTGCTTTCAGAAATGTTTCAACACAGTGACAACCAGACACTAGCTCACTAGTGTGGAACAGCACAGACACTGATTACACAATCCTAACACTGTTTACGCGTATGAGTCACACAGCATCAACGATCAAATCAGAGGCTCGGAGAGAAGGATCTTGTCCACAGGACAAAGAGGCATTTCAACACCCACACATTCTCGCTATGAGAGCTAAAATTCATGGCTGCAAAAAAGGAGGTTTTGATGATAATTGGATCCGCCTTCATTCCACTGTACCTGCTTGTTTATGTTCTCGGCAAAATGTGGAGATCTGCTCTTCAGAAGAGTTGTCAGATCTTTGTACATATCACTTGTTCGCTCGTAGTCACTCTCCTCCCCCACCTGTTTTATGCCCTGTGAAAACAAAGTGAAAAACAGCTTCATTAATTCTACAAACCACGATTATAATGTGACCCACATGTCAGCTGGAATAGCTGAGGTTAGAAAGCTCATAGTATCTCCAGCCAGCCTAAAAAAAGGAAGTGTAAAACCATGTAAACCGCTAAATTAGGTTTAAGACACTACTGCTCTTTGAGGTTTCATTTGCATCAATGTCACCCATTCGAGTTAAGGTTGCCATTTTTTCACCTTGGCCGAACCATTCCCAGGTGAAGAAACAGAGGCAGGAAACCTATGGCTTGTCAGCAATGTCAGTGAAAGAGTGAAAAGTGCTGCAGCATGCAAAATCCTCTCTTGAAATGATTGCAAACACATTCAGAGAGGTATTTGGCAACACTTTGGAAGATCTCCATGCAGTAGCATACTTGCAGACTTTTGGGTGGCACTTAACAGCCAGATATGTGATCTTTTGACCATAGCATTTTTATGTATTTTTGAACACAATTCAACACTGAATTTTACTTTGTTTGTCACCTGATCACTGTTCAACTGTTTTACTCATGCACAGTCAATGTATTGTATACTTCTATCTGGAACTTTTACAATGTTATTGGAATTTGGTGGTCTGCTCTTAATGATTGCACATGCCCAGTCTCTAAAGATGTTGGATGCAATTTACAGTACTTTACACACCAGAGGCAAATAAATGTCACAAAATTGCAAAGTACTTGCATGCAAATATTTCACCTCAAATCTATTCATACTGGCAGTGATGGCAGTTTGCAACATTTGCAACACTTTTTCAATTAAAGCTTTGAATAGATGTGCAGGCAGAGGACCAACTACTGAGATATTATTGACCCAGAGCAGTGTCTGGCAGTCTGTTTGACGTAAATTGTCGTTTAGCCTAAGCTACTGTAAGCCATTGTATTGCGTTTCCCTTGAGCGAACTGAAGTTTCCTCTGGTAAACAGTTACAAAGTGTATATGTCTAGGGCTTTTATTGTGAAAGATAAGAAGACTGATCTAATCTGCCCTGCCTTTTTAGAAGCCGAATTCATTATGAGGTTTGTTATCATATATACCTCTATATGAGGTAAAGAAATTGATACCAAAGATGAAGAGCTGAGTAATTCTGTTTATGGATACTGAAATAATTAATATCCCATCAGTCAAAATAGTGACCATAAAAATAATTAAATAATAAGGCTCTTAACATGTTAGTGAATTATTTATCAATGCATTTCCAGTAAATAATAATAATAATAATAATAATAAAAATAAAATATGCAGTGTCACATGTTTAGTGTACATTGTCACATGATCAGAGCTGTTCCTGGTTGCACCTTGAGAAGAGTATGGCTGGATCAAGGCTCCCACACAAAAGCGTAATAAAGTATATTAAAATAAAGAATGTCAAAATATGTCTGGTACAGATCATCTTTAAGGTGTCCAGTGTCTGCAATAACTCATCTTTGTACAGTCATAGATTGAGCTAACATGTTTACAGCAACAATAGTGACGGGGAAGTTAACAGTGCATTGAGGTATGCACATACTTGTTGTTCTACATAACTTTCTACTCTGTTCTGTCTTTTAGTTTCACTTTGAGTGAACGTCTGGATATGTTGGATCTAGTGGACAACCCAGCCAAGTCATGCATCGTATGATGCCTTCCTCAGTGTTAGTGATGCTGTTTGTGTCAGTGCTGGAGGGGAGTCGCCAGCCAGGTTCTTTAACAGATTATGACAGGAACAATGCTATTAGTGATGATGATGATCATGCACTGGTCACCTGACAGTGATGTACACAATGAAAGCATTTCAGATGCAATGTGGAGAAATCAGTTTGATTTTCTTGTTTTTCTCGCTTATCTCCCATGTTGGTACTCCTATCTGTTCCTCTACCATTAACTACTCTTTAACTAACTATACAATGATGATTGGTCTATCATGGAGGTAATCTCCCCCAATATTTGCTCACAGAGGAAAAAGCAAAGACTATTAAATTGTCTGTTGCACCTCCACAGTGCTTTATCTTCCTCTTCTTACCCCATTGAGAAAAACTCCAGCTGCGCTGCAGGTGATGTAGAGGCTCTCAGTGTCACAAGGTTCAATCACAAGGTAGCAAATCTCATCATGGGCCTGTCTCCACAGAGGTGCGTGGCACCCGTTTGAAGATATATCATCTAGAAAGAAAAGCAAAAATGAGTTGGCAGTTTTTAAAATTGTAGAAAACTTTATATAAAGTAGTGCCAGACTACTCGGACAACACATTTGTCTCCAAAGGAAGAAGGAAACAGTGGAGCAAAAAGAGAAATCATCACAAATGCCTGGATTGCTAAAGAGGATGACGTACTCCAAGGAGCAGAGGTCTGAGACGTGGGCTCAGGTACGAGCCATAGTTTTTCAATCATCCACTAAATAACGGGGCCGCTTTCTAGTGACCCTATCGTATTTTAAGGCTGGCTGGAAGAGTATTTTCATAGGTCGTGTTCAACATGAGAAATGGGGAGTGCTTTTACCACTTGGTGTGCCTATGCTTTGTTAGGCCTCGATAAATACACTGCAATGAAGCTAAAAACATGTTCTGACTAACGACTTGGTAAACTGGACTCTGACAGATATAATGACTTCCATGTCTTTTGTGGCGGCAGAACACAGACTTTTTATGCTTTGGAATATCCAGCATTAGTGTTAATAGCGATTGCTTTTCTTGCAACCCAGTGAAATGTGGAGATAATTCAAACCTGATGTGTATCGAACCGACTTCAACACCCTCTTTTCCCCTTCACTGCAGAACCGTTTCAACAACTCCACCTCATTCTTCACTGCGGTGGGGTCCAGCCTGCCTTTTCTGTAATGAAAATGTAGAAAAACAAAACAAACATCCAATTCATCTCATTCATTCATGGTTCCTTTTCTAAACCCATTGCCTGTTCCAATCAAAAACAACGCCATGTTGCGTAAAACTGGTTATGTCTCAGGGAATTAGTGTAGATAATCAGATAGAATGCTGAGAGCTGGAGATGGAAGAAGAACCTACTCTGTAACTCCCTCGAGGCACTTGCTGAGAAGCTGGTCATTGACAGTTTGGAGCAAGAGCAACAGCTTGACCTTGACCTCTGAGTCCTTGCTTTGATCTTCCTCTATCACTTTGTCCACCAGACTTAGTGCATCTTCTTTCTCCAGGATGCTGGCAAAGCTGGGGCCCAGAATTTTAAGCACGGGGTTTCTATTTTCTGAACAATAAAGAGGTTGACCTTAGCTTATCTACAGATTCAGAGGCTGATTAGATTGTTTCCAAAAATGTGAAAAGTTTTCATTTTAAACTAACAAATACTGCAGGACTCATATGAGCTGTATTTTCCCACACATTTCTTTTAGCAAACTAATCCAACATTCTGTCTCATTCAATACATTCATCATGTATTCTTCTTTCAGTGTATGCATATTAGCTTATCTATTTTTGGAAGTGGCCCTAAAGTAAATACATATCTGTAAAGCATTACAAATGGCAGTATAATTGGTGATGGTTGTAGAGAATAACTAGGAGGGCAAACAACTTAAGTATGTGGTTTATGGAGGTATGCTGGTGGCTGCACTACATGAATGCAAATTAGATTCAATCTCATCCTGTGGTCATCATGCTTACCTTCTAGACATGCTTGAACCTCCTCCAGCTTCTTATCATCTGCCAGATTAACTAGTTTAGTGAGCTGGCTGAAGCTGCGTACAGAAACAGTAGGAGGTAAGAGCTGCAACAATGGATGACCTTCACTGTCTTTCTCATGGGACTGTACATCTGAGTCACTGAGGAGAAAAGAAAAAAACTACTTTAATACCTCAGTTTCATCCCTATTATTACTAATTTTTCAAAACGTTAAAAATGCCAACACACTTAAGGTGGATCAGAGTCTGTAATTGTGTTTTTGTACTCCACTTCCAAGCTATGAGATGCAAAGCTAACCACTCACTGAAAGTAGACCAGAACTTCTGATGAAATCAAATGGAATGTACTCAGTCTAACTGAAGCTGAAAAACAAATTAATTATAGCCTATTGCTTTGAGTATAGCCAAGGTAAAATACATTTGGACACCATGGTGACAGCATATCCTGCACAGACACGTAATACTGAAAGCACTGGCCAACCAGCTGCCGGCCTCATGATTAGACCAACCTGATGTCATAGTCTGTTTTGAAATCAGATGCCACTAAAGTGGTACTCCACTGGAGAGGCTCCTCGAACACATGCTCTGCCTCCTGCGGGTGTTGGGAGCTAAACTGCTCTACAAAGCACAGGATTTCTTTTAACAAGGACTCATTCATTGGTGTGATCTCAAGTTTGCCAGTACCAGGGCTGGCCGTTTTCCACTGGGCTGCCTTTGTCAGTGATACCCCCATAATACCGGATGGGATATTCTGAGACAAACAAAAAAGAAAAGAAAAACAACAGCATCTTAAACACTGCATTGGGCTGATGTGTTTATACATGTTGGGCTTGTAGATATACTATGAAAAGTCCATGTTAGATGTCTAACACGTTTGTTATATATTTATGACAATAACAATCAATCAATTAATTGATCAATACAAAATTAATCAGCAACTAATGAATTGGATTAAATAATTTGGGGGTTCCGCCAGCTATGCTTAACATGTGTCCAATTTATGCTTAATCCATAAAGAGCACCAAGCCTTTAAAAATATAATGTATAATACAAAGTATGTCATGCATATATATTTATATGAGAACTCTGTCTAAGGTCATGAGAGGTTTGGGATCTTCAAAATAGGTCAAACTTTCAGTTTATTTTCTCAGATAACAGACGATACTGGATATTATAAAAATAAAACATAGCTGTAAGGACAGTGCTCAATAATTTACATTAGTTTGAACATTTGCACACGTAGTTACTTGCTGCGTTAATTGTCAAGTCCTTCGTCTTTACATTCATGTCGACATTTAGCATTAAACTACACAATGGACGCTACAATTGACCGTAGGTTTACGCTTTAGCCGATAAACACTCTTTAGCTAACGTTAGCCTAACTGCAGCCATTTTCAGGAGTCCCTCGTCAATAAAACATAAGTGACATGTTTCTACTATGACGTGTTAAGTCTACATGTGTACTTCAGAGCGAACTTACCGTGTATTACAACTTCCTTTTCTATTTCAAAACTTCTCCCGACAGTTTGCTCCCACAGGTGTCCATGGAAACTATACGCTCCGTCTCCCCCAGCTAACTGACTCCCACTGGTTGCTATGATACAAGCAAATATAACGGAACGCGAGTTGGGTCAAAAATCTCCAAACCCAAAACTCTAATGAAATCCGTGTAAATAACGATCTGTTATCTACAGGCTGAGGCTGGTTATTGACCAACGGGGATGATCGAATGAAGACAAAATAATGTGATGCAATGCAAAATGAATATTCTACCTTTACTATATATTATGTGTTTCTCTTTTATAATGTTAGGAAGTAGAGTATTGATTAATGGATTTGATTTATTGCATTCTCCCAATGTAATAAATCAAATTCAGGGTGACATTAATCAAAACTGGTTAATAATAAGATCGTAATTAAAAAATAAGATTTAGAAAAAGATTTGTAATAAGGATACAGAATAAATTAAATAAAATAATATATACCCTATGCATACATACATGTGCACTGACAATTGCAATCTACCTGTGTGAAGTCAAACTTTGGTTATGCATGTGGGTCTTGCATAGTCAGGGACTCAAGCTGAATGTTGTCACAATAATAAAATCCCTGTATGCTTTTCTTTTAGAGTGTCCGCATGACCGCATATTTGAGAGCCTATTTCCTCTCTCACTACTGGTTTGGCAGTGTCCTGCAGACAAACATCGGCTCGTGAAAACAGTCTATTTAGGTGGATAGGCCTACTCTCTGTTTAGACACAGCAAATAAGTTCACTCGGTTAAAAGTTGCTAAGCCAATCAACACAGGTAAAACACTATTCTTGACATGGAAATGTAAAGGTAAATAAAAGCCACTGATACAGACGTTGCACTTTTGAATGTGCACACAGGCAATACCTATACTACATTGTACTCATTTCACTGCATTTTCCCCTATGGAAGGCAGCTAGCATGAGTTCAAGCATGCTCCCAGATGCATGAATCATAAAAGGGGTGCAGACTTCATTTCATTCAATGATTAAACCCCATCTCTCTTAAAGAACAACTCTGTGTCCTTATTTTTTTAACTGCCCATGATGTCCTGAGGCAGGCTGAGGAGATATTTCATGGCCAATGAAACCACAGATTTCCTCTGGTTCTTGCCTCGTCTGGCATGCACTGAATATAGCGCCAGACGTACCGCCAATGGCGAGGAGACCTATTCCTTACAGCCTGGCGTGCATGGCGGCACAGCAGGTGGAACTACTTTGTCTCCTAAACCTTTGGGGTAAGTTGGACTGAGCTTGCATGTAAATCAATCAGCAAAGATCCCCCAGGGGGAGGAGAAGTAGTAGCTCATCTCTAGTATCAAGAGAGATCACTGTGGATGTTGTTGTTGTTAGAAGAGTGGATTTATGAGTTTGCCTCCCCCTCCAGGTATTTTATTCGGAACGAGGGGAAAGCTGTCTCATCTAAATTAAGAAGTATTGAGAATCTGCAACAGGGTGATGGAGCTGTGGGGGCTGAAGGCAGCGGAGCTCAGACACAGACTGACGTCAAGTTTGTGTGTCGGTGTGTGTCTGGGTGTTGCATGACTGTGGAGCAGTAAAAAACAAAGACAAGAAGGATGGGAGGGGAAAAGGGGGAAAAGAAAGAAAAGCAGGATATACAAGGGTCTTAACATCCAACCCAGGGTCTCATTAGGGAGCCTAATTGCTGTTCGTTAAAAGGGATTAAATGAAACACTCTCCCCAGACTGGGTCTCTTACAAAGTAAAACAAATAAGCTCCGAGCTCAGAAGCACCTGCTCGCTCTTAGATGTTCTTTGACTCAAACTTAATACAGCATAATAAACACAACCGCTCTCCATGCTTTTTCTCCAATGCTTGAGTTCAGCCACTGATTGAGCTGCATGGAAACACGCTGACGACACTCACAAAAGGTACAGAGACTCGGCCTCTTTACACATGGACAGCGTGATTGCATCTGTTCACAGTGTGTCCAAACCCCACAGCACTCCATTAACACTCAGATTAAACATACACAAAAGCTGTGCGTGAGTAACAAGAGTGATGATGAGGGGGTAAATGGACTACTGTTGCTGTTCCTGGTTTGAAAAGGAGCTGGAGAGCGTATCTTCTTTATTTTTTTCCCTTGCTTCCAGGCAATGGTTCACATCCTCCAAAGAGGTCTGATGTTTTTAAAGGCTTCATGTCAAATCCAGCTCCGCAGGGCTCATGGCTGTGCGGTTAAAGCAGGAAAGGAAATGGGTGACACTGGTCATTGTAATGAGCACCTGTATGATGTGTCGCACTAATCCATGTGAAGTTCGAAAAATAGAAAAACAGTAAAAGGGACTCTAACAAGAGGCTGTGACCACATCCCTGAGTTGTAAAACGCTCCAGGATCCTGCCTGTCATTTCACATAATCCTCTGTGTTTTTAGGCACAGAAAAGAAAGGGCAAGTGCTTTTAAATGGGATTCAGCACGGGTGAGTTGTGATGGACAAGAAGCTTGAAGGCCCGTCGTATAACTTCCTTCCAAGGAAAAGTTTATGGCACACATTTGGTACTCCGTAGCATATTCTGGGTCACGGTTAACAAGGTTATCTTCGTCTTTCCTTTTTTTTAAAGCTGACAGACAATGATGAGATCAGTCAACCGTAATAAGTAATTGCCTGGTTTATTGACTGTTTAAAAAGGCAGTTGCATGAGAAGCCAGTAGAAACTGAAACTGTAAAGAGTGATAACGGAGGCAAAGTCAGCAGTGCCAAAGAAAACTAACCTTTTAATTCATCATACAAACAGAGCCTGAAGAATATCTCACTATCTCCTCCAGGAGACTCATGCAATCGTCTGTAAGTGAGTGTGTCTGTCCGCGACTCATCTCACTTTCTACTGCAACAAACAGCAGAATTTTTTGGGTTACAAGATATGACTGCATGCTCAAAGACCTCTGGTAGTTGTGGTGACTCACACTTTCTCAGTCACATTGTATTGCCTCTTTTACACCACTGACTACCTCAACTCACTCTCAACTAAAAATGGCGTCGGCGTTAGTGATACTGATAGCACAGCTGAGTGCATCTCTGGACCAAAGCTGCTAATCTGTGGCCAGAGACACAGTGGGGGGAAAGGATGGACTGTATAATAATAAACGTTATTCATGAAGCAAAACAAAGTACAAAGTGAGAAAGAGAAGATAAAATGTCAAGGTGAATGATTAAACACATGAACAGCAAGATTTAGCTTTCATCCTGACTCTGGAACAGACCTCTGTCTGAGGATCCCAAATAAAGTAAAGGTTCATGAGGGATTAAAAAGCCAGAGCCAGGAAGAACCTTAACAGTAATCAATAAAATCTTAAAATCAAACCTAAAACAAACAAGGCATGTCTATGGGGAAAACCGTTTGCACAATCTTTCCGTTTTGGACGGTGTGTTTGGCTGACAGCTCAAGTTCAAGGTATCTTTATTATCCCAGAGGGGAATTTGTGGTGGAGCCAGCAGAACAAACACTTCAATCAATGTATATTTAATATAAACAACATAAACTACATACAGTCATGTTAAGTTATTCCAAAGGCCAGTTACAGCAGTGACGAATGGGTATTTAAGTCTGTCTGTTCTGCATCTGGGTAAGATATATCTGCAGCCCGACAGAAGCAATGTAAACTCCAACTTTAAGGTTAGAGAGGTCATTTAAGGTAGTGCCTGCTATTTTGCTGCACACTCTCGCAATACCTGCTCTACGACTTCAACAGCCTGACCACGTATCCCCACAGGAGAGATAGCCTTAGGATTTTTCCTAAAATCAATAATCATCTCCTTGGTTTTGGTGACACTAATAACTAAAAAGGATGACTTCCACCAGTCAGTAAAATCTGTCACTACAGGGCCATGGTCAGGGTCATCGGTGCTTAGGAGGTTTAACTTTTGGCACGGGAACAATTATAGGCTTTCCAGAGGAAAGGGACCCTGTGGAGTTGGAGTGACCACTTGATGATAAAACTGAATATGTCAGCCAGCTGTTCCGCACAGTTTTTAAGAATGCGACCACCAATGCCATCAGGGCCGGGACCTTTCCTCTCCTTCACACCACGGGAACGCTTCAGAACCAACCTTATCAACCTGAATGTGTTCCCATGGCCGACTTAACCCCCTCCCATGCAGGACAGGAGGTATCGGTGCTGAGCGAGTGCTCAACTTTGTCCTTATAGCTTCATTTAGCAAATTTAAGTTCCTCTATAGCCCCCTGTACCGAGTCACATCCCCTGTCCAGCTAAAACCACACACCAACTGACTGTATCATCGCTGCTCAGCCACTACTCTGTACTAGAGACACAGTTATTCAATGTCTTTCTATTTGCCATCAACCTCACGTTTACACACGAATTGTTGAAAAAAAAAAACAGACTTGAAGATTAATAAATTCTTCAAGTCGCAGTTACACCCATGAGACGGAGCTGAGACGTGCACCCACACAGAGCCGGTGGAAACATCTGCATAGATCACAGAGACGGATGAGAGTGAAAAACCCATCTGATACACTTCGGCTGCGTCTGAGATCACTCACTACTCACTTCATAGTGAGTTCTCCATGTTGTCCTGCTGATTGAGACAAATCCATGAAAATAATATATTGAACGTGAGCATCATAACTCACCGACTTTTATTTATTTATTTATTTGGGAAAATCCGCTTATTGCCTCCATTGACAACACTGCTGTTGTTTACTGCTGTCTTTGTTACCTTTCATGATACTTCACTGCTTACCAGGGGAACTTTAATTCACTCACAGCATGATTAAAGGCAACTCAACAACATAGCAATACAATATTTATATATTACATACAATTATGTCAGTATTTCTTATTGATCTGGCATGTTTTAACTGTCCAACACCAGTGACATAATTAACGGCGAAGAGAAAATGGATTTAGCCTATGAGCTCACTATATAGTCCTTAGAACTCCCTGGATAGTGAGAAGGGAGAGTGAATGAGTGATGTCACACACAACCTTGGTGTCTAGACGGGGGTTGACTAATTGTGGATTCTTCTTGATCACACAATAGAATATTTAGTTTCATTCCCTCTTTGCTTGTTAGTTAGAGAGACAGACAGTAAAGGCAGGGGAGAGAGAGAGGATGACATGCAGCAATGGGCTGCTGTAGAACGCCCTCTACCTAGTATGCTTCGTTGTGTTATGTTACCCAGATAAAGGCAATCTCACATTTGGTTGCAACAAAAAAAAAAAAAAAATGTCTACAAAGTTTTTCTCCTGAAACGTGTCAAGCGGTCCCACGAGTTGGTTTCAAAATGATCACAACATCAAAATTGATCAAGTTTGGTTCCAAACGAGTCTCGACAAACAAAACCTGATACTGTTGGGAATATTTTTTTTATGCAACAATATCATTGCTTGAGCTTCTTACGGACATAAACCTGCAATTGTGGCTTTCA
Source organism: Chelidonichthys spinosus (assembly GCA_029853015.1). Classification (NCBI taxonomy): domain Eukaryota; kingdom Metazoa; phylum Chordata; class Actinopteri; order Perciformes; family Triglidae; genus Chelidonichthys; species Chelidonichthys spinosus. The sequence continues at coordinate 9,689,677 of CM056837.1, forward strand.
AATACTGTGTACAGTATGTATTTCAAGTGGCGATCGCTTAGTGCCAGTGCTTTCTTTGGAGAGGATGGACGCTTGTCAAATATAGAAGTAAGTGAAGATTTACGGCCAAAGGGCTTCTGTGGAAAACCAATGACAAAGTCTACATCTACATGACTTAAAACACATTTTGTTTATTTTGGTTGCGATTTTGCAGGGCAACACTTGGCTCCTCTTGGGAAATCAGTGAGGCACTCTACGAGAGCTTTCATGCATTTCCAGAAAAGCTGAATGAGCACATGCGACCACAAAACATATCTTAGAGAAAATCATATCACCATGAACTTGAATAGTCCCAGCACCTCTGACTGTCTGATACAGTGTTTTCTTTAAAAGGACAGGATGTCATTTAACATAAAAATAGAAATAGAAAATATGAAGCCATGTTAACAACCTGACTGTCATGATGGCAGATTTAAAAACAGGCTGCTGGTTTGATATAGAAAAGATCACAGGCTTGTATTTCACTCTCTTAACTACAGGTTTTTAACATAATTCATGTGAAAAATTATTCTGTGTGTTGCCTAGCCTGTAGGCTATTGTGTATTTTGGCCAGTATCATATAGTAAGTTGGGCAGGCTGGTCAGTTGAGTTGCTCAGAGATTTTCAACTGACCACATATGACATATAAAATGCAGAGTAGCCGGTTTAAACTTTACATTTTCAGCAAACACCCTGCAGCATATTAATAAGGTACGACTGCTTGGTACCAGAGTAGCTGAGTACTTCTCACCCAGCCGGTGCTCAGCTTTAGTAGTGTTGCTCTGTACCAGAGAACACTTGCATCATCATTGATGCAACATTTGTTACTACAATAGAAAGATTGTTTCCTTGTTTTTCTAGTGTAGCATAAATAGCCTAAAACTGTATTTCGTTCCCTGTGTTGCACAATGACAATAATGCACTTATACGCATTCTTCGCAGGAGACAGGAGACTGAACAGGACATTCAGATAGTTTCAATGTCACAGTCTAAAAACAGCTCACATACGCGTTTTGGTACAGTTCCTTTTTACTCCTAATGCATGTTTTCCAGACCACTTTTTCAAAAGGCGTGGATCAACGAGGCTCACCCATTGGATGTTCACACTTAATAAATTAAACAAACTGGACTTTGGGGGTCAAGTTTTGTCTTAGTGAGCGTACACAGCTCAGTCAGGAAGATGTTTCATTCATCTACTATAGAGTCAATTTGAAGGATTTTTTTGGGGGGTTTGGCTCCCTCAGCATGTGCACCAAAACAAGCTGCAACAAGAAGACTACTGGCACTAATTTGAATGGTCATGTTTATCAAGTCCATTCTGGCAGATCCTCAACACCCTCCTCATGCAGAGTTTGGACAGCGAGGAGGTACATCCTCTCTAGGAAGGCCAAACCAAACATATATGAGATCATTTTCTTCTCTCTGCCTTTGGGTTTTTAAACAAGCTGAAGGCCTACTTCCTATTGCACACAAACGACTGATGGACTGTTACCATTACTGTATTTATGCATTTTGTTTATCTATTGTATGATGTGTATTGGTTGTGTTGCCTACTGATTGCAAACGGTATTGTCATGAAAGACATGAGACATGAAAGCCTTTCCAACCCAAACCAAAATAAAGTGTACTCGTGTCGGGGCCAGGGGTCCCTGAAGAAAGCCTCCGGATAAACGTTGTAAAACTAGATTTCCAAGACCTCTCTGCAAGATTGACTCACAACATTAGATATTAGATATTATATTTGATATTCCATTAATATTGTGCAAGGTCACTCGGAAAAAGACAATTCCATCAACAAAATCAACCGACATGCTCATGTCTGGGGCCCCAGGGCAGGTGCCTACTTTGTCTGGTTAGTAATCTGGCCTTGGGGTGTTCAACGCTGACCGTGATAACAACATTCCTGGTCAGGGACCTTCGCTGTCATTCTCCCTCTTTCTTCCCTCATTTGCTGTCACCACTCTACTGTTCTTTATCAACATGAAGGCAATAATGCCCAAACAATTACTTAAAAAAGCAAATTTAAAAAGCCGTCTGGTTCATGTGAGGATATGTTGGCCCCACCTTGACCTGTTTACTAGATAACGGCCTCTAAATACCCTTGAGCTGGCAAAATCTGTTCTGCCCGACTGATCACGTTGCCTCCGTTTCCCCTTTCTCCTCGCCCGGAGATAGCAGCTGGTTCTACTCTTTCGCGACGTTCAGCACGCTTAAATAAAAACACAGATCTTCTCTCTCTTTCTTTCCTCCTCCTTTCACCTCCTTGCTCCTCTGTCTCCCTCGCTTCATCTCTTACAGCGTAATTATTATTTTGAAAAGTGCGGTCTGAGAGGCTGTCCACGTTTGGCACTGCCTCACTCGCTAATGCTCGGAGAGCTCTAATGCAATTTGACTTTTGCCGTATAACCTCTCCAGGAAGACATCAGGGTCCCTTTGTTCTCTCCTGTCTCGGCATGACGGGAGAGCCGAAGTAGCAGCTGAAAACAGGAGAAGAGAGGAGCAAGGCGAGGGGGTAATAAAGAGCCAGGAAGCCTGCTTTTGGAAGGGGAACGACGAAGAACGCGTGGATGAGATGAAGATAGATGTTGAGTGGAGGATGGAAAAGTTGGATACGAGGGAAGCGAGAGTGAGAACAGACGAAGAGGGGGACTTTAAATGTGGTGAGAGGTGAATAAGAGAAGAGGCTGGTCCTCTGTCCTCCCATCATTAGAGAGGAGGTGCTGCGTGAGACCTTCATGTTGGTGCAGCTCCAGCGATGGCGCCGCCGGGCCAATCACAAAAAGAAAGAGGGAGAAAGTGAGGAATCGTGCTCCTTGGAAATAATGAGACATACTAGTGAAAGGCACGGAAAGAAAGAGAGATTTCCCTGTGAACAGACAAATGCAATTTAGAGAGGACTTTGCCCGGAGACAACTCTGTTGTTCATCACATCATTTATTTTGAGCGAAGAACAGCACACCTCTGTCTCTGCTTTGTGTAGCTTTTGTTATCCTTCCATTCCTTTTATTCAGCAATCCAATTAAAGTAAGTTTACCTTTTTCTTGTGTATTTGTATTGCAATTGTACGATTGTACATCATATATTTACTTATGACCTGTCATAGGTTTATGTCTGTGAATGTCCATTCTATTCCTATTCCTATTCTTATTCTATTTCTATGGCTAAGTGCTTTTAGTGTGTGTTAATGAACAGGACAGAGTGATTTCCATCTCATCTCAATTTTGGCAGTAGAGTAAATTTGTTTAATTTTTTGGAGCAGATTCTTCTTACAATGATCATATTGTATGTAACACATGGAATCGGGACCCGTGGTTTGAGCATGTTTTGTCTGCTGGAGAAAGTCAGCACAGGGCTGCTGTGTATCAGTTTTACAAGATGGAATAAAACATTCATTTGGACCCCAATTTGTGTCCCATGTGAATGTTTAGGTTTGGGAGCTACGAAGGAACCAGTCGAAAGTTGAGTTTCGCCATGCCGAATTCCACAACATGCCTGACCGTCACTTGACCATTTCCTCATGTGCCTCAGCCAACTGGGATTAACAGGCAGCCACAGCAGGATACAGTACAGGAGTGAGGACAGCATCAGCTGGCGGCCAGGGTGGCCTGCACTTTCATTGTACATGACGGCCATCAATAGTCTTCGGTTGTCCCACCAGTCATCCACGGACAGATGCCATGGACGTTAACGGTACCTATACAGTAAAATGTTTGTTTTATTTCTGTGCAGCTGACCGTGTTACTGCACAGGAAGAGTGTTTTACAGGGTAACAAAAAATGTTTTTACTGCCAAATGGTAAAACGCATTCAACTCTAAAATAGCCAAGGTGCTCTAGTGTAATTAATAAGCGTCAAATATGGATGCAAGTCTGCTGCAGGAGACATTTGTTTCCTTTGAACTTGTGCCAAGCAGTTTTAGATTTCAAGATCATAATAATTTGTTCACTCACTTATTTTCATTTTCCCCCCAAGTTGTTGCCAGTATTATCAGTATAAAGCACTATTTACATGACACATTATTTTCTGGATCATTAAAAGCCTTGTTTAACTCAGCATTTCAACACAGTCTGAAATAGTAGCAAATCATTTTTAATCTCCTGATTTATGGACATGGACATGAATTTCCCACGTTTTCCTGTTGGTCAGTGCAACTTTAAAACAAATGTTTTTTTATATAACAGCTTGAGCATCAGCATGAGTTGACTATTGTTCCCAAACAGTAGCCTTTCCAGCGTTTAATGAAAGGACAGCTGCACTCAGGGAGTATCCCACGAGCCACTTTGAAGCTTAAACATTTTGGAAATATAATGTGTTTCAGAACAAGTTTTCAATAAGGCACAGAACATCAAAGTCAGTGCTGTTCCAATGTTAACAATGTCATCTGATCACAAAGGTCCAAGAACTAATCAGTCTGTCCGTGGCCTGCGTGTGCACGCTGCTGCTGCACAGGCCGGGGATTGAGGGGGGCGGGGCTTGGGTTGGACATCTCTGGAGGGCTGCAGAGCGACTGAGGGCCAGGCAGCCCGACTTTGGACTGTGGGCATTTGCTCCTTTCAGATGGCTTCAGTTTATGGGGCGCTCCATTCTCTCAACCTCTGGCTGGCTGTACACCAGCCCCTGTGGCGCATCACTCATTAGGGCCTGTTGTCTGCAGCCAAACCCTCAACTGCTCCCTAAGCCGCTGCAGCACCGCTCCCCGCCATCAACACCTGCTCACACATGACACACGGACCCCGGCTGACTGCCTGGAAGGACTGCGTTCTGCTCTACTGCCTCTGGGCTTCGACTAACAAGACCCAAAGCATCTCTTTCTTGTTCCGACGCCTCGCTTGTCAGATGCCCCTATCGGCTGCCATTTCTCCTCCGAAAACGCCTCGCTGTTCCAAAAGTCAACACACTCGAGTGTAAAACTAACTGTTAATAGTTGGCAAAGGGGGTCTGTTTTATGGCTCGTTTGTCTTAGGACACTGCCACAGTTTCTTTCGTCTGAGTCTCAACCATTTTGGCGGTTGAACATGTTGTGTGGATCAGATCTGTCCTCTGTCCAGCAGATCTGGCCTAGACAGGGCCTGGTAGCCCAGACTCCTGTCTGCTCGACACATAATATATTGGCAAAGCCGTATGCTCGGTTCCTCACAGGACCTATGGCTCTTTATTGGAAATTACGTCACCTCATAAAGCGACATGACCCGTTACAAAATCATGCTGCTTCTTGTTTTTCTTCCTTTTCAAAGAGGAGAGGCTCTCGGCCTACTTTCATTTGGTCCCGTTTAATCCCTCTCCGCCTTGATTTTGTTTGTTTTTTCATCCTTCGCTTGGATCACGTGAGCTCTCATCGTACCTCCCCGGTGGTCAGGAAGGCCATCAAGGCTGCACGTAGCAGTTGATTAGAAACAGCACACAGTGGGTGCCAGCCACCATGTGCTCATCTTCATAACTAGCCATCCACAAAAAAGGATGACAACATGTCAAAACATGGCATGTGTAGGTTCAGGGGCCAGGCCTTGGCTTTTTGGACAAGCTGAGCAATACATCTGTGATTGTCAAGATCAGGGTTGAGTCCCTGTCAGCCCCGCGGACGCTATTGATACAGAAACGCCAAGAGCTGCTAACATGTCACCATGTTTCCCAGAACATGGCAATAACAATGCAACGTCTACATGTCTGTTAAAAGGTCTCTGCGTGTGGTGTGAACCAACATCAGCGAGACGATACACATTCCATCGACCTCTAGGGTTTCATGGGAACACTTGTTGCGTTCATGAACACGGATCGTTAAGTGACTCCTCTGTTTTTCTAAATGCAGAGATTCACAACGCGATGATGTGGAACTACAGCATGTGAAATCAAACTATGTCTACACATTTCTATGGGGAATCCAACACTTTTTAGCTCACATAAGACCACACATGTATTCCTGGCAATTAAAGCTATTATTTAAGTTGAAGGATTTATTTTTAAAGCTGAACCACCTGCAGGAGCAGCTATAAGATACAGAATATATCACAATACACCCGGATATTAAAATATAATGGGCAGCCATTTGCGTTGGACAAAGTAGAATCATTTTATACAATAAAAGCATTAAATATGCCACAATAAGTTCAGGATTGTTACATACATGTCTTTGTGACATTGTCAGCAGCAGGTGCAGGTAGTTTTAGTTGGTTTTATTTGTCCAGTTTTTGAGTCGTCTGTCTCAAAACAGAAAGATTGAAGCTTCTGCTACAACACGTTCTGTCGATTATTGGTGACGTAGCAACCATTCACCAGGCTGTTTGGGGAACTCCTTTAGCTGGTGAGCTAGCAGCTAAACCGCTAATTAGCTGGGAACCTGCTAGCGTTAGCCAGTAAAAAGCAAAGTCACGGCTCTGAGGGCTAGCTAGCACTGTCTCTTTGCAAGCTTGCACATTCACGGTACAGTACATTTGCACAGGTGTACTTGGAACTGAAAATAACACGCCTCTTTTGTTTTCACTCAGACAAATGGGAGTTAAAAATGGTGCAGCTACAAGACGATAGCGTCTTCCCTTTTGGTCTCTTGCGGCTCTCTGTTCCCTCAAAACTTGACAGTGTCAGTGACCAACACTGCAAATTCTCTTGTCAACATGATTTGCTTGGATTTACTTTGAAAGCAAATCCACAAAAGCATTTTCAGTGAAATGAATTGATTTCACCACATAATTATGCCATTCTAAATGTTGGTGTGGCCGAGGCTAAACGGGGCTCTGGTTACAGAAAGAGATGCTTTTGTTGATTTTTTTAGCAAATATTTTTTTCGTCCCACCACACATGGAATTCCATTCACCTCCCAGACACTGAAAGGTCACACATAATGAATAGTATACAGCTGACAGTGGTGGCGTCCACACTTAAAATTAATACGTAATATTAAAATCAATATCGACACTTATTTCAAACCAAAAAAACGGTCGTACGGATCTCTCTCCAGTTCTTTTCTGTCTCAGATGACTGTCAGCTCATCTGAGGTCCAGCTCACAGCAATGAGCATCTCAGGTATCTTAGAGGTCCTGGGCTCAGTCCCCGTGGTGGAGCCGCTGCCACATGGAGGTAACTCTAGTGGACTCAATATTAATGACCAGTGACCAGGGCCTCCTTGTAATCCACTTACCATCATTACACAGGGTCAGCATGGCTACTGCTGCTGGGCTCTCAAACCCCAGCTGGACGCACTGTTGCATTCCATTGGAGTGGTGTATGGTTGGACAATGGAGAAACACTGTTTTGCTCCTTACATTTGCATGTATTGGGTTTTACAAAGTTGCGCGGAGTTGTTCAAATGACAGCACAGCTGGAAACCTGTAAGGATAATACAGACTATTAAAAACATGCTTCGTTGCAATGAAAACAGACACTTTTGGAAAGCAGGTGACATTTTCTTTTGCCTTTCTCACTCACCACAGCAAGAGGAAATCACCAGGGTGTTGAGGCTCATTTGTAGCTCGCCAAGGAAGGTCCTGACTTCCAGAGTGCTCCAGCTTTAAAAGATGACAGTTCAGAGTCCGTGTAATTAAAACTGCTCCGATGCAGGCCAACAAGACTCATGGGAAGGCCACAGGGGAAGTTTAAGAAAATACAGGTGGACAGCTCCCAACTCCTCTAACATAGTCAATGCCTTTGTGCAACCTCGGCCCCTGCACCCTGCTTTAGCTCCACATGTCAGAGGAATTTTCAGCGCAGCCGACCCTCCAGGTGAACTTTTACCCCTTGGTCTCAAATTCAAATGTACACACACACAGGCGGGTTAACCTGGGCAGCCCCAGCATTCAGTGTATACATACGCCACCCGGTGTTAATGACCAACGCTACGGCTATTAGACTGAGCGCGTTGTTATGATTTCCACACATTCTCATCAGGGTGAAAAGGCGTTCTCAGGTCGGGGAGGAATGAAGGGCATCCCCTGTTTGCTCCTCGCTCCCCACCCTCCGCTTCTTAAAAGTCCTGTAATTGAGAAATACAGCTCAAGGTAACGTGCCCTGAAGACCTTTGCCTACAGACGTGAGGTAATGGCAGGGCTAATTAGGCTGAGGAGACAGGGTGGGCGGAAGCTGCTGGCCTGAAGCCCCATTAGTCTACAGAACAGTCTCCCTATGGTCAAGGGCATTTAACCGGGGATGAGGAAAACAGAGCGGCATCGCTGGCTGCCTCCGACGGCAAAGCCACGGTGAAGGACTGAGTCACCACATGAAAGCCTGGGCAGTGGCACGCCGGAGAAAGAGAAGTGAGAATTCCAGAAAGAAAGCCTCATTGGGGACAAGCGCTTATGAAAAAGATGAGGAATCTCAGCAGGAGCTTGCCCCCCCCCCCTCCTTCCTCCTTCCTCCTTCCCTATTCTGATGCTCCAGACAATTTGTCATGTTACACAGGCAGGAACTTATCACATTGTGCCCCGTTCAGGATATTGGCCCTGACGCTGTAATTTTAACGCAGTAAATCAAAATGATTGCAGCCTATATCGTAACGGGAGACTTGAGACATTTCGCTTTAATGGTTTCCGAAATGCGTCAGCGGGACGTAGCAGGAGCCCCGGTGACACGCCGCTGGGCTCAGGACAGGACGGGATTTCTGACTTTTCCACAACTTAATCCCCCCTTGTTCCTCTACTGGGCCCACTCCTCCTGCCTCTGCCCCGCTTGTCTGGCTCTGGCCCTTCAACTCCAGAAACAATGGGTTCAGTTAATGCATGGATTTATGGACATGAAAACACATACATCAAAAGGGCAAGAACGAGACCGATTCATGAGACATTACTGCAACGTTAATCTCCTGAATCTGAGATAAAAGCTCAACTTCGCTGGCTATAAATCCTCAGATTCCTAACTGTTACGATTATAGTCGTCGGCGAGTGGGTCTTTGATTTGGTGAGCGCCGGCGCTCATGTCTGAGCTGGAGAAGCCATCGCTTGGCCTTCGCTCACATGGCAGCTCACTCTTCAAGAGATGACGGAGAGAGATGAATGGAGAGAACGAGGGATTTGTTATCTTAAATCAGTCGGGGGCTGCAGGCAGACTTTTATTAAACTATATGAAGATTTATGAGAGCGTCTCTCTTTCTTTTTTTGCTACTCCTTACCGTGGGGCAGTGCCATTTTCTGTTCCGTTTTATTCATCATACACAGACCCCTATGTACACACATAGTATGTTTCAGTATTACATCATAACTCAGCTAAAGTACTTTGGCACATGTGGCCGATTCCTCTCGTTATCCATGTCGGGGGAAACCTAATCTGTGAACACGTGTTTCTGTCGTCCCCATTCGAAGGAGGATAAAGCACAGCATCCGGGTTCCCATCACTCCTCGACAACAGCGTGGGCTCCTTAAGGCGCAGGTTGACGACACGTCAAGGAACCAGGAAGCAAAACAGGTTGTCCGTCACTATCTTGGATGAGGCGCTCGCCGTTTGTTACAGGAACAGGTCTCGGGAGTCCGGAGAGTCCCTGCTAGGGAAGCTGGACTCCGTACTGCGGAGTCAAATAAACAAGTGGAAATCCCGACAGTCGATGAGCCAGAAGGAAAGGAAACAGAGGAGTCAAAAATAAAGGTAAAATAATGGAGAGGGAAGAGGTTAAGCAGCTACTTTGGCTCCATCAAGTCTGAGACAGGGACACCTTTACTCATGAGATAAAAAGGTAAAAAGGGACCGTGCACTGGTTCACCTTTGGCATTACGACATGAGGGGAAATGGGGTCGATTTACACTCACTTAGGACGTCCCCGTCCACGCAGGCTAGCCAGGACAACGCAGGGTGGTGTTTAGATCACTCCTGGAAGGGGTAAAACTTCTCTCACTCACCTACTCACTCACTCAACCTGCTGTAGATCAGAGGGCATGATGGGACAGCGCCTTGTTCCGTACGTTCAGCCCCCCCCCATCGCTCTGTTATTGTGATTAAGAAGAAAGACAGAGTGAGAGAGAGACATGAAGAGAGAGCGAGATGTGGAGTAACTGGTTCCTCCCTTCAGCCTGAGTGAGTGTCCTCCTCCTCCTCCTCCTCCTCCTGCGTCCTTATCCGCCTTGGCTGTAAACCTCCCTCCCCTCCCCCGTCTCCCCCACACAACCATCAAAAGTGAACACGGTGGAAAAGCGGAAATGTGAAGGTTAGCCGACCTGCTTTGGACCAGTTGGGGATTTTTTTTTGGAACCTCATCAAGCGGAGGCCCGTTGAATTCTCCAGTGGGTCGCTGGTTGGAGGCTGGACTCCTCATGAGCCCCCTTTACCACCCCCGCCTCCCGACCCCCCCAACCACTGTTTTCAAAGGTCCAGTGACATCTGAGTTAGTAATTTGGCACAGCTGTAGCAGGACACTGGGGTTTAATTGGGCTGCACTGCTCTGGTGGTTTCAGCAGGAACGAGATTCAGGCCCTTCACTTAAATCTTGATCCAACAAATCTTCAACATCTCTTTCAGGAGTCCATGCTCCATCTGGATGTTACAACTAAAAGTGTCTTTTTTTATTAATGCAGGGCGTAAAATAGTGATGCCGGAAATTCGATAAAACTACAAACATCACTTGGCTGAGGTGTAAAAGTAGGTGCAGAGCTAAAAACAACATGCATCGCAGGAGAAGGAGCAGGAGCAGAAGAAGAAGTTCCTCAGATTAATACATGAAAGCAACAGAAATGTCATATTTCCATCAGGATTTCTGCAGCGTTACCTAATGACATCATCTCTGGTTTAAAAGCATCTGACTGGAGAATTACTGCAACTAATTGTTTATTTGTATGCGGCCAGTTGATTATATTTACATCAGAGTAGAGGATGGAAACATACATTTTCTTTTGCTGATTTTAAGGTTATCTGTTTAAATTTAGTGTTAAACGTGACATTGGATGGTTTGAGAAGTGCACTTGTGATGATGCTAAATAGTTCTTGAATACATTTACAGACAAATACATTTGTTGTCTGCAGTGACAGTTATTTTTTTCAAGAGTTTCCAGAGTTTTATCTGGAGAGCCACAGTTGCAGATTTTTTTGAAGGATGGATGTCATAATATTATTGGTTGAAATGTATTGGTACTGGCTGATGTAAGTACGCACCACATTTACTTTTCTAGGGAGAAAGATATGTGTGATTTTGATATAAAAATACAAAGACATCAATTTTTTGTATTTATTTTTGCCATATTTGGTTGAAAAGGGTTTTTTAAAAAGGCATTTTTCATTTCAACTCGACTTTAAGGTTGTTTTTCATCTTTATATGACAGACCGGATTGTAGACTCGGGCCAACTGAGCCACCGGGAAGCCAAATCTCTACTTAAAATGACTTAAAGGTGTTTGCGGTGTGGGGAAAAGTACTCTTGATATTCTGAAAATCGAAGTCAGCTGTAATGGCCACGTCGACTCTCTTGTGCTGCCACTTACAAGATGAAAGGTGTCAGCTCTGTTTTCACAACTCTGCTCTCCGAAGCAAACTCCTGAATTATGTGGCTGGAATATTGTTCTCCAAAACCGAACAAAGATGGATGTTAATGGCACGCGGAGGCACAAATCCCAGAAACACCCTTCGATTTTTCCACCTCACACACACGCCGCTGATCTCAATCTTTGGCAGTTCAACTTTAGTTGGTTTCTCTTTAATATAAAATGTAGCAGTTATCAAGAATAATGTCAATTCATACAACATCATTACAATTACAGCAACAAAATTACAAATATTTTTCCGGAGACTGTACAACTCTGATTCTGATCAATAAAATAGATGGCAGAGGGGGAAGATATGAAGAGGCGAACAATGAAACAATACATAAAAAGGGAACTTACTGTGATACTAAAATTAATAAAAGACGAGGGGCGAAGTGAAGGGGTGAAATGTTAAAGTCCCTTTAAAACGTGTTATCATTACCGGGCAGCATAAACACTCGTATTACCCTTTTTAAAACTGATACAAGTCAAATATATAAATATGACAGAAGGTGGAAAGGGTAGAATAAACAAACATATATATTTGGGCAATGCAACCTGAGCTGGACATACAGCTAGTGTATGAGAAAAAAATGTAATTAAATCGCACAGTATTTAGGCCTATAGTTATGGAAGTCGTTTGACATTGTGAAAAATATGCTTATTGCCTTTCTGTCAAGAGTTAAATGAGAAGATCAACACCACTCACATGCCTGTACCTCAAATATGGAGCCAGAAGCTAATTAGCTTAGCCTAATTTAAAGACAAATAACAGGGAATGACGACAATTCCAAAGTTAAAAATAAAATGTTTTCCAGCACTTTTAGAGTTTATAAAGAAGCAAAGAAATCTGGTTCAGAAATGACAATTTCATGTTTGGACAGAGCTAGGCTAACAGTTCACCCCTGTTTCCAGTCTCGATGTTAAGCTAGTCTAAGCTAACCCTCCCTGGCTCTAGCGCCAAAAATAATACAGATACGAAAGTACCGATCTTCTCGTCTCACTCCTGGCAAGAAAACAAGTAGGAGGGCAAACTAGTGTAAAACATTGCTCTTTTTTAGGTTTTCACTCCATCAGCAGCAAATAACCAAGGAGCTACCACTACTGGAATATTGTTAATGATAATATTACAGCCAGTTTTAATGAGTAGCTGCTTTGAAAAGCATCTAGAAATGAGAAGAACTGAGTAAACACTGCATACGTTCGATGTAGAACAGGAGTCTCAAGTTAGCAATACACTTCTAATGCTCAAAGTCAGGGGCAGCTACTTAGCATGTCTCTGTGTGCTGTGGACCTTCTATTAGCAGCCCTGTTGAAGCCATTTTTTTATGTGAATAAAAATAAAGACTCCACCCTAATAAAACACAATTGTGAACATTTACTCTTTGCAGGCGGCCAAAAAGTGCCCAGTTCTGGGACTTTAAATGGCAAAGCTGTTATGCTGGGCACCTTCATACGAAGCGTGGCTTTTCAAAATGCTACCAAATGGAATATATAACACCTAAATAAAATGGCTCTCTATGTGCTTTGTAGGGGGAAAACTAGACTGGGGTGATGGAATCAAAACCCTTGACTGAAAAAAGAGACGCCCACAGACGGCTCCAGTTCAGATCAGGTTACTTTAACAGTCAAGATATGTATATAAAACGGTATGCAAACAAAACAACTGGAGACTATCAGAAAATATATTAATTTTTCTTAAATAAAATGACACTTACTGCCCTTTCTTGAGAGTGTACCTGATGCTTTGTTTGGACTAACAGTCATGGAAGCATTATAGAAGCAGAGAAATGTATTAAGACAGAAGGCAAATATGTTTTCTTTTCTCCCCCTCAGCGTTCTTTTACAGACATATGCATGTAAGTTGTCCACCAAGAAGAAATATGTCAATCCCTTTGGTTTCTAATGGTCTAATGTTATAAACACACTAACGACAGAGTGCAGGCTGGCGTGGCTGCTGATGTGCTGGCAGGACTACTGGTGCAGTGATGGTCCAAGCTCCTTTCTGGTTTGGACTGAGGAGCTGCAGCTTGCCATGGTGGTGTGGCCCAGACTGAGACCCAGATCAATGTCCAAAGCTTGTATTCTGGACGGACGTCCTTAGCCTCAGCCCTGTCAGATCTGGTCAGACCTGGAGATCCACATCCAGACTACCACGTCAGTCCAACATGAAAATACAACCTGATCTCTTGCAAAAGCTTTTTTTTTCTAGCTTTGTGCAGCTCAGGTTTGGAGACACAGCAGTGTGGTGCTTTTATTCCCCTTAACCCCCTCGACCCAACCCCCCAAAGACCAGCCACAGCAGATATAGAAAGATAAAAAAAAACCTGCATTTTTTTTCATCAAAGCCCTTCCCTTTTCTCCTCGTACAGTCTTGGTACAGTCTGAGCGGATCTCAGGAGTGAGTCCAGCTGACTGGAACCCAGTGAGTCTCCGTCTCCACTTTCTTCAGGGCCAACCGCAGCTCTCCAAAGGCCGCAGAGAGGTCGTCGTTCACTATGACTTTCTCAAACAGGTGGCTGTATTGAGTCTCCAGCATCTGGGCAGTCTTCACCATCTCCTGGAAGTCCTCATCCTGCGGTGAAGGTGAAAACACAGAGAAGAGAATAAGAGAGATGTGGAGAAGAAGAGGAGCAGATATGAACAAAGTGACTGTGCTGAAGAGAGAAAACACTGGGCACAGTAAACAAGAGGGCAGATAAAGTCACATACTGTAAACACAAATTACATGGCCTTGAACACACAAATAAACACAAAGTGGCCCGTGTGGAGCCCTTTTTAACCTCCCAGAGACATGGTACCCACACATGAACCCTGGCACCGACCACAAACTAAAACCTCCCCAAGCAACAACCCGACCTCAAGGAATTTTCATCATTTCCTCACACGGTCATCCAATTCGCAAAGAAAATAAAATATCCTCAAAATAAGCGGAGGACAAAAACATAACCATTTGCAAACAACAGACATGTAAAACATACATTATTGCCGGTCTGGATTTTATATGTGTGATGTGTGAAATGACATCTTGTGGCGACGCCGTCCCGCTGCCAGACCGTGTGAACCCGCTGCACAGCCTGCGACACCTCCTGCAGCTGAGGGGGCGGCAAAAACTGGACATTCTAGTCATGCTGGTGCCATGCCACTTAGCATGGGCACTTTGCATGACACAGAATCTTGAGGAGACATATCATTCTCATTTTCATGTTCATACTCGTATTTAAGTTTCTACTAGAACACGTTTACACGCTTAAATGTTCAAAAAAAGACATAATTTTAAAAAAACAACTGAAATGCTACATTTTTAGCATCTGTCTCTTTAAGACAACTCCCAAAAAAGCCCAGTCTGCTCTGATAGCTTAGCTTAGTTTTTGAAGGCCCTGATCAGACAGATGCATGGCCTTTTGTGATTGTTTTCAATGCAAGTGAAGCATTTTAGCTGCTTTTCCATTGCTGACAGACTGTATATAAGAAGTAGTCATGGTGATGTCACCCATTGCTTTGTATTCTGGTGAAGCCCCGAGTTCGGCATTTTGGCTATCGCCATCTTGGATTTTTGCAACCAGTGAAGAAGTGACCATATTTGGATGGGTGGATCTGATAAACACAAGCAGCAGAGCGTCACCCTTACTGGATCTGGTAGCATGGTAGCGACCTGTCAATCACAAGGTAGCCCCGCCCTAAAGTATACCCTGCGTTCTGGTCTATTTGAATTTAAATGGACCATAATTGACTAAATGAACATAATGCTGCCCTGAAGTCTTGAAACTAGAGATTGAGACCATAAACCCATGTTTACAATGTTTGTAGTGAGAAGTAGGAACATTTTCTCACAGACTTCCATGCAATCAGACTTATTTTTGGAACCAGAGGAGTTTCCCCCTGATGGCCAGCAGAGAGAATGCAAATTTAAGGCACTTCAGCACTTTTCTGAACTGGAGGTTGCTGCCTGATTGATGAGCACCTCACCTTTCCAGCTCAATTTACCACAGTTACCATTTTTTCTCATTGTGTTGACTTTAGCTGAATACCCAGAGCTTTGTGACTTTACCAACCGTAGGTGTCCTGATCTGAATGAAAAACAGCAGAAATGAGTGCGGTAGCCCTTAAGATTTCGGCTCAAGATGTTGTCATCAATTTAACAATTAGATAGTGTGGTTCATGGTTTGTGTTAAGCTAATGTCAGCATCCAATAGTGAGTATTCGAGGAAACTCCAAAAAGGGGCAACGATACGGCAGCACAGTATGCCTCACATTTTCCTCCTTCAACACACGGCCTGTCTGACGGGACTCTAAACCTGTTGAGCTCACAGGTAGTGAGAAATGAATTTGAGCCTTAACCATAAAACATGAGGGGGCTGCATGAAATCACTGCATGCTGCATGTTTAATCCTCCAGGACGATCAAGAGTGTCCAGGCCAATATGCAAATCAGCCGTCCAATGTAAAGAATAAAACCACGTGCCGACTGTGAGGAATAGCCAACTAACATATTTTTATCAAGGCGGGAGTAAATATTGCCTATCTGGGGCTCCTGTATTCATAGATTGAGCATTCTGAAACAAGCCAGGTATCTCTCCAAGGTGGTCCCTCTGAGGCTTTCTGGGTTTCAGCTGTGTGGGTCCTGGCTGATCCTGCCCCCGTGCAACAGCAACAGCAACAGCAAAGTGGCTGAACTGATTTAGCCGTATGTTTTTACTGGAAACACATAACTTTAGATTTCTGGGCAGATATGGTTTTATAGTGAACCCCAATGCCAAACATACAATTATAAATACACACAGATGCACATTCATGCACAGAAACTCAAACACACACACACACACATGCGCATGTGCACCCGCACCCACAAACAGGCAGGACGGAGCTGCATGTGCACACAATGTGTACGCACATAAACACAGCCTCGTTAAAGTTTCAGCCTCCAAACGGCTCAGCTTTTAGAGACGCTTCTTCCAGCCAGGAGTTACCCCGGAATGTTTCTGGTGGTTTTCCGCTTTATAATGGATTAGCTGCGCAGCTAAATACAAACACTCAGTCAATGTGACACTCCGAAAACCCCGGCTGTTGCCTTTTGCCCGGCTGTCTCATGTATCTACAAGGACAACATGAAAACATCACGTCACGGCTATGCTGGACAGAATCATCTGATTCCAGATATCCCGATAATTATCAGACTATGCCTAAAACTCTTAAAATGGAACTTAAACACACTGGAAAAAAACAAATATTTTACTTGATTCACAGAAACAATCAAATGATCTTAAATAAGATTATCATAAATGATAAGGTCTCCCGGGATAAATAAAGAATAAATACATTTTAAAAATGTAAAAATATATTAAAAAAATGTATTTTTGTAGCCTGGATGTTAAATCAGACTCTCATTCTTTTGCCTACTGTGATAGCTGTTATACCGCTTTTTAAAGTCACTAGTGACTCAAAACATCCAACGCCACCTCAGACTCTATTGTCTTCTGTGATGGTTTTATCAGCCCGTGTCCTGGAGGATGACAGGAAGAAGGACGGGCTCAGGGAGGGCAGAAGGTTTGTTGGCCTGTGGAGAAAAGAGCTCCGCGGCGGGACTATTATTCCCCATCATCTGGACCGAAGCCCCCCACATGTCTTCCACTGTTGGACCCGGACTCACAGATTACCACTGGGTCCAACGCCAGCAGCACAACACCTCTGACCTGTCCTGGCAGCTAAATGAATTGCGGAGACAGAGCGTTGTTTTGTGTCTGTGCTGTTTCCATGTCCACCAGCGACTCTGACTCCACTGAGATCATTCCAGGTAAAAGAGCATTAATCACAGCAGGATGCTGCTAAAGGGACAGAGCAGGGTGTGGACATGGAAAGAGAATGAAAAACTCAGAGGAATAATATAGTAAGATAGATGTAGGACAACAGAAACGGGGCAGAGAGATGGCTAAAAGGGGCTCATGGAAAGCGGGCGAGGAGCAGTGAGTGATGTTCTTTGGCATCCGCTGGTCCGAGCTGGATCGCTCTCCTCTGGGCAGTTTGATGCCACTTCTGGAGAAACAAACTTGAGAAGGAAAGCACTGAGGACTCATTTATCCACGCTGCCATTAGATTGCTTAATTTCCACATGGAATGGTGGAGCGTCTTGTGCCTGTTGAAGTACTTTGTTCAGAGATAAATGGCCTTTTTCATTGCACAATATGAGGCAATATGAGACTCTGATGTTCGTCCATGCTGCAGATTTTAATCGTTGTCATGTTTTTATGGCTTGTATTTTTTTTTATTGTTTCCTTTATTCTATTCATCATATTTGGGATGATACTGTCTGTCTAGAGAGGAGACAACGCCTTATGGGACTACAAACATTTCAGAGCACAAAGCAGCATGTGTCAGCCTCTCTTTTAAAACCATGTCCTCAGTGGGAAACCTGCTTCATTGATCTCGATAAAACACACCCGTCCTTTTCTTTTCAAATAAAACCTTCACAAATCAACTTTATGTTTGTGGCAACGTCCACCATCCAGCCTGAATAATGCATCGCCTCGGCCTGTGTCGGAGGTCGTTTCTACACGGCGCTGCAGCTCCCTCCTGAATCCTCTCCAGCTCACACAATGGGGCTAAAGTCAAAGCGCTCTGGTGAAACAATGAGACGACTGTTCGTCGGCGTTCATCATTAAAGCAGACCCGTGTCTCTGAGACAGAAATACAGCTGGCGCTGGATAGAAAACGTCTGAGATACGACTCAACATCTTCTCCTCCAGAGCCTTTAATGGCAAACCTGAGACGGCTTACGTGCCGTCGGCGAACATTTACACAGAGCCCGGTGTGTTACCTGGCTGAAATATGCCTCCTTGTCACACAGTTTTATTGAGGCGCATTTCTTTTACTTGAGAGACTCGCAGGAGCTAATAAAGGGACGGTGAGTAATAACAGCTACAGCATGGGTTGTTAGTAATCATCCTGTTTCTGACAACTAAAGCTCGTTGTTCTCAGGACCCCTGCTGGGAAATGAGGAGCAGACGGAGGCAATATGATATTTCACTGTGTGACTAATGCAAGCTGACTTTGTGTCTGTGTCGAGTTTGACAGTGAGTCAAAAATGTATCGCTGGGATGTTCTGTTGTGGACCGAGCTGCTGCCGGGACAGCTCCAACATGTGGCTGGGGTGCCGGGATAGGACGACGTCTTCCCTACAGATGCATCTTCAGAGCTGCATCTTATTTAGATGGGTTTTTTTCAGGAGAAAATACATGCGTGCATGTGTTTGAACTTTGCCCAGGGCTATCCCATCATGCCTCTTGCTCGGGATTTCACTGCGTTTCTGCCCTGAAGTGTAAACCAACTTTAGCTACGCACTGGAAGGCGGCTCGGTTTTGATAGAATAACAGGAAAGAAAGGCAGGAATGAAAACTTTGTGGTGACTTAGTTTTTTGAGCAACACAAGGTCTCCCCATGACAATGTTTTTCAGAAGGTTTATTCTGGAGGTTCAAGTCCTGATTTCATTACGTCTAAAGTCAAACTCAAAATGATTAAATTGTTATGCAATTTGGTTCTGGCATCCCAATGTTATGTTTTACAAGAAAACATATATTTATCGATTATTCCATGAAGCTGCAGTTCTTTCCTGCTCCAAGCCGTTTACTGTACAACTAGGTTTGTAAACTTTGAGTTGTGTGTATGCGGCACGGTGTGGGTTTGAGGTGGGGGCTGAAGGATAGAGGGGGGAGAGTCAGCGGGAGGTGGGGTATTAAAAGGAGTTATGGTTCATGTATAATGTCAGTTGTCTGACGGTGTTATTTGCATATGTTTCCAATAAAAAACATATCAAGCATGAATTAAACCCCAGCTGGGAGAGGCGTCACACTCTGGATTTACACCTGCAGACCCCAGCAGACCCTGTCCACTCGTCCTCGCGGCGCTAGTTTGTCTCCATCTCTCTGACAGCGCCGTCTCTTCCTCCGCTGCCCTCTCTTCCTCCGCTGCCCTCTCTCCTTACGCCGTCCCATCAGGCCGTCCGTGGCGTGCTGCTGACCGAAATCTTGGCCATAGCGCTGCCTGCGGCGAGCGAGACACGCGCTCGCCACAGGCGATGAGGCTGGGAAAACCATCATCCGACCTCACCACCCCCCCCCACCCTCGCTTCGCAGCAGCGCCGAACGCAGGCTAATTGGTTTCATCTGCGCCCTGCTGGGATGAAGGTGTGTAACAGGTGACCTCATCACTCGCACACACGTTCTGTACACACAGGGCTCGGATAGCGTTTCTGTTGTTTCGCCTTGCTGTTAATCTGTTGTGTTTCGGCAGTAAAACACTGTCACGTCCCCGTGCTTCACCCTCCATGTCACTGATAATCTTGCAACATATATACGTCAACATCTTTATAGTCCCTCCTTGGTACCATTTTTGACGAGAAAACATCATTTGTGTCCGTCGTAAATTTTCTCCCGAGCTTCGTGTTTAACATCCCTCTTTATCCTTCCCGTTAGCTATATCCTGTTATTTTCTGCCGTAGTGATCCACTTTCCTCGCCAGGCTCATTAAACTTTCATTTAACTTAATCTCATCTGAACAGCATTTACAAATACCATCCAGTCCGGGGCTAAACACTGGGAAGTATATCGAATTGATTTCCTGACTCTAAATGGAGGCAAATCTGATCCATCTGGTACATCAAGCCCTTCAAATGACTCTAAACAACAGATGAAGTTGATCGATATCTGACCCAGTGTGAGGAATGAACGCTCCCCTCCCGTTCTCTTACCGTGAATGGCTTGGCAGATCCCTTGTCGTCCTTGCCCGATATGATTTTGGCGTTCTGTCTGGTCTCCCTCAGTTTCTCGATCGTAGGAGGCTTCACCAACACGACAAAGGGTTTGAACTCTGCTGTCCGCATGTGCTTTATGGTCTGGACACAGGAAAAGGAAAACAAATGTGAGTATGTGAGGTGCTACCATAGAGGAGGGGAGGACGGGGATACAACGGCAAAAATGATGATATCGCCCTAATAATCACGAGGTGGATGAATGTTTAATGTTTAAATATGCATATAAGACATTATCTTACATACATTTCCACAACAGAAATCTGATTTCGGAAGAAGGTTAAACATTCTTGTTTCATGTTGTTGATATATTAGATTCAAAGGTTTTTACAGAGAGAACATGCATATCTCTTTTTATCACTCCTTAAATCAGAAAATACTGTCAACAGCCGTGTCTCTAGTTAGAACATGCTGTGAATGAAATATGAACAAACACCTCCTTAAACACACCCTGGACCCCTGTCTGATGGTTTGTTTTGTTCTATGTACGTGTTTGTGTTTGTAAATGTATTTCTCAAAACAATAAAACAAAGTTATAAAAAAAAAAAAAAAAAAAAACACAATATAGATAGGAATGAAACTGGAAACTCTTTTGGTGAGTTTAGGAGGAATCTACAGACGCAAATAGGCAAAAATAAACAACTAAATATGTATTTTGGATGGTTTCTTTCCAAGAATCTGAAATAAGACATGATATGGAAGCAAAATAGCCCCAAATCTCAAATTGACCAGAGCATGAAAAATGTTTTTCCCTGCGGTGTCTCTACTTGAAAGCCAGAAAGGCTGGCGACCAGCGGTTGGATGTATGGGTAGCAGCAGCAGGCCTCTGGTTGTGTAGCACATGTGGTTCTTTGAGAACATAGTGGAGATACATTTCTGTCCACATCTGCCCTGCCTTCTTATTTCTGGTGACAACTGCACAACACAATAGCACATTAGTGGTGGCGTCCGGCAGGCTTCAGGCTCTCCCCTGGCTCTGGCACCGCCATCAGGGCTTCCCACTGTGCTAATAAGCTGCAAACTGAACCCGCGACTGATAGGAAGATGGATAAAATGCCAGAAGGAGGGGCAGGAAAAGACCCAGTGGGAAGCACTCATCTCAGCTCTCATCAAGTCAGCATGGGAGCAATAACACGCTCCGACACCGCCACTGATCTGATCCATGAGTCATGTCGGAGAGTGGGCTTGTCGTGGAGACCACAACTGTAAGCCAAAAGCACATACATACATGCATGTACACCCACATGAGCATCGACTCGTTCTCACACACTGTTCCGGGGGCGACTCTCCTCGCTGCTCGGGCCGCAGCGGTTTGAGATCCTGCCAGGCTAATCTATATAATGGTGTATTTGTGCCCGTCATTATCCACTGAGAGAAAACAAATAGAGGGGAGCTGGCGGGGGCCAGAGGCTGGCTGACTCCGGGGCCCAGCCCTGGACTAAACTGTGCTCAGGGGTTTCTTGGGGCTCAGCGATGAGCCGGCCATTTGTCTACGGTCTGATCGTCACCCAGCCAAGACACATAAGCCAAAGAGGAAACTTTCAAATAGAGGAAATTAGCAGTAATTGCTCTTTCAAAACGCCCCCGTTAAAAAGCCACTTTGGTAACCGAGTAAGCAGCCAAGGCCTCAGGAACGACCAGGACGAGAGAGATCTGCTCCCGAGGCACTGTAGGTAGAGGTGGAGGTGCCACGGGGCTAAAAACACAGGGAGTGATGGGTGGTGGGAAGGTTAGAGTCACTCACATGAGGCTGGCAGTCCAGTAGGCACACTTTGTTCTTGGAGAGGACGGAGCGGACGGAGTCGAGGCTCGTCCCGTAGTAGTTCCCTTTGTATTCGCCGTACTCGATGAACCTGAGAGGTGGAAAGAGATCGAAAGAGAGGTGAAAACACCATTTCTGTGCAGGGATTACTATCCAAACAACACTAATGTCCCCTGGAGAGTAACATTAGAATCTGGGCCTAATCTGGTCGACTGTGTCGGCACACCTCCGAGATTCAGCGCAGAAATACTGATACATAAAAACCCTACAAATCCACAGAGACAGCAGGATTACTCTTTCAACCAGTGTCAGATCTGAAGATAGCGTTCTGAGGCAGAACTCAGAAACCAGAAACCGCTTTGGCTGAGCGTGTTTTAATATAATCACCCATGCAACCCGGCTTTCCATCAGTAACACCTGTTTGTTCCAAAAGGACCACAAAGCCCACGGATGCCAAAACCTTCCTTCCTTTAATCCACGAGGATTTTTTTTTTTAACCCAGCATGCAAACAAACACTTCATCAGATAATCTCCCCCATTCTCACACCAATCAGCTGTCACAAGAGAGAGAAAAGAGCCACCAGTGTATTTTTAGCTGAAAACGAGGAGGAGGGAGGAGGAGGAGGAGGAGAGGAACAACGTGGAAAGAATTTGGAGCTAATAGGACTGTGTGGTATGCTTGGTCTGCTCATGACGAGCGTCGGGCAAAGAATGACTGCTTCGCTATAACTGATGCCATGCAAAAAGAACGTTTTATGGTAATTGCTCATGTAAGAAAGTTTTACTCAGTTTTAAAAAAAAAAATTAAGAAAAAGGAGGCTTAAGTCTCATTAAAATCTCATATTTGGTTCAGGGAAACGCAGAGCTTACAGTAGTTTAACCACACCTTGCAGAGTCCTGCGCTGTATGCAGTCAGACATAGAACGCATATAGATTAGAGTGAGGCGTGCCAGCGGAGGGTTGGCGACACCGAGGTGGATGAACTGTTGCCGCTTTGACACAAAACGGGGCTTCCCTTGGGAAAGTTGTTGGAGCTAAACACACGTTGTTGTGGACCCTTTTTTTATTACTGCATTTTTTCTGCTGCATGCGATGAGGCATAACGCAAACAAGTTCATCTCACTCCTCGTCTACTTCGCTGCCTTGTAATTTAAGCGTGGAGTGTCCCACGCATCCGCCCCACATCACAGCTCTGTCAGTCACCCCTCCGACTCCCTGAAAAACATTGCATGCCTCGACCTGCACCGCAACATGGCCTAAATATACAGCCCCCCCTTTCCCTTCTCCTCTCAGCATGCTCTGACACTCTATATGCCCTCACCGCTACAGCCTTCTGCTATGTCACGTACACATGTGTGCGTGTGTTTGCGTGCGGAGATGTTTTGCATGTGCAGCCTCCAGTGTATGTTGCAGCTCGTGTGAGACCGGCAGAAAGGCATCAATCATTCTTATGACTATTACAACTTGCATTTCAATTTGTTGGCCACAAATGTCAAGGCGGGCCGTGGTGTGGCTGCGTTCAGAGAGAGCGCCTAAGGAAAGGAGGAAACGGAGACAGGAGACCTTGGGGCCACTGTCTGGAGATCTGTTACCGACACAGGGCCCGGCCCTGTCAACACCAGCTCACACTCGGTTAGCAGAGACACACAGACGACAGCGGGGAGGCTGTGTTCGAACAGTGGCAGCGAGCGGAGGACCGGTCCAGACTGACGCACTGCCTCCGGTGGTTTAGAGCACAGAGGGATTCTGGGACGGCTCTTAAATTCAGGCTTTTCTGTGTTACAGTAGCGAAATATGTAAGGAATGTAAACAATGAATGGTTAAATCATAAAATGTAGTATTAGGGCCATGGTAAGCAAAAAAGATTTTGACAATAACGTCAAAGCATTTTAAGAAATTGTAATGTTACGGGAATAAAGAAATATTTATACAGGAAAAAATCATTATGGTCTTGAGAATAAATTCATAATATTACAACATTTTGATGTCAAATGAGGCAGGAAGGACTGTGGTTGATCTTAAGTTATATATCTCAACAATAAGCACCTTGTTATCATAGAGTTTAGAATGTTTACATTAAATGAATCACATGAATGTGATATCTAAGAATCGGCAGCGGGGACACCGTAGGGACTTACTTCTGAGGTACAACAACCCTTTTGTCATCATACTATAACTTTATTCTCAAAATGACCTTTTCATTGTAAACATGTCTTAAAACTAATTAAATGATTACAACTTAATCCTTGTAATATCAGATTTTGATTCTAATAAAATGGTTGGAGTGATAATAATGATTTGTGTTTAAAGACAATGGCTCCAACTTCATGACCCACCATTAGTTGTGTGATGTGAGGAGGTGAGGAAGGCTTGACTTTTCCAAAGTGGTATATATTGACATCAAATAGCCTTATGTAGTTGTATAAAGTCAGAATGTAAACAGTTTGTTTCTGTACAGTAGTGCCTACTTGTTATTGTGGATATCCGTCTCGAAGAGATGTTTGGAGATGAAGTGGTACTCCACGCCGTCGCTCTCCTGGTTCTTCTTGGCCCGACTGGTGTCTGAGAGGGAGCAGCGGAGAAGGAGCGATTACCTCAAACCCAGACGGTCTGACTCACTGTTGGGACTGCAAACATCTGAACTCAGCCCCTTATTAACAACGCTGGAAGTCTGAAACACAGCACGCAGGGCCATGCCAACCCTTGTATATATTATTGTGTAATAGAGCTATAAAAAAAAAACACAACCTGTACTGCTGCAGCACTAAACTCAGACACTTAAGTGACATTCAGCAGGGGTTTACTGCGTCTTATTAAATTTGTGTCTTGTAATGTGGCTGCAGTGGCTGCAGGAACAGAAGCCGTAGCGTTAGCCGCCAGCGTTAGCCACTGGAAGGTAATTGAGTTTGGGAGCTCTCATTAACATCAAGTCTCTACATTTACTTGGCCATAAACCATAAAGCCTTGCTGTAAAATGGGCGGTAGGGGCGGCACGTGGAGGGAACATGAGCATGCAAGCGCTGGAGGGTTTGTCAGAGGTCAAGAGGTCGCCTCACACTCAGTGCTTCAGGGGTCAGAGGGCAGAGTGCACACTCGTCAGACACTCCAAGCAGCTCCAAAACAAACTATTAAACTTTTAAAGCTGCCAAGCTCCGCTACACTCGCCTCCCGAGCTTCACCAGCATGTGTTGAAGCCGTGCCCTGGTAGTGGACCGGTGCCTTTCCTTTATACGGTCCAGGCTGATCTAAGGGGTTCATGGAAAACCAATGGTGTGATTTATACAATGTGTCACTTGCTTGAGAGGGAAAGACGGCCATAAATCCTGCTGTGGTGAAGAGGACACTGAAGAAGATCAATGGCTCTCTGTCGTCGGCCAGACAGACAACAGTAGGAAAAACACGAGGAAGAGGCCAAAACAGCCTTGTCAGAAGATAACATATTTATACCTCCCATTCAGAAATGTGAAAGACGGGGCCAAAACAGCTCCAACACCGTCATCCACCATGCGTTGTTTTGGCATCTGTTTCGTGGCACAGAAAATAATTACAGTGCAACAAAAGAATGCGCATCCATTCAATCCCCGAATCATGGAAAATATCAGTAAACTTGGATGGGAATCAAAATGTTTAACCTCCCGACTCTAATGGCTTATTGCAACGCTCCCTGTGTTTCTGAGACGGCTGGTTTACATTTTACAGCGACAAGCTGAGGACCAGAGAGAGAGAGAATGTCTTAAGCGAGGCCACAAGCCGGTGGTCTCCGAAGCTCCGCTTTTCAAATGAACAGAGAGGGATACGCCGCTCGGGCTTAATCTGAAACAACAGCAAGTGTTAAACACATCCATGTGTCCATTGGCAGCAATCAAACATTAAAAAAGAGGGAGACGGGATACTTTCCGTGTCTCTTTCCTCTCAATGGGAGCCATGACTTGTGCCATACAGTATGTCTTCTATACGGGTCAGAATCCGGCTGTCTGGGCTCCATTAAACTCAGCATCACAGGTCACATTTGAGAACAATTAACGTGCCTCGTGGAAAACAAAGGCCCCACCGATGGGATTTTAATACCACGGACATTTCAAAGTGTCAGACTTTGACTGGGACACATCCATTATGGCACACACAAACACATCAATTAATATCAGCCGTCCTCCTATTTCCTCAAAGTCATGTCGCCGTTTCCCTCCATGCCCCAGATGGTAGCTATGCAATTACTAATGCCATTGCCCCGTTCAAATGTATAAATCAAAAAGATTTATTCGTCCCAACGTGCTGCTTTAGGACATCTCAGAAGTGCAGAAAAAGAAGAAAAAAAAAAAGGAAAGAAAAAAAAAGCTCACAAGGCTTGGAGAGCCAGTTGTTTTGGATGTTGTTCAGAATTATGGCGAGCTGTCGTTGGGTCTTTAAACAGAGTGAAAGGGAGGAGGCGACGGAGGCAGAGAGACAGAAAAAGACAGAAACAAAGTGAGGTTTAAGCTGAGGAGAGTGAGAAGCTCGCTGCCAATTCACAAAGCAGTGGAAGGGAAAAAAACGTGTCGTCCTTCATCATTCGGAGCTCGTCAGGCCACCTGTGAAAAGCTGACACGGGAGGAGGAGAAGGAGGAGGAAGGAGTGTCTGAGCCGTGAGAGGACCAGCTGTGTCCTGGGTGTCTCTCCCTGCCAGACGTCTCCCTTTGTGTCTCAGACTGGACCTCCATCGCTCACACAGCCTTCAGCTCAAGTGATTCCTTTTGATTTGTTGCTAAAAACTCACAGGTTGCACCGGCATCTCATGCTCCCACAGGTGAGGTGTACAGGAGGCTCGTGGAGTGAGAGGGAGGCAGTTTATCACCATGACAACAGAGGTATGATTTAATGTTTGAGGAGGATCCTTCCTCCAGAGCAGCAGCTCACCAACCAACCATCGCTCATGCTCATCCTATCTGTCTGAGCATCTCCGTGTTTACAGTGAGTCGTCTTGAGGTCACATCGGTTACACTGAGAGCTCACTTACTGCAGGAAATGTTTACAGAGCAGAGAAATAAAAGCGTTTGCTTTGGTGGCCTAGTGGCATATAGTGGTTCAGAAGCATGCAAGGTCCCTGGTCCAGTTCCTGCAAGGCATTCTTGCACGTCTGACTCCCCCTGTTTCCTGTCTCTACTCATATCAAAGTAAAAAAAAAAAATCTTGAAAAATGTATTCTGCATTTTCCTGCAGAGACCAGATCTATTTGGTTGTTCACTTATTATTTATGTGTTATAAGAAATGTTTAGAATAACATTTGGTTTGGGTGCTACTGAATGAAACATATTTAGTGAGCCTATCATACTATTTTAAAGTATTTTTTTATTGTCGTGTGCTGCCCAAGCTACGATCTGACGTTTTCTCGATGTCCCAGCGTGCACCTGGCTTTCTTATGAGCTGGTGTGAAAGCAGCACGCCGAGAAAGCCAAATGGTGTTTTAATTCCCTTTAAAAGTTATTTGCCAATAAATAGCAGATCTAAAAGCGTGGTCTGGTAAAAGGCTTAGGGCGGTCACAATGTATAAAACACACATTCACACATAAGACAAACAGATACACACACAGAGGAATGATTGGTGGACTAATGGAGTCTACTGGGAGATGCTAAATGGCTGCTGGATGAGGGCAGTGACACGCGTACACAGACGTGTGTGGATGAACTTACGTGGGATGGTCACACTGAAGTGCTGGGGGTCTGAGATCAACAGTTTCCTCTTGAGCTCGTTCAGGCCGACTCCTGAAGGTCCTGCACAAACACAAACACATCAAGGAGTATGACACAAGTCCCAGAATCCATCATTCTCTGCAATCAGAGACAGACGCCATGCTGAATGCAGATAGACATCATTAGTGTTGTTATTACTAACACCTGTGATTTATCTGCTTCATCCATGATGGAATATTTATCCCCATGAAGGCTTTACAAATGATGTTTTGATGTAACGATGATCGCATAAATATACACATGATCACCATTAAACAGATTTATCATGCAGCATCAAAATTAACATACCAGCATATTAATGGTGCTCTCCAGCAATTTAGTAATGCACCTCCATAAAACTCAGGGACTCAAAGGAGAACGGATACAAATGAATGAGCAGAGGTCAATGTGTCCTCAGCCTTAGTTCCTTGTCTGGGTTTAAGCTCCAAAAAATACTGGATCCTACACTTCCCATAATGCAACTTCTTCATCACCCTATTGTGACCCTTGCTTTAAACTCGGAAAGTGTCAAAAGTCAAAAAAGTGTTTATGGAGCAGCTACAATGTTACTATAGCCTACGATAGATCCAAACTACATTCAGAAAACAAGCATTTTAAAAGTTATTTGCTTAGCATGTTACAGACAGACCTATCAAACCATGAATTTATACTTTTTACAAATTGTTGTTATTATGTACTTACTTCGGCATAATTTTTGTCTGTTTATTGCAATTAAATCCCATCATAAATGTTTGTCTTGTGTTCATAATGCTGCAGTAAACCAGCTGACTACTTTCATTTAAGTTTGCATTATATTACTCATATCACTCTTTACTTTCATATATTTTATGTGTATCATCCTTATTTCATAAGAATATGTTTAAATATCATAATCCTAATCTCCTAAATTCTATTAATTATTTTACTTTAAATCTATTTCATTCAAATAGTTATTTAGCCGTTTTTCTCACCACTCGCCTACCTCTGTGGTGCTGTAATGTGAATGTTTCCTCTGGGACCAATAATAATAATTTGATCTAATCTTATCTTAAACTGTTCTGTTACAGTGCTTTCTCTACTTCAAGGCTAGTTTTTTCCTCTAAGAAAGTGTTTTTTTCCTCCCAGTTTCTTTTAAATCAATTTTCCACAGTGTAAATGTTATTCCATATTCTATTAAAAAGCCTTTAGAGCAGAGATCATTGATTTAATATGACAAAGCTACAAGGATTCTACAGTTACAGGTCATTTAACCAGGTAAGGAAGCTTTGTCCTGTATCAGTTCGACTTTCCATCACATCTACAGATTGGTGGAGGATTGGCGATTCATCTGTGGCTCCAAAACCTGAGCAACCCCTCCAGAATGTAATAGCTAATCCTCCAGGCATGTGGAGATGGTAAAGTCCAATCAAACTGAGGAAAGTAATTTCAAGTTAATTAACACACACGTTCTCTCTTCTCATACTGTTTTTCCCCTCCGAAATCCATTCGACAGTGTGTTGGTGGTTGTTACTCTGGTGCTACATCATTCTAATTTAACCCGACTGGCATCAATCATCTTTTCAATGAACAGGACAAGAAATAATTTCTTTGGAGTAACAAGTGCATGGCTCTGCGTTTCAGTGTTTTACCACAGCTCTGCAGTGTGTGGACAGTCTGAGACAGTGCTTGATCTGGGTTCGAAATTCCTCGCATGCCTGACGTTCTGGGCAGGCACTACAATCGCATCAAACCCTACTGGAAATTCGTTTCTCCAGGCAAATGTGTTTAGCAGGCCGCTCCTCTAAAACAAACGGACAATGAGTTCACTCAGCGATGCGGATTAGGTGGAAAGAGAGGGAGAGAGGTGGGGAGAGAAAAAATACGGGAGAAGACGAGCTCTGTATTTCTAAGAGGAAGAGGGCTTCTGTTGACTCTTGGGCTATCTGCACTTTACCTCCACATTTCCTCTGGTGCGGAGCAGGAAGGTTCTTGGAGTGATCACAACCTGATAAATAGGTGTGGACAACGGGGCTCTTTTAAGCATAATCTCTGAACACTGGCAGCTTTCGCACACAGACAAATTCACACCCCATGCTTTCGCTTTACTTCTGCACCCACTAACACATGGTTCTGTTCCTATTGTGCGACGGCTGTAAGTGATAAAAGCTGTTTCCTCGGCGTGCTCATACTGTGAATTCAAAAAAGAGGAGAAAGAAAAAAAAAATAGCAGAGAAAAATACCGCGACCCTCTTTGGACCGGCGGCGTGAGGCGTTCTGTGGTTACCGTCTCTCATAAACAAGCACATGGCCAAGTGAAGACAGCAATCAATCTTAGCTGGGGAGAGGGAGTTTTTCAGTAAGGGGGAGAAGAAAAAAAGGCCTGAGTACCTGGGGGTTGAGAGCTTGGGTGATTTATTAAGATGAGGAAATGGAGTTCATTTTGAATTTGTTTCGGAGCGCGGGAGGAATGCAGCGGTGCTGTTTGAACAAGGCTGTGGACTGATGTTGTTGTAGGTGCTGAAGGTGGCAGAGCGTGGTAAAAGAGGCTCTTTTATGAGAGACAGTCCTCCCGGCAGGCAACGAACCTCCACGCAAGCTTGTTTGCCTGAATGGGAGCGGTGATATCAGGGTCCGGGTGCTGGGGGACCAGCAGAGCCGTGTCTGCTGCCCTTGGTATGACGAACGGCCCCACTTCTGCACGCTCGTAAAACCATTTTCACCTTGTACGTCGCTCCCTGCTTGCCACTTGTGATATCAATGATGCATGGCAGCAGGCCTTCATCAGAATACCTCAGATGGCGATTAAAGCTTATTCCAGCTGCACCACGGCCTGCCAAAGAGGCCCAACAGGCCCACCACTAGGTCTTTTACAAGCAGAAGCTGTGCCCTGTGGTCCTGTTCCACCGCCTTGACCTTAAACACGCCACCTCTTTGTGCATTGTTTGTCTTAAACAATGTGCCGATACAACAGCAACATTATAAATGCGAACGCCACGATAAAAAAAAAGAGTTTTCTGGAGCAGGCTGTTGTATTTACATTGCGTTAATGTGTTTTTCTCTCCCTCCGTTTGTCCCTCCGCCGGCCCTCTCGCTGTTCTCCTGGCCTTGCAGATTTCCGTGCCAGTAAAAGTGTCAGATTTCATTACTGCACTCATTAGAGAAGTTGCTTTTAATATCGCGAGCGTAATAACTTCCAGGCCAAGCGTGGAGCACATCGCATGCAGTTTGTGTGGCGAGGCCGAGGCCAGGCCCGACGAGGCCCTGATCCGTCTGCACCCCAGAGCCCCGACCCAGACTCAAACCTCCCAGGCTTCCTCGCATCCAGAGCAGGGAACATTACAGCACCACTCATACATGTAGCGCTGGCTTCGCTACCAGCACATTTAAAAGGATGACAGTGGTGCAATGTGGTAACCGCAGATCGTTTACAATGCACTGCTACTACATTTTCAGCAGGAGTTGAAATGACGTTCCAATTTTATATATTTGGATACCACATGAACGTTAACTTAGGCATCGGAGTCTATGAAATATGTTCGGGCTAAACCCCAAAGTATAAAAGCTTTCAATTCATCAAAATCTCACTGGAAGTTCAGTGTGTCAAGTTACAAGGAAATGTGGAAATCAGCGTGGCATTTTGTCAGGTTAAATAATCAGATTTCTTTCAAAACCATCCGTGGTTTAGTCAAACTATGCATGCAATATGTAAAAATATATTTATACTGGCTGGCTGATTTTAAACATATAAAAACCCAGATAAGCATCTTGATGTGTCTTTGAAATGGATCTCAGAGTGTGTGTGTGAGAGGTGGGCAGCAGGTCATTCATTAGTGGGTACTGTGGGCCCGTGTGTCCACATTAATAAAGGGACGCCTTTAGGCATTCCTGAAAAGCTTTTGGGGGGGTGTTGGCTAGAAAAATATCAGTAAATGGAGAAAGCGAAGGGGTGTGTTCTTTCTGCAGGTCCTACAATAATGCAGACTTTACATATTTTTCTGTTTGTGTATTGCATTGACTAAACCCTGCAGTCGGGGGCAGTGTTGGGGGGGCAATAAACAGAAAAAATTCACAAGAGTAATTCCAGAGGGGGACACAAATATTGCCGCCAAAAGTAATGTTGGCTACTTGTGTTGACTGTTTATAGAGGAAACCATTACACCATATACTGTATAATTGATTGGTAAATAACCTCGGGGATGATATGTTCAAATGTTTTAAACACATTATGAAGTCATTAGGTATGTGTCACTGGAACTAGTCTGAGTCTGCTGCAGCAGCTTTACAAGAACATCAAGCTCAAATGAGTACAGTGCTAAAAGCAGAAGAAATACTCATTAAGTTTACTCCCAACAACAACTCAAAACAAGCCAGACTACAGTCCAGTTCTGTCGCTAGGTAGTTAGCACAGAGCAGCCTTTGTGAACTGGAAACAACCAGAGTGAAGTTGAATTTCTAAACAAAGCAACTTCAGATTTGAGATGAAATGAGTGAGTGCCATATATTGAGGAATAAAGTGTCTCCTAGCTGAACAGCAAAAGGAAAGAGCAGTTACAGAGAAAATCATTGGAGGGAAAAGGGATTTCGAATAAGAAAAATCAAGAGACTCAGGGGAGAGGAAGAAGTGAGAGGGAGGCAGAGAAACATAAAGCAGATCTTTCCTTGGCCCTGCGCTTCGTTACGTGTGAAATTATCCATAGGTTGTCCTCCAAATTATGGACGTTAATTGAAAATATTTACATTAGCGTGACAGGTGGGAGAGGTTCGGCATCCTCTGTGAGAGCCTGTGACACGCTGGCAGGAAAATGGGCTTGCTAATTTGCAACCCGCCTGATGAAGTCCATGCTCTGTGTGGCAAAATGAAGTGAACCGAGGCCTGGTTCTCCAGGCGAGGAGCACAACTCTGCAGAGAGCACGCAGGAGGGGAAACAAAATAAAAAAAACAGAGAGAGAACTTGTTGCCAGTGGCTTTCATTTCCAGCTTAACCGTACAAATGTTTAAAAAGTGCTGTCAGAAGATGTCCAATGGAAAGACGAGGACGGGAACAGACTTTTGAGAGCATCTCTTCCCTTGATGGATCAAAAAAAGATTGGAAGGAAATCACGATGAGAATTTAGCAAATGTTTTGTTCCATCTGTTTCTGGGAAATTCTTGTCATTTTTTTGTCATGAGCAACGAACCCAAGAAAAGGAAAAGAAAGAGAGAGAGAGAGAGAGAGAGAACGTGGAAAGGCTCAACGGATGGTACACTTGGTCCTGAGGAGGATTTAAGTCTTCACTGTTGCACCTGG
Source organism: Chelidonichthys spinosus (assembly GCA_029853015.1). Classification (NCBI taxonomy): domain Eukaryota; kingdom Metazoa; phylum Chordata; class Actinopteri; order Perciformes; family Triglidae; genus Chelidonichthys; species Chelidonichthys spinosus. The sequence goes on from CM056837.1 coordinate 9,722,657, forward strand.
CTAAGCATATTGTTCCACCAGTCACTGGCAGCTCGCGTCTCCCGACCACAAATACAGAATGAGAAACCGCTAAATTCATTTTCAAGACCTTGGCACGTTATGAAGCTCTTTGGAGGGCTCTGGAACACCCGCTCCTCGAGGTGAGTGTTAACAATTCAGTCGGCTCGACAAATTGAAAGGACGTTGAGATTTGGGTGCTGTAAATGAAAAGTACTAAATGTGGGCGATTAATACGAGGTCTGCTTCGTCGATCCCTCCGAGTGCTAAAAAGTCTAAATTAAGGATTAAGAATTAAGTCCCTGCTTTGGGAAGCTCTTTTCTGGGTTAGGGGTCGTGGGAGGTCATGGCGAGGCCACCTTGAGCTGCGAAACTCTGAGTCACAGTCGTTATTGGGATCTGCATGTGTCCAGGAGGTGAGGATTTGTATTAAATCCTGTATAAAAACAACGTGTGAAGTAAGCGAAGCTCATTCTCTGATACTCACCCACGAGGACCACCAGCCTGTGCCTGGCTCCACTCTGCCGGCGGTACGGCGTGACCTCCTCGTACGTGGGCACGTCGGCCATGTCGTACATTTCGCTCTTCTTGCACTCGTACATGGACTTGTTGGTCTTCTTGTCCCTCCTGCTCAGACGGAAGCTTCTCCTGAACCCGGCTGCAGGTCAGGATGAGAAGAGAGAGAGAAGAAGAAGAAGGGGAGACGGAAAGAGACGCATTAATCTAAAGTTTGTGTCAGCGTGAGTGTCTAGGAGGCTTTCTAAATTCAGACACGACTGTATGTACACACGAGCCCGCAGCTGTGCGATTTATGGTCCTTTTAAGTGTCTTGGCAAACACCTCCGCAGCTCAGTGTCCAATACCTCATATTGCATTGTGCAGCCCGGTTTTATGACAGCTATCTTTGCTGTAGGTGAAAGAAGAACAGTGTAAGACTGAGGCCAAACAGTTTCCCTGGATATCACGCTCACATTTTCCCCCCAGTGACATGTAGTGGATTTTAATTTGCTTCTTTTTCTGCATTCAGATATCTCTCAGAGACTTTTGTGAAAAGCTATATATAACTTCATTGGCTGCTTTGTTTTGCATGCACTTTTAAGCGAGGCAGGAATGAATCATCTTGAATCTTGTGGTCTTAGGAGTTAATTGGGTGAAACGGAAGAATGTTCTTTTCATGTGATCGACGGCTAAAACACGTGAATTTACTGCTTGTTGGTGGACGTCTGTTCACGTAACTGTCGGGCTGTGATTTGCAGCGCGTTCCCGTTCCAGTCTTAGATAGCGGTGAGGTAGGTGTGTGTCATTTATACTTTGGGTCACTTTCCATCAGCCATCATCTCTGATTGGTTTATGGTGTGTGCGCCGTGTCCTTGGATTGCCGTCACAAAGGCTTCCTTAACATGCCGATCCAAAAGAGTGCTTGATCTGATAATGTAAGACGGGATCAAAAGGAGACGTTTACCCCTAATTTGAGAACTACAGTCTTATATACATGACAGATGTTAGTGGAGCCAAAAAAAAGGAGTAAATCTCCGGAACCCGGCATGTCTAATATCTTATTTCTGCTTATTGCCACGGGTTGTTTCCAGTCTTATCTTTCATTATTTCAGTTTTCAATCAAGTAGTTAATGATCTCAAAAATAAAATATGATGCAAGATTAAGTAAGGCAGCATAAAATTATGGAGTGGGAGCAGAATCAGGAGTTGAAAGAGCTCCTGATATCCGCCCCTTTAATACTTTCACACATTTTCAAAAACCACTGTGGGGCTGTGCAGACATGCGGTGGAGAGAGAGAGAGAGAGACAGAGAGAGAGAGAGAGAGAGAGAGATAGAGAGAGAGAAGAGAGAGAGAGAGAGAGAGAGAGAGAGAGAGAGAGAGAGAGCCTACATTCTTCTCAGCTTGTTCTTTTCCAAACAGTCCCCTAATAAGCGATGGAGCGACGGACCGATGCTGAGTTACAAATGAAACACACTGTAAGTCATTGGAGCACAATCATAATGTTTTTGCATGAGCTCGTGTATACGTAGGAGCGTGCACACGTGCCCAATATAGTGTTACAGCGAACGTTTAGGCCAGACTTTGTTCCACTGTGGGCAGGTTTGCGGCTTACGTTGTCTGTGCCATTTCTCCAGTGGTTGATCTAGTCATTCAGCACCCTCACCCCCCACCCCCACCCCCACCCTCACCCTCACCCAGGGAGCTTTAGTCTCTGCCACACAGTGGAAAACACACCACCGCTCATCTGCATTTCTCCTGTAAAGACATCAAACTGTAACCAGTATCCACAAAGACTTGACATCATTACAATAAACATTCAACATAATGTCAATGATCTCCTATGGAAAGCCAGCAGTCCATTTTCTGGAAGTTCAAACCCCAAAACCCCCACTCTGGGTAGTCATTTATCACAATGTAAACACTCGGCTTTAAGTGATACTACGACAGCCGTTAATTCTATCTGTCGTGGTGGATGACAAGCTGCCATCTGATTGGCCCGGGCAATCTCCTCTACTTTCCACAGGGTAGGCAGGTGTGCAAGCTTTCATTACGAGGCTCAACAGGTATAAATCGTCGTCTCTCAGTAATCCAGTGGCCCTCAAGATCACTTAAAGCTTTTTAAACGGCTCCATCCAAATAATGACGGAGACTTCTCCTGCCCTCCCCTCTAGCGCTGCCTAGGGGTAAATAAATCAAAGCATTGTGCAGCAGCGAGCATCGCCCCGTCCCCCGCCAGAAAAACAGCCAGCTCATCTTCGGCACTGAGACCGCATTACATGGAGGGGATGGAAGTTAATTTGATCCAGAATTAAGTATAAAACTCAAAGTCCTGTTCAAACGCAGACAGGCTGCCTGTTTGTCATGAAAAGCCACGGCTATGTTGGAACACCGATGTGTTTGTCACAGGATGATCCAAGCGTGAGGCTTCCTAGCAGGAGAGGAATCTATGAAATGTGTGGCACGGAGATCCAGGACCGCTTTTAATGGTTTGACAGGTCAAATCAAATTTGTTTACAATAGATCTGTTTTCAATTTTCCCTGGAATGAGAGCTGAGTAGTGGCAGTGTCCTGGTGTGTGCTTTATTTTCTGCAAATGTGTTGTGTGTCTTGGGGTATGGAGTTAAAGTTTCCTTACTTAAATCCCCCCCCCCCCCCCCCCCCACACACACACACGCACACACACACACACACACACACACATACCTCCTAATGGTGAGCACCAGGCTGTGACTGAGTAATTGCCAAAACTGCAACTGAAAACTTGCGTGCAAGCAAGAAAGCACACACACACACACACACACACACACACACACACACACACACACACTTTGATTCAAAGTCCTTTCAGCAAAACAGAAATGGGAAAAAAAGATGAGCATTTTTCAACGTAGCGTAAACACAAGCTGTGATTAAGCACACTCATACACACGCACAGTTGCATGGAAGTCGCCAGCGGTCCTGCAAGCCCATTTTCCAGTGTGATAATATCTAACAGCCACGTAGGAAATTCAGCATGTGTGTAAAGAAAAGCACACAGGGACCTCTGCTGACTGCCCACTCGGACACGGACATCCTGTAAGTGGCTGCAAACCCACACCTGTAAAGGAAATGGCTACAGCAAGAGTGTAAGCACAGTGCGGTAAGGGCGATGCTCATAAAAAAATAATACTCAAAAACACTCAAGTCGTGCATTCACCAAGAGGCGTCTGAAAGAGGAGAAGCCTGAGAACAATCAGGTCTTCCAGACATCACGCGTAGGCGATCAGCAGGGTGACAACATGGAGAAGAATAAAAAAAATCCAATCAAACTTTTTTTTTTTTTGCAAGGAGGGAGAGGAGGAGGCTCATAGTGAAACCACCTGTTTCACCGGTGCTGTGAGGGCCGCCGCCTTAGGCCCATGGTTGAGCTACAGGAGGCCGTGCCAGCAGCTCCAGAGCCATGGAGCCTCTCCTGGCGGGGGCCCTCTCTGCTCTGGACCATCAGAGACGACATCTATGGAATTAACCACGCATGGCAGCTGAGGATTAAGTGAGTATTATGCTCGTGGCTCGACGCCGCATGCTGTGGTTTAACGCTGTAACACTCAGGCCCGTTTGTGGGCACAAAACATGGGAAGCATTACCGGCTCTCTCAGCCTCACGATGCGTGCCCACTCCTGACTTGCTTGGAAGGGATGAGGAAGGCTCACGGTAGGCAGCTCGGGAGGTGGAGGGCGCTTTCCACACTGTCAGCCATTATTACCACAACAGTTGGTGCTCATGATGACTACAATGCAAAATCCGGGGTGGTAGACAGAAAGAGTGCTCTGCTTGATTTATCACCACATTTGCTTCACTTGCATAATACAAGAAAGCATGCTGAGCTGTCAAGGCGAAATATGCCCTGACGTTTAGCGATGTCATCGCGGGACAACACAACATACTGTAAATCACCTCCCGTGGTTTCAAGAAGGTCTGCAGAGGAGGAGAGGAATCAAGAGGGGAGCAGAAAGGAATCAGGAGACAAGAGGAGAGCAAGTGAAAAAAAGGAAGGGGACATATCCAGACAGACAGGCGTGTGTCCTTCAAATGCTCCCTCCACACAACTGTTAACAGGCATCTGTAAAAAGAGTTACGGTCCTGTAGTAAAGTGGGCTGATCTTTCAATATTTGATGGTATCAAACGTCTAACCATTTCTGGACAGGATCACAGTGGTGTATACATAAAGTGCACGACCCTGCCTCGGCACGTCAGTAAGTCAAACTTCAGCCAACTTGATGTACTTCGATCCTCTAAACGCTACGACAGTGAAAGGCAAAGGTTCTTCGGTCCACGGTGGTGAACTCATTAGAGTGTTATCTGGGGAGAACACATTCTGGGAGTAGTTTCCACGGCCCTCGCACTAAGTATTTGGAAAGTGGTACCCAACCCAAGTGTTACAGGCTTATACGGTGGAATAGCGCTCTAGACCTTTGGCTGCAAGAGGTCCATTTGTGTCGAGCGTTATTTGTTTTTCCCCTACGTCTTATCCCGCAGCTCTTTGGGCTGAGGAATGTCTCGTCTCAAAACGATGCCTGATGCCTTATGTGTTGGCAAAAAGAGGAGTACTTCTGGTTCTACTGGAGTCCTTGAAGCCACTATCAACATGCCAAACGGGGTCCCTGAGTGCCAGAAGTACTGTAATGCCTGCTTTGCTGTTTGTCTCATCAGGCTGATGTTCAGACAGGGAAGATGCTCAACAACGAAGCCACAGTCAAGAGAACTCCACGTCTCTTTTCCAACTCTTCAAACAACTACAGTGGTTGGTTACTAATAGAGATGATCCAATACCAGTGTTTCCTTCCAAATACTGATTCCTATACCTGAACTTAAATCAGCCGATAATGAGTACCGCTTTGTAACCAGTGCGTTTATAATATGACCTGTCTATATGTGATGATTTCTATAATTGTTGTATACCATTGAATTTCCCAGTGTAAGAGGTGGCCTAGTTGATGAAATGTTGCCAGCTCTGGCTAACATTAAACTCACTCATTTGCTACTTCCATCATCCAATTTGGGTGCAGCAATCTTTTCCTTGAGGGAATGATGGAAGTAGCTAATGAGTGAGACATCTCAATTCTTTCTCATCTCTGTTAGGAGTTGCACACACAGTAGTGATCAGACAGGATGTACAGTCGGACAGCATATGTTGCTGTTGTTCTTGTGTGGCGTGATGAGCTCAAATGAAACAAGCGTGATTTTGGATTGATGCATATACCTGCAGATACTCAATACCGCAATTCTGATACTGGCATCGTTATAGGAACAAATGTAAATGCTAATCCTCATAGCAGCACCCTTGTCAAGCCAGTGCCTATACATGCTCTGATCGCAATGAATGTTGGATATCCTTAAAAATGCGTATAATTTCAATTTTCTAAAGTAGGATTCCCTTCTGTTTGGACACAGATGGGGGAAAACGCACTAATCCCAATGTTTTGGCTCCTGCACTATTGAACCTGATGAACTCATCTCCTCGGGAAAAAATATATTTTTTGTTCAGTTCATTATAACACTTCACCATTTTTCCATAACTTGGACATAATTGGATTCTGACGAGCTGATGGATATCCCAGCCCCGGGTTGTTCAGCTTTAACTGATTCTGAATCACTTGCTCGCTCTCTATCCATCCATCCATCCATCCATCCATCCATCTCTTTGGAAGTTCAGTAGTAACTTTTGGGGTTATGCTAGTGATGTGTCACCATGCATTTGCGTTCATATCAAATACCGAAAAATTAAAGAATGAAATTAAAGCGCAGATGTGACACACAAGGTTTGCCCTGTGTGTCACATCTGCCCTTTAATTCTCTGAAGGGAACTGAAAGTCTCAAGTTTTCTGGAAAGGCCTGATAAGAAGTCATCATGGGATGCAGTTTTCCTCCTCCTAAATTTGACTTTATTCTCTAGTCTGCTGGCTCTAAAATCTAGAAACATCTGAGCACAGGAATCTGCTCGCCCCCCAGTTGTGCTCGAGGATCGCTTTTGGCTAAGGACTTACAGACGTTGCATCACTGAGAGAAGCATGAAGGGAAAACGAACCAAAAACTAAGGACAACAACTGCCTACCCCCCTCCCACCGCCTCCTTCATTTCCCCATGCAACCTCAGTAGCATTGCAAAAGCATCTGTAAGTTCTAGGATTTCAAACTTTTAGGGACGGGCCAACTCTAAATCACACAACCACATCCAACAGGCTGAAAAGCCATGCAGCAAGTACTCGCATAGAGAAGATGTTATTATAACTTGCAATTTTTTTTCTCCTCTCCTTCTCCTGAGGTTCTCTCATTTCAGTTAAACCTCGTTCTGGGCTGCTGGACTGCTGAAATGCTGCTAACCCGCTAGAGTACTGGATGTTGTTTGGGTACCGAGGAGGAAGAGGAGAGGCTGAGGTCATTGACCTCATGCAGGGTGACAGTAAGGGCAAGCCTGAAGGGGACAGAGAGGAGTGGAAAAAAAGGGACTGGTATTTTGGCATAGTTCGGCCTTAGGAAGTAACCCTGATTGAGCTTGGCAGACATGGCTCAAAGTCAGTATTTATAAACTTGCGAGTGCAGTGGATATCCTGTGAAAACTGGAGTCTAAGTCTATCTGGAGTGTAGTGTGCGAGGAGAGTTCACCTCTTGACCTCAACCTCTGAATAAAGACAGAATGGGACAGAGAGGGAAATAAAGAGACCTAAAAACTGAAGAAAAAGGCAGATGGACAGAGAGGATTTGTACATGAGCCAGCTCATACGGCCTGTGGTCCTCCAGAGGGACGATACCTTATGATTTGTCGGGAAAATGACAGTGGTAATAAAAACATGATGGGAAACATTTTCTGTACAAGGGAGAATTGGAAGCAGCTCTCTGGAAAGGGCTGCAGAACCAAAGCAGGCCATGGTAATTGTCATTAAGTCTGACCGGGACCACATCAACGAGAGTGGTGCTCAGGCCGGACCTCCAGAACAAAGCATGGAACACAAGCCGTGCTTCTAACCCAAATCCATCCAGAACCGCTCTCAAAGACGTCTTCGGACCCACAGCGGAGGCAGAACAGGATAACTACCATATTCTGCAAATCCATGACAGGATCTGCCAGTGGACTCGTTCTGTCAGCAAAGAGGGCAAAAAATAGCACACTGTAGGCTCGCGAACCACTACCGAACCACTCTGTGTTTTTACATGAGAGTCCAAGTTGAATCAGTTTTACCAAAATAATACTGGAAGTGAGAGGAATATGTCAAGTACATTATGAAAAGCAGATGACTATTTGTGACAGTAACGATGCGTAACACGGCATGGACTATAAGGCAGGTCTATGAAGGAAGGATGCATGTAGATCTAACACAATATCTCCACAGTTAACGCAGCGAAGGAGCTGCCACATCAGGAGGGCAGAGGACAGAAGGAAGGGTAGAAGGGAACATCTCTCACCTAGTTGAAATCCGCTACTATAGTCAGCGTCCTCTGGCGATGAGAAGAGAAAGAAAGGAGAAGCCAGAACAGGCACAACATCGTGTTAAAGAGAATAGTCAGACATGAGAGCAACAAGCACCTACTCCAGGGTCAAAGGCGGAAGAAACACACGATAGAAAACAGACAACAGACATCTCATTTGATTGAGTTATTCATGACGGTGGACTTTCAGTTAATTATGTCCACTTTGTCCAGAGTGACAGCCAGGGATGTAGCGATAAATAAGAAGGGTGGTTCACTGTGACCTCCAGCTGATTCATCTTGGAACAAATGTATGGAAGCCCTGAGAGGCAAATGAGGGGGGAAAGTCTGATCTGAAGTGTTTTCTCTCCTGTGTTTGTGACTTAAGAACAGCAGAAAACAAGGTTTTGCCCGGATGATCTTATAATGTTCATAATAATTATTTATTATATATGTGGGAAAACAAACTTTTGATTTCTCCACGTACTCTGGACCAGTGATTCTCAGAGTGGGGTTCAGGTTGTCCCAGGGGGTCTGTGAATAGTTTTCAGATTCATTCATTTATAATATAATAATAATGATGATGACTCGTTCCTTACCTAATTGCAGAGATGAAGAAAGGAACTTTAAAAGATTATCTTGGCAAAACTTCCCCCCCAGCTGCTCTTGATTCAAACAAGAGAGAAAGCAATTTAGGTCAGACTCAGAAAATTGATAAAAAATATTTTTCCCTCACTTGCCTCTCAGGGTTTCTGTACAAATGACTACAGCCTCATTATATTCTTCCCTATAAAAAGGTATAATGATTTAACTTTAGGAGAAAGACAACTGTTTGATAAACCCTGTTCATTAAAATATAATTTGGATAAACTGGGTTTACAGTCCACTCCACCCCCTGGCCATTGCTTTGGATCTTTTTTTTTTTTTAAGGTTATGAATACATTTGTATTATGAGTGAGTTGAGCAAGCACAAGGTTACTGGAGTTGTCCATGTGAAGGAATGATTCTCCAAATGACATAATAATAATAAGTCAGCAGGTGAAAGATGAGGGTTTACAATGCAAGAACCAATAACCTGCAATCTTGGATGCTTGCCCCTTTAAGAGCGATTAGCTTTGACATGAGGAGACAGGCCAAATGAAAACAAGAAGGATGGAGAGCAGAGGTGAGTGGTAGACCTTTTGTTACGCACAAGTATGAAGGGGAACCAATCACAAATGGTTTGACTGTTTGTGTATTAATACGCTATCGGTGACCTTATCAGTAAAATCCTATTAAATGCTAGACAAGTAGTACCTTCAATCTCCTCAGCTGTGAGTGCAACAGGAGCAAGGAATGGAAGTGAGTCACAATTAGAGAAAATTATGGATCACAAAAAGTAAGTTGAGGGACGGGATGGGAGAATAAAGAAGAGGGAACCTACCAAACTCTACGGCAACATCATCTTAGAAACGCAAAACAAAAGACAAAACAAAGGGTTAACATATTGATTGATGTGAAAAACTTTAATCTGAGCTACAGTAAAGGCCTTTAGCTTTACCTTTTTGTTTGGGTTACTTTATATGTCTATATTTTCCAACTGCCTATTTTGTCAAGAGTACATTCATATAGAATTAGAATATTAGAACACAAAAAAGTATATATTTCTTTAACAATAAAATCGTTTACAGTAGCTCACGCTTTACGACGATGACATTGCTCTGGGTGATTAGGATCCCAGTAGTTGGTCCTCTGTCTAATTCAAACTTTATTAAGAAGTGTAGCAACTGTTACAATTTTGCATTGCATAGTTTTGATTAAAAATATTCACAGGCAAGTATTTCCCATTTGTGTGTTGTTAATTTGTCACACCCTCTGTGTAAAGGCCTTTAAGCAGGTCTCTATGCTATAAACTCAGTACACAACACTGACAATTTATAGTAACATTTTGTTTTGAGTCATTTCTCATACAAAATTGAAATACACTTTTTACAAAAAGTTAGGGATATTTGGCTTTCGGGTGAAATGTATGGAAATTGTAAATAATTCACATACACTTCACTATAGTGATATGATATCATGAACCAGGGCATTGATTGGTCGATTCAAGGATCAAACACTTGTTGTGAATTTTGCCGTTTAGCTCCTTATTAGAGAACAGCAAGTTGTGCAAAAAGTACTGAAACATTAAACAGTTGGACATGTGCATTCAAAAGTTTAGAGAAGGTCAAATTAAGTTCACCTGTAAAGGTTAAGTTCATCCTGAAAGCTGAATATCCCAAACTTTTTGTGAGTCGTGTAGTTCATAATTCTATTTCATTTTGTAATTATTATTATTTTGCATGAAAAATGCTCACTACAATCACTATTGTGTCGAACAGAAACATTACTACATTAATTTACTAAATAACAACAACACCAATAAAAAGACTAATTCAAGGTCAACTTACTAGCTTTTCCCCGAGACCTTAACAGCAACTCATTGTGAACTAATCTCATTGTCTAATCTTGGGAAAAAGCTTTTAAGTACGCTCAGTTGTGATGACATGAAATAAAGTATGTAAACTTAGGAGGAAGGTTACCCCAAAACCTGACTTCTATCCAGGTTAATTGAGGACAACGCAAGTCCATCCATTGATGAAGACCAAGAGATGCACTTAAAAAATAGCAACTGGACCTTGTTTTTTTTTTTTTTTTTAGCTAAATGTTCTACTCAATTACATTGCTACAGTTTCTATTGGCTAGAAGACATTTGCATCGGTTGTTACCTAGGGAGATACAGTCTGTGAATGTCTGTGGTGGATCCACTGTGACTTCACAGAAAGAAACATATTTAGACTCAAAGGGTTTTAAAGAAGCATTTGAAATCTCTCCAGATGTTTCAGAGTTCCATCCAAACAGCTATAAGATGATGGTTTTGTGTGTGTGTGTGTGTTGTGTGTGTGTGTGTGTGTTTGTGTGTGTGTGTGTGTGTGTGTGTGTGTGTGTGTGTAAGATGCTATAAGATGCCGTGAACATTTGGAGGCACTTATAAATGCTTCCTCCCCTTCCCAGTTTGGCTAAAAGAGGTTAAGTCAAAACATACATAACACCATCTATCACAGCATGGGGCTGTCCTTACGGCAGCATGTTCATTTCCCAGAGCGCACCACAGCTCGTGGAGATGTGACGTCACAGGCCGAGTTAATGACTAGGCACAACAGCAGTCAGGAGCCATCAGTGTGAAGGCTGCTCCTTCTCGTGCTAGAAAACGTCAGGGCCGAGGGTCGTGATTGTTTTTGAAGTGTGGAGCCAAAAGTGTCCGCCTTTATCTGCCATCTTGTTTCACATGTTAGTGTTTACGGCAATGTTCCCACTGATATTGCCCTCCTCCTGCCATAATGTGACATTTTAAGTTGAACCAGCACCTGCACCACATTTTGAATAGGATGAGAGGTAATTGTAGAGGGAGACTTGAAAGAGGAAACAACAAGGACAATATGAGAATGATAAAGATATCGAAAAATCCTTCCAAGTGCTGCCCTTATTACACTCTGGAAGGCTTTCATCTGGTGCCTATCTGCCACAGGAACGCCACTGCATCGCCTAATGGCCTTGTAGCCTCGAACACCGACATTCCCAGTCTAATGGAACACCGTGCGATAACACTGTAGAATGTAAATCGACAGGACATGGTCCTATCTAAGAATGCTCCTTTGGCCATTTCTGAGAGTGCAATTCACCCAAAGGAACATTTGCAGAGCAGTGAGAAGGAGTCATGATCTCATGTGTATGTGGACGGCCAGGCAGGTGACAGCCAAGTCTGTCATTTACTGAGCATAGGGGGCCACGGTGGGCCCCGGCTGCAGCCGCCGACTTTCCCAGACGTTCTCAGCAGCAGTCAGCTGCTAACCAGCCTGACGGGATGCATCCCCTGAAAGGCACTCGCACTTAGGGGTGTATCAGCATGTCGCTCCCATACCAAAGATCCACCACAGAGCACGACAGAAGGGGTGAGATGAGGGGAGAGCTGCAACCGAGGAAAAGGATGGATGACAAAAAGAGAAAGACGAGTGGCTGTAATGTTTATTGAAGGATGACTCGAGTTTAAAACAACTCGGATCTTATTTTTGTAGTTTTGGCTGTCGTTAAGGTTTAGTTATGATAACAATCATTTTTGCTAAGTTTCGGAAATATGACGACATCGCAACTAGATACAGAGCGGGGCTGCGATATATATTTATACACGTTTGCTGCTTGATACAAAGGAGAACTCCCATGATTCATAGTTGCTATGACTAATCCGGTATTTCTTATTAATGACCAACAGCCTAGGACGGCCCGCCACAGTTTCATAATGAACTCTATTTATTTTTATACTTTTTATACTGGTGCTGTTGACTTAATACTAGCTTCACCCCCTCTCCCTGCATGGAGGAACGGGGCTCCCGGTGAACCTGTCAACCAGGGCCGGCTGTCCAGAGTGCGTGAGTTTATGAATTCATGCGGAAAATAGATTACCTCTAAAATGTAAACAATTTAGGATAAAAATCCCTGTATCTTTTTTCATATTGTGATATAAAAACCCCACTGCAATGTGAGTTTTGTTTTAATATCACACAGCTGTGGTACGGAGGCTGCGGTTGGACAATCGGACAGATTATTTGAAAGCAAAGTAAACTAGACTGAATCATATTTCGTCATCAAACCCCTCCCTGTTATCGTCCTCGTCATCATCACCACATGATTGAGAGGTTAAACGATCAGCCAAGCCGTACGACCCATTAGAGAAACATTAAACTGAGCGGCCGTGCTGGTAGACAATCTTTCTGCTATCTCCTTACAAGGCAGGAAGAGACAAAGGACTGACCCCTAGTCAGCACCCTGTAAATGGCCCTGAGTTATGAGCTGATGTCACCCCCGCAGTCAGCCAGCACACAGATGGCCTTCTCCTTCAACAAACTGGACTCTGTCACTTTCTCTCTTTGCTCTATCTCTTTCTCCTGATTTTTTTTTTTTTTTAAACAACCAACATGAGACCAGTGGAATTTTCCAGATGACACAGGGTGAGTTCTTTGTCATGCGTCCTCCGTCCTTCAAACTGAAAAACTGATTATTCAAAGTCAGGAGAGGGGAGCGAAGGAAAGACAGAGCGGAGCTGGTCTGCATTAAAGAGGATGACTTTATATATTACAAAACGTTATAAGTCACTCAGAATTTGGATGCGGAAGATGAACCAATGTGCGGGGAATTTTAACGTGAAGGGAAACAATAACAACCTCGTCTATAAAACTTTAGGGGTGGTCTCAGCGGGGTTATCTGGCTCTAACCTCCGAGTATAAAATGGAACTTTTTCTGCTGCGCCCTGAATCTGCTCCCCGTGTCTGCAAGCGTTTAAGTTGAAAAATGAAATGGATGGATAGATTGAACAAGGGGCCGGGTTCAGGGCCACTTAAGAGCGATATCGCGGCGGCATTTCGTAATGGTTCAGTCGCCCGCTGGAGTGAGAGGGATAGCGCTGTAATGTATGGAGGGGAGAGAGAGAGAGAGACGTAGAAAGACCCCCAAGGTGAGCGATAAGTGTGTCCACGTGTTTGGCAGACTGTGGACCAAACCAAACAATGAGACAGCGGAGAGGTCTGCATGTCAGACAGGGGAACAGACGTGCTGTAAGATAGCCCAGAGAGTATGTTCAGAGGGAACAGATGGGGAGGCTGGAGGAGAGCCAGGTATCGATGGGAGGGGAACTGGGGGGTGAAAGAAGGAAGGAGGCAGGTTGACAACTATAGATGTAAAATAGTTGATGTAACCCTTGCACCAGATTAATAACTGATGGCACTTTAAACATCAGTTTCATAACCGAGGAATGCATCTGTGAATGCACCGAGAGAAAAAGCGAGGAAAGGGATTTTTTTTTTTATATCTTGCGAATCTGAGACACAAATGAACACGGTTAAGCAGCGCTCACGCAGACCCTCGCCAAGATCAATATTGTTCCAGCCGACGGAGCTCCCGGGCTGGAAAGAGAGCGAGGGAGAGACAGAAAGGGACCCCCTCCTCAATCACCACCTCTGTCCTCCGCTCGGTAACAGCGGGGTCTCCATGGTATCCTTCAATTAGGTTGTACTTTATGGCCCCGGGGCCCAGCCAGTCCGCCGCGATCCAAGCTTTGTCTCCCTCCATCTCTCTTGACCGAGCCACCGCCGCTCCGCGGGGCCACATCTGCTACCGAATGTGACCCCTCGACTGCCTCCCTCTCCATCTATTGCTCCTTCCACAATCATCAACTTTCCTCAGTCTCCTCTTACTGGTTTTTCTTTTACACCCTTCCCTTTTATTCACAACTCATTTCTTACACTCCAACTGGATCCAATATTTGTCTCTAACTGAGTTTCTTTCTCTCATCATCCCCCAGATATTCATCTAGTCCTGAGAGGACCATGTCAAGGGACTTCCTTCAACTGCTGCAGAAAGTTTAGCCACAGCTCAAAGGGAGACTTATGTTCCTTTGGTATGGTCCGCGGTGGCCTTTAGTACATTTTACACCTGCCTTCTGTGCATAGAGAGAGGGGGGTTACAAATCCCATAACTCATAAGAGGAACTGGGCCATTAAAATGAAATAGTAAGGGAACAGTACAGTACTGTCTGTCTCTATTTTTTGAGCATGCTATTTTTGGCCATCCTGCACCATGTATGCCAGTATGCGGTTGAACATAACCAGGAAATGACAACATCCATAACTCACCCCAGGCTTAAAATCTGAGGTAAAAGAGCCCTAATGCTAAGTTTAGAGGTGGTCAGTGTAGCTCTGTTGGTTATTTCGGAGCTGCATATTGAAAGAGTCACATTACATTAAGGGCTCACCGCCATGTTGAGGGAAACAAGCAGTCAAATGGACATGTCCGTCCCAAAGTGGTAATCTACAGTGAAAAATATGACCAATAAGAACGAGGTTCTGGTTCAATGGGGTCATTGTGGAACCAGAGCGGGCCTATAAAACCAAGCACAAGTGTGGTGTAATGTATGTTTGGAAAGTGTAGAATGAAAAGAGGGAGCAAGCTGTACATTATGTGCTATGAGGACAAAGCAAGCAGGGAGCACAGGAGAGGTGTGTGAGGGAACACTGAATACAAGTGGTCTATAAAAACAAAGGCATATGGATAATGTCTTTGAAGCACGGGGGACAATTGTTTCATTCATGTTTTTCAGACGCAAAACGCACACGTCAAGTAAAGAGCACCACGTCGGTAAGCTGCAGACGGGAGTCTGTGTGGGGCGGGACGGGTCTACACGCTCCGCAGGACCCACAGCAGATATTGGCAGCATCCTCCATGGCTACAGGCATGCACGCGCGGTCATATTGTAATGCGCAGTCATGATGCCAGCTGGATAGGCTTCCATTCATGCACAGTAGCTCACCATATACAAAGAAAATTGCTGTTTGGCAACTGTTGGTCAATCCTAGCTAATGTCTTTGTCATTTTGAGACTGCAGGTTAGGGATTTGCACTCAGGTGCAACGGAGAGCGCTGCGAGCGTTTGTGGCAAGCACAGCAGCCGCAGTAGGCGGGAACAGGTTTTTCTTTTTGTTTGCTTGAAACGTTGCATTTCTCAAGATTCTAAAAAGGAACATGCAACAAGTATTGTGAGATCTCAGGAAGCAATTATTGTTTTGGACTCGGCTGCTGGACGAGGAAGATGGGCTCCGCTTTTTTTTTTTTGCACAATGATTGCAGTCTTGAAAAGCAACGGCTGTGCCGACCTCCTCTGCACAAAACAGCCTACTTCTCCGTTTGGTGGCTGATGGGAGGGAAGGCGGTGAAGATGAAATTTAATTTAATCTATTACTGGTTGCAACATAAATCCAAAACGGTGGCCTCGGTCATTCAGAGAGTTCACAGGAAAGTTCACCCACGAAGCCACTCCCGTTCGGAGTCGCCATTTATTGAGAAATCAGGGAGCTAATTCAAAGTTATGCTGTGAAATACTGCAGAAGCCTGCAGTATTTCTACACTAACATTGGCTCGTTTCTACTTGAACCTAAAACCAAGGTCTGCAGGCTGTATCTAATTGTTTCGGCTGCTGTCTTTTTCTTGTGAAACATGGTTTATGTCTTCTGTCTTCATCATGAAGCGATCAACAATCTTTGATTTATAAGGGTAATTTAGCTACAATCCCCCCCATTTCCTGATCTCCTACAGCCCAGCTTCTTATGGGACATTACTGCTTAGCACTCCCGCTGATCCGTTCCCCTCCTAACTTTTCTGCACTGACTGGCCTGGGTTGGGGTCACTGTACACAGGCTTGCAATAAGAAGAAGGTGCGTTAAAGTGCTCCACAGAGCAGCGTCGCTCCTATATCATGTGCGGGTCTCGCATCAGATCGTTAATCCGTCGTTGGGCGCTTCGACATGTGGAGATGGCTGGTGTTTCTGCTGGAAGGTGTAAAAGCTCTGAGAGGTTTTCCAGAGGGCAAATCTCCTCCCTCTTCTTCCTCACATTAAAGTCGTGGCGAGACTGAGACCACATCAACGCATGGAGAGGCAGAGGGGGACACGGGGAAAGAGAGCCTGGCAAGAGACTGGGAGAGTGAAACATGGAGCAGACAGGAAGGTAAACCCAGACACAACACTTCCTCTGATGACAGGCGCGAAGCAGTGCAACTGTAGCACAGATGAGTCCTGAGCAACATCCCCGGCTCCCAGCGTTTGTTTGGTTCCCTCCCCTGAACCCGCCCACCTGTTGCAGCTTGTTGTCATGTTGCGGTTTGTTTGGGCCAATCACAGCAGAGACAATATGTGCTTACATGATCGCCGGCTGGAGTTCCTCTGGAACGGCAGAGTCGCAACAGGTCGCCGCAGTGCAAATCTCCTGGAAGAAGAGAGAGGAGGATGAAGGAAGAAGAAAAAAGGGGGCACAATAAAACCATCAGTTTTTATGAGCGCTCAGGGACGAATAAACACTCCCCACTAGGCTTCAATATCCACCAGTTTCCCTCCGTCAGAGGCTGGTGAGAGAGAAGAGGAGAGAAGGAGAAAAACACTTGACAAAACTGCGGGGTTGAAATTTGAATGTTTGTGAATGTTCTCTCTCTCGCCTTTCACTCTCCTCCCTCCCTCTTTTATGTGTGGTTTTTTTTTTTCTTCTTTCCTCCGATGCTGCTGGCGGTGCCAAGAAACTGCCCCGGCCTCCCGAGCTCTGTGTTGCACATCAAGTGCAGCCGTCCGAGCGCACACTGATGTGCGATTTTCCATCCACTTGCCATCCAAAGTGGATCGGTACCAACGCTATCATTTTCTGTCATTACTCATTTCGGGCCAGACATTGTCCGGAAATCCAGACTATTTTGGCGGCGTGGAGCAAGAAAAGAAATAAATAAATAAAAGAGGAAAAAGGGTAAAACTTGTGTGACTGTGACAGCAGTAAAGACAAGTTGGGCCAGCCTTGTTAAGAGGCCACGGGAGACAGGACAGGCTCATCTAGCTGGGGCTGTTTCTTACCTCTCCTGGAACTGCTTGGACGGGATTAGGCCAGCGCGGGGATTGGCTTCCCCCTCGTGTTTGGCCTGCCACCAGGTTGCATCATCTTGGCTCATGATCTGAAGGATGGAGCCCTTCTTGAAGGCCAGTCCAGCCTCCTTACATGGGATGGCATTGTCCTCCTTTGGGTCGTAGTCAAAGAGTGCCTTCATAAACACCTGGACACACAGCGGAGGGGGAGAAAACAAAGAGCTGGATTGAGGGCACAACAGGAAAAAGCAACGGTTCACTGTCAACCACCTTTCCCTCCACTGTTTGGAGTGTGAACTCTAAAGGGAAACCATTGTGGCGACAAAGTAGGTGCTTCACCAACGCTCAGGGTGATTCATCTAAAGGTCGTTGCAATCAGAAGTTGAAACCTGCAACCGCCAGCCGAATTAGTTTCCCCATGTGGTTCCACCAAAACTTGGCACGGACTAAGCCCTGTCGCCATCTTCCAGGAGTGGCGAGACTGAACATCTCCTGAGTCAGAGGCTCTGGGTTTTAGGACACAATCTAATATCAGTAATCTTTCCACATTAAGGAACAAACCGCTGCAGGAGAAAGAAAGTTGTTTTCCTTCTTTAAGGAGTCGGTGTAATTTGCTTTGGCAGCAGGATTGGACACAACTCATCAACACAAAGGAGGCTGGACCTTATCGTGGAAAAATCACCGACATTTTTCCCCCGTTGCTGCAACTTAAAACACCTTGTTGCCTCTCCTGTCCAAATTGAGTTCTGTCATGATGAGTTATCACTCCTAAGACACCTCAGTGCATGTGGAAAGAGAGGAAAAGAAAGTGTATGTGTGTGTGAGAGAGAGAGAGAAGAAGGAGAGAGAGAGAACAAGGGAAAGGGAGGGAGCGATTACATTTTTCTATGTCCTGTTGATTTAAAGAGTGCTTTGTGCCATGTAGTAAAGTTATGTTTCAGACAGAGATGTTTTGTTTGGGTCATAACAGCCGCTTTGGCTGCTAAAGCCCTCCGGCAGAATCCACTCATACATCTCCACACTGAGATCTCCTCCTCTTCCCTTGGCTCGCTGTCCTCGGCCTGTAGATGCTCAACCACTTAGCTGCCCTTTGATGCGTCTACACGACCCGATGTAAGCACGCAGGCTGTATTCATGAAGGACTGGCGGAGTGTGATTCAGCTGGCCAGACAGTTTCAACCATTACACAATGACAAAGGGTGTAAGCGGCCTGCCCTGTCCCGGACACCTCTGCTGCACGTGCTCGGTGGGCTGCGTCGTGACTAATGAGAAACCGCCTTCAACCCCCGGAGCTTAAACCCCGGAGAGGGTTTCCAGCCTCTGTCTGCTACTGATAGATGGGCGTCTGAGAAATGGTGTATCAACACCCCAGTGGGTGAGAGTGATGGTTATGGGAGTGACAGTTAAAACCTCCGTGAAAATGGATGGCTACTGTTTACTGGTGCAGCAGCAAGACAATAGAGAGCTGCAGGGATGACGTACTTTTAGTACAGACATGGAGGTTTGCATCACACTGGTTCCCTCGACAAAAATGTATGTTTATTGCAGAAAAAAAGAAACAACTTTAATGATACTTAATCCTTTTGTTCAGCAAGGTAATCTTCACAAATAAAAGCCTCATGTTAGCTTTTTACGATTTCATTCACACTTTAAAAACATAAAAGTGGTGTTTAACGAACTTCACCATGGTCATGGCAGTGAATGCATGATGTTTATTGTTTATTCCAAAATTCACAGGAGTTTATGATGGCTCAAAATGTTCAACCTGCCTCCACGGCTCACTATGTAACTATGGCAACCACAGAAATAGCATTTCTGAATTTTACTGATAGATTTCAATAGCCTGCCCCGGTCTTACAATGACATTATACCATTAAACAGCTCCCCTCTTTCCTTCATCATTTCCTCAGTGCAGCCCAAAAACAATGTTCTGCCTCGAACCAAAAGGTAAAGTGGAGTGTAACCCAATCAAGATAATGGCTGAACCATGAGAAGACGTACCTTTGGCTCCTTCGTTGGCGCATCATCCTTGACGCTGGGGACAACTTTAAAGGTAATGGCTCCTTGCGACTGGGCCTGAATATTGCGAAAGACAAGATAGATGCGGCAGTTCAGTTACAGAGAGAGGGGGTGGACACACCAGCCATCTTTCCCGCTAATATTTCACAACGCACCTAATCCAATGAAGGTCACATAATGTGAAGAGCTGTTTGATTTTTCAACAATGGAAGGGTTATTTGGATTGGATGACTGCGCTTGGCAGGGATAGTGCGTGTGTGGGGGTAAACGGGGGAGTGTTGAAAGCTATCATCAGCGCCGGAGGCCATTGTTTCTGAAAAAAGCCTCCAGAGTTTAAGAGACTCTCTCTTTCCTCTCCAGTTGTCCCCCCGGCGGAGGTCAGGCCCATACCGGAGCTTATTTGAGGCCTGTGGCGGACCCTGCTTGGAGAAACTACTAAGCATCAATCTCATCCTGGGGGACCGTGTGGCTACGACGCATGTGGTCTAAAGACCAAAAAAGGGCTCGAATAGAAAGGCCCGTGCTTGGTTTCCAGCGCTGCGATGGGAGGCACGTGGTCCTGGGTGAGTTACAGGAGGTTTTTGCCATCACAAACAAGGAATGTTATTTTCGCCGAGGGAGTGGAGCTGAAACACGGGGAGAAACCCTTGGACAGCAAACCGTTGAGGCTTACCAGAATACGAATGATCTCCTCCGGTTTCTTGTCATCCACAGGGATTCCATTGACCTCCTTCAGTTCATCCCCAACATGAATCAGCCCTGCAACACACACACACACACACACACACACACGCGCAAAGCAACAAACAGATCTACAATCAGTTTGATATGCCGTCTATTTTAATGTCCTAATATAAGTGAGCTACTGTGTACAATTCCAGCGCTCACACAGCCGGGGGATGTGTACAGTACACCAGATTACTGTTTATCATCGTGGTGGCATTTTAGATTGGGAAAGAATCAAAAACGTGATTGTCCACACATGTGGAAATTTGCCTTTGGCTTTCACTGTGGCAGAGCTGCAAAACAGGCTGGACACAATGAACACAAAATCAAACAGAAAACATGTGGACGACGAGCAGAGCTCGGTGGTGTACTTGTCATTCATGTTCACATTTACAGAGTGGAAAAGATCCGCTGTTGGATTCGGGTTTAAGGATTAATTCCTGAGCACACGCCACCTTTGTTTCACGCTGGACGTCATCCTGTTGTGATACAAACCAGCAGATTCACATGCAAATGTTTAGACAAAAGATGCATGCACACACACACACACACATGCTTGAACCCACGTCATAGTGTAAAAGAGGTGAAACTGACCGCTTCTGTCGGCTGCCCCTCCTCTCATGATCCGGGCCACGAGGATGGCTCCTGTGTGTTCGTCACGGCGTATCGTTGCTCCCTGCAAAGCAATCAGAGAGAATAATGAAAAACAGTGGATGGATTGCACCGGATTTCTGCTCTGCTTAAAGCTGCATTGTTCAAATGACACAAGGAGACATTTGATCCCCAAGATGACAGTCGGAGGCATCTGGTTGAAATTCAAGGGCATAAACCAAGGAACTGAAATGGCTCCAGGAAAGAAGAAGTCTTTTAAAGGACACATCCACAGTGTCTTATTTAGGGAGAGGATCTCTTTTCAGGTGTATTTTTTTATAGCAGTTGGCTCAGTTAACTTCACTTCCTAATTAATCCCAAAGGAAAACAAAGAGTGAACACATGCTAAGTGCAGCTAGACACGATAACATGGCATATCCACTTCCTGTGTGGGCAGGGTGAGCAGGGTGAGCAGGTACGAGGCGCACACACACACACACACACACACACACACACACACACACACACACAAACTTCCTTATTTGAAATGACAGCGGTGATGCATTCACCAGTAAACCCAAACAGCCTCTTCCCTCTAGAATAAAACAATAGGCCTAATGGGTGCCAACCTGTCACAGCCCTCCCAATAACACAATTCAGGCACCAGCCTGGCTGGGGTTTAGGATGGAACCCGATAGGAAACTGCAAACCAACGTCTGGCGTCATCTTCGCTTGGGCCCGGCGGGTCGGACCAGACAGCTGCGCCGTCTAGCCGACACATAGTTTGTCGGGGCTGCAACTCATCCTTCCACCCTTTTCTAGCTGCTATTCCCATCAACCCCCGAATATTGTTTTTATTCCTGTTGCAAAAACAAAAAAGGAACCTCCTTGGAGTCTTCCTCACCCTGCTCACCGGTCGTGCTTTATTTCAGCTGTCCTCATGAATTGCCGCCCAGGTTGACTCGCTGGAGTGCAACAGCTCGCCATGTGTCACCCTGCACCGGTTTGTGTCATATTCCTGTTTGCCTTCCTCCGACAGGCCCAAAGTAGTTCTGGCTACTACTATCAATGGGAAGCACAGGAGGATTTATATATATATATATATATATATATATATATATATATATATATATAAACCTCAAAGACCAAAGGAGCCTCTGGTTTGTGCCACTTCGCCGAGCATGTCATCCAGGTTGTTTTCATGACCTATTCACACCTAATGGTTTTCCTCCTAGATAATGGTTTCCTCAAGGCCTTTGGAGGTGTGGAGATGAGGAAGGACACTTGGAGAAGACAGTAGGTAGGGTCTGCAGAGCCCTAATAGAATAATGGGGCTAATTAAAGAAACCTGAGAGGTTGCAGTAGGAGAGAAATCAGTGGAGCAGGTCACTGAGAGTGGAAGGCACTGTCGGACCCCAGTGTCAGGGTCCCATATAACCCCGAGTGTGACTTAAAGCAGCTGTCTGTGATGCAATGACCCCCAGACAGACGGAGAGGCCTTTGGTGTGTGTGTGTGTGTCTGAAAGAATACAGCACCGCTGGGAAAGAGACGGGCTGTGACAGACAACAGGGTGGGATGGAGAGTCTGCAGGAAATCTCACAGGAGTATTCAGCCATGTGGTCATTAAATTTCTCTCTAAGCCTTTTGCTTTCTGACTCTCCTTTTGGGATCTGGCTGATGGCCGGCGGTGTAATGGATGTTTTTATTGAGTCCCCTGGTGCCTGGTGGCAGTCTAAAGGCTAACGAAGCAGCTTCGACGGAGCCTTGGACTCGGAGTTCGTAAGGACAACAGGCTGTCGGCGTGAGCCGTGCCTGACACCTCATGGCTGTGCCTATCCGTGGAACCGGCTCACATATGGTGCGTGGATATAAATCGGGTTTTTGACACATATGGCTTAAATCACATGTTGAAAACCCGATGCCATTTAGAAACACCACTTTTTGCGTCTTTTATTGCAAGTGGCAACGGTGATTATAGAGCAGCACATTTCACATGCAAACGCGAACGGATGGGGTCGTGAACCCAGAACTGTGGGAAGCAAGGAGACCGTTTTATACCCGTTAAAACCACCACGCTTTATGTGTTTTTACGCCAGTAAAGAAACAAACTCAGTGGACAAATTTGCCCAGGCTCATTTTCGTTTTTTTAAACCTTGCTGACTCTCTGCGAGGAGTTATTTGAAGCTGCTGTTATTTTAAAGTCTTTATTCCTCGCGATTCTCATCTGACCCACTGCCCTCCGACGTGACGGGCCTACACAGGCAGGCCAAGGCAGCAGCAAGGGAGTAGGAGATTTATGGAGGGAGGGGGGAGCCTTCCTCTTAATCTGGCCAGCCTCAGTCTGAACTCAGCCCTGGTACGGTAGCCAAATGAGCTCCGTCTGATAAGAAGAGCTGGGAGAAGCCAAAACGCCCCAGTGGCAACACGAGCGAGCCAGACCGGAGGCTAAGTGGAAGACCAGAGAGGGAGAAGTGGATGGTGGGGGCTGGAGTTCGGAGTGTGTGTGAGTGACTTAGTGAATAATAAAAAAATATAAATTATACAGAATTGATGAGAGGGCAAGATAGAAATACATGGAAAAGTGAGAGGAGAGTTAGAAAACAGCAATACCAAGAGAGATTTTCAAGGCAATACCCCAAAAATTATGCTGATCATGCTGAGCTTTCCAATGCCAAAAATCAAAGCAGTAGATTAACTTGACTGTCATAAAATAATAAAGATTATAAGTCAATGTATTTTTAAAGTGTTTTTGCAGTATTGCAGTACTTCAATTTTACACACAGCTTCTCTGGGCAGCACAAGATGAACCTGCACAGCGGCCGTTTGGAGTCGTTTGTGTGGCAGTTTCTTTCTCGATACACACACCTTGTATAATCTTCCAACAGGAGCTCAACCAATCAGCATGCTTGACTTGCAGATCTGTATGACGCATTATTGATTGATTTTGGCGCTGGCTGGAGACGTTCATGCCGGCTCCTCGCGATCTACAGCTACAGCTACCAACTGTCGTTGCGTAAATTCACAGAGACATTCAGATTAGTGTTTGCAGAGGACGTGGTAGTTAGTATAACAACGGCAAAAAGGTAGCCAAGGTTCAAATCAACCACAAACTGTTGGAATAATCAACAACACCTCACATATTCACCTTTCTCGTTGGCCATTCCAAAGTTCTGTAGAACCCCATTCTTCCTGTTCCTTGATTATTACGGGAGCGCCACATTTCCCCTCCACCTCATTACAATCTACACTCAGCCTTCTTTCTCCCGATCCTCCAGGGGTACGTCGGCCTCTCCTGGAGGCCTGACAAATACCTTGGAAGCACTGGGAAGCAGCTGGATGGGGGGTGGGTGGGCGTAAATTCAACATCCTGAAATAAGCCCCCCTGCCTTGATACCCTATGGGTGCCATCATCAGCATCTAGCCATGCATAGCCACTAATAAGGAGTCCCTGCTCTGTTATACTAATACGTAAACATTCAGGCTACAACCTAAATAAGCTGCATGAAGAAATAAGGTAGGCAAAGACCCTCCAGCACCAAGAGGGGCTTCTTGGTGTAGCCGCTTAGCACTAGCACAAACTGATGGCCAGGTTTACGCCAAGCCTTCAACGCCTCCTGGCACATGGAAGCCATTTCAGACATTTCCCTGCACATGGAAACAGTGCAGGAAGTCAGAAGGGGATCGTCTACGTCTGTCAAAGCACACGCACGCATGAGTGACAGCGTGTGTAGGTGTGTTTTTTGTGCGCACGCAAGCGTGTCGGCGTGTGTGTTTCTTTGAGAGCTTCTACCTGAAGTCAGGCCAAACTGGGTCGAGAGAAAACCTCAAAAGGCTGGATGATTGATGCTGGACAGTCACTAAGCCTGATGAATGGGCTACGCTATGTTAGCAATTAGAGACGAGGCGCCACTTAACCATCAAGTGACTCAAATGCGCTAGTTGCACGGAAACAAAAGATAGCAGCGTGTGCACAAAAGACGATGGCGATGTTGTCGGGGACTGATTCTCTCTCGGTTTGCACTTTAGATGAGCATGAGAACAGACTGAGAAGGGCGAGTCTCTCAGAAATGAAATGCTGAAGGGCAGACAGCACAAGTCAAAAATAGAGACCAGAGGGGGGGTCATCGTGGACTGGCGAGGGCCTCCTAGCTGTGGTCAATTAGTCATCAGTAAGGCGATCCGAAGCCTCCAGTCCTAACGTGATCAGCTCCATATGCAGCCGCTGCTCCCAGCTCTATGCCTCCCTTTCTAACACATAAATGCCTCTGATTGTTATTGTTGGGCCAGCCAAAACGCAACGGCTTAGTCTCCGCTGTGTGATGAGGAGAACTGGAGCGACGCTTGTCCGTATCAAGCCATCGCCCCTCCCAGCACATGCACACATGCTGACATGGCAGCCACATTAAGTATGTGATGACAAATGGCTCACACCTCATACAGTGCCGGGAAGAGGAAAAAAAAAGAAAGAATAGGGACTAAGATTTGGACCCCGTTGTGTATGAGAGTGTGTTTATTACAGGGAATGGAATGGGGGCGAGGTTGTCCAGGGAACTGTCAGCGCACAGTAGTGCCATGAAACTTCAGCAGATAAGAGGAGTACGACGAGCTGAATGTTGGATGTCTCGGCTTGCCTGCTTGGCTGGGATCGGCCACAATGAGGTTCTGGCGAGCAAAGTCTTTATGGGGCAATTAGAGTGCCCTCTGGCTGATGGACTGGATGGATGTCTGGATGACATGATGGAAGCTGGCTGGCTCGTACTCTGGTTGTATGGATGACGAGAGGTCTGGCTAGTTGAGTTGGCCTGGCTCATCACACGTCTCCGGGTCTAGGGCAGGCGATGTGTGGCCTGTCTAACGCGCGCCACGGTGGAAAAGAAAAGACCCGAGGATCTCTTTACCTTAGCTGTGGCCACAACTGAAGCCACTCGGCAGTGCCTAACCCGCCAGGGAAAACAAGCACGGTGCTGCATTTCAAACACGCGGCCCTCGGCCCGTAACGAGCACTCAAAACATCGCCCCGTGAACCGAACCGAACACTGTGGCATTTGACAAACATTATTTCTCCCTCCAAATTGAGAGCGACAGGGGAAAACAAACGCGAGTGGCCCGGGCAGCGAGGCCGACGTGTTTTGACATGATGTCACTTAACAGCAAAAGTGTAACAGCGACAATAAACTCCTGCCGACTGCTGTGTTGACTGCTGTGTTTAGAGGTATAAATACAAGTGTAGTGGAAACACATGCTGGCGTTCTTTGCACCAGATGTCGACCATGGAAAAACCAAACACAACGTGGGAATGGGCCTCCTGGACATTAAAATACAATTACCTCCAATCATATCTGGTGTTGGAGTGTGTCATTTCATCTTACCTCACTGAGATGGCATAGAGCCCCCCACACATAACACACATGACCGTTCCACACACCGGCTCCAGCATATTTACGAGTTCTTACTTCCTCAAAATGCCACGCCGCTGCTCAGAAGGATAAAATCATGTAATATATGTGCATTCGGTCATGTTCAGAAAAATCCATTGAGCCTTATGGTCACCTATAAAGATTAATATGGCCCTGATGAAAATCTATATTATTGTTGCAAAGAGGGAGAAGTGGAGAGGTTTTATGTCAAATGATTTTTTCGAGCTGATGCAACAGAGCTGCCGCTGCTGGCCGAACCCCCTCCGGCTGACCGGTGCATGCCTTTCCACCTGTTATATTGAATCACTTGTGATTGCAAATTAAAAAAAAAAGCTACTCTGCCCTTCCTCTCTTTATTCGTAGTCCCCCTCTCTTCTACTAAACCCGGCTCTGATTTCCCCTTCTTATTTCCTTAACCCCGGTCTTGACCTACCAGTCGTAATTAACAAGTACACTGAGAAAAAGGAAAATTGGGGGTCATTATTATGATAATTACGGTGAGAAGGAGAGGTTCCAGGAGAAGCTGCCAGGTAATGTAATGCACAGGGCCCTGTGACGGAACGGCTTACCTTCATTTATCTTCCTCCACCCCCTCTTTCCTTTACCTCCTCTGCCTCTTTAAACCTTAATGTTAGCACAAGTCATTACCCAGTTGCTATGAAAACACACTTAGCAGCCCACCTCAGTACTTCAGACAGGTGCCGGTGAATTCTGGGTGTGTGAATCTGTGTGGCTATCTCATCGAAAACGTGTGTTTTTCTTTCCATACTGTCCGCATGAATCACCATGTAGACGGAGTGGAATCGCCGTCTCCTTGCTACAAGCCGGACGCTGCCAGATATTTGGTCATGATGTACTGTATGTGTGAGCGCACACTAAGAGACAGTTGTGTCACGGAGAGAGGTCCATCGCCGCTCTGGGATTGTTTAGTGTTTTCCCCCCGTCGTTATCCCGGGTAAAGAAAACAGCACTTTCACATGTCACTTCTCATTTCCAAAGTGGGCCGGGAGGCAAGGCCGCTGAGGAGCAGCCGGCCCGGCGGGGCAACAATGGCCGCATTCAGCCTCCGAGCTCCCTGGCTCCCGCGGAACGCCGAGCGGAAAGGAGCCGGAGCGGCGGGATGTGTGTCCACGTTTATGATTACACATGATGGGGAGGACGTGCGTTGTATTTAAGAGGGCTGTGAGATTAGGATCTGGGAATGCCTCAGATGTGGCTTTGGAAGCCGTGCGTGTTTTC
This sequence comes from Chelidonichthys spinosus, assembly GCA_029853015.1. NCBI lineage: Eukaryota > Metazoa > Chordata > Actinopteri > Perciformes > Triglidae > Chelidonichthys > Chelidonichthys spinosus. Next base: position 9,750,056 of record CM056837.1, read on the forward strand.
ACATTCACAACTCAAAGGGCAACAAGAGTGTTGTACAAGCATACACCAACAAACACAGGGCTATTGCTTTGTGCAATACTGTCGTTTTTTTATGGTTTTTCCACATATTTTTTATAGTTCATATCATATTCTAATAACCTTAAATTATATATAATTACATAAACTATTTAAGAGTTGGATCCATATCACCCACTACTAAACAGAATACACTCACTCACATTGTGCTGCAGCATGACCACCCAAAGCTGCCCAGTGATGACTCACGATAGACAGATAATAATAGTAATAGTTTTTACCAGCAGTGACAGCGTGAGGGCCACTGCACCCCCTACTGTATGTCGCTGGGTCAATTTGGGGTCACGGCTGGTGTGATCCAAACATACCATATAAGACGGTCTCTAGTTCAGAATACTTCTTGGTAGTTTGCCTTCATTAGGCATTCAAAAAGGTGTAACAGAATTGAAATGATTATAATGTGTGTCATAATTATTTTTTAGCTCTTTTTTTCACTGGCGTCCAGTGAATCTAAAAGCCGATCAAACCATATTACAACATCCTTCAAGTATCTCTTTATGGTCAGAAGTGCCGTCTGAATCGTGACTCCCTGCTTTGTGGTTTTGACAGAACTCTGGCTCTGGAGCTGGCAATTGGTCAGTAGGCTAAAGGTTAGAGAGACAGGTTTGTGGTCCAAAATATAAAATATGTGTCACATGACATTTACAAATATGACATATGAAGCAGGCCAGGCCCATACGACTTCTGCACATCTGTGTACAATACGTGCTTATGTGGGATGAAGCGCTGTCGTTATGGGATACACAGAGTTAAGATATTTAATATTATCTAAAGTTAATTAAGGGAGTTGGAAACCTTTAATAATTTTGCATTTTACTACACTCCAATGCAACCTGCATTACCGCTGCTCTCAATCGAGAAAGTGGTCTCGATCTCTAGTTTCAAGTCTTCTTCAATCCAGCACGATGTTCATTTGGTACATTATGGTCCATTTAGAGTCAACTCCACCAGAAAGCAGGGTATGCTTTAGGGGCGGGGCTACCTTGTGATTGACAGGTCGTTAAAATATAAGTTTAACTCTTAGCTTTTAAGTTGACGTTGAATTATTAATCTTACTTTGTTAGAAACAGAACCTCGATGGATCCGGATCCAGTAAGTTTGCTGCTCTGGGTGCCACTCTGCGGTAGTCCACAAACCAATGGGTGACATCACGATGACTACGTCCACTAATTATATACAGTCCGTCGTGCACACATCCGTGCACAAATAAGTGCTCACACGATATACAGCAACAAAATTAAAATACCAGGCACGTAGTATTGTTAGTAAGACAAACACTATAACAGGCAGATGAACCCAGGGCAGTAAACACACACACACACACACACACACACACACACACACACACTCTCCACTTGTCCTCATGTTTCGGAGCTCTGGTGCTCCATCTTCCCTTGCAACGCTCCCAACAGACTGCGGCCTAATCCATCAAGTGACAGATGTATTGCTTTTAAAGCACATGGGTCTATCTCTAAAACACTAACATGTGTGCTGTCTGCTCTAATCTCATTAGCTGCTCCATTAATTCCCAGCGAGTGTCATTACTTTCCCCTTGCTTTCCACATTCTGATATAAACAGACAACAGAAAAGTCACTTTCAAAAAAACACCACATCTATCTAGTCCCACTCTTTGAAAACCGTCTCAATCAAGAACGTCTCTCTGAGGTTTTTTAGAGGCACTTTATTCATGGTGTAAACCTGCGTTTGTATACATCCACACCAGCGCAGTTTAAATAGGCAATAATGTGGATGGTATTCAGACGATCTGAATGGATGTGTTTGTGAAACCTTCCAGACAAATGGAATCAGAGCAGCCGCGATCCGACCGTCCCAGTTGTGTCAGAGGAAGGCCCGCCTGCCGCAGATGAGAAAAGCATGGCACGTCAAATTGCCAATGGCTCATTCCTGCGACTGCCATTCATGGAAAAACTCGCTTCGTCACAAAGCGAATTGATCACAGGGCTTTCCTGTCTCGTCGCAATTATCGACTCCTCTTATTAAGTAAAGAAAATCCACCGGCATCAATCACGCAGTTGGAGCGCTTACAATAATAACGTTGGACATGTCATCTACATTCGTATGTACGGAGACTACTATAGCTCTGAAGTTGCACTGGTGTTATTTGTGGGTGTATAATGAGAAGTCCAGCCGATGAACTGGTATCCAGTGGTGGGAGGGGGGGTGATGCGGCCCGGCACTGGTGTAGCTGCATTGACTGGTCGGTGCCAGGCAGGACGCTATGTAGGCTGGCATGGCCAAGTGGATGGCACGGACGCTACAGTCTACAGTTTCCATTCAGCTGCACCCGGTGACACCCAGTCATGATGGGAAAACCAAATCCTGTGTGTGCAACAACGGCGAGTGGAGGGGAAGGAGGAGAGTGAGCGAGCCTGACATTGATCCTGTCACATTCCTGGCGGCACAGCTTGTATGGCTGCTAATGATGCCTAACAACCTGGGATGGAAGAAGTGAGCGAGAAAGGGATGGATAGAGTGTCGATTTTGCACTGGTGATGACAATTTTGCACAAATGCAGAACAGGAATGTGGAGAGAAGTATCCATAAATCTATACTGTTTAACAACAGGTGTCCACATAGACGGCGTTGAGAAGGGAGACTCGTCACTTGAAAGGCAGTGAAATGCATTATAATCAAGTTGTAACCTCGTAAAGCAACAATGTCTTCACATCACCTCGAATTAAATGTGTCACAAAAAAATCGAAAAAACACAGGGCTGATCTGATAGCAAAACCAGATGAAAGAAATGAGTTGGAGAGTGGAAGTGAGAGAGATTCGATGGCGTGCTAGTAGGAGGACAACTTCACATGAACTGAGTGGGGGAGGTGAATGAACGGCCGAGTGGCACGGAGCGAGTCGTCGAGGCGGTGGATGAAACGCACGGGGGGGGGAACAGCGGGGTGAGTCTGCTCTTTACATCTGCGTCACCGGACTTCCAGAACATCCAAACGAGGAGAGCAGAGGCGGCCACAGCAGGGCTCGTCAGCCTCTAATGTTCACACATCATACCGATGGTCACCCGGAGCAGCTGTGGTGTACCCTCCTGTGGGCGTCTTCTGCTACTTAACGCATTTTGTGCGTGTGAGGATTGGGGGTTTTCCACGATGCCTCGGGATGACGCTGCGGCTCCTCCGCTACAAAGCCATATTCTTAAGCCAGTCAAAATAATGCGTATCACTACAGCAGTTCAGGAAAATGACATTTAAATCAGGAGGAATCGGTGATTTAAGGCTTCGTTAACAGCAATAAAAGCTGTAACACTATATAACTTTTTAAGGTGGACATGTTTTAGGCCTCTGGATCCTCCAAGTTCCTGGATCTTTTTTGTGTGTAACACCAGTGCATTCTATCTTCTTCCAACTTTTTTCTCCCGTTACTCAGTCGGCACTGAAATCCTGTATCAGCGGAGGAGAAACTTAACAGTATATCAGCTCCACCGCCACAAACTCAGCCCTGACGCAACCCCCTTAACGCTCGGATTTAGCCCCCCGCCAAACCTGTTCTGAAACCTTATCCAAAATAACACATTCTTCCAATAAAAAGCCATGGCTGGTGTGTTTATGACGCTCTCCGAACCCAATTATTTCATCGTCCCAACACTTGAACTAATAAATCCACCGGTTTTGGGGGATCGCAACAGAAAAAAAGGAGGAAAAAGAAGAAGGAGTTTGTCCTGGAAGATTTTACTGTTTCACCGAAAATGTGCCATGAAGTCACACTCTAAGAAACGATAGCAATTAATCAGAGCTACCGAATACAATCCACTCAACTAATCACAATTAACTTAATGGATGAGTCACAAAGCACAGAGACCTGCGTGCTAACTACAGCCCCAACCCCACAATAACCAGACTAACAACGAGACAAAGGCCGACAGAGAAAAATGTGAACAAGAGAATAAAAGAGAGCTTAGTAAGGAGAGATGGAAAGGAAATTAGATATTGCACAGACGCGTTATGATGTCAAGTTTGAGAATTTCAGGCTGATTATATGAAATTGCGAGTTAAAGGGCACATCCAAATCAATTTGGTGCGGCAGTGAATGAGCGCCGTGCAATTAGAGGCTTTTTTTATTGGTTGAGGAATGGCTGTGACATCACCACGAGCATCTGACCCGCTGGCCGTCTCCTTAATGTACGAGCTAACTGTTCATTAGGGTCAGTTTCCCTTTAAGGACGTACAGGATGACAATTGTTAAGGGGCCAGAGGTCGAAGCAGAACCTTCAAATTTACAACCTAATTAGAGGGTCACAAAAACAGAGTAACTTCACCTCCACAAATGACAAAATAACATGAGGACTGTAAGGGCCATTTCACACTGAGTGCAAAGTGATGTCGCTGCCACGTCAGCACGTTTATGTGTGTGTGGTGTTAGAGGAAGGAGCTGTTATACTAGAGCACTGAAATCTAGCCAGTTTGATTTTTATGTTGTCCTTAAAAAAACATAAGAATCAATCAAAAAAAGGTGACTTTCATAACAGCAACAGTAATAGTAGTGTGGAGGGTCTTCTATGACATGTACAATAATAGAAAAAGAGAGCAATGTGATGCAGAGATGCAAGAAGGAGGTGGAGTTCACAGTGTAAAGCATGATCACAGGTTTCACTTATAAGGAGCTTATAGGAACTATATTATATATGAGGCCATGGTACTGTCTCTTATTCTAATATTCAAGGATTCAAACTGTCCTTCCCTTGTTGTCCCGCGGCACAAATATGAGGACTTCACACATCTGACATTACTTACTGCCCTCTGGCATTCATTGTTTTCTTTCATTCACACACAGAAAAAACTTTGCCATGCAGATGGATCCTACTGTTGTTGTCCGCACCGCAGCCAGGCCCAAATTATAGCCACAGGAGATTATGGGCAGCAGTTGTGCACTGTGGGTCCTATGGGCAGCGAGAGGGCAGCTCACACTCACAGGGAAGAAACGGCTCCACAGCAGTGGCGTGAGACTCGCTTCCTAAATGTCGTTGCAGAGTTTGATTCTCACTTCTGTGTAATTAGTCGCAGTGACCAATTTAGCGTTTGCTTTTCCGTCTATGACTAAAACGTATTGTCTCATGCAGGTTGGGAGTTATCATGACTTAATTTCCTGCTGTAAATCTAATTTTGTAGCCCGTCATGCATCAAAGCCTTTTCGGGAGTGAACAAAATTAAACACACTGGTCGTGAACTAAGCGGTCAATGCAACAATATTGCGGTGATACTGGTGATACACTGCATTTAAAGAGCCACATTAAATGAAACCTCTTTCAAATTAAAGGAGTATTTATAAAACTGACCCAGCGTTGACCCCGAAAAGAACACTGGAAACACATAACCAGTGTGTGACCTTAGCCTATAAACTAAAACTGAGCCACAATATAGCTACAAAAATATATTCTACATAATTAACACCTTCAATATTGTACAATAACACGCAATATCACACGTTGTAAATGTGCGTTTCAGATGTTCTCGGGAGCCAAATCACCGAGACAAAAAAGAAAACCAAGTCGTGTAATGGAATAACACCAGCTAGATGATTAAGCTGACCGGGTCGGGTGTAAATCACATTATGGTTTCAGGGAATGCGATCCAACATCAGACTCGGGAGAGGCCGGAGCAGGAAGCGCCCGCGACAATGTGTTTGAGGGGGAGAGCGGCGAATTCCTCCAAGCCACATTATTACGTTCCACAGCCCCACAGAACATGCAACAGGCAGGAACCCAAAAATGGCTTAGGTGTGTTCTCCTTCCCCCCGGGGTGTGGTGAGAGGAGTGCGCCGGCCTGGAGCCAAGATGGTGGTCAGGGCGAAAACCACAAAGTGAAAATAGAGGCGGCCGGGGGCCAGGTCACGTCCAGCTACAGATCAAAGCTGGGCGGGGCCTCCGCACACAACAAAGTGCAACGCTGACGGATGGAGGTCCTTGACAGGCCATCCAGGACTTGAGTAGTGGAGTGTTTATGTGTCGCGGGACACCGGAGGTCACTCAAGAGACGATACGGCAAAGCTGAGTGAAACAAAAAGGTATGGAAAACCGCCGCCAACTAGCTTTGGTGGCGTCGCACATGCCGGTTCCTAAATGTACCGCCCTAGTCGACGAAAGCCGGGAACGGCAGCAGTCGGGCGACACATCCAGAGGTTGAGGGGTGGAGTGAGAACGAGAATGCGGGCCAAGATGTCGCAGCCGTTGAGGGGCCCCGAGGCCACGGCAGACGGGTGGTTGTTGACGTCTGGGACGATGTCTGAAGAGCGGCGGACGTGAGAAGCATGTTGCGCTGAGAGAGGGACACTGACCAGGACAGAAGAGGAAGCCGTTCGCAGACACAGAGCCTAGACTGGCTTTAAATACTCACGGCCAAGAGCAGGGTAATTGTGGTCGCTTTTCGGTGCGCTTACAACTTCAAGGTTGTGGGTTGGATTCCCACAGGCGAGTACCTCAGAAGCATGTATGGTATTGGCTGGACTTGCGGTGTGGATTGCTGCTTTGGGTGCTCAGAAACTCGGGGATTAGTGAGCAAAACCTTGATAGCGGGATTTCCGTGACATAAAGATATTCACCACAAATAATAAGGAACCTGATGATACATTTATGTTGAAGAGATCAATTTGTTGAAGTGTTTTTCAGACTTCATTGGGGAACAATATGCAACCAAAGCTGCCTGGCATGTTGCAGCCAACAGTTGGGTTTTTAGACCCAGGCTATGGAGCGCCCAAAAGTCACCATTTCTTTTTACAATCTGTTAGCTTCCCAAAACCATCTTTCAAACTTTTGGGAGCTGCTGGAAAACTACTATGTAATCAAAACACATCGTTTCTCAAGATGACTGACAACGTTACTCACCAGAGGTTCCTTGTTTTTGACCAGTCTGATGATCTTCACAGAGTCCTCGTCGTCATCGATGTCTTCAGGCAGCGGAGGTAGTTCGGGGTCGTAACTCTTCTGGGCGATGGTGTCATGGACCGACAGGAGGCTCTAGAGGAGGGAGAGGGAGGGATGGGAGGAAAGAAACAAGGGTTATCAGTCAAAACATTTAAAGGACTAAATTATAATAAAATAATATATTATAATTAGCCAAATACAGTGTAGCAGTACATGCTCTTAGGGGTTCAATCCATCATCTCTTCCTCTGAGCAGAGCAGAGAAAATACAGACACTGCAGGGAGGATGGTTATGAATGGGGGTGTCTCCCTCATCGGCTGGGTGATGGATTTGAACGCATTCAGAGCCAGAACTTGAAGCTACACGCGTTAATTGTCATTAGGCCCATTCTCTCGGCCCATACATCTCTCTGATTAAAGGCAACCAGCACCAGCCCTGCACCATTGCGTGCCAGGGGAAAGAGAGTGTGGGGGGGGGGGGGCAACCTTGGCCAGCACCAATGCTTTCCAACGCAAGCTGGTGGTGAACACTCGTGAAAGCGATGTTCTGCACTGTTCGGCAGCAAGGCTTAAAGTAATGAAGTTCTCAGTGGCCTCAGATATTTCACACGTTCACGAGCAGACATAAAAAAGAGACGGTACGCAGACAAGAATGATGCCATTGAGCCTTCATTTTTCAAACTATTTAACGACTCCATGTCCGGACCCAAGATGCAGCTGGACGCGTGCTGCTTTTTCCGTGGTTGAGGAGAAGGGAGAAGAGAAAAGGGAGAAAAACATCTTCCACCCCCATGTGCCAGACGCAAAAGCATAGAGGGAGAGAGACAGAGAGCGCGAGCGAGAGAGAGAGAGAATGATTTGGTGGGAAGAGGAGCAGTGTGTTTTATGACATGGGAGCATGCTGCACTACAGTGTTCAAGATGTTGCTAACTGGGAGCAGATGAGAGGAGGAGACACAACCGGGGCTCTGTGGCCCGGATCCGCTGAGACAAGCTGACCAACACACAGACACATGCACACACACCACTTTGTGTTGTCGCCTGTGAGTGGGGACGGCATGCGACACAAGTTTACACGTCGATGGGGGTGAATTTCCCTGGACAGGATGAGTTGAAAAAAGCTGTTAGATAAGTGAAAAAGAAAAATAGCCTGATATTATTTGCTTTTTTGTTTTTTAATAAAAGGGAGACCTTATGATCATCTTATTTAAGATTATTTGATTGTTATTCATGTTTGTCTTATCAGTTTCTTCACACAATGGGAAGTGATTCCACTGTTTTTGTGCCATTTTTAGAGTTTCAAACATATTTTATGATTATCGGGATTATATGATGTAATTATTTTGGCCAGGATAATTGTGATGTGCATCGTCCCACGCCACCTTGTGATGAATTGATTTATTCATCGCAAGGTGATGATTTATTCCTTTTATTTATTTATTTTGTCCTAATCTCAAAGAACGTTGGTTACATGGATTTCTCTTTTGTAGATTTAGTAGTTATTCATATCTTAATACCTACATTAAAAACACTGTACTCATGGGCTTTGGGTCATCTAGCAACACGACAAGATCATTAAAAATAAATCCATTTGTTTAAGAAATATATTATACAGGTTTTAAATAAAGCCCCAGGTTTTTTTTAGAGAAGAAAATAATTAATTATTATCTGAACTGTCCGTTGCAGACATCAAAGAACATCCTAAATTAAGTGGTTTAGATAACCTGGCTACACTGTTGGCTTGTTTACAGCCTGTGTTCCTGGATCATAGCAGTAAACGTGATGGAAGCCTTCATGGAAATAGCGCCAAAAGAAAGAGCCAAACTGTGACAAACTGGAATTTGACTTTAACCTTACCTGACCTTACCTTAGACTAAACAAAATAGCATCTCCTTCCTCCCTGAATTTCTCTTATTGTCTTTGTCCTCCTGTCCAAACTTCTCTCAAATGCCATCAATCTTCTCTCGTCTTCTTGTTTGCTCTCCTTCAGTTTAAATCTCATGTACTTTATTTTCCCCCCAAACTGTTCCTTCAAAGTTAATTTCTCAGAACAGGCCTGACAATGCGTTCCTGGCTTTGATCTGCACCGTAAATAAACACACACGCATTGTGTTGTCTGGGGATGCTGTCATTATGGTATTGAATGTTCTCCTGGAACGCAAGAGACCAAAACAATTTGCAGATGAACGCAATAAAAGCAAACTGAGCGAGATCTCACACATGAGCTCGATATGTAAAATACTATGTGTTAATAGCACTGTGTCGACATATGGATGGAGAGTTGGTAGTCGCAGTTTCCACGTAGTGTGGTGATGAGGTCATTAATGTTGCGGTGGAGGAGCGATGAACACAAGTGGCAGAGCTGCACTATACCCTGCTTTATGGTCTATTTTACTCCATCTAAAGGTCTAAATGGACTATAATTTACTAAATGAATATCATGCTGTATTGAAGAAGACTTGAAACTAGCGATTAAGACCATAAACTCATGTGTACAATATTTACTGAGATAATAAATCAAGTGAGAAGTCATTTTCTCAAAGACTTCCATGCAATCGGAGGTGTCGCCCCCTGATGGCCAGACATGTCAATAGAAGTAGTGCTCCATTCAGAGTTGTATTAAATATCACAGGACAAATATTTACAGAAGAATGCTCCTACAGCATCTCCTGTTCTCAGTTTTTTTCTCCCACAGGGGGTATGAGAAGTACAATTTTAATTTGCCGTTGTATCGAGTTCTCCGAAAACATCCTTTGGTGAAAGACGGCCCGTGCCATGGCGGCGAACCCAGAGAAAAAGGGAGATTTTTTTTTGAGTTTGAGGTTGGATACATGCGGTGTCATGGCCCTCTTTATGGTGTTTGACTGTCAGTCACAGCACCTGATCTGGGTTGCGACAACACACACACACACATGGGTCAGCCAGGCGTCCATCAGCCTCTCAGCAGGGTGGGACACCCATGTGGGCCCGGTGCTCGGGAAGAACGACAGGGTTTACTGCTGACGCTGTGCAGCAGTAAACCCTGGAATGAGACTCGTGCTGAAACAATTTGTCAATCAAATCTATTGACACAATTTTTTTTTCCTGCACATTTGAACCTGTGCAAATAAATAGACTCAAACTCAACAGTTCAAGTCATAAATCATGCAAAATATAATTCAAATATCAGTATATTTTATATTAAGATAAAGTTTTTGCAGGAGTAAATAAATATTATGAAACAGAATAAACCAAAGTTAAGGGAAACCTTCTTACGCTCACCTCAACCTTTCCTCCACAAACCTGCCAGTTGCCGTTTCCTCTGAACTCTATCCATCACGCCTAATATCCTGACCTGAGTGTCCTCTCATCAATGGCACTTCCTTAAATCTGGCATCGCTGCCCACCGCCATCCCCCCCACCCCCCACCCCATGGCCGTGCCTAACAACCCGTAACAGAGCCTGAGCTAATTCCTTGTAAAAACTCTCTATGAAGTAGCAATAACAGCTGTATGCTAATAGATAGCACATGGTACATGGCCCTGGCTGGTGACCGTTGACATGCGAGCACCACTACACAGGTACAAATGTTTTACACACAGAGGTCTCTGTATGGAAAGCTTTCTTCCTGGGTTGATACGAGTCAGTGAGTCTTGTTATGCCTCAGTGTCGGTGGATTAGCCGCCTAATCAAATCTAGACGTATATCCATGTATAGGCCCTCCAGCCGAGGGACGGAAAGAAAGATGAAGGGAAGCGAAGCCACCCTTGTTTTCCAGGCATCCGCGTCCTTTCTCGGTCCGTGTGTTTGTGTTCATTAGGCATAATAGGGATCCTAGAAAAACAGATCACTGAGCTTGGCTAAATAAACCTACTGGTACATTCCTGGCATTGGCCTCTCATTAAAGCCCCCCGGCCCTGTCACAGGCCCACTCGTTTTTCAGCTTGCTGGCGCTGGCTCGGTGCAGGGTAACTGCTTTGCCCAGGCGGGGAGGACCCTGCTGTGTGCGTTCTGCCTGGGAGACGCTGCTGTAGGCCAGCTGGGATTTGACACTCACGCCCACCCTCCCTAAGCCTTGAACCTCAGCACGCACCGCCGCGAGTCAAACACATTTTGCAAGCGTGTATACACATACACGTACACACACACACAGACACACACACATGCCTACCAACCATACACGCCGGCGGAAACAGCCGGCCATCATAATTGGCACTTTCATCACTGTCAATATTAGTCTTGCTGAGGGGGGCTAATACGGCTGAAAGTTGTTTTTTCATGTGCAAATCGTAAAAAGAGAAAGTTGGAGGCGAGGAAGAGAACGAGAGAGGGGTGTTTTAAAGAGCCTGATTTATATCCCCACCCTAGGAATGGATCATTTCAGCCATAATTAAGAGTGATACAGTTACTATCGCACAGAGACGCCATTCACAGGCAGCAACCATCTGCTTGTGTTTTACACCCACGGCCCTGTGATTTACACTGGGGTTTGGCTGGTATGGTATCAAGTGCCCTGGAGGGCAGATGGAGACAGAAAGAGAGCAAAGTTGTAATACTTTCATTCTCGAAGCCCGCATGCAGCCTACGGTTTTGGAGACACAATGTCAGGAAAACGTCAAGAGTCTCCACACGTCAGTGTGTTGCAGCCAAATCCCTCCCTCCAAACCAAGGTGCTGGAACCAATCTGTTGTTGACCGAGTGTTCCAGCAGCAGCGTTTAGGGCCCCAGCGTGGAGGTCATCCAGTTGAGAGGTAGAGAAACTGTTGCGTGAACACATGCAGATGTCAAACACTCAACTTGACAACACCTGGTATGGCGCTTTCAGTCTAAACCGGACACACTGCAGCGTGTGGTAACGCACAGAGCAGTCAGCAAGAAGTAGGTCCAGGAATTGTAACTCCAGCTTTCTTTGATGTTCTGATGGACAGATTTTCATACTGTTATGATTATATGATGTATCTCGCAGCAATGAAATGTATGAAATCAATCTTCGATGCGTTCCTAGATCAGTGATAAAACGCTTTGGGTCCCTTCCTTTGGCCCCAGTTACTTCTGACTGTGCTGACGGCCGGCAGTAAAGGAAGCAGTAGCGGCTGAGTATTTTCCATTGTTTGGTGTGGAATTGTTTGGCTGACCTTGTTTTGCACTGCAGTGAGGTCGGCTGTGCAGCGTGTGGAGGCGGTGGGAGAACAGAGCCACAGAGGAAGCAAATATACAAGAAGTGACAACATGTAAATATTGATTCCTGAGTAGACTAAGCTGACGTTGGAGAGAGATGCAGAGCTGGCACTGTTTGAACTGCACTAGTGAGTCATATTTAATTGTAACAGGAACTGCCTAACTCGTTTTTAATGCATTCTTATAAGGTTTGAATTCACTTCAGAAGATTTCCCATCATTGATCCAATCATTTTATTTGGTAATTGGAGGAAATCTAGATTGTGTGATAGTAATATGTGATCTAGAGGCTGGAGTACACACATCACTATGTTTGTGAGTTGCTGGATGGTCAGCTGAGGGTTGGGGGGGTGATGGCATTTTTTCCATCACGATCTTGGATTTTTGCACCCAGTGAACGTAAGTGACCATATTTGGACAGCGGCGGAGCAACGGGTGGATCACTCAGGACAGAGACCCTGATGAGAAACCTTATTGCATCTAGATCCATCTGGATTCTGGTGTGAAGTGGTTTACAAATTTGACTTCAAAATGTAAGGTCAACTTTACAGCTAAGTGTTTAAGTCATCTGAGTAGCATTGGAAGCGGCAGTAGCAACATTAGCAGCGGTAGCTAGGCTGCGGTAATTATGCCGTAACGACCTGTCATTCACAAGGTAGCCATGCCCTAAAGAATACACTGCTATTTTACTCTAAATGGGAGGATAATTTACTAAATTATATAATACTTGCCAATTGCTAATTAACAAAACTACCATTTGGGACCACAAACTCATGTTTACAATGTTTACTGAGATAATAAATCAGGTGAGAAGTCGGAATCGGAATTCTGTTTTCAACAAGAGGAGTCGCCCCCTGATGGCCATTAAAGGAAATGCAAGTTGAAGGCACTTTAGCCTTGGCTTTATGTTTCAGAAGTGGATGTGACGGTGCAAGATGAAACGTGGCTTTCTCCTTGGCTGAGCTGGAATGTTAGCTAGAGCAGTGGAGCTCGGTGAGCAAGCAGTCAACCACTAACTAACTATAAGCACGAGCCATGAATAGATAGCATGTCTCCTTCTCAGAGGAAAAATATGTTTATGATGATTTTTGACTTTAATGGTTCAGAATGATCATGCTTACTAAGATGAATAACCTTATCTTCATCATAGATAGCCATGTCTATAACCACATACATGAGAGGGCGTATAGTTCAGGTCTGTGTGTGTACACCTGGCCCACAGTACCGTCTGCTGCCTTCACCTCTCCTCACCTCTCCGGTTGAAGTTGCCGAGCGTCCTGATCGATGACTTTCACGAGCTCTACGCTCTGATGGATTGACCCCTTGCCACGCCAAATACCTTCGCTGTAAACGCAATTAAAATAATAAAACGCAGGGCCTCTGACACAGGCATGCTTCATGGCGAGCGGGGCGATCATTTGCCGGCGCATTTCACTTCGGGGCTGACAGAGACAAAGGAGGTCACGGCGTCCCCACGTAGCAAAGTAGGAGAGCAGGGCCGTGATAGATGGCGACCGTTTGTCTTCGGGATAGCGGCGGTGTGAGCGTGTGTGTCTATTGTGTGTGTGTGTGTGTATTCACCATCGTGTGTCGATCGCTGGTGAAAGGTGATGAACTTGTAAACGTCCCTGTTCTCATGGCTCACAGGTCAGTCTGTCTACATGTATCTAACTGTTTTTTTATTATTTAATCATGAAAATCATTGACTAGCACCGACCGTCAAAAACACACATGATGATTCGACTTATAAGCCTGATCCTTTTCACAAGCCCCGAGCCTGACAGATATTGGATATTTAAATGTACTGTACATCTGTGTGTGTGTGTGTGTGTGTGTGTGTGTGTGTCTCTGTATGTGTCTGTGTGTGTGTGTGTGTGTGTGTGTGTGTGTGTCGGGAGAGGACTTCATACTGAGCTGTTGTTTCTGGCAGAGCCCAAATAAGCATGACGACAGAGCGTTCAAAAAGGCAGCTCTGTCTGGCTGAGACACCTGCGAGGCCCTGATGGATGTCCAGTTATGCATTTAAAAATAAGAACGTGTAAATTTATTTTGTAGCTGTCTGTGTCTGACTAAAGAGGACAGCGGCCGACAGCCAAGGAGACGAGGGAAAAGGTCTTGATGGAAGCGGCGTACATTTTTGTAGACGCCACGATAATCATGGCGCTTTAATGGCAGCGCTGCACAAACAGCGATACACACCGTTTATGTGATGACATCAGGGAGGATACGAGCCAAAGACCGTCTCTGAGTCCGCATGTGATAGCCAGAACTGTCTGAAGACAATCCTGCGGCCCTCAACAAAGACACAGGGCTCGTCCTTTCCTAACATTTGCAGGAGATGAAATGATTCATTGCTGTAATGAAGAACAAACTCACCTTCATGTGGGGTTTGGACAGGAGTTGGAGGAGCTCTTTGATTTCTCCATTGGCTGATTTCCCTTCCAGCTCCTCGGACAACTACAGAGAAGACAGTTCACAAAAACACATTTACCTTATGATATATCAGGGAAGAATGCTGAAAGGAAATTAAAAATTCCCTTTGTCTTATTTTTTCTGATGATTACTGTTTTTCCAACACTTCGAACTTGAGTTCAAACTGATTCGAAGTAAGGGAGTGTGTAGTGAAGTCATGTGTAAAAAGTTGTATACTCAAGGGTTCCTGCTGTGTTTGTACTTTCAGCCCCAACAGACAGGAAAGATGATCATGTACTAAATTAGGTGCATCTCAATGGAAGGTCACGACACCTCGACTTTGCACTTGTCTCTTGATTAGATTTACTATTTTACGAGGAGGATCATTTTTCAATGAAAATCTCCGGAGCAGCCCATTCCTCTTGGAAACAATGGGAGCTGGGAGAGCATCTCTGAGCGCTGGGACCCCGCTGGACTACATTCATGATGAATGTCTGGTAGCTGGGAGACGAGTGACTCTGCTTCTAAAGCACCAGGCCACGCTCCTCCGTCTAGCACTCTGATTTATGGAGGATCCTCCAGGACGTGGTGCGAGTGTGGAGAGGAGAGGCCAGCCGCCGCACACAAAGAGCTGCTTGTGCTGAGGCTGGGATCGGGAGCTGGTGTCTGCTGCACAAAGAGGGCCGGACGAGATTGCACGCTGCGGGGTGAAGGGGGAGCGAGGCAGTGACCTCACACACGTGCAACGTCTTGTTTCTTCATGTAGAGACGGTCGTGCTGTACGCAGTGTTGTGTGTGTTTAGTATATGTAAAAACCAAATAAGTTTGGTAGACTTTGCCTTCACTTCAGCAAGGAGCAACAGTTTTTTTCATTTGAATTAAATGTAGAGCTGGAATGATTAGTCCCAAAATGTATCTGTAAATACTTTGTTCAATCCATTAAAGTCATTTTCTAAGCTAATGGCAAACATTTGTTGTTGAAAATTAAATATCACGTATACTACGACTGTTGCTCGGACTAAACAAGCAATCCGAAATACGTCAGTGGGCTAAAGGAAGTTTTCCAAATAAATTATATTTTATGGTATAAAGAATTAATCACAAATAATAATATAAATGAATTGCTAATGAAAATAAGCATTTGTTTTAAATGAAATTAAACTTGAAGGAATTCTTAGTGTATTAATAATAAATAACATTTGTTTTTTTTTATTTGAAAATAAATGCAAAACTGAAATATGAGTGATAAACGATGAATAAATAATATACATAAAAATAAAATAAATGTCAATTAGGGCATCATATTTTCATATTTTGAGCTATACAAATTAAGTAGTTGGTGTAAAAACAAAAGAAACTAAACTAAAATGAAAGAATAAATAACATAATGAGTATAAAACAGTTTGGAGAAATAAAACTACCAACCTGGTCTAATTCAATAAAAAAGAGTCGTTTCAGCTAAATCACCCACCTAGTGGATGAAAACGTGTCCGGCCATTTGAAATACTTCCTTTAACAAACCATTACTGATGAATTCACGAGGCGAATAATACAAGTATTAGAAGCAGTTTAACGTGCGATGCGCCGATTAACACTTCAACACAAGTTGTGTGTGGTGAGAGTTTTCGCATGAAGCGGTGCAGCAAAGAAGCGTGGAGAGACACATGGATCATTCTGGAGCCTCCGTTGTCATCACCTAACAGATAAGCTGAACGGCGAAGCAGCGTTCTCCTCTGAAGGCGGACGGTGACGGGGGATGGGGAAACCTGCAGCCTGTTTGACTAACGACCCCTGTGGTGCGGGAATAAAGCAGCAGAGGTGAGGCAGAGGTAAAGGACTGGGGTTAGGGAGGACACTATGTCACATTACCCCAAGACGGGAACATTTGCTTTTGCCTTTTCATTATTTCCATTAGCTCCGAGCCCCCCCGGAGGGTGAGAGACCATGCTAATGAATAGTCACAGTGGTCAAGGTTACTCTAGCTGAGCCTCCCTGCATTACTTCACTTTCTCAAAATATACAAAATATTAGAACCCGGGAGTGTAAAGGTCAGAGGGAGACAGAGGAAGTGTGAGAAAAGGGAGAAAGGAAACAACGCTGATAGCACAAACGATCAAAGGAGGAGCAGAGAACGGCAGAGATGGAGGGGAGTCAGGGTCAGGGTCTTTAGAGGAGGGGAGACCTCTCGCTCTGATACGCCGTCATCAATCACCTCATCGTCTGGCTGTTTACAACGCGGGAGGGAGACAAAGACGGACAAGGGGGGCGTACATTTCCAGTCCCTCATACTGTCCTATTAAAGCACCTTGTCCCATAACTCAGCGTGGAGGACAGATGGGACATGTTTGACAACACGCCCTGCTCCCTACCTTCATGCTTCCATGTTAAGAGTCATACTTTCCATCCCCAGACCTTCACAGAGAATGATGGCGGTCTCCTCCGAGACCGTGTTTATTTCATTTGTTAAATGTCATTGCAGGCGCAGCACTGTTTGGATAAGTTTGATCCCAGCACGGCGGTTTACAGCGCTCCCTTGATCCCGAACGGCCGAGAGCTCACTGCTGTGATATATGGTTGCCAAGATATCAAGCTGACCTCATGTCAGAGTGCTTTTATTAAAACGTATTAAAACAATTAACCTTTTATTTTGAAAAATCTGATCCCAGCCATCCATTTTATACAGCTGATGAAATGCACTTTGGCTGGAGTCATTGTGTAACTGATCAATAATGCATTAATAATGCTACAGTAAGCGTTTGACCTTCAGTCATTCTCATTCTCATTGATTACATTTTCCTATTATAGTTTATAGTTTTCAATAAAAAAGTTTTAAAGTGCCACGGTCTAAATACTGGCTTTCACACTCAGAAAAAAAATGAAATTACAAAGGAAATAATAATAATGACGTGCAGGTGAGCTTATTTACAGCACAAAAGTTCTATGTTTGTAAAGCAAAGAATTTCTATTTATAAAGAATGATCGACAAGAAGAAAACAAATGCTGCAATAAGTCTACAGCTTCAGTCAGCGAGGTAAAATGGTTGTGAACTTTATGGGTGTTTCACCCGTCTACATGTTGGATAATTGACCTCATTACTAGGGATGCATGGGACATAAAAAATAAATCAGCATTACAGTTCCAGCGAAGGAGTTTCAGCTGATTATTACATCTAAAAATGTGGAGGCATTTCTGCAGAGTTCTCTGCAAGAATAATCAGGGTATCAGGTTGCTGTTAATTATGTGTAAATATGTCTGGAAGGAGAATTGCATTTACAGTGGAGAAAATAAGCGGTCAATCTACAAAAGGTAAGCCTTTATTGTCCTGTCTCAATGCTGTATGTGCAAGTTGTTACATCATTATAATTAGGTAAATTTTATTTTTTGTATTTATTTATATTTGCTTGTTTTTGTCAGATTTGTATACATATATTTAAGATATTGGAGCCACCAATGTCTTGTAGAGCCATAATTAGCTGGACAGTAAAAACTGGCATTGATGAAGCCCTCTGTGTCTGTCTGCCTGTCTGTCTGCATGTCTGCCCCATTCCCAGCTGTAGATATGGGCTGCAGACCAGTGCCCTCTGATGGCACCCAGTGGTCTCCCCAAGTAACAGCAGGAACATGGGTGAGAATAAAGATGTTGGAGAGTCGGCCAGGGAGGAAAAGGAGAAGGATACAAGTCAGCCACCAGGACCTCCAGTCTCAGATCAAGCGACGGATGCTGATCTGGAACCAGAGGCTGGCATTCAGCCTGTTACTGAAGTGGCGTGTGGAGCTTTCTCTTCTGCCTCGACGGGGTTGATAGAGGCTGACTGGAACACGCGTGGAGCTGTGTGTTCACATGTGAGCCTGATTTGCCCCTTTTGATTAATGTTATGTGGTACTTCACATTCCACAACGAGGCTTCTATTTCAGTCTTAATGAGCGCTGGAGAAAAACTGTGTGTGCAGCAATAAAACGTGTATGTACGCCCATAAAAGTGTGTGTGCCATCGCCCACCGACAGATCTCTATATTTGTGTAATGCGCTACCTATTCCCGGGATCCATCGTCGGTTTGAGCGGTGGCAGTCACCTGCTGTGTGCGCTAGACAGTGCAGCCAGGGGCAGCCGGGGGTTGAAGTGTCGTTTTATGTTAGGCAATAAATTAAGCCTCCATTACCCGAAACCCAAGCCCGAAATGAATTTCATCTAACTGTAGATCTCTCCTGTTGCACTTCAGTCCTCAGCCACCACTTCAATAGCGTTCATTTGGAGCGGTGACACGGCTGAAAAACAATCCGCTTTAAAAACACACTGAAACGTTCTGGGTTGGGAGGTTTTTTTTTTTTTTGGACTCGCCAAGGAAGGGGTCTCAGGATTGCGGTGTGCTGCGAGACGCTTTGATACATCATCTCTGGGACTTATTCCGATACCTGATAATCCCGGGGAGACGCTTTGCGGGGCATTTACCAGGAAGCATAAATTTGAAAGTCTATAATTTGACAAAAAGAATGAGAGAGAAAATCTGTAAGGGAGAGGAGGACGACGGAGGGCTGATGGTTGGGGGTCTCTTGAGCAGCATGTGGCCTCTTGCCAAAACCTGGGGAGGCCGAGCACAGACGTAGGAAAGAGAAACAGAAGCGATCCTTCACAGTCTGCTGGCTGCGTGGATTCTTGTTCTGGTGTTATCTGCTTGGCCGGGACTTACAGCGAAAGTAGGACAAACGCTCAGACAGAAAAGGAGCAGGGGCCGGTTTGGGACTTCCGTCATCTGTACGGGTGCGTGTGAACCTTCCAGGACTGGAGAGTTCTGGCTCCACCGCCGACACTTGTGGCCTGTAAGGTCAGGAAAAACCACAAGGCGGCCTTTCTTTCGTGACAGTGTCGGGACGCTCTCTGGACTCCCTCCTCCTCGGTCTTTACCCAGAACGACTGTACAAACGTCAGCCCCTCGCTTGACTCGCTACTAATTAGCATGATGTATGGCCGCGGGCTCTTTGGAAGGGGTGGACTAGTCGGAGGCACTTTGATTACAATAAACAGAGCTGGGGATTTCAAACAAAACCACACACCAGTAAAAGGTCTTTTCCTCCTCTCCGTTCACTGTGCCAGGCTGGTTCTTGGGTTTACACAGGTGTGTGTGTGTGTGTGTGTGTGTGGATGACTTGCTTATGTGCACACGTGGCTTCCAATAA
Organism: Chelidonichthys spinosus; assembly: GCA_029853015.1. Classification (NCBI taxonomy): domain Eukaryota; kingdom Metazoa; phylum Chordata; class Actinopteri; order Perciformes; family Triglidae; genus Chelidonichthys; species Chelidonichthys spinosus. Next base: position 9,769,762 of record CM056837.1, read on the forward strand.
ATAATGCAGATGATCTATACGGTAACAAATGTCAGGACACTGGACGTTTACTCAATAAATCAGAGTAAATCTCTTTCACAGCTTGATGTGCGTTGCCGTGGCCAACCGAAGAAGCTTTGATGCCGTTATTGTCCGTGTGATGACTTCTCATTAACAGCTTAACTAATGAACAAGGACGGCACGCCATAAGCATATGCTTCCTCTCTCCGAATGGGACCATTTCTCACTGTTGGGTTGACGTGATGCAACGCTACAATCATCTGCCATCCGTCATGCTTCTCATCCATCTTCAGCTTCCCTCTGAATGAGTGGCCTCTCCATCCGCTTTCTGCCCCGGGAGAAAATTATCGGTCTTGTCCTCGCAGAACTGGGTTTTTTGATTTTGGTGGTGCACGGCTGGATGTTTGGGCAATGAGTGGGTGGCGTGTGTAGAGCTGTTGTGTTATTGCAAGAGTGCGTCTAGGAAAGCATCGCTGAGAAAAAGACAGCTTTCGGGTTGACTCCGGGGTAAATGAGGGCAAACATCATCGAGGCTACTGCACGCTACTGGGAAAGAGTTGAACAGGGCACGTATGTGTGAGTGTCAATACAGAGGCTCTTGTGATTGGAGGTTCAATCTGCATAACATCACACGGTTGCAAAGCAGAGCAAGACAAACTATGGACCTGCTTACGCCAAGTCTCCCTGGATTTGAGCGTAAGCAAATCACGCTTGCTTTGGGTTTCAAACACAAACAGTGGAACAGGGAAATGAAAGGAAAAAGAAAATGGATGAATGAGGGGAGAAACATAACAAATGTGTCGTCCTACGTGACACAAGCACTCGAGTATGATGTGATGGTCATCTGGCTTGTTTATTTGTGTATTTGTCTCTTTAATACAGCGGGTCTCTGGGGGTGTTGATTGCAGGGCTCCATCGGCAACCATTTATTGGCCTTTGGTTGCCGTCAGCGGCAACCGCTTTTAAAGTTAGCGTTGAGGCCTGAGATCTCATCTGAACACCTACACATGACTTCATTGGAACTATGTTTTTCCTTTCATTTGTCACCCTGCAGGAGAAGCAACCAAATAAATGGAAGCCTTACTTCCTTCCAAAAAAAAAAAAAAAGAGGAACTTACTTCATGGGCCAGAGCTGCAGCGCTGTCCAGGACAGGGACTGGTTTGCTCTCTTCGTAGAGCTGCAGCTGTTCATGGATCTGAAAGGACAGATTGTGTTCATCAGTAAGAGAGGGAGAGAGAGGGAGAGAGAGAGAGAGAGAGAGGAAGCAGGTCAGCGTTGTGCTGCCGAGGCCATGGCGAGGCCTCTCTGAGCAAACACTCACGTGCGAGCGAAGCGACCATGCACGCAGCTACAAGCACGCATGTAAGAAAACATGCACAGCCTCCATTCCCACCGCGTCCCGCTCGCACACACTCGCACTACATCAAGACTTTCACACGCCACTCCCTCGGCCGAGCACAACGCAGCGCTTCTAAGGGTTTCGGCTCGCTCGGCCACTGTGCAAACAATCCAATTTTTTCCACCCAGTATCCGATATGCCCCAGTGGTCCGGTGAGGGTTCCAAATCATTTCAACAGTCCGGTTAAATTGGCTAAACATTTCCTTATCAGCCTCAACGCTGCAACTGTGCACCGTTGAGAGGCGAAGCGGCATCTCGGGAGACTTTACTAAAATGGAAAGTAGTCCCGGCTCGCATGTTAACGTTTACTCATTAACGCACTCAGAAACACATCATCGCTCAAAGACGGATATGTGGAGCAGAGATGGAATCACTTATACATACACACACACACACACACACACGGCAACCATTTAGTGTTTGCAATTTAAGAGCAGCTGTGCAGGAATGTGTTTACACGCTGCTGTCTGGTCTCATCAGAGAACAACAGACGGAGAAGACCGTCGTCCCAGCAGCCACTCCTGAGTCTCTCCTCGGCCCAGCATGGTGAAGGGGAGCTGAGCCAGGGGTCTGACTGATAGCTGGGGCCCGAACCTGGAGCCTCTAGCTGGATGTTCCACAAAGCATTCCAGCGTGATGGTGGAACTGAAGGCCCTCTGGCTGGGGAGAGAGTGACAGAGAGGCCCCTGGGCCAACTCAATGTGTGTAGGGCCAAATCCACACATGTGGGTGCAGACAGACACACACACACACACACACACACACACAGATGGAGCAGTGTCAGCGACAGAGAGCGGCTCCGTAGAGGACGGAGAGAGCGATAAGAAGAGCAGTTTGTTTGCTGTCACATTGTGATCAGCTACAGATGCTGTGTGCAATTAAAACATCTGTTTTGGGATTGTTAGACATCCTCTTCACTGTTAGATGACAATCGCAGGATGTGATCTGTCCCTTCTTATCACATCCCCACTGGAGATGGGGTTTTCTGCAGTATTTTGTGCCCCAAGCGAGAACTTTTTGATGAAGTTCTGATTAGCAATAACACAAGCGAAATGTGTAGATAAGTTCAATTGAATCTGTCATCTGTCTTTGATAACCACCAGAATCCATGATGTCATTCACAACGCAATACAAATGCACTAATGTCAGCATTCCAAAGGCACTTTTATGGCTTTCTGGTGAGAAAAATGCAACATAACTATGTGTTAAATGTCTCTGAATACGCGCGGCGCTCTCTCTGCCCGTCAAACCCCCAGCTCAACTGTTGGCCTTTAACAGCCATTTCAGCTCCACTTATCCGCTGTCCGCCGTGATAAATCACGACCTGTTAGGACTGCGTCTCAGCCAACGGAGCAGCAATGTTTCAAGGTCAGCTTAGAGGTTCAAATCCCTGCGTAAAGCCCACATTACTTGGCTATAAAACATGGTGCATTAGGCGCGTCGCGGAGGTAATCTGCTGAAGGCCTGAGGGAGGCAGACGACTGCTCGGCTCGGCTGTGGAGTGCCGACTTGAGGACCCCAGATGGGATGTGAAGTTAAACAAATGGTGTTGGAAAGAGAAAGTAGTGCTGTGGCTTTGCGACAGCCTGTAGAGGCGCAGGAACCTCCTGCTCGTGAGTAGCCACGAGGCTAAGGTCGGCCCTAAAAACCCAGCACAAGCTCGGAGCGCAGCTGTCGCGAGCCTGAATAAACTCCACTGTTGAAGTGAATTAAACTGCTGTCGGTAAGTTCCATGTTTCATGCCATCAACATTTAAGGCAGCCGCTCAAGGGCAATTCCTGGAAATTTTCATCCTCGTCTGTTTCATTTCACATAGCCACGTCATATTCAAACAGTTCCTCTCTACTGTTCATGAAGTCCCAACAACTCCACCCTGCGCTCTGACCCGTCTGTCTGTTCGCCGAGAGGAGGCGGCCACAAAAAAAAGCGAGGCAGGCAGCTCTCCGGTTACTTCATCTGTCCTGATCATCTTTGTAAGAAAACAGACGAAATAAATGAGAGAGGTTGCCAGTGTCAGTCCGGCGCTCCAACATACCACGGTCCTGGTGACATCTGCTTAGGTAGTTGCTGCTCCACCACCTCGACTTACTTAGTTACTGTGGAATTTCTCCTCCGCGCGGTGAGCAAATGCGAGATTGAAATGCTTTTATTTACAGTTCGGGATGCTTTCCAAGTGCCTGTCCATGACGCAGTAATGTATTTTAAAGTCATTACCCCGCTTTTTTTTTGCATAGCGCGTTCTCTGTCCCCTTGGTGAGGCAGCAGTGCTCCTGGCAAATAGGAGAAGTGACTTGGCCTTTAAAAAAAAAACAAAAAACAAAACAGTGAGAGACAGTGTGCTAACGCCAAGGAGGGCTTAGCTCAAACCAGAGTACGACTCCTGGACACACAACGGAATCAAAGAGTGGGATTCTGAAGCTTCTCCGATGAGAAATGTAGTGCTAGTTTCTATGTAGAAGAAAGCAGAAGAGTCCGGATTAAAATGCTCAAAAGTCAGAGAGGAAATCTCCCTGAAGTAGAGCAAAGATGAATGAATGTGCACCTTCACCGAAAGCTTTAAAAAAAAGAAAAAACGTCTACAAAAGCAGCAGTGTGTGTCCTGTCTCCACAGAGGCCTCAGACTAAGTTGTGTTTGCCTCCAGAAATACCCGACGGGCTTAAAATACACACAGCAACACACAAGGAGAAAAAAGAAATGTGAAGAAAAACACTAACATGGGTAAGAAATTCATACGAAGAAATTCCGACGAGGATGGACTGGAACAAAAACACAACATCCATCTTCATCTTCCTCAGACGAGAGCTCCAAACGCTGCTGAGGATCACCGTTCGGGCTGAGGGTCAGAAACTTTGGAGACATTTCAACAACTCTTTCGTTTGCGATCAACGCCAATGCGGAGGCAAGAAGAACAGTGACCGCCGCGATCGTCGATCGTCGAGGAAGGAAAAAAGGTTTGCAAACGCTAATCCAGACACGCTAACAGCAAGCAGCGTCTGGCGCGGGAAGAGAGCGTGCAAATGTGAGCGAAAGCTTGATAGATGGATAGGTGGGCTGATGGAAGGAGAAAGAGAGGCCTGGAGATCACAGGGCTGGATAGTGTTTCTGAGTCCTGGGCTCAAGGCCTCTGGTTAATGTCCACTGCCCAGAAACCTTCAGGTCGGACCAGTTAGGGCTGACGATCTTTCTCCCACTCCTGTTACTAGATTGACCCACCGAAGCGGATCCGGTATCGGGGGCCTATGTTGATGTTGATCCACCCGGGTCCGATCCGAACACCTTGTCACAACCATGGCCTCGTAGACTAGACCGAGTTAGGGAGACGGGAAGAGGGGGGGATTACAGAAAAACGTGCAGGGTTGCAACTAGAATAGCAGTGAAATGATATGTTTGCTCAAGGAGCAGAAAGAGAATAAAATAAGATTTGCTTTTTCTTCTGTTTCAGTGGGTCAGTTTACAAAGTGTTGGCTTTAGCCATGACATGATGGCATCAGGTCCTGGACTTTGTGCTGCGGTTCATGAACAGGCCCGCACATGACAGTACTGTTCTCCATCAGGCTGCTGAAAGTCCAACCAACAACACACAAAGACCAGAATTAGATCGGACTCGACCGGGTCTCATCAAGAGGAGATATCAGAAGCGACAGCATCCAGTCAACATTGCCATTAGTGGTCACTAAGTTGAACAATCTTTAATCCTAGATCTCTTTCCCCAAATAACTTGTCTCAGGAAATCTTATGTGGTGGTTTAGTTACCAAAAATGTGAAATTTAATTTAGGAAGATAAACAACACACCAGTAATACCATTAGGAAGGTCTGCCAAGGCTTTCAGACATTTTTTTTCTGTCAAGATCAATTTCTGCAGGGCAAGACCCTCCCTATAATCACTGACCAAGTACATGCACATTAATATTCTCTTCTGTTATTCAAATATGACAATATTCTGAATTTAGTTCAGGTTACGTAAATAGCATATTCTGTTTGGATATTTCGAATTAGGCCTCATTAAAAATGTTGTCTTTATTAAGACATGTGGGATATGTTGAAATCATTTCTGGAAGGGTTGGCTTGGCTGTTTGCACCGTTGAACAAGTCTGGTGGAAAACTTTAGGGGAAAAATAGGATTTTAACTGGAATAAGGCACAACTGCATGTCAACGAGAATATTAATGGAATGTTCCTACAACCAACTTTCTCATGTTTTGACTTTTCTCTTCTCAATACAATTAACGAGTGGTCCAGAGCTGTTACAGGAGTAACATGTTTAATTAGTCTGTGGTTATCCCAACCTTTAAAATCATCCCCAACATTACAGGTAGCTAGTGTAATGATGCTAGTACTGGTGTAATATATTCTCTTTCTTCTGGTTTGTCATCTATCGCCTTTTCATTCATCATACGAAACCACTTCTTGTTTATTTCAGTCACAGTATAACTTTCAGGAGACACAGCATTAACAGGATTTGTTATTTTTCCTCATCCCTTGGCTTAGACTTGATAGGCAAAAAGCAGGACCTCAATATAGGACATGTGGGGCAGGATTCATCACCTTATATGGGGTTACTGAGGCATTCATTTTGCCTATTTACAGTTGCCATGAACATGCACTCATTTGGCATTTATCATGTTCACGCTGGTCATTTAAAGTTATCTGAAGTCAGGACATTTCCTGGATCTGACGCGGCACACAAGTTTACCGTTCAAGAACACGTAAGAAAAAAATGTGCAGGTGATCCAATGTCTGGAACAAAGGCAGTGAGTTGTATAAGCCAATTCACATTCTTCTTGTCCTGAAACGGTGTCCACTGCACCGAGGGCCTGGAAGACAATGGGTCATCAACTGATGAATAGGCAAATATCCCAATAACCATGACCAAGACCCCATACAGAGAGGCCTGGTGCCTGAGCTCGCCTCCCATTGGTTGCGGGAAAGGCCTGGAGAATGTGACAGCTAATTAAGAACAAGCAGCAGATCCAATGGACGAATGAGAGAGAAAGAGAGAGACCAGGGCAGCTGGCCAATAGTCATGACAGCCACATCATTTAGATAGGGGATACATTTCCTCCTGGAGCTCATGGAGAAGGGAGCAGAGGGGCCCCTGACACACCTCCACAGACGCCAGGTATTCTGTCTGGCCAGGACAGAGCAGGACAGTCACACTTTTACATATCCAGCTAAAACCCCCAATGCACGTATTTTCTGTTTCTGCCTTCCAGCCTTTAACTTCGCACATTACAAACACATCAGCGAGGGAAGTGGCGTATCAATCAAGTAACTCATTCACGTGATGTATAGCAGCTATTGGCTTAGTAAGCAGGACTCTGGACAACTGGGGGCATAAAGCCAGGACAAATGCATCTGACTTATTGAATTACATCGGTTAGAGTGCTTTTGAGGCTGTCAATTCGGCATACATTTGCGAGGACTACCTTTAAAAGCTCCAGGTGAGCCCATGATGTCTTCAGGCAGTTCTCAGGCCATGTGGAAGCCATAAATACAGTATATGGCACCATGAACCTAATTTTCCATATTTTGCGTATTGCTCCTATGCTCCATGTCCTATTAAGATTGGCTTCATATCGCATAGACCTTCTGGTTTCACTTTGTTTCGTTTTCTTCTTCCAAAGGAATACTAAATCGGGGTCAAACAAAGTGACCTGCAATAATGGTTGTGGGAGCACTCCAGAGATTTACCTTGATTACCAATACAGACATCTGACTGATAGAATGGGGACTGGTGGATCTGAATTCCTCTGCTCGTTTTCACTGGTCCCCCCCAGTGCTGTAGACATGGTTGAAATCTGTAAGTTTCAAGGTTATTCAGTAGTCACCAGGCCGTAAAGCAGCCGGTCTGCTGTATTTCCCCTTGTCCCTATCACAACCTTGCCTTTGGCCGGATCCATCGTCTATTCGTCGAGCTCCTTTGGCTCAACCTGGAGGCACTTGTTTGTGGACATTGACTGTGCCCTTTCGACTTCATGCTGTAGTCGAACATTAAACTCCTAGGAAAATATTTGGAAGGTAGCCTAAGCGCGGAGTATAACCTTGCAAGGAAAGGGGATTTATTTTGGATCCAACTGAGGTTGAGAACGTAAATAACCACCCGGCCTGTGTCAGAAACAATATTTTCTAACAAGGAAATGGCAACTTGAGTTCTTTCATTTACAATCCTTACCACACTAAATAAGAATACAATATTCTGCACTTGCAGATGAATTGAAGGTCATCTCTTTTTAAGGACAGAAGCTCCCTTCTCCAAAGCAGCCAGCAGTTATTTGCTCAAAAGCCATGAGGGTTCCTGTTCCCCCAAAATAATAAATACAGACATCAGAGGGGACCAGTGTGCAGGACATCCTGACCACAGACAGTATGAGTGGATCTCTGAGGTGGTATAGGTTTACAGGCTGAGTCCTGAAACAGACTGTTAGCCAGGTTTTATTGTTGCATACAGGGCGTGGGGGCTTCAATGAATCACAGAGAGTTATAGCAGCAGGGGGAGAGGTTTAAAACGATTTCCTCTTTGTGATCTTCCTCGGTAATGGGGACATGTAGCATGTTTGTTTTCAGGTGTGGAAAGGATAAGATAAGTGCCCAAAGGGCAAGTCTATGGTTGTTGTCAAGGAGTGGATTTGGTGGACATTACAGGGTGAGTCATAAAACTTGGAGGGCTACCTGAAGCAAGGTCCAGTTATTCATGGGACACCAAGTCTGGTACTCAAAGAAAAAAAGTCCAGTTTGTCTGAAAATGAGCTCATTTACCAAAAATAGCTGAAACTTTCCACTTGGGTACAAACGTCAAGCTGCAGCACCTTTACATGTCATAAAAGGCCCGCGGCCGAGAAGAACAAAACTGGCGAGCCCACGTCGATGATGCCATGTAACAATGTTACGAGTGCCAAGCCTATTAGCAGCTAACGGGAGCAGAATTCAAGGGAAAACTGACTGACCACAAAATGAGGGATCTCGGGGCCTGGCTAAAGGGCTGCTGACAGAAACTTGGTCTTTAAGTAGAGCCCCACCTGAGGCAGGTGGAAATTGAATATTGTATTATATTTCCTGTGGCTTTTTGTGGAGCTGGAACTTGGCAGTCCAGCAGTGAGTGTGGTGGAATTTATAGAAGGCACACTTAAGTAGCTCCCTTTAATTGAAAAGAGGGGAACTGTCTGCGTCGCTTTAGCTATGCTAGCTCGAAACGCCAGCCCTCACATTACATGTGTCAGGTGTGATGCAGCGGCGATGAAAACGCGGAATGAGGTGAATTCGTGAAAGATTTTAGAAAATGTGTTTCATCTCTGTGATAAAATAGGATTAGGGCGGACATGATAGGCTGTCCCAATCATCCGATGAGGGCAGTTGAGGAGAGACACGGAGAGCCTACGTCTGGTTTAGTGCTTCATGTAGGTCCTCCTCTTTCTCGTCTGTCTTTCCATCTTTGACACCTTTTCCTCTGGTCCTTCTCTCTCCCTCCTCCAGACTGACCAGTAAGTGATGCTTCGTAATTACTCAGGTGAGGCTTGAGCGTTTCCATATGAGCGACCCGGGTTGCCGAACCTGTCAGATTAACGTGATGTGTGTGTGTTTTCTCTCCGCTGTTTAGTCATTTCCCAAAGTATCCCCTTTACAGCCTCGTGGAATAAAAACGGCAGAATCTGTAGAGATTTTGGTGGTGGGGCTTTTGAGGAAGGGGACAATTAAGGTTTTATTAATGGCGTGCCACTGACGTTAGCCATGTTATCCTGAATGTTGCGTCTGAGTGCCGGTCTCAGCTGTAAGTCGAGATGGTTGTTCTGTACTTATGTGTGTTTCAAAGTCTGCCCGTCTGTCCACTTGGCTCGGGGGCTGACAGGCTGGCTCACGTCTCGGTACCAAATAGAAAGAAGAGGAAACACATAGTTCTGCCTGTCTGGAGCGGGGGCAGTTTCCACTTGTGCCTCCACGTTAACGATAAGAGACGCTAAAAGCAGCTCGGTTTCTCTACATTGAATAAAAAAGGAAGAGTAAGAAGTAGGAAAAAAAAGGAAGAGTCAAAACAGGCTCAGTGTGGTGAAGAAATAATGTGGTTCTTTGATGTTTCACTGACGTATTTGATCATTTTGTGGCCGCGATGGCGAGACATGACTATAACTGTATTGTATTGGCGGTATTTATTCTGCCACGGTAGCAACAGTGAATTGGGTCACATTAGCTTCGAGACCTTAAATAATAGTTTTTGAATTGAAATGGCACGGTGCCCCAAGGGGAGAGACACTCAGTATCTTACTGGCACATGAACAAAGTGGTATTCAAATTTCACAACGCCATTTAGGGAGCTTATCATTGATATTCAACCCTCTCTTTCATGCACGCACACACTCATGACATTTCAGCTCTAAGTTATTAAGTTCAAATTGGGCTTCCCTTAATAAGCAGTTTTAACAAAAAAAGGAAGGATGGAGAAACTGATCTCACTGCCTTTTGCCATTAGTATGGTTGGTATTGCAGAGGCATCTCTTCCCTGTATGTCCATCCATTATTATCTGCAGCTTGGGGACCACTAAGTGCGGACTGGTAGCTGGAGAGGTGCCAGTTTTGGGCAAGGCACCAAACCCACAACCCCACTCCCCAGGTGCTGAATAGTAGCTTCCCACTGCACCTAATACTAAAATAGGTTGAATCCAACAGCTAAATTCACTGTTAAAATCTGATTTTTGAACATTACAGCACAGTTGTAATGCCCCGCAGAAGGATATACGTTTTGTTTTTGCAATATTTATGTACCGAGGCAACTCACACAAATACTGACACTGAAAAGATGCAGCTTTTTATATTATAGACTGTTGTTGAGTCGTAATCAAATGGAATCGTGAGGCCTGCGGAAATTCAAACTCCTAATCCTCTGGCAAATGGGACATGTTATCCCTCATGTTCTGGATCCGTCCATGCCTGGAATACATACAGGGAGACATCCAATTAGCGTACTTTCACAACCTCAGCTGGCTCCTCTCAATGGAAAAGAGCAGCAGTCCAGCAAATCACCCTTAAGGTGAGCCCAAAAACATCATGCAAAGAAAATTACATTTGATTGCTCTGATCCATAATTTGATTATTTCAGTCACTACTCAAACCTCAGAGACGGTCCTTTAGAGAGTTTGCCCTTCATGCGTAGCTCCCTCCTCTCCACTCTAACTTATTTTTATATTTTGTGTCCCCTGACCATTCCCAATAAAACACTTTGTTCCTCAGGAACATCACAAAAGAAAATGATGTAGAGATGAATTATTCTAGCCTTTGGTGGAAGCTTTCTGTGCTCCAGGTAAAGGGCCTGTGTGGACACACTTGATCTCCTCTTACAAGTTTAGCGAGGTATAATCAGCGGTGGTTAGAGGGCTAGGTGAATTGCTTGCTCCACCCTTATGCCTGGCTAAATATCACAGAAACATAATGCCACCTTCATTAGCATCATTCTATCTGCCCCACACTGTGCAGTGTTTTCTTTGGGGCCGGCCAGAATGAGAGCCTGAACATGCCCAGGCCCTGCCCATCATTATCCATGTTCAAGAGGCCTTATTCTTTGGCCATCCATAACAATCCAGGCATCAAATGAAACCATTCTGGTTTCCTCAATTCCTGACATCGGGGTTTTGCCTCAGCGTCTAAGGTATGCCATAATTCGGGCACTTTTACACGCTCGCATTGGCACATTACAACCCTGGATCCTGAACAACCATGCCTACACCGAAAATATTTCTTTAAAAAGGGAGGGGATGAAAATTATGTCCATTCTTCTCTCTCAATCGTTTCTGTGACATAATGATTCTGGCTGGAGGGAAAGAGAGACCACCAAAGGGGGGAATATATCATGCCAGCACATGAAAACAGTGTTGGGCATTCCTTCGAAATGGAGACCATACACAAAGGATACAGTCAAATGTAGCTCCAACAATTACAGAAGTTTTCTTTGCAAATTGAGTAACAAAGCATTAAGTTACATCAGTGAAGTAGAGGAAGAGCTGAAGCAGTTGTTACATGTATTTGCGGGTTGAATAGTGATTTAAAGCACAAAAGCCTTCCTGTTCTCTTTCCAGTAGCCGTAGAAGAAGAAAGAGATTGGTTGCCGACTTCGAGGATCCCAAGTGAAGATGAGGTTAGGGCAGGCAGACAGACAGAATGTGTTACATTCATTACCTCCGCCGGTCTGCTAGCATATAAAGATATGAAGTGTGCTCATCCTCTCCCTAAACTCTACAGCTATCCAGTTTAACAGGCAGTAACCGGACCACAGGCCCATTCACGCTGGCAGAGTGGGAGTTAGAAGATCTGGGTGGGTTGGCTGTTGGAATGACAATAAACTTAGAAGTGTATGAATGAGACCGCATGGAAGGAGGCGGAATAAAGCGGGATTGAGCAAAGTGTGGGATTTATGTGAATAGGAAGACGTCGGATCAGGGGTAGGGGTTTGGATCCCGTCCCGTCCCACTAGAGGAAGGATGTGACCGTAAAAAGGTGGGTAACGTAGACGGAGACGCAGGTTTGAGGGAGATTCCAGATCCAGTGTTAAAATAGATACTGTCTGGCCCGAGACTAAAAGAACTTCTCAGATTTGACATGTTTTAAATGTGTATTATTGAACTTATTAATACAGCAACATGAATAATATCCAGTTACCTGAAAGCATGTCATATTTCTTCACCTCCAGACAAGGGCCTGCTCTCTCTCTCGTAACATAAAAATGAACAGATACTTGGTGTGGGATTCTAAACAAATTGCAATTAATTACCTTTTTTCCAAATGCAAATTATGCAGTTTGTCAACATGTCTTTTTCATCTCACTTCAATCATTTTTATTGCAGCAAAATGTGTTTGTCAGTGAAGCAGACGGAGAAACCAACTTCTTGGTAATACCGCTGACTTTACCCAAGACCACACCAGCAAAAACTCAGCTCCATCTAGTGGAAATTATTACCAACAATTTGTATTTAAAATATAAATATTTACATCGTAAAAAAAAATGAAATTGGCATTGCCACACAAAATATCAGCACACAATGCAGTATACATTTTTTCTCCCACCCATATGAGATAATGTGGTAAGATAATAGATTATTCAATAATCATGATTATAAAAATAAATAACTGGCAAATGCAATGTGGGAAATCTGAAAAGAAACACATTTAATTGCACCGGTAAGGGAAACCTAGACACATAACTAAAAAAGAAAGAGGTGAGTGGTACCTTGACCAGCGATTGGAGGCTTCTCTCCCCAAACATGTCCTGGAGGAAGGTGTTGTCCTCGGGGCGGCTGACATGGGGCTGCAGCTGGGAGGGCAGAGCCGCCAGCAGCTCGTACAGACCTGCAGACCAGGGAAAGAGGAAACACAGGGTCGGCATGGCAGTGGGAGGTATGACTGTGATACATAAAGGAACATAAGTGTGCAGGGATACATACACAGACATTGTAGACATTCACATTAATAACGCTGCTCTTTTGCTCATCACTGGAAGGATTGGGAACCATAGATGCAGTAAAGCATCTCCCATCCTCCTCTACTTCCCATCATTGTCCCAGCCTTTCCTGTTGTGTGAGAAACGCAACAAGAAACTACTCCAGCAAAAACCACGTCATGAGAAATTCCACTTTTTGATCAGTTGAAAAGTTCAATGTGACCCTTGTTGTTTTTTTTAAACTGTAAACAGATGGCACACGTGCCTCGGGAGGCTTTCCATCCACACACCCTTCATGCCTGCAAAGAATCAATCTCTTGAGCGCAGAGCATGTGTGTTTGCTAAACAGAAGTTTTGGAAGAAGTACTAAGGATGAGTTATGTGCGGCTAATGTGCTGCTTGTGTCAGTATTTTTTTATGTTTAAAGACTGTGAATTGTACGGTTGTGAAATGTCCTTTTGGCTGAGAAGAAGTGAATTTGCGGTACTTGATGAACGTGATGTCATGAGTTCATAGGGACAGTTGGCAGCTGCGACAACGTTTGTTGGTGATGGTGAAAAAAAACAGGGTGATTGGGTCAGCAGTAGGCAGGGGACGAATTCAAAATTTTATTTCACTATTATCCTGGATGGAATAATTGCGATTTCTGCTATTACCAGATAATCCAAATATGATAATGCGATTAAAACTCTTAAAGTGCAACTTAAACATACCTATGCTCATACATACATTGTGCCACAGATGAGGGGAGCTTTTTTTTTTTTAGATAATTTTAGTGAAAAGCAATTAGCTAAACAGCTTTTTAAAGTAACTCGTGACAGTAGTAACGTTGACCCTTATAATGGAAATTAACCGCGATCAACTTATTGCGAGTGTTAATTATCATGATCCATAATAATCCCATCCCTAGTGAGCAGCACCAACGCTCGAATCTGAAAGCGTTCAGAAGGACACATGCTGAAATCTGTAAAGCACTGTTGGGGAGTACTAACCGTATTATTAAAGAAATGAATATTTCAAATTCAGTTTGCAGAGAACCAGACTGGGGAGCTGATGGTTACGAGATTAAGCAGGTGGGAGGAGGTGAAGGACTTGGAGGGAGGGAGCACAAAACCAGCAAGAGATGGAGGCTCCATCCAAACACAACAGAGACTTGGAACATAAGTGATGGAGAGTAGTAGCAGATACTTGTTTGTTGCTCTGTTCTGCTCTTCAGGGTGGCTGTGGTCCACCAGACCAGGGGATACATTCAAAGGTCAGGCCCATACTGAGTGCAGTCAAGCTGGGTTATATGTATCAAAGGCCTCTTTATAAATGCCCCAGAAACAGCCGCCCCCTCTCGATTCAAACCCCTCAAACACAACCACACGGTGGTTGAAGCCCCTTTGAACTACTGTGATCATGTGAAGAAACTCTAAACACATTCACGGCGGTGCCATCGAAACGTCAAAACAAACTGAGGCGGCTTGGCTACCTCTCTGAGAGTGTCTTTCATCAGAGGACAGAGTGAAGGAGGGTGGGGGGAGGGGGGGTGAGGACCACGGAGGCAACCGGAGTAATTCGGAGCTGAAAATGATTGATTGAAAACAATGGTTGACGTCGTTGGCTGCATGAATGACTGGCTGAGTGAACTGGCGGGGCTCTCCGACTGGGTTACAGCAAGTGTGGGCTGGCAGCTCGGACCACTCAGTGGGAGAGAGCCACGGCTGACTAACTCCACTCATGTCCTGTGCTGCTGCTGGGCAGTCAGATAGATGGAGTGTCATCTGCCACTCTCAAACCTCTGCTTTCCATTTGGAGGCAATGTGGGGTTTTTCGGGGGGGGGGAACTTTGAGCTGACGCACAGGATATATCAAGATGAGATTCCTGCCCTGTTCTGCAGCTCACAATGGCGATTCTGTGCAGCGTTAGCGCCTCATACCTCACCACTCCAACAGCTCTGTGGTACAGACAAGTAAGGGGGGGGGGGGGGGCACTGAACAAGAGAGAGGGTTTTACACGCAACACATGTGCACCAGTCATTACAGCGACCCCCGTGGTTTTTACTCAAGCTTGCTGTGCGATATTGTCCCCGGTATGTGATCATCCTGACGCCTGGTTCTGCAGTCCTCTTCACCAGAAAACCTTCCATCATTTACAACTTGGAACCCCCAACAGAAGATCTCACATAATATATATAAAAAAAGATTTAAAGAGACATGGGATGAGGTGAGGGGTTTAGGAAGGGCGGTGAAAGAGATATGGTAATGTCATTACTATTGGCAGCGCTGCGATACCGGTAGGAGGGGATGAAGGGAGCGAGGGAGGGAAGGAGAGAGTGAGAGTCTCTAAGCATTATTCTCCCCAGGTGCAAAGTCCCCCCCTCCTGTCTCCCCTTGCAATGATTCAATTCTGTATTCCTTCTGACAATCCTCCATATTCATGCTAGGACATCCTAACAGCCCGTGTGATATGGGAAACACATCAGCTCCATTACCTGATCAGAATTAATTCCATAATGTGGGGAAAATGCATTTAAAAAAAGGCAAGGTACCCCTGTGTTTGGCCTTCTGGGGTCACTATGTCAGGCTGAACCCTGTGAACCAGAGAAACCCCAGTTTCAAACAACAACAGAAGGAGCCATAAAGGAGCCAAGAGCTAAACAAGGACTCTGCAAAAGCTGAAATTAAATGTAAGAATGTATGGCTGGATGAGTGAGGAGGAGGAGAAATGGAGGCAGAAAGAGAGAGAAAGGAAATGAGCCAAAGAACAACCACAGTGGTGGTAAAAAATCACTGTGTGGACACTATAAAAAGTGGAAACAGAACGAAATCCGGAGCCAGATGTATGGACACATGTATAGGTCTGTAACATCAGAAACCATGTCCACTACAGACAGTGGGAGACAAAATGAGAGAGGGGGAAAGGCGAAGGGGAAGAAGAAGAAAGGGAACAAGATTGCGCCAACCCTTGACCACTAAAGGGTGGACATTTCTTGCAGGGCTGGTCTGGCTTCATTTGATTTGTTTTGGCCAGACTATTCTGGACGCTTTCGTGCGGCGGCTGAGTGTAGCGGACCTGGCAGTGTCTTGTAGTGGTCCACTAGGTTCTGTTGTGGCTAGCGTTGGACCGGCCCAGCCCAGAGGTCCTGAAGACCAGCATGATGTTGCGCAGGATGGCCCAAACAGTCTTCAGAGAAACCGGAGAGTCCGGGGCCTCCGAAGCTTCCCGTACGGAGGAAGTGACCACTTTTAACTGCCAAACAGCACTTCCCCTCTCACGCCTACACCTCTGCAGTGGTTGAGGAAAAATAACAGTTTTTTTTCCATAGATCCTTTTTATGTAAAACACACAAAGAAATCCCACACAATGAAATGCATTAAACATGATACGCATCGCATGCTATTCGCAAAGGTCAACCAACTGAAGGGGAGGGGGGGGGTTCTATAGCAATGCAAGATGAAGAAATTACAGGGATTAATCCAAAAACACGGGGTTTGCATTATAAGCCTCGTTGTGACATTGTAACTCCGGCGCCGTTTACTTACACGCCACACTTGGCCACATGTGCTGCCGAGACAAATTTATCAGTGTGTCCATAAATTCACCTGCCGGCATGTACAGCACGGTTAGCGGAGGCACCCCACTTCCATCTTGTAACCGACCTACGTACAGAAAGACAAACTGTCTGGTGAAAATGAACTTGTTTTCGAATACAGGAAATGAAGGCTGGGTTTCGACTAACCCCAGGTGCCGAATGAGTTATTGACCTCCCTCGTATACCTTTCAGGGACTTTTAGAGAGGTACAATGTTCATGAGGCTCACCAGACTACTGGGGGGGAAGAGAACTGTGACAACTTGGGAGCTTTCTTAGCAGGTCAGTATTTCAAAACGCCACGTTGTTGTTGGACGTGCAAGGGCCATTTGTATGGAAAAACGGTGGCAGACAGGGGTGGCAGTAAGAGGAGCAGCTGCAACCTAATCCATTAGAGGCCTGATTTACCTTCTTAATCTCCGTCAGACAGAGGGGGAAAAGCTGCCTCAATTGCAGCAAAGGCAGATGGAGACAGAGAGCAACAGAAAAAACGACTTGAGGCAATAACAAACTCAACATCTGAGCCACATAATGACATGAATAACATCTGATTAAAGCATGTGTGCAGACAGAAGACGAATGATGACACTAAAGACGGCGGGATGCCATGAGAAGAGCGGGGAGTGATGGTTTTCTGCAACAGCAAGAAATAACAATTACAGGGAAGATGATGATTCCTACACTAATGTAAACACGCCTCGGTCCGAAGGGAGAAACGCGAGACAGACAGTGGGTGGGAAGATGGATTTAACCCGATTCAGGTGCCAAACAAAAGGAGAAGAGTTTAGGGCCACTTGTTCACAGCCAACACAGGCCTGATACGTCTTTAGCCAACTGCCCACACACAGCTTCTGTCCCTTCCTGAAGACCCCCTTTATAAAACGTTCTCTCCACCAAAGGAGCACGGAATAGCAGAGCTATTATCTATTAGCCGTTTGGATTAAGTGACCGTGCGACTGTTGCGGCATCACCTACCAGACATAAAATTATATAGTATTACAAGATGTATTAGCCGAGCAGACGCTGTGATCTTTAAACATAATGTACAATGAGTCCAGCAGCGCTTTACTAGCGAGGAGAGACTGGCCCACGAACATAACAGCAGGAATTTGCCATTCAAGCCCACAAGCCTCCTATTACCAGTTCCAAAGACTTAACCACTTCTCCACATTAAAAAAGGTCAGGGGACTGAACCTTTCAATACCATCTTCAATGATATTTCTGTGTCACGGTCTCTGAATAACTCCATCGTTTGGGAGGGGAAAAAAAGAAAGAGGTAGTGGCTTTTGCAAGATGGTTAGCTGGGGCTCCTACGGCATGGAAAAATGACTTCAGCAAGTACAGAGGGCCGGTCCAGGTGCAATCAAGCGTCACTCTGATCATATATCGACTGTTTCACTACCGCGGGCTGAACCCTGGATGGGTGTCATTTCAGGGCCTATAAAGAATCACTGGTCGTGGCTGAGATCATCCTTCATTCAGAGGGAGCAAAAAAAAAAAAGATCCAGGTTGTTATCGCAAGTTGCAGGCCAAGCTTTTCATCGTATTTTCTACATGCCATCAGATATCACGTAGAAAGTGCCTCGCCCGTCCTCTGCTCCATGCTTCATCACACCTTCACACTACAAAGGGCTGTCAGCACATTGAAAACAGAGCTCGGGACAAAAGTACAAGTCTAATCAACGTAATTGAATGCATATACTCGGCGGAATCCGTCAGCGGCCCGAGGGGCAGGCGGTGTTTTCAGCTACAAGGGTTTCAACAATCACACCGCAGACAAGAGAGACCTGAGTGGAAGCACCTGCAACACGGCTGGAGTAGGGAGCTCGGTATCTTGTCCAGGTCCAAGCAGTTAAACTCACAAATGATATATAATGTAGTGGAAAAGATAGAAGAGGAGACAAATTAATAACTGAGGAAAGACGAAAAAGGTCAGGAATCTCTGGGCAGGCAAAAAGACGATGACAGAGATGGTATGGTGGCGGATGAAGATAGATATATGAGAGGTGGAAGATAGAGTGCCAGTCTGGTGGATGCCAGGACGGGAAGGTCCAGGAGTCTGTGGGAAGGCTGAGTTTGGCCGTTCGGAACTTCTCTTTCCCCACATGGAGATGAAAGGCCAGCGTTTGGCCCAGCCCACGCCGGCTAAGCTTAGATTCGTTCTAACATGGTCGACAAGACACAGCAGCCACAACAAGCTGGCCTCGTCCAAACGACCTGCCACCTCTGCTTACTGTGGCGGCGGGACAGCAGCAGACTCTCTGGCTCGGGCCAGCATGTTCTGTCCAAAGCCGTGGCCCGCTACTTATTTCTAGCAAGTCTTCCAGGGATATCAGAGGCAGACAAGCCAATACCACCTGAAAGGGTTCAATTCGATCATACATTAATAGTGGTACGAATTTCTGCTTTAAATCTTACACTCAAACCCTTTTGCCGTCTCGCTATCAAAGTCGCAGGCTGTTACTCAACATCCCATTGCCTGGTTGTCAAACAGCAGCGCATGGTCTGTAAAAGTTGTTTTCAGCTTCTTTTCTAACGCAAGTGAGCACGTCCTGCTCGCCAATGAACGGTTTTAGTAGCATGTGTGCTTTGGATGGGGAGAGTGGAGGATGTCATCCTACCTCAACAGAAAGAGCAAGAATTCTTCATATTCAAACAAATAAAAGTCATCATTCCTCACTCTCAAGTCGCACTCACTTGATTTCTTTCTTTTACATCTGCTTCCTTTGACTGTGTTTTATTTTTTTGCGAAAGTGATGTGGAAATTTTTGTTCTGATGTAACTGGAAACAGGGAGCTCTTCCAGTGGCAACAAATCGTTGTGTTTCAGTACTGTATCACTGCGGCACCGAGCCGGCTGCTGGCCAGGGACCACGACAAATGGAAGCTCCCGGAGGAACGCCTCCCCCCCAATAGGCAAATGCCTCCCTCAACCCTCCCCTATGTCTGAAACCGGCCGAGGCCAGATGCTCCGGATTCTTGACATCAGGATGGAAATATGTACTTGACAGAGGAAAAAAAAAAACAATACGGCCATATTCTTATCATATCGCTCATATCATTCAGAGAGTTGTGTTTCCATGTATGCATTTGTTCTACACAGACGTTCCACAGGTCTGTGGAAGCAATAACGCAGGGAAAGCCACAAAGCGTCTAACCATAGGAATATCTGCATCTCATTACTCGGTATCCTCGTAGAGACATCACCTTTTCCAACAGGCGGAGTTCAAGAACGAAGAGAATACGAAGGCTGGAATCGCTCATCTATCGCTCCCGCACAAACATGCACACATGCAGCCAGTAAGTTATTAGCGTGTCTGGTAAAAGCGTTGTCCCATCGCAACATTTCCATGTGTAGTCTTTCATGCGAGTGTCGCCCACCTCCTCCGCAGCTGCGCATGGCTGCACCACCCTTATCTTTAAATGCTGTGCGGGGGCCGTAAACCCCGATAGAACCCGCAGGTACAGGTTGGAATAACACAGTTAACTTTAATAAGGTTAATAAAAGGGCACCGGGTCTTTAGAAGTGCCTGCTCGAGAGTGTGCGCGCAAGGATTCAGGCTGGTCTCGGGTGTGTGGTTTAAGGGGCACCATGCAGCGTCTCTAATGGGGGGCACATGGAGGACTTGTCAGCAAGTTTACGAAGCAGCAGTGTTGGGCACGTCAGTCTGTCAAAGACGACAGGTTTCAAACGACCACCAATTAGATGATCGCACCAATGTTTGATCGCTCACTGAAACAAGTTTTGAGGATGGCGCTAATAAAAGAATAAAAAAAATATGTAATATCTATATGCTGCTTCAGGACATCTTTATTTTCTCATCTTCAATCAACCTGTTTATGCTTTAAATGTGTTTATGTACTTACAATGTTCTGTTTATTTGTGCTGAAGACAAACTGCTTTAATTGATTTATTATCTGGGTTATTGTATCCAATTTTCTTGTATAGCGGCTGGGGTGTGGGGGAGAGATGGTGAGCAAGCTGTCTGTATCTGTGTATTTGTAGTGTATGTTTGTTATGTAATGCTGTTTTGTTTGTATGTGTTTTACAATTTTGTATTTGAGTTTAAAGGACCCCCTTTGTGTAAAATTGAAGGCCTGATTAAACACGTGAAGCCAGATATAGCAATCATGGTAGACAAGGGAAAAATAGAGTCTGATTTAAAAAATACATGTATTTATAGATTAATTGATTGATTATTTAAATAACCTTATGATTTATCTGATTGAAGACAATTTGATTGTTTTTTCACTAAAAAGGATGTTCACTAAAAAAAGATGTGTCTTATCTGCGAGGCAATAAAAACGTTTGTTCTTTAACAAAAAGTGACACCAGTGAGTATGTTCAAAGTTTTTAAGAGTTTTCAGCATATTTTTATGAATATCGGGATAACATCCTAAATCACAATTAATTCTGCCAAGATTATTGTGACATGAAATCTTCATATTGTCCCACATCGAGTGTGGCCCACTGCTCTAAAAGAGATTTCATTCTAGTTGTCCGTTCTGACATTCTGTCTCTCCCCCACAAACGAATCATAAAAATGCAATCACATAACTGCAGAAGCAGGGAGGAAATGGGGCTACGAGGAGCAAACACCCACTCTCACTCCGGGAGGCTCGCTGACCTCTGGATGACATAAACCAGATGTTGTCTGGTTTGAGGGTCCGAGGGTCTCTGGTGGGACAGCAGAGACGTTAGGAGCTCCTCTTCTGCAGACAGCCACCTGCCATTACTGTACAACCCTCATCAAGTGATGGATCAAGTAATAACTGAACGGACTCCAAGTCCCACGCACCACTGCATGCATGCTTAGACACACGTGGACACGTATGTAGTAGACGGTCAATTTATTTGTCATAGATTTCAATGGGACAGCATTGATGATGTGGAAATATCAGTGCTATTGGGTTTCTGTACATGTTTCTGTCTTGGCAGCAGGACTCAACGCTAACTTTTAAAAGTGGTTGCCAGGGGGATTTTTAGTCACCTTACATTTTGAGTGATGAAGATACGATGGAGTTATATGTCAGCTGGAAGGAATGCTTCAACCACTAAATGAGCATTTGTCAGTTTGTAGTCATTTGACAGTCACACTCTTGTGCAGACGTGCTGCTCATCTGTGCTGCTCGTCCGTGCGAGGACGTTTTTTTAAATAGTGAGGTTTTAACGAACATTTTTGGGAAGACTGGCTAAATGAGGCTTGGATTCTACGGCACGCGTTCAACAAGACGAATTTGGATTCTGTGTTCAACGTGGAGGCATGCAAGAAAAACTAGGTTTCCCTAGAGAATTCAAGGTAGCACAGGGGTGAGCAGTATTCAGCAGTACAACATTTGTTTTCAGGTTCACCTGGTTCTTTGTCTGTTGAATCAATTTGCATATTTGCTTGTGATGTTAGTGAAATTGTTCAGCTGAAACAGGTTCATCTGCAGAGCCGGTTAGTGCACACAGGTGCAACACTGTCTGTTACATATCACTCCTTTATTATACTATGGGATGCACATTTTGCTGTTTGCTATCCCCGTCTTTAATATGTTAACAAAAACAATGTTGCAACTTGCCTGTTATAGCAACCAGGCCAAGACTTGGTTGCCAATTTAAACCTGGCAACCCTTACTGTCGAGCCCTGGTTTTTAGTGTAAATGCAGCAGAAAACAGAAAACCAGAGTAAAAAGAAGAAAAAAAAAACCTAAAAACGTAACCTTGCAGCTAATGGAGCTCAGTAGGGAGATAAACGGCGTGTAGCAGACAGAGGAGTGGGCTGAAATAAACTGAGATGAGCCGAGCCAAACTGAGCGGAGGCGTAACAGTTATCTGTCCCTGACTGAGCCCACAACAAAACTCCATCACTGCTGAACAGGAGGAGAAATGACTAAACAGCAGCTGTCTGGAGGAGAGAGAAGACCTGGAAAGCAGCTGCCTAGCTTTTTAGAGATGTGTGTGTGTGTGTGTGAGGGCTTCAGAGTGTTCAGCTTAATCTGAGCACAGTTGACTTATGGTCTCTGCGGAGCTGGCTTCCCATTATCAGCCCTGTGAAGTGTTTGCACAATTAGAAGCTCATTTTCTATCTCATCTTGGCCGCCTTATTAGAATGTGAATTCATGTGTTTGTGTACGCCATCCCAAGAATAACAGCCAACAAAATGTCACATAAAAGCGTGCTAAAGTGTGGCGCGGCACGTTCTGGACAGTGACGGATGGAGAGTAGGGGTTGGACACACTCAGACAAAATAACACCAAGAACCAAACACCAAGAGCACGGCCAGCATCATCAACTATAGTCGTCATTAATCTGCTAGGCATTTATGAAAAAAACAAAAGTCACAGTGAAATTAGTCTACAGTAACCTAATCAGCAAGACATTCTCCTCAGCACTCCCCATGGCCATATAGTCCGTTTATCCAACGTTTTATTGTTTTTCAAGTTTATTTCCTCACCTTTTTTAGGGGGTTTCATTTATTAGAATTGAATCCACACAGAGGCCTGTTGTTTGTTCGGGCTGAGACGAGAGAGAGAGAGAGAGAGTGAGAGATGGTATGATCTTACATATGCCCTCTGTTTGTCTGCCCACATGTTTGCTCTCCAAACACTCCAATAATGAGCATTTTAATACGATCCACACACACACACACACTTATGCGTTCTGCTGCACCAAATCTGGTCATGAAATAGGAGAGCTGCTTCGAAAAGAATGGTTAAATTAATGATAATATTTTCCCCATTATGTTAAAAGCTGCAGCACGGTACTTCATCTTCTGTGTGAGTGTAGTGTTGAGGGGTCTGCAGATGGCAGGGCCACTAATGAAAGGTATAAGGCACTGGCAAGATCCAGTCATGTCTCTGTAATTATTGGCAGCCGGCACATGTGGAGGAGGTATTGTTAGTCTCTGTGGATTTATGCTCGTCTGCAGAGGTGTTGCTACCTATACATGCCAAATCTCCACAAGTGCGTGGCGGGTCCTGCCATCGCTGATGTGGACGTCCTCTAAAAGTGAGACTACACGTCAGCCACTTCAAGCTCAAGTCCGCTGCCATAAATACAAGAATGCAGACGTGATTACCGCCAGTGATATTATAAAGTCGTTGTGCTTTGAAGACGCACCAAAAGCTTGACACCATTTCAATGCATCCATATGTTAAATATTATTTTTCTAATATTCTTATAATGCGGCAAAATGTTATTTCGCCTCACTTTTTGGGGAGCTGTCACGCCGTTGCACACGCACATTTACAGCCACAGATTGTGTGAAAAAAACGTTCCTGAATGTTGCGCCTGCAGAACAGAGTTGAGGAGTAATATACAGAAGAGCCGACGGGTTCAAGCTGAAGTTTGATTTTGAAGGAATGTGGCACAGCGTGAACATGAAAAAATCAATTAATAATCAGAATCTCAATATTGATAAAATATTACCCTGATTATCATATTGTCCATAAGGGTGCAGCCCTACTTTCATTGTGGGCAGCAGGGTGCTGTAATGTCATTTAGTCACTATTAGTAATTATAATACCAATCTCTCAAGCTGTGCTGTTGTTTTTAACAACAACACAACAACAACAACAACATTTGACTGCCAAGTGATTTATTTTGTTGGATTGGATGGTTTTTCTAATCGATCACGGGTTACTTGAACTTTTAAATATTCTTGGTATGAATAGAACATAATTATAATGACTGGGGGGGGGGGATATATTGGGATCAAGTGATGAATTTCCATCAGAAAAATCTGGAGAGGACACGAGGACATTGTGAAATATGTACATTGATATCAAATATGCATGTATATTTATTAAGCTAATCAACTGTTAACCCTAACTGTAATCCATCCACATTATAAAACTAAAGGAGTAACAGAGGGAGTAGTCGTGGAGTACACCATTTAAAGTCTCAAGCTCTAACGGACCTTACCGAGACCAGATGCCGCTGAAAGCTTTGTGTCTTGCAGCACACCATGAATACCACACATTTTCCATCATCCCAACGGAGCTTCATCTCTTAATTCAGCAGCATTATTATGATACCAGGAGTAATACTACCACCATTCAGTGTAAACGCTGGTACTACGCCAGCGAGTCCCCATGCCAGGCCGGCCACAAGTCTCTGTGACTTCACTGGGCCTGGAGATGGGTGACCTAACGTTTATCCATAATGTTCATCGTGTTTCACCTGCGCACACAACTTCACAGGACCATCACAGGGAAGCAGGGGAGATGGGCCGGAGGAGTCTTTACGTGTTTTATTTGGAAACCCGAGCCCTTGCCGGTAATTGCCCAAAATGACTCTAATCGTAATTGACGGTCTGGCTTTCTACTTTGTCTGCACAAATTTCCAGGACGACGGGGGCTACGGCAACTCTGTTAAACGTCTGGACGAAGAAACGCACACACTCTTTATCCATCAGGGCGGGACATAATGTCCTTCCTCCTTTTGTCCTTTTGCGATCCTGGGCTTCTTGGGTCCTCGGTGTGTGTGTGTGTGTGTGTGTGTGTGTGTGTGTTAATGTAGCCGGCCATTAAGAGGGGAGGATAGTGCTGCTGAGGGGAGAGCTGGTGATTTCTGGCAGCTGTCTTGGCGTTGACATGCTTGACGTGTTCCTCATTCTGACATCACACGCTAACATGCACACACACACACACACACACACACACACACACACACACACACACACACACACAGACACAATCCTCAGAAAGATGCAGACAAAACCATAGAGATGGAGGGCAGTACACATATTTGGACATCATTTTTGCTCTCTGTTGTAAATTGTGTGAATATTTTAAATGGTGTTTTTCATTTGGCAGGGAATAAAATGAAGTGAAAATGGACTTTGGTTTATTTTCCACAGTTTTAAAAGGTCCACTCCAGCCGAGAAAAAGCAGCCCGAGACGGTTCAGAGTAAATCACTGTCAGGCCACCAGGAGATACTGACTCTTAAATAAAGTTCTATTAACTTTAAGGCTCACACTTGGTGCTTGCACTCATTTTCATCTGGTTGTGCACTGATAGAAAATGCAAAATGCTTCTTTATGACTGTGTTTTACTGGTTGTGCGTGTTGTGTAGAAATGCTTGTGTTTCAGATTGTGTTCCCGGCCGAAGGGGCTGTACAGTACCTGGCTCGTGGCCGGCTCCAGTGGCCAGGGCAGGCATGGCTCCTGCCGGCTGCTTCCTGGTTCCCCTCAGGCTGTGGAAAATGGCAGCAGTGCGTTAAGAGTAGCGAGCTCCTCAGCAGCTCTCCCCAGGGACCGGCTGAATGTGAGGACAGGCTTTATGCCATGGAGCCCTGCAAGAGAACAAGATTTTAGAGCCTACTTGTGAAGTGGCAGAGCGGCCGCATGCACGTGTGTCAGTCAGACACTGTGTTCTGTGTTATGGAATCTGGTAGCCGCAAGCAGCCACGGATGTGAAAATCTACCGTACTGGCAAATGTATGCATTTGTGTGTAGGTGAGCCAGCGATTGACAGCGCATGACTCACTGAGTGTGTGTGTGTGTGTGTGTGTGTGTTGACAGTACGTTCACAGTTGAATCTGGGTGTTTACAACTAACACTTCCCCCCCCTAAGCTGCTGAACATCCTGCTTTGTACATGAGCCAACATCACCTCACCCAGCAAACCCTCAAACACTCATGCAACACACACACACACACACACACACGCGCACACTTTTATTCAGCGTCCAGCGGAAACAAGGGAAACTTTATCCGCCGAGGGGAAAGTAAGCAAGCGAATGCAACAGACCTGTGAAAAATCAAACAGGCGTGGAAAAGCAGCGCTTCGTAAATAATGGCACTCAACTGGAAAGCCAGATAGAGCAGGGACAGGGAGAGAAGGGGATGGAGGAGCCCGTGGCTCATTGAAATATCCCCCTGCAGTGGATGAACATGTGCAGACACACATAGTAGCGTACAATAAACTACTGAACCACAACAAGAGGAGAGCCGTTAATGTGTATAATAATTCCTTTACAGCTGTGTACATTCGTCTTGCTCGGGGGGTCAGGGACGGTCCGCTCCGTGTGGGAGGATCCTCTGGTGGGAACCCTCCACGGCCCTGGCTGGCACTAGCTGGGCTCAGGGTGAAGGTGCTACAGCACCCCTTACCAAGATCTCGCTGTGCCCCGTCTCCCTGCATGGAAGGATGGACCTCCTAATTTCTATGGTGAAAATCAACCAAAGGCTGAAAACATACTTTTTTTGGGCATTTATAATAATAGGTGTACAATATGACTGGGGATGTAATTTAAAGGGTTAAAAAGGCATCTTTAATTTCAGCTCAACTTTAACTTTAAAATGTAGGCGACAACATATTCTTCCTAAATGCATGTTAAACATTGTGATCTCAAAAGTGACCAAAATAATGATTAAAATATACTACCGGTGACTTCTGCTATAATCAAGCAGCATTTTTCCCCAACATACATTCATGTAATTTATAACAGCCTCCCTCCCTAGAAACCTCAACCGTTCCAGCTCCGTCCTGTCTCCAGTAAAAGTGCTTTATCTTAAAAAGGGAGAATGGAAAACAATTAGGTCTGAGCCTTCGTTTTTTTTTTAAGGCATGCAGCTTAATGATCCATTATATGTCATCTCCCATGTGCTGTGTCCCAGTCAAGCTCCGTTACCTAAACTGCAGAGCCTTGGGGTCCTGTTAGTTGTTCACTTCACTGGAAGGAAATGCTCAAAATAAACACCAGCAGTGAGCTAAGCCACATTCTGTGTCTCCCATGTTGAAGAGTGTTGCAAACACTGGCTCCGATGGACAATGAGTCACTTGGCCGGGGACCGCCAAGACACCTGCGCCCTTCCGGCTCATTAGGACCCTCCTCCATTAAAGGTTAGGTGGTGTCGGCCACACACACTTGGAAGTTTGAAACGCTGTGACTTCACCATCGCAGTGTGGCCAAAAAAAAAACGGACCGGAAATTCAAAACAAATGGGTTTTCTGTCAGGAATCTCTCGCTCGGCCCCCGCGGAGACAGGAGTGACTATTTCCTGGCGTTTTGCCTCACATGTGTACAAACACACAGCGGTTGGGTATCAAACCTGCCAAGACTGCAGCCCACGTAAGCAAAAACGCCACCACGCCTGTCTGACATACTGTGATGTGAACTCACCTCCGGGCCCAGCAGACCCCAGGTGGAGCCTTGTGGAAAAAGCATCTCCCCAATACAGTCCAGAAGATGCCTGAGTGCAGCAGGTAAGCAGGCCATTAGGAGCATATCAGAAAAATATATTTTTCTTCTGGATTGAGATAGACAAAGTATGGTGCATTCATTAAACGGCGCAGGATTGATTTTCCACCGAGAGGCGATCTGGGATTGAGAAACCCGCTGCTATGTCACGCCAGCACCAATTTGTAGGCCAGAATTGTCAGTCGTTTGAAAAAAAAGACCCTGGTGAAATCGAACTTCAGTGCTGTTCAACTCTTACTCTATACTTCAATAAAATAGGTTGAGAGGACCAGCAGAGAAGGGCACCGGCGCCTCGAGCAGCGACCACAAAATGTCTCCAGCAGGCCGGTTTGAACAGGGGATCGAACCTAACAGCCGCTGTGCCCGTGCCAAGAGAACTGACCCGTGTTAAATCAGTTCAGTGTTTCGCAGAGAGGGCCGCAGCACGCTTTTACCAGAAGGCTTTTTGTGATTGGAATGACAGACTTAAGAAAAGACGAGGGACATGAATAATTTAGGTATGCCGTGCTGTAATATCAGTCGTTTGCCTTTAGTTGCATCCAAAGGGGAATGACCACATATTCCCCAATCTGAGGAGGGATCCATCTTTCCATTTGACGAGCTTTCTGAGGGCCAGGATGCATGCCGCAGAGCTGGGAACACCTGGGGCTTTTTAAAGGGCCCAAAAGGATCATAATAGACGGCCCTGAAGAAACATTCTCTGCTGTCAGAATGCTCTAACCATGTCTGTTCAGATCACACAGTATCAGATGGTCGTGGGGAGGGTAACGCTACACTTTACCATGTGGACCAGAGATGGGGCACGCTTAATTGCAACGAGATGTCCCTCCCTCGAGTCTGACATCTTTAAATGGTTCTGCCACCATCTAGTGGGGGCTTCCATCACTGCAGGTGACGTTCACCCTAAAAACTCACCTCCCTTACAAAGACCTGCATGTATGCATGTCAGGAGACGCTATCTGCGGCTTCTTCGTCTTGTTCCAAGTGTGAAACCAGAGGTAGAATCAGTGTTTAAAGAGAAAATAGCCCAGGGTGATGGATGGATGGGTGGAGGGATGGAAACAGAGAGGTGTAGAGGACTGTTTTTCTTCCCCTTTTTTCGATAACAAGCCTGTACGTCCAGCTGGGAGCACGGGGGTGGGGGAGCACGGGGGTGGGGGAGCACGGGGTGGGGGAGCTTGGGCGAAGCTGTCCAACTCTCAGCTGGATGTTGATGAAGTTTGTGACGGGAATAACAGTCGGGAGGTGAATGACTGACAGTGAAAAACACTGGAAGACCAGTCGTTTCGGAGGGCCTGTTAACACTTGGAGAGTATGCTTTGAGTTAAGAACCTCATATCAGTTTTACTATTCTTCCTTTTTGCTTCTTCCCTTCCGCCCGAAGGCGGACTGGACTGTGGAAAGAAAAACTGCCAAAAGACGACAAGGTCCTCGGGGCAACATGTCATGGTCCGGGGCATTCACTGGGTTCACTGGGGTGGAAGGGTTCTGGGCTCATGCTGTCTCCATCTAGACTGGGACAGGAAGTGCTACAGCAGGTCAACTCTGCCATTCCGCACCACTGAAATCTCCCCGGGGTGCTACTGGGGTGTTGGGTTTTACTGTCAGGGATTGTCCCACATCAAGTGACAGGAAGGCCAGCTACTGGCCGGGGTTTTTACTGGGCCACCATGAATGACACGGATCATCTCCAGCGCAATGACAGGCGCCCATCCAAAGCCAACCCTGTCACACCTTCTCTGGTTACAGCTCAAAGGACCAGTTTGCTCCAAAACGACCCGCCAGCTTCAACGTCTGCTGCTCCGCTCTGATCTGCTGAGTTTATCTACGCTGATTGATAGAAGATCTATCTGGCAGTCCGTGTGACACCTGCTCAGGTTACCAATTCTTCACTGTCTGTCGCAAGGCTTTGGTTCTGCACTTATCTTAGGCTTCGCTAAAGTGAAGCTCTGGTTTTACTGTCCAATGTGCTGCTGCTTTTGTCTTCACAAATATCTCTAATACTGACCTGTTTCAAGAAGCTTCTTCAATTTGGATTTAAATAAGTAAATAATTCTGATAAAAAAATAAGCAAACAAAATGATCGACTATATGTTTGACGGCAGATTTGAGGTTGAACACCACACCAGCAACACCTTTAAAAATAGATGGTCACACACAGGTTCAGAGGGGCAAAACAATGCAGGAATCTATCACCTAAATCCAGTTCTTTGTAATCCAGCATAGCAGCATCCAAGGCTACAGATAGTGCTTCACAGCTGCATGTTGAAGGGTACACAATCTTGTTTTTGCATGTTGTTGTGCTCGTATAAAGGTCAGCAGCGGCAGCACACAATCTCCCGTTCACGAAACAGGCTTCTAAATATTTGTGCTGCGATGCTGTTGAGAGTTAGAGGTTGACGTGACTGATGTGATGCACTACCATGTGGATGAAAAAAACAAAACAAACAACAGTTCCTTTTATGGAAAACTATGTTCCTTTACTTCAAGCCCCATTGCCGAGCTCCAGCGTTGGGGTATCGGTATGGGGTGGCTGTGAAGACAGATTGGATGTAAAATCAATTTGTATTTCAGCTACTCGACATCATATTGGCTTGTAGGAACCGCAAAGTGCAAAGTCAGACAGACAGAAGTAGATAGAGTTACAGCCACATGCACACAGCCATACACGACACAATCATAAGAGTATAATTGCAGTGTATTCAACTGTGGTGAGGGCGAACATTCATTGACACACGGGCACACGGTGGAACTGCATTTCAATGGGCTGTGCATAATTGCAGTGTATTAAACCGTGGTGGAGGGGAACGTTCATCCACATGACATTTTGAAACTGGAATACCATTACAAGGGGGAAAAAAAGAAAATCGAAAATCCTCCTGATGCCAGTGGTGCAATAGGCAGCCCTTTGCTCTGTTTCTTCTGTGGAAAAACACATCGCTGAATAATGTCTTTCTCCTGCCTCACTGCAGCCCTGCCAAAATGTCACCGCGTCGATTCCTATTAGGCGTGAGGCGCGTGACGCTGGCGGGACGGGGTTGTGTTTTCAGGCGCGTGCCATACGACTTCTCGTTAATAGCCGTTAGCTTTACGAGGGATTGGGGCTGCTTAAATTAAGACTCAGCGGTACCTGGCACGGACGATCTTCCTGGAATGAGTGGCTGCAACGGAGGAGCAGCAATAACGATGAGCAATGGGAAGAAGGACATTCAAACCACTCAGAAAGCATGTGGAAACAGATTAGGGGAGCAAATGTGGAATATCAATGAATGCTATTAACCCATGACGAAGGAAAGCACGTATCAACAGAAATGGCTTCATGCGATGTGAAAGGTTGACAGCGGAATGGGAAAAAGTGGGCTCTCCTCTCTTGGTTGCAGGTGGGGTTTTATTTTTTTCAGTTTTTTTGACAGCTCAGAATGTGCCACATGTTGCTCATAAGCATTCAGTCTTTCCACATAAAACACATCTGCTTATGTGTATGTACTCTATGTACACGTGTGTTCTTAGCACATACACAATCTGTGTTTACGGTCAACCTGTCTCTCCAGACAGATGAAGTCATTCAGACGCCTCGACACACAGCCGGCCGCAGCATTTCACATTCAAGAGACATCCATGTAATTTAAGAGAAACGGGAAGATGTTTCAGGAGCCCGGGGTTCACTGATGTAGATGTGAGACGGGGCATTCCAAGGGAATGGAAGGTGACAGACTAGAAGTCTGTAGCGTAGTACATATTTATTACAGAACACTACAATGAATGTCCATCGGATGTGTCAGACTGGATTTAATGCTTTACCACTATGTGGTTTGAAGAACTAGTGAGAAAACAACCAAAGTCAAAGCAACAAATGGCAAGGCCAAAGTCCTTACAATATTCCTGTGAGCACAGAAAGACCTACAGATCAAACAGACGCTCCACAGAAGTTATACTATCGTAGGTCATGAAGACGACAAAGAAAAACGGGCACAAAAAGCTGTGCAGGGAACTTACCAGGACACTTTCTCCCTGCAACCGATCAGCGGGCACTGCCACCACACTATTACAGCTCATGCAAGCTAAATCCTCCCATACAGGAAGACAGCCGCCCACCAGGTGTATCGGCTCACCTGAACAGACCTGAAAGTCAAGTTTTTTTTTCCTAAAGGCTCACAGTGCTCCACCCTTCTTTCTTTTTTTTTTTTAACCTCACACTACAACTCAATTGTAAACAGAGAAAGTGCTAACCAACGTGACCCTGAAGGGTTATTTTAATTTAGTGTTTTTTTTTCTTCTAAAAAATAAAATAAAAACCTCCACAAGTTGTGTTTGATGAGATATGATTTAAAGCATTTCTCATCATCCCATATATATGAACTGATCAAACATGTTGCACAGAATTCCCCTGACTCTCCCTCTGGTATAGAAATATATATGTCCATGTGGTGAAACTCTTGTAAACAGAAACTAGAATCAACTTTTTTTGTATTCAGTTAATACTCACACCCACCAAAACCACTGTCCCTGCAGGAGTGTCCTTTGAAAATGTAGTGACATTAAATGGCCACTAGATGGAGCAATCGGCTCTCTAATATATCTGCTGTCTGCACAAAAATTATCCTGAAAGTAGTAGACAGACTAACTCTGCATATTTGAGTGTGTGTGTGTGTGTGTGTGTGTGTGTGTGTGTGTGTGTGTGTGTGTGTGTGTGTGTGCTGCATAACTGTATGTGTGTGTTTGTCTCTGCCCTCGTCGTGACCTCAGATGTGCCTCAGGCTGCCAGTAAAGATGAGCACCAGTAAATTCATCCACTGGGTCTGCTACTTTCCATGAAAGTTGTGTTTTAATGACTTGAAGGTCATTACATTGATTCACATTAATTTCCTGGAGACTTACCGAACCCGAACCAGAACTGCTTCCACCATAACATGTAATGATTGAAATTATGGGTCTCCAAAAAGAAGGCGAGTCCCCTCTATGTGACATAACAGGTAAAACATGCTCTTACACACACATACACTCTCTCACACACACATCACAATACTGTCTGTTCACCGTCACACTGACATGATCCTGCTTTTCCTACAATGACAAATGTCTGCTGCGTAAAAGGTTAAGGGGAACAGGATTAATGGTACAAACACATTTATAAACAAACAAATAAACAATTATAAATACTGTAAATCATATAGACACACAATAAATAGGTCACATGTACTGTGGTTACATTACATCTACATAATAATACAGGCGACGTCTTGGTTAAACAAAACACATAATTGGAAGGTGTTACCTTGGGAAACTGATGTATTTTATAAAATGGAAAATTACACATAATTAAAATACACAATCATTAGTTGCGGAGCGAGACTGTAGTCTCAACTACTTCCTTGTCTTAACACCTCTTTGTCCTGCTCCCATCTCTGCCCTCTGGTTCCCATGCACACACAGCAGCTCTTTGTCTCTTTTGACCCACTAACAGCGAGAGGAGAGACCGCAGTCACTATCAGTCGCCACACACACATTCCACGCAGTCTCTGTCTCTCTCTGACACACACACACACACACACACACACACGCACACACACACGCATTCACAGCGTGCACGCTCGCCACAGGATCATTAATGGCCGATTCAATTATTCCTAGACATGAAATGGCAGGATTAATTATCCCATAAACCCGACAGAGGGATAGAAAGATGGAGGATGGATGGACTGCAAAACACACTTTGCTTAATCAAAAAATATCATTGATGTGAGTGCTTAACTTAAGCCCTGTCAGACCCGGCGTGCTTGACTGAAATTGAATTTGTTTATAGGGAGGGAGAGGACAGCGCATTAATCCTCAACACAAACAGAATATGTACTCTGTAACTCCACCTTCCACTGACATTAATTAGAGGGTGATAGGTTTTCAGATGAGCGATCTGAGCTGCAAACAGCAATGCACCTGCAATGAGAGAGCAGCAGGTAGCCATAAACCTCGCTAATCTGGAACTCCTTCTAAAGGTTGCTGGGTAACCTACATCCTTAGCACATATTATGGGGTGATTTACTCTACCTGGGTGATTGGGAGTGGTGGTTAGAGAAAAGGGACAGCTGGTTTAACAGACGGGATGAAACGCATAAGAAAGCAACGATGCAACAGACATGGAATAAAGACGTGTGTGCATGATCCCCCTGCACATTTACACACACCTTCTGTGTGTCTACAGCACACAGCAGGGCGGCAGCAGGAAGTGGAAGTGAGCCCATTAACAGATGCATAATTGATAGAGCCGGTCAAAACATGGAGAGGAGAGAAAGAAGAAGAAACGAGGATGAAAGATAATGAGATGCATAACAAGAGTGATAGAGGAAAAAAAGAGGTGTAGAAATGACTTCCTCCCATCAGTCCATCTATAAGCTGTGTAACCTAACCGCACTAATACAGTCTGGTCCACTCTAGGACAAAAATAACTATTTTAGGATTCACTCATCTTTGCCGCTAAAAATAATCCCTCATAATATCAACAAGCATTTGTGTTATAATTGAGGCATGAATCCAGTCTGAATCAGGTCAACCCTGCAGCAAAGGCAGCAGGCGGGAGGAGAACAGGGTATCACATCAGCTAATATAACCTTGCTGTTGGCCCATAACGGACAGGGAATTGCAGCACGGAAAGGCCAATGATAGATTTGTGGATGTTCAGTTTGAACTGATTCAACAGCAAAAACAACAGGTTTAAAAGATTAAGACAGAACCTAAGACTAGCGATCACTTTGTAAAAGTGAACCAGCACATCACCTAATAAAGACAATGACAGTGAATAAAGACCAACCTGGCTTTACAGAGATGTTACAGTCATTAAAAAGCAAAAGCAGTATGTATATTCATTCAGCTGTAAGTGTAGCGTAGTACTCCTTAACGATGTGCTGTTCTCTGCTAAAGTTAGCTCCAAGTGTTTTTATAGAGATGTCGTGTTTAAGAAAGACATGTCTCCTTTCAAACTCTCCAAGTAAACGAGTATCACTATTACACAACATGTAACCATGGCGATCCACCTTGCAGATGGAACTGGATAAGTGAAAACATCCCTCATCCTGAGGGGAGCGTGAAAGTCTGAAGCCAACTTCCTCGTTAACCAATCAGCCACACCAACAGCTGTGAACACACAACAACCAAACATGCTCACCTCATCTCGGCTAGAGAAATAACCACGACGGTCTCCATAGTTACTGAGACACATCCTCTCAGGGGAATGCATGCCAGTAGAAGGTTCATGGCTGTCCATCAGATAGCAGTGGTGGATTGACCGAGAGACCTTACAGACTTGATAACACTCCATTGCATTGTTGTCAAGTGTCCACATTCAAAATCTAGTAGAGTCTGGAGGATATGATGCCTGAGTGTGTCACTAAACTAAAGAAGCCAACTCTACAACTTTAACACGCCAGCAGAGCTGTGTCTAAATATACAATATGATTAAAGAATAAGCAAATAAGATTCAGGGTTAAAAAAGAGATGCATGGGATTTTTAGTTTTTACATAATACAAAGTGACATATTGTGGCAGTTTGAAAGATAGTTCTGAGGGCTGATATGCAGCCGTTGCCGTGCGTCGCCAGCCTTGTCTGAGCTAAACAGGGAAAAGGGTGAGCTGGTTGGAGCTCAGGTGGCCGAGCTCGATGCCTGGTTAGGTTACGCCAATGAAGAGTCAAATATACAGGCGATCACACTCAGGAGATGGAAAGATAAACGCTCAGTTCACATTCCTACAAAACTATCATGTAACAGTGCAGCAAAAAGTGAAAATGCTGCATTTGAACTCGACAGTCCTGATGCAAAAATATTCAGAACTTTTTAGGCTTGAAAACAACCGCAAATGGAATTAATATGCATGTTTTATTTGCAATAACTACAGTAAGTTGAAGCAGATGTTATTTGCTTGATGCCACAGTGATCTGCCAATTCTGGTTCTGTTGGAAAAAGCTTGTGATGAGAAGTAACCATTTATTTCTTAAAGAAAATTAATATTGTAAAAATAGATATCAGTCTGCTCTTTTTGTGG
Organism: Chelidonichthys spinosus; assembly: GCA_029853015.1. Taxonomy (NCBI): domain Eukaryota; kingdom Metazoa; phylum Chordata; class Actinopteri; order Perciformes; family Triglidae; genus Chelidonichthys; species Chelidonichthys spinosus. The sequence goes on from CM056837.1 coordinate 9,805,383, forward strand.
CTCACCTGCAACACACAGGTGTTTAAACAGCATCGAGGCTTTCTTTTGTCCTTTTGTGTTTTCACAGTTTTTGACCACGACGACGTAACAAAAGAGCCACGCCCAGCACTCACAGCAGCACAGGAGCTCCTGCCAGCTGAGAAGAGAGAAGACCTGGGACGGAGGGGGAATAATGGCCTGGAATTCATGTTTTGGCTCAGGAAATAAGACGCAAGCAATCCTTCCTGCTGTGACACAAAAACATCACTTGTAAGCGACTGCTAATCCCGGTGCTAAGCTGCTTATGATTGAAAACAAACAATTATTAGATGCCACCCAGCTGTGGCGGGGCATCAGTTGACTAGATTGCCGAGCGATTACTAATAGCCCTGGGAGATTGTGTCTATTCAAACCGGTACAGAACGTGGATTTTCAGACACTCAGATACAGTAGTGCAGTGCCTCGTTGGGGCGTGGCCATTTGGAGCGGGCAGACTGCTTGGTTCCCAAAAGGGCTTATTCTAGCATCAATAAACTTTCTTGACAAGATAATCTAGATGTAAACGGATGGCTTACATGGATAGTAATCTGGAGCCATAAAATAAAGAAGAAAAACATGTTTTTGAGACTTTAAGATTTAAAAGTTACAGGTCAAAAATTGTTGTTTTAGCGCCACCATCAGGCAAAAATTCACCACATTGGACCAAGCACCCCCTTGGCTCCCCAGCAACACGTCCCCCAAGTGTAAAGTAGACCGGAATGGTTCCTGAGATCCGCGAGAACAGACAGCCAGACTCCTGGCTGTATAGTTAGATGCAGCTTTGCGTTACTGCGCTGTCAATAGTTGTTTTATTTGTGCATGTAAGGAAAACATTCATGAAAAATAAGTCGAGGAAAGGATGTAATCATGGAGCCTCATGTGGTTTTCCTGTGGAAAGTGGCTTTCCTCACAAACAAACAAAGAAAACCTCCTCAAAAACAGGATGAGAATGTGTTTTTAGCCACAAAATAACAGCCCCTTTAATACCACATGTATTCACAGACTTTTGTCTCTCTAGAGGCCACCGTGCCACCCACTGGAGTCCCTGCTTCCTACGAGCCACCACACACAGGACAACATCCCGTCCTCTGCCTCCTTCCTCCTGCCCAGGGCACAAACACAGGTGTAAATCAGCCGGGCTGTCGGCTCTTACATTCGCACTGTTACTCACTCTGACAGTAGAATCCCAAACCGCTGGGCATCCTCAATGCTGCCTCGTCCTCAATCACACTCCTCCACCCTCCCACACAGTGCCCCGAGACAGACAAGGCCTCTTAAAAAGCAGTTATGAAAGGGGTCGGTTTAAATGATGTCCGTGCTTGTGAATAAGGGAGTAGTTATAAAAAAAACAGAACAGTGAGAAAGGTTTGTTGGATACCAAACGTTGGCCCAGGGAGATTACACAAAGCGCTCTGGGTTTCCTGACCATTTGTTGAGAGACATTTCCCAGGCTGGACAAAGACACACTGGAGCAGATTCACCGTCCAGAGGAGACGCAAACTGCTCATGTTAAATCAGACCGAGGACCGACTTTTCAAAGTCGCGGTTTCTCACATGTTGCTTTCTTCTCCATCAACAGAATTATCTTCTAAAACTTTACATTTTACATTGTTTTCTCACCCAAAGCGCTCCAGGTGCTTTTCTGCTCAGAGACAACCGCATTCTTAAGATTGCAATATACGGCATACGATGTCTCAGAATGAACAATCCCTAACCGCCTTCACAGTGCTGACCTCAGGATAGGACTGCTGGATATGTTGCCCTATAATGAGATCACAATTGTCTAACATGATTCCTCACTGATTTTGTAAACGTGCATTTAGAAAGAAAACTAGGCTACATGGTAAAGTTAAATGCATCAATCACTTCAAGAGTGAAGTTAAGAGGTCTATGACGAACATTGTGCTCAATTTGTTCATAAAAAGACAAAAAGTCTCATCTACAAAGCGCAGTAAACAAGAAGTGGTCCATGTTTTAAGACGGGTCAGGTGGGTTGTCAACATCACCACACTGAGGACTGTCAGGCTTGGTTGACACTCTCGCCTGGGTCAAGTAGCACCATCGCTCCCAGAGAGGAGGGGGAGTGATGTATAAGAGGCTAAAAGCATTCAAACCAACGTTATGCAACAAATTGGAGGACAAACTTTTTTTTTTTTTTTTTTACTGCGGCCTAAAAATGTGGTCACATTCCCTTTAGTTGTCCTCACATGGTACATTGTTCTCCTTTTAACATGTGCATGTTAAAATGGTCAAGAAGTCCGTCTCCTGCCAACAGTAAAAAAACAAACAGAAAACAACTGTGACAGCCTTAGTTAACCCAGTGTCTATTCCCACACACAGACTTCAACAAGTATCTCCTTCACCCCCAGCAGATGAACCCTCTACCACTCTGCACCCTATTCTTCACTTGTCCATTCCCCACATTGTGTGGACATACGATCCCCTAGAGAGTAATGAAGCAAGTCCTCAAGGTGACCCGGACCTGACCCTGACCAGGACTCAGACAGAAAGACAGATGGGCTGCAGCAACCAACAGCTGAGCCCCACACTACGCCTAATGGCCCACGGGGAACCTCAAGTGTGTGTTCAACCCGCACAACTCTGCATCGTCAGCAGAATCTCATGGCAGATACTCCATCATTAACTGAGGAAAGCTGGAAAAGCCTGACATCTTCTCTTATGAGATAACTGCCGGCAGGAGCACAGAGCAAATTCTGAGTTTTAAAAGACGTAACTGTTGATTTTTAATCAAGCTGAACTGCTTTTTCAAACCAAGTCCGATATTTACTAGTGCCAACCAATTTCAACTAATACTATCGTGACATCCAATCAATGTGTTTCTTCACTTCTGCACAGAGCAGGAGAAGGCGTTGAGCTGATCTTTTCAACCATCAAATCAAATTCCTCCCAACGTTATCTCTCCTGTTTGACTCAGAAATACGGTGCAAAGGATAATACTCCTGAAAAGCTGTTGCAGCTTGACTTTTAGTACCATTCGTAAATGGATTTTATAGTTAGGTAAAAAGGTTTAACAAGCTGTTATATAAACCCACCCTGTTAACCAGAAAGTACATGGAGACTTCTTAGAAGGCCGCACTGACCATCAAGCACACGCCGCAGCAGAGGCAGCCCATTTCATATTCTTAAAAGTCCTTTGATACACACAATTATGTAACACCTTGCACCGCATGAGTGCTGTAAAACACAGGGAAGCTAGTGCTTGGCATAGTAAAAACAACCATGAAGCAAATCCCTTTAGACATTTACATGAGCTTTAATTTGATGACGATTAGGTTAGCCGATAATGATTGGAGCTTTGCAGGCTACGCTCTGCTGCCTGCGTTATTGTTCCGAGTGCATTACATCATCAGATGAAACCGTATATACTGGTGCAACACTCGGCCGTGACACGCTTGAGGGAGGCCTGACCGTGCATGCGTGTCTAACAACATCGCTATCAATTTATAATGACAGCGTATGAGGAGAAATGACAAACAAGAGCGGGGAAAGTGTTCGCTGGGGAGTCCTGTTGTACGTGTGTGAACATGCTTCATGCAGATGAGCAGGATTACATTTTAACTGGAAGATAAAGGACCAAGCACCCTCTCACATTCCTTTACCATGAAGCCACGTTGGTGCTATTTTGTTGGTCTGGTCTGGTCCACAAGCTGAAACCAGTTTGGTTTTATGCAAACTGCCTGGGATTTGTCATTATGGCACATTAGCAAATTAAAAAGGAGCATCAGCAATCAGTGCGGACACCACTGAATGCTGAAGTGAATTGAATACAACTTGTATTGCATTTGTAATAAGCAATCTTACTGATGGTTAATGTAATATATAGTGTCGGACAGGCGAGCCGAGGCCATGAAGGAGGTCACATTTCAGTAGCGGTGGGAGGGGGGAAGATGTGCAGAACTACGGTTGAGTTGGTCTCAAAGAAAATCAAAACTGCACCAATATGGCAACATTTTGGATTTGAAGTGGGTTTAAATATTCCCCTACACAATGGGACAACCCTTCAAGACCCTGATACATCGTCATTAGTCATGGTTGGTATTTAAATAGGTGTGATGAGCCACTACATCACATAATAGCGTTGCTTTGTCGGCTAGCAACCCATTCTCCTATCCTGGCAGCAGAGCAGTAACGTGGACAGCAACTTCACTGCTGGATTTAACATTTTGGCCAAAACGCAGGAAAATGAGACATGGAAATATGACAATTGAGGAATGACAGCTAGAAACATTGGCATACTTGCCTCTATTAGCAAAGAGAATACTTACACAAAACTCAATTTGGAAACAGTTTGGTTGCATAGCCCTAGCCCTCCAGCACAACAAGATTTAGGACAGCAGGGCTAAATATTAGGGGCAGCGGGTGTTTTTGGATTGGGCCTGCCTCTAATCAAGCACACTGTTAGTAGAAACAACACAAAACAAACATGTCTGTAATGAGGCGGCATTAACTGTCTTATTTACAACCAGATGGAGGGAAAGTCTGATGGAGCAGACGGAGAAAGGTGCTGAGACGTAATGTGGGCAGCTTTGCCGGTAGCAGATGCTGCACTAAAGCTGCTGTGGGGACGACAATACAACAGTCCGGCCGGCTGCTCCGGTCAGAAACACACAGCAAACATGGGCCCAGACAGAGCAGAAGCATGATGGACATGATCGGTCTATACATCACACTCTGTTGGGATGTATGTGTGAGAAAAAAGAGAGAGAGAGTGTGTGTGTGTGTGTGTGTGTGTGTGTGTGTGTACTTCTTATAATCCTTTCAGCATGTCCCATTGTCAAGAATTTATTACCCTCGAGAGGTTGGACATGGCCACACAACATCTCACACACACACACACACACACACACACACACACACACACACACACACACACACACACACACACACACACACACACACACACACACACACACACACACACACACACACACACACACACACACACACACACACACACACACACACACACACACAGCAGATGGGATGGATCCACAAAATCAATCCTGACAACTCCGTGTCATAATAGATGCAGACGGACCGCACAACCTTGAAGATGGCAAATTCCAAGTCTGCGACGCAGCATTTTCCACGGCGGAGCAGTGTTCACCATACGCAGGCTGTCAGGAATGGAAGTCGGATCATAGCCCTCTCCTGGCACAGCAACAGCAGCCATAATGGAGTGTCAGCGATCACAGCCTCCCAAATTACCAACACACACAGTGTCAACCTGCAGCCTGACACTGTGTGTGTGTGTGTGGCAAGGATACATGGGGGTGCCAAGCCGTCCATCTTACCAGATCCTCTTCACACCGATAGAAACCCTCACAGCAGCCTTTACAAGGCCATTCAACCCTGTGATGTTCCCCCGTGATAAGACCTGCATTGGACTCACACACAACTTATGTAGAAAGTTTAAGAAAGGCTTATTCTGCTGTGAGGCTTGTGTTATCCTCTCTCCTCCTGCTTCAAGTCTCTATTTTCTTAGTTTGGAAAGGAAAAGTGGGAGGCAGATCTCAAATGTGTCCAGCGGTGAAACATAATGACTCCCAGGTTATCTCCCTCCAATTAAAGGGATTGACGAGGCGACGAGTGGGGCTCCGGGGTAAGACTTCGGTCTGTTTTTAGATGCTCGGGCGCTCAAGAGTCGGGTTGCAGGGTGAAGGGGGTAAGCTCACATGATGAAGGGGTTGATAGCGGTGCTGTGACTCTCTATGTGTGTGTCCCCATCCTGCCACAGATCCCTGCCCTCCTGGTACTTGATTATATATGATATATGATAAGTGTTAAGCAGTAACTCTAGATGCTCGACGGAGCCTGTCAGAGCAGGAAAAAGGAACTACATCTGAATATCGTGTATTTGACTCCATTACACATTTCATCTCGTTCTTTGTCTCAAGATCAGACAAAGGCTGGGTTGATGTTGCATCATACATAGTGTGTGTGTGTGTTTGATGAAAAACAATTCCTAATCTTTTTTGGAAGCAGAGTAACATAGCTCAGGTAATGGCGTGTAAAAACAGGCCACAAGAATGCTTAGCTGTAATTTGCAGCGCCTGCTGGGGGATAAAAAGGGAAATTCTTCAGTAGTAGTAGAGCTGAAAATAAAGAATGGCTCTGATCCACTGAGGGAAACAGCACAACGTACAAATACACTTCTTTTTCACGTTTCCATCTACTGCTGTGTATGGCTGCAGCTAGCAACCTTGCAACTTTTTTCTTTTATCAAAATATATTGCAAAAGTCCCTGGTGTCATCAAATGATGTGTTGAACAGGTCAAAGGAGAAAGTGGAGCTGAAGAATTGTTGCTTTATTTACTTCCAAAATCACAGATTATCCAAACAGTTGTTAATTTCATGTTGACAGTCTAATCCATAAATCATCTATCAGCACAGCTCTGTATTATATATGCATTTCTCTTGTTGGATTGCCTGAAAGCCCCTCCTCATACACCTTTTGGACTGTTCATGCAAACTTTCTGAAATTGACAATCAAACAAGCCTGCAAACAGAAACAAAGAATACAAGGTTCCCTAACCCTCCTTTCTCTGTTTATGTGTTTTATTTTGGAGTGAGACGAAAGCGTTTGAATGATCACCTCACGTTGCCGCTCTGTGACCGAACTGTAGCCATTTAGACACTGACGACACTTCATACAGACTAGTTCATTAAAGCACACCTTAAGTGTGGTGGCATTTAATCCTTCAATTCATATTTGTCTGGTGCCAAACTGAAAACAAAATTACTTAAATCTATGAGCAGAACCGGACACTTTGTTTTGACACAGTTTGTCAGCTCATAGTTCCTACCACTCGGCACCCTCAAGCGGTACAGGGCTCCAGACTAACTTTTTCCTTGGGTGCACTGGTGCAAACACAAGTGTGCGGGGTGCCCTTAGCTCAGTTGGTAGGGCGTCCCCCCCATGGGCCTCGGCCAACAGCGGAGCATTTCCGAGCATTTTCAATCAATCGATTCATTTTTTTTCACGAAAAATGAATCGATTGATCTCCGCATTGTGTAGGACAGACTATAGCTTATTTTGGCTATCCTCTTTTTTTTTTTTTTTTACAAAAAGGCTTGCTTAAAAGGAATGTGGTGAAGGTTTAGCATATACATATAAAGAAAGGGGTATAGCGGCTACACAGCGGGGTCTCCCGTCTTCACTCTTTGCGCATAGGTTCGTTAAGCATGCCTGTCTGAATTTGTACATAAAAACATGCCACAAGCTGACAAATAATAATAATAATAATAATAATAATAATAATAATCATTTTCATGTTGGGCAAATGGCCAAAAAAAAAAAAAATTTTTTTTTTAAGTGGGCGCACCAGTGCGCCCACGTAAAATATCTGGTCGCACTACCCCGATTTCTGGGCGCACGTGCGCCCAAATTAGGCGCACTCTGGAGCCCTGCGGTATTATTAATCTCACAGACACAAACGGAACATTGCAGTACGTTTCATCATAAGCCTTTCTTTCCTGCGTTTGCACTGGATGGCTCGCGGCTGGTAATGGTGCACTCCTGAGACCGGGAACAGAACCAACGAGGGGCGAGCTGTTGCACGCAATTAGCAGTTAAGACTGTGAGACGCTGTGAAGTTTCGGGAGAAAGACAAACAGATGTGTTTACAGAGCGATCAGCTGCGGTTGGCGTACAGTAAAGCAGCTCAACTGCTTTCCGCTGCTGGGAAATGGCCTGCGTGTTGAATTCACCTGAGGCCGGGGGAAAAAGAACGGGATGATCCGGCTTGAAAATGACAGAAAAATCAATTTCTCTCTGCTGAATGAGTGAATCAGTGGGCCTCCTCCTTTATCTCTCAGTTAGCTCCAGCAATTAACACATTCCTCCACCCTGCTATGCAGCTCTCATGTTAGACTGGTAACTGAAAACAGGAGTGTGTGGGTGTGGTAACCCCATTTCCCGGTACCCTTGATTATTTTGCATGGGCTTCGGTTGCTATAGAGGAGGCATGAAGTGGGGAGGAGGCATGAAGAACAAAGCCTCAATTGAGGATCACAGTGGGCGCCCCAAACTCTTAATGTGACTCACCTCATTTAAATATTATCGGTGTAACAATGCACTGAAAAGGGCCGTCGAGGGACTTTTCACCACAGTTGACTAACGTGTCAGTAATGTGTGCGATTCTGCTTGAATGAAAGCTCCCTGTAATCGGGGTAATCGTCTGCAGCTCCCCGTCACTTCCATCACGCGTCGTTGCGTTGCTCGAGCTAAAAGCCAATAATAATCTCCGTTGTCGACAACAGCTTATCTAAGTGGCCAAGCAGCACCTGTCAGCAGCCTGGTAATAACATACAGCACACACACGGAGGTAGATAATCCAACACACCTCTCCATTAATTCAACCCTGCCTCTCCACCTTCATCATCACTCACTGAAGCGCTCCCGTCTCCACTCTACTCCACATTCCACACACAATGACATACAGCTGGCACTTCCTCCTCCACTCGAGCGGAGGGGTATCACTTTCCACCACACCCTGCCTCTCATCTCGCTGCTGCTCCGTCAGTGAAACCGGAGACATCGGGAGGCACTTTGTTTAGCCTGGAGTAAAACACAAAACTCTCTGAAAAGATAAGTGCAAGTGTTTCTAACGTGCAAACAATGTAAGGTGTGATGTAAAAAAGCACAGTGAGGTGCTTGGAGACCCAAGTGTGGGTCAATCTAACAATCGCCACCCGTCTTATGCTAAATTAGGTTTAGTTGCAAGGATAGAAGATCCTTGGAAGTGACATCACATCATAATTAGGAGGAAGTACCTTGAATGGTGCTGCTGGGTCACTGTTGTTCTTGCCCTCATCCGCTGTAGAAGCCTTACATTAGGGAAACCACGTTTGGGCCTAACTGGGAAACTAGTGGCTGCACAAATCAGCAGGGACCCGCCTGGTTCATGAACTTTGCAGATGCAAAGTAAACAACTCTTTTGGACTGGTGATATCAGCTCACCAGCTCAGGAGAGAGAACGCGCCATATTGATCGACACTAAACTTTGCTATCCCATCAACAACAACTACAAATCTAGATTCTAGCAACTTGCAAACGTATCTCCAGCTCTCCAAATGCAAAGGGAGTAGCCGCTTTGTTGATTCTTTGAGAGAACATATCTTGTAGATAACCTCATCCTTTGGCTGAGAAAGACCAGACAAGTAAGAGAGGAGTACCTGGCTGCTATCTTCAGTGAGAATGAATACCAGTGTTGAGAAATTAACTTAACAAATGTTAGGAATGTACAAGAATGTGTGTTTTAGTATGGAATGGCAAATGCTCATAAGTTGGGGGAAAGGCAGCTCAACGCCTCCAGTTAAAGCGTTTTATTGATTCTTGAAGGGGAAATTTGACTTTTTGTTACAATAAACACATGAGGATGGTACTGATGTGACTGACAGACCGAGCAAACAGACCTTTAACACACGCTCAGTGCAAATACTCCCAGATGTGCACAATATACACACATAAATATACACTCGCACACAAAGAAGGACCTGGCATTTCTGCCACAGTTGCTTGGACACATTCATTTGTTGAGACCTTCTGTGTTTGCCAACTTTCCCCTTCCACCCCGTTTCACATAACCCTTTTTAATTCCCTGCCAAGAAGAAGAAGTAGAGCTTCTTGCATGAGGGATGATATGGAATCACACGAAACTGCCAAGTAGACGTGGGACAATATGAAAGTTTCATTTCACGATTATCCTGCCCAAAATCATAGTGATTCATATAATATCCCGATAATCATCAACGTACATAAAACTCTTAAAATGGCACTTAAACATGCTGGAATCTCTTTAATCACTTTTGTTAAGAAACATCTTTTTTTAGTTAAAAAACAATTAAATATTTTTAAATAAGAGGATCATAAATCAAGGTCTCCCATCATAAATAAAGGATAAATACATGTTAAATATATATTTTTGCATCCTGTATTCCTCTATTTTCTCTTTCCTAAGATACCATGATGGAACCTGAACTCAACCTGAGCAGATTCATGTTAAGTTGTTAACCAAGTCAAATCATGTAAACATGTATAATTTCTTAACATTCCAATATACAGACGTGTAACAATGTACAATAACTCCAGCATCTTGCTTTGGATCAGTTATTTTGCAACACGTGTATTCATATATTTAGTCAAAGCTGGTTACAAAGTTATACACTAACCCATATACAATGGAAAACGTTGTCGGGGGTTCATAACATCACTCGAAGGTGTTTGGTGAATTCCACTGAGCTGTCACGTTACGCAATGTATCTCGCAAAAAACCCATCGGCTGGTTTTATACAGTGGTATGAACCCAAAATAAACTGATGTCATTGCAATAAACAGGTAAAAGGATGCCGAAATATAAAATAGTGATGTTGATTTATAAAAAGTTCTCCTTTGGGGGCGATAGCCTGTTTTATGTGGCCAATGACCATTTGGATTATACTGTATGGAACAATCCAGCAAGATATAAATAGACTGTTGGTGATGATAATCCACGCTCTACTGTAGTGTTCACACAGGAAGACTGCCTCGCTGTGCTTTTCAAGTTAAGATCAACATTGACAAAAACCAAAAACTCTATACCTAAGGTAGAAAAACACAGAGGAAGAAGTCTGTGATGTAAAATGATGGATGATTCTCACCCATCAGCCACCATGGTTCAGGACTGTATATTTTCATTCCAAACACTAAAGAAGCTGATCTCACTGTTTATTAGTTCCTCCCTCGAGTTGAAGTTGTGCCACTCAGCAAAATCAGCTGCTGCAGTGTTTATTGGAACTAAATGTCCACCGTGTTGGGCTGGGATATTTGAGAACCATCACTAAGTCAGCTAAAACAAGAAAACGGATTGAATCCCAAGACTCAGATAGCCTGCTGACATGTTGGCGATGTCTTTGACCTCTACCTAACACTTCCTCTCTCAAACTCATCCTCCTGATGATTTTCAACATGGAAGTCATCACAGTGTAGCATTATGGTGCACGGGAGTGTTTAACTACAGGTGTGAAGGGGCGGGGGATAGCTCAGTTGGTCCTGGTAAGTCCTCACTGCAGCGGCCCCGGGTTCGAATCCGACCGGCGGCCCTTTGCTGCGTATTGTCCCCCTCTCTCTCCCTCTTTCACTCTCATAACACTCTCATCTCTGAATGAAGGCAAACAAGGGCCAAAATAATACTTTAAAAATAAAATAATAAATAAATAAACACAGGTGTGTAGTACTAGTTTCCTTCACAGGATGTCTGGAATGAGTTGCAAGTGATGTGTTATTGTTCCTGTGTAGTAAATGAGCTGGAAAATAATGTGATGATGCAATATCAGACTCACGTACTCCCCGATACCTGATCCCTGATCAGAACAACTCTAATCCTGGTTGGTGAATGTACCCCTGGCAGATTTCCTCCCACAACATTGGATCTAACACCAGTTCCATCCTGTAAAGAAGCAGTCTGTTCCACGGTGGCCCACTGGCACACAATACTCCTCTGTTCACCGGATGCCAAATGGTCCAGTCATCACCCTCCATGCCACCCCCCGCCGCTCCCTTCCTATCTGTCCCAGGCTTTTCTCTCTGTATCAGGCCTTCCCTGACCATGACAGAAGCTGCTGATGGTCAGTCAGATTAGCATCCAGCCGCTGAAGGGACAAAGAAAGAGCTGCTTTCTCTCGAGCTGGTGCTGACGATCCCGGAAGTAAGAGAGGAAACTGGGTGCCCAGAAAAAGCATTACAAGAGCCATTGTAATGACTAACTGTGAGAGCCTGAGATTTGGAGGAAAAGTAAGAAACTGGCAGCATATTTAAGTTATTACCACATCACATCCCTTCAAAGTAGGGCTGTCAATGAATATTCTAAACTTGCATATATTCAAATGTGGAAAAATATTAAAATTAATATTTGGTTGTGGGGGAAAAAGGACTGCCGCAGCTGTCTGCCTCGCACACAATGAATGCACAGCTTGAACAATGTCACTTTCACTGAAAAAGAAATGGTAACATTAGCCATGGGAGGAATAATTCAACAACAACCGGAATGATGTCATAGAAGTCGACCACGGAGAGAGTGACACTGTCCAGAGCTTCATTACATCATGTAAATAAACCATGTGGCGATCAGCTGTGAGCTCAGAATCGGACTGGAGATGCAACCACTTAGAAGATGGGTGAGTAGTAGGGCTGCAAAAAAACGTACATTGTGTGCAACCATAAACAGTTTGGTTGCATAAATGACACAGCAAAAAAATCCTACCTACAACCGTATAATTATTAAATGAGATTGGTTGTGTTTCACGATGGGTTGGCTGGACGCACACAGACGCACCCTGAGGACAGTCCATTCTGGTTGACAGTGTGGCTGGGAGTCCCGTCCATCCCTGCAGGGAGAGAGCATGCAGCTAGCACAAGTCCACCCGACCTAGAGCCGCTGGCATGGAGGAAATGCACCTAGCGAAGGCTAGCAAGCAGCAGATCCTACATCGACTGCTTGTCTCTGACCTGCTGAGTTAAATACATCGGGCAGACAGGAAGTGTTTAAATGTTTTCACTTCATTAAGAAACAGTGGCGGGTCTACCTTAGCATTATGTTGCCAACATCACATATCGTACAAAATGACAATTGATCTGCCGTTCATCGTGCATTGCAGGTTTTTTAAAGTGAGAGGCAGGAATAAATAGAAACAGGGCGTCTGAGGTTCAGCTCAAAGTAGTGCACTGCTGCATCATTAGGGCACAGTGTCATGGACATTAATGTACAAAAATGTATATTTGTATCGTTCAAACCTATTTCTTTTTTAAGAATTAATATTTAAACATAATTTGACATTCCCACTTCAAAAATACATCTCAACGTTTACGATATGTCAATGGTTTATTATTCAAACAATACTGTATTTATTTGACTCTTCTTTTGTTACAATCAACAACTCTACAAAGGCATCATATCTGCTGTAGGTTTTGAGTCATACAGTAACATGTTGATCCATGCAAGCTACAGCCATTGAACCTATTGTACTATGCGCCATAAAAAAAACAATTTGACCCGGTGAATCCAAAAACCTGACCTCCACCCGGCAGAGTCCACCTATTCAAACTCCAGTCAAATCTAACCTGACTCCACAAATGACATGATGACGCAGTCACCGTCATTGCAAGTTGTAAACAACTCCTACACAAACTGCTGCATGAACATCATAAGCCCTCTGTTTGCAAAGACCCACAAACCAAAGCAAACTATAAATATCACACTTTAATTTTACTAGAGCCAAAAACGTTTCCCCCCCCACAAGGTTACTTAGCAATTAGTGGTGACGAAGGGATAAGTTAGCCAGGAAGCACGTCCTTTGATAAAAGGCCACCATAAGACAGGCAGCAGAGAATGATTACAGCTGTCAAAATCTTAGGATGCTTCTTAAATAAAAGGGGAAATACCAAATTACATCTTTGACAAAGTTAGGCTCAAATTATCGCAGCCACTTATGTTGGTTTTGTATTGTCTTTGCCATCTGAAGGCAGTTTTGGATATCCAGTGTGGCAAAACCGAATAAACTGGGAAATGACATGGTAGTGCTGGGGGTGTGTTACCTAAAATAAAATACAAAAGAACTTGACTATACTATGAGCAATTAGCAGTTCAGGCACGCTGGCTGAGAAAGGCCATCACACCACAGCCGGAGATAAATAGATACAAATCAGGAAAATGGGGAAAATCTTTTGACCAAATCGACAAGACATAAATCAAACACTGCATATAAAACACGAGTAAACAACAACACAACAAAACATGTTAACATCCTGTTGTGGACTTCAAAATCTCCTAAACAAAATCATATTTTAACTGCAAGCAGAAGTGTTTTATTTGAATCGACTGTAGACAAACATTTGGAAGCATTATGAACATCATGTGGACAGATTAAAGCTGATTGGATTATTAGTTATTGGGGTATTTATGTTTTCTTTTGCATATATTAGATGTTTAATTAGTTCACTTTAACATGTTTTCTGTGTTTGTAGGGCAGTTCTTTATGCCACGTAGCCTATATTCATTCAATTTGGTGGATGTGTTTTGCTTGTGCTTTATATATTTTCCAACATTTTTGTTTTTCTAAATGTGTATTTTTGTAAATTAGTGAATGGTCGGTCCGTCATTCCATCTGGTTTGCTTTCGCTGCTCTGTGTTAACCTCTCTCTGCCACCATAGATGAATTGGCTTATTCTGTCCACCTCATCTGACTAAACCGTATATTACTTAGTCAATACGCCTGGACTTCCCACTGAATTATTTAGATACTAGACTCGTCTATTAGTGGCCATGTAACTAACATCTACTGAAGGGAGCAAAATGGGAAACTTTAAACAAAATAACTACAACAGAGAACAGCACACACAGTCCCAGTGGTTTAGATGGCTCACAATCCTATCCCCTTGTCTGCCATCATCCATATTGAATAGTTTGAATCACGTGGGCCCAGCCATCAAAGAGTGAAGATTGCATAGTTAATGGTCCTAATAGGCTCTTGTGAAGGGGCATTCACAGTTAAATTGCTGTAATTGCACTCAATGAGCAACAAGGGACCGACTGAGTGTGGGCCAAGCTGACCAAAGAAGAATGAAGGCCTGTCCCATACATGCACACACAAACATGTAGGCACACATGCTTTCAAGCTGAGAGACAAAAGCAGGCATTCACACCACACACACACATACAGACCTCCTTTTGCCAATCAAACATTAACGTGTTGCTGAGTGTAGTCAAGAGGCAGTTAATGGGGGGCAGATATGTTAACAGGCAAATGAAAACTCAGCCTCGGAGGAGGTCTGTAGCCAGAAGGAGGTGGCAGGAGACATGGCAACAAGTGTACAGAGCTACAGCTGACACTACTT